>CM033470.1:223514823-224136184 GCA_019447015.1 Hymenochirus boettgeri | reverse complement strand
GAGTGGTTTATGAGGTGTCCAGCAGTGGGCAGGCATCGTCTCCTTCATGTGGGGGGTAGCGGCCTGTGCCGTCTACGCTGGTCTTGTCAGGGACAGGCATCCGTCCAAGTCCCATCACTGCTTGTTTTTGTACAACCTGTATGGGGGGGGAGGGGGTTTGGGTTGTACCCTAAAAGCAAGGGAGAAATAAAGGAAGAGAGGCTCGGGAGGTATAATTAGACAACACATTTAAAACAGAATAACTCATAGTGATGACTATACATAATTTAGAGTTCTATATAGATCAGTATATACTTTGGAGTACTCACCATCCAGCTGTTTTTGCTTGTAGTTAAGTCAGTTTTACGGTATTCGCCATGGATAGGCTTGGTCTAATCTCTGACTTGTATCGTGACTATCGTGTATAGTCGTGAGGATTTACCGCTAGATCGGAAGGAACCCAATAGTAGACTTAGATCCATTACTTATTAAACCTTTTATATAAACATTTCAAGAAATATACTTTAGTTTATGACCCTTTTGCGGAGGTGCATTCTCTAATATGGAGTTGAACAGAGATTGCACCGAGTCGTATAGATCTGTATCTGCTACTGATTCCGGGAGCCCCCGAATTCTAATATTATTTCTCCTTCCCCTATTTTCGATGTCTTCCAGGTAACGATATAGGTCTCGAATTGCTTGAGAGTGATCACCCACTACTTGAGTAATTGTTTGCACGTGTTGGCCTAGGGAAGAATTATCTTCTTCAAGAGTTTCCACCCTCTCCAAGGTGGACTTAACGTCTTCCCTAATGGCCGTAATTTCAGCTCTGCATGTTTGCTGAATTTGTTGGGTTAGTATGCAAAAGTCCTCTTTTGTGGGTATGTTTGTTAGTATATCTTGAAGGGAGGAAACTGAGAGGGTCCCTTGTGTGGGATATGGGGGTGACTGGGTGGTCTGGGATGTGGGGGATTGATGTCCTGTTTGGGAGCTTGGAAAGCAATGTTCATAGCTCATGTTTGTTTCTGGTGATGACCTTGGGGATATAGGTCTGTTTGCCTGGGCTGTAGCTTGGTAGCTTTGATGAGGCTTTTGGAATAACGGGTAGGGGGGTGTCTGCTTACCCGATTGTCGCTGCTGGGCCTTGAGTGCTGTCAGCTTCTCCTCCTGTTCCACCACTGCTGTAACCCAGCCCGAGGGCTCTTCTCGTGGCCCGGAAGATGGGATGGACGTTGGGAGTCGCTGCAAGGCAGCAGGCGAGCTGCTATGCCCCCCCCCCCCCCAGTCTCCTGGGTTGAGGCCATTGTTAGGGGGGGTGTATCATTTGTCTGACGTGTGGAAAGTATTTGTCTATGGAGTGGTGGGCAGGAGGGAGCCCGTCCGCCCGCCCGCTGCGTTAAGCCACTCTGTGTTAGGGGGACCGGGTCACATGGCTGGTGTGTCGGGCCTTCAGGCTGCTGTGGTCTATGGGGCGGTGGGCAGGGGGATATCTGTCCGCCCGCTCGCTGTTGCAAGCAATTTTGTGGGGCCGAACCCTCACCCAGCTCTTCCGATGCACTGTCTCTCTGTGGGTCAGTCGCATGTGGCGAGGCCGTGGGAGTAGAAGCCTCGGATGTTGGGCCCAAGATGGCGACCGCACGTCCATTTCCCGCTCCCGTGTCTCGGGAGCAATACTCCTCTAGTTCCCTTTGTTCGTGCGGCTGCTGCTTTCGGGCGCTGCCCGGCTGAGTCTCTCCTCCTGCCCATTTGAGCTAGTTAGAGGGATTGGGAAGGGGTTACAGGTTTGGTTTGATCGGCTTGGACGGGAGCCTCAGGGAAGTCAGACCGCTCTCATGGACATCCAGGCTACGCCCCAAGGTAGGAGGTTTTCAGACTTTTTTTATACTGTAGTATATACGGTAAGCAATTTGAACCTCTGTGTTTTGTTATATTAATTTCACATGTACGAGAGCCACACTGGAACGGTTGTTTAATTTGTTTATTTTTTTTTTTGTACAATCACATTACAAATTGTACTTTGTAAAAATCAACAGGCTAATTTTCTTTGTGCCAGTGTTTTTGCTGTTATTTTATTTTGTATGTTAATGTTGTTTTACATGGTTCTGTGCCAGCATTATTAAAACAAAATTCTTCTTTCCTATCTAAAATAGTTACAAGTGGAAGATGACCAAGGTGTAAATTTGGGATTAGAAACCAGTTTAACTCTCCGAAGACTTCTAGTTTGGACGTATGATCCCAGATTAGACTTAGACACTGGCTGCCCTTGTGGACCACTGCCAAGGTAATATGCTAAAAATAAGCTAAAATAAGCTAAAATTGTCATTATTATTGATAATATATTTTTATTCATCCTTTTAAAATGTATTACTGAATGTACAAATCATGTAAAAGATGGGTCTATAAAAAGCTAATAGTGGGACGGCCATTAGAGCTAAAATTGTTAATAGAATGGCTTCTAATGTTTTTAAAGGAAAAGTTAAGGATTTAACATGAAACATCATTGAAACTGGTCTTAAAAATGCATTATTTGTATGTATGCATTGCCTCTTGGCATGTAAAATGGAAAATGAAAAGGAAGAGAATGGCGTCAGAGGGTAAATAGAAGTAGGAGGGTGGAGAGGCACAAGTTTCCTCAGTTAATAAGGTGCACAGGTGTGTCCAGCTGTATGTACCCGCTTTTTAAACTGAAGATGTCTTACACATCACAGAGGACTGCTGTACCTGATTCTTTTGGCTTTTAGTCACACCAGTGTTCAGTGTTAAAAACATTCTTTTGTTAATATTTTGTATAATGTATACATTGACATAAAGGTTCCCCCCGCTTGTAATTTGCTAATTTAATGTCTTGTGATTATGTCTTGTGACCTTTAAAGGGAATGTTGAGGCTAAACTTCCTCCTCCTACTTGTGACCAGAAACTACTGAGTCAAAATGAGCATGGATTGCTTTTCCTTCTAAGAAAGATATAACTGTGTGAAATAAGTAAAATATTTGCTACCAGCAATCACTATAGTTAATTTTTTCCTGTTTCTTTGTAAAGTGAGTACAAAGTGCTGTAACTCACTGGACTAACATTATAACCCCCAGTGCGTGACCATGCCCAAGCCATACATTGAAAAAGATCAGGAGCTAGAAGAAAGGGATTGATTTTCCAAGGAATATGCCTGATTAGGAATAATTTTAGAGCGGTAAGTGATCTTTAGTTTAATTAGTGTATTTAAGTTATAAATCCAGAACGTGTTAGTCTAAATCAAGGCTTTAGAATATAATCCAGCTTGGGTTAAAGACATTTGTCATAAGATTGTCTGTACACCAGTTCAGTTTACTTAATGCCGTTTATATTTTGCTGTGTGTTGGTATTTCAGACTGCACCATTTTACTGTAAATAGCCCCCATTCTGTTTTGTTTTAATGCTGTGGAATGTAATGAGTCAATGATGGTAAAGAGGCAGAGAAATTGCAGATAAATATCACCTTATGGAAGAAACTGTTATTTGATAGGACAGTACCCCCACTCTTCTGCAGACCATAACACTGACCCAACATTAGGCAATTTGGTTGGATGTGTGAGTGGAGTGTGTATCTATATCCACATAATATTCCATTATTTTATTTTTTAACATAACAAAAATATAAACAATAATGATCATATTTTATATAAAAAAAATACTTTGGGAAGCAGCTTTAAAAGTTTTTTTCCTATAAAAAAACCCAAACCAATAAAAATAAAAATTATAATTAAAAAAAGAGAAAAAATACACAAAAGGAAAAAAAATACAATAGTATTAACAAAAATGTTCTTGCATTTATTAAACTCCCCCGTTTTAACAAGCAGTTGGATTTCTTTGTTAATCTCTTCTCTGAGAATATGGTAAAGAAAGGGTTTTAAAGCTAAGTGGCTGCACTCTTTATAGTTTCTGCAAGCTTTCTATTCATGGCTTCTTTGACAAGCGGGAATGCAGAGCTCCTGAGCTGTGTTTTGGTAATAGGCTCTTCAGTACTGGTTTATACTTAATTAAACAAGGTCACCGAGCTGCTTTGTGATAGAGTCATCAGTGGTACATCCACCCTATATTGTTTTACCTTGAGTACATGGATTTAGCGCATCTGAAATTAGTTTCTGATTCTGATTAGTTTTCCAGGATGGGAAATTCTTAATGTGCAAAAAAACAGATTTTTTTGTGAATATTCATATTGTCTGTCGTTGCGATATGCTGGTTTACATATTTTACTATTTAATCTTAAAAATATTTAGAACTTTTATGTGACAATATTTTTGTACAAAAAGTGATGTTTTCTGTAGGTGGAAATGATCTCAGTGGCCATAAGTGTAATATATAAGGGATAATGTGCCCATTATAGTATATATATAGGGATAATGCACCCCTTACAGTGTAATATATAAGGGATAATGTGCCATTATGTGTAATATATAAGGGATAATGCTCCCTTACAGTATAATATATAAGGGATAATGCACCCCTTAAAGTGTAATATATAAGGGATAATGCTCCCCTACAGTGTAATATATAAGGATAAGCACCCCTTAAAGTGTAATATATAAGGGATAATGCTCCCCTTACAGTATATATATAAGGGATAATGTGCCATTATAGTATAATATATAAGGTAAAATGCACCCCTTACAGTGTAATATATAGGGGGAAATGCACCCCTTACAGTGGTAACATATAAGGGATAATGTGCCCCTTACAGTGTAATATATAAGGGATAATGCACCCTTACAGTGTAAATATAAGGGATATGCATTATAGTAAATATATAAGGGATAAT
Source organism: Hymenochirus boettgeri (assembly GCA_019447015.1). Lineage (NCBI taxonomy): Eukaryota > Metazoa > Chordata > Amphibia > Anura > Pipidae > Hymenochirus > Hymenochirus boettgeri. The sequence continues at coordinate 224,131,413 of CM033470.1, read as the reverse complement.
GCACCCCTTACAGTGTAATATATAGGGATAATGCCCCCTTACAGTTAAATATATGAGGGATAATGTGCCCTTACAGTGTAATATAAAGGGATCATGTGCCATTATATTATAATATATAAGGGATAATGCACCCCTTACAGTGTAATTAAAAGGGATAATGTGCCCTTTATAGTATAATATATAAGGATAATGCACCCTTATAGTATAATATTAGGGATAATGCACCCCTTACAGTGTAATATATAAGGAATAATGCACCCCTTACAGTGTAATATATAAAGGATAATGCGCCCCTTATAGTATAATATAAAGGGATAATGCAACCCTTACAGTGTAATATATAAAAGATAATGCGCCCCTTATAGTATAATATATAAAGGATAATGCGCCCCTATAGTACAATATATTAGGGATAATGCACCCCTTACAGTGTAATATATAAGGGATAATGCACCACTTACAGTGTAAGGGGTGTCATTACAGTATAGGGTGTGTAAAAAATAATATTACGCCATGACAGGTCAGGTCACTTATATATTTTTATTCTAGCTTTAGGGGCTTATTATTTTTATAATACACAAATTTTTATTACTTTTTAATTATTAATTTTTTAATCAGTGTGTGTATTCTTAAAAAAGTTTTCTTTTTGATTCAAGTAATATTGTTACCTTGAGTACATGGATTTAGCGCATCTGAAATTAGTTTCTGATTCTTACCAGGATAGAAATTCTTAATGTGTAAAAAACTATTATTTTTGTTAATATTTCATATTGTCTTGTCTTGCATATGCTGGTTACATATTTTACTATTTATCTTAAAAATATTTAGAACTTTTAATGTGACAATATTTTGTACAAACGGTGATGTTTTCTGTAGGTTGAAAGGATCTCAGTGCCATAAGTATAATATATAAGGGATAATGTGCCATTATAGTATAATATATAAGGATAATGTGCCCCTTACAGTGTAATTTAAGGGATAATGCACCCCTTACAGTGTAATATATAAGGGATAATGCACCCCTTACAGTGTAAATATAAAGGGAAATGCACCCCTTACAGTGTAATATATAAGATAAGCTCCCCTTACATTGTAATAATTAGGGATATCACGCCATTATAGTATAATATATAAGGGATAATGCCCCCTTACAGTGTATATATAGGGGAAATGCACCCTCTACATGTAATATATAAGGATAATGTGCCCCTTACAGTGTAATATAAAGGGATAATGTGCCATTATAGTATAATTAAGGGATAATGCACCCTTACAGTGTAATATATAAGGGATAATGCACCCCTTACAGTGTAATATAATAAGGATAATGCACCCCTTACAGTGTAATATATAAGGATAATGTCACCCCTTACAGTGTATATATAAGGGATAATGCTCCCCTTACAGTGTAATAATAGGGATAATGTGCCATTATAGTATAATATATAAGGGATAATGCGCCCCTTACAGTGTAATATATAAGGGAAATGCACCCTTACAGTGTAATATATAAGGGATATGCGCCCCTTACAGTGTAATATATAGGGAAAGCACCCCTTACAGTGTAATATATAAGGGATAATGTGCCCCTTACAGTGTAATATAAAGGGATAATGTGCCATTATAGTGTAATATAAAAGGGATAATGCACCCCTTACAGTGTATATATAAGGGATAATGTGCCCCTACAGTGTAATATAAAGGGATAATGTGCCATTAGTAGTGTATATGATAATGGTGAAATGATCTCAGGTGCCATAAGTGTAATATATAAGGGATAATGTGCCATTATAGTATAATATATAAGGGATAATGCACCCCTTACAGTGTAATATATAAGGGATAATGTGCCATTATAGTGTAATATATAAGGGATAATGCTCCCCTTACAGTATAATATATAAGGGATAATGCACCCCTTAAAGTGTAATATATAAGGGATAATGCTCCCCTTACAGTGTAATATATAAGGGATAATGCACCCCTTACAGTGTAATATATAAGGGATAATGCTCCCCTTACAGTATAATATATAAGGGATAATGTGCCATTATAGTATAATATATAAGGTAAAATGCACCCCTTACAGTGTAATATATAGGGGGAAATGCACCCCTTACAGTGTAACATATAAGGGATAATGTGCCCCTTACAGTGTAATATATAAGGGATAATGCACCCCTTACAGTGTAATATATAAGGGATAATGTGCCATTATAGTAAAATATATAAGGGATAATGCACCCCTTACAGTGATAATAAGGATAATTGCACCTTACAGTGGTTGTAATATATGAGGGATAATGTGCCCTTTACAGTGTAATATAAAAGGGATCATGTGCCATTATATTATAATATATAAGGGATAATGCACCCCTTACAGTGTAATATAAAAGGGATAATGTGCCCTTTATAGTATAATATATAAGGGATAATGCACCCCTTATAGTATAATATATAAGGGATAATGCACCCCTTACAGTGTAATATATAAGGAATAATGCACCCCTTACAGTGTAATATATAAAGGATAATGCGCCCCTTATAGTATAATATATAAGGGATAATGCAACCCTTACAGTGTAATATATAAAAGATAATGCGCCCCTTATAGTATAATATATAAAGGATAATGCGCCCCTTATAGTACAATATATTAGGGATAATGCACCCCTTACAGTGTAATATATAAGGGATAATGCACCACTTACAGTGTAAGGGGTGCATTACAGTATAGGGTGTGTAAAAAATAATATTACGCCATGACAGGTCAGGTCACTTAATATATTTTTATTCTAGCTTTAGGGGCTAGATAGATAGATAGATAAAAGCCCAAATACAGTCCCATATATATATAAGGATTAGGCAGAAATTGGCGATTTTGTGGATAGAACCCCCTTAAATATATTATCTGTGGTGCCCGGATTAGAACAAATTAACAGTATCGTTTTAATCTTGTATTTCAGGGCTAATCCTGTAGTTAATTTCTCCCAGTATTTGCCAGGTGCAGGGTTTAACCACCAGGAAGCCTCCTAATAATCTCCCTGACAGAGCTCCCAAATAATGGGGCTGATCTGCACTGCCCTTATGTAGTAATGAACTGGGAACCTTCACATAATGCAGTGTTATCAAAAGGGAACCAGGATAACCAGGATTTAAAGAACGAACATCAAGTCAGCACATTACCAGCAATAGGGATTTCCTAACAGGCAACCAGACATGTAGATATGGGTTAAACAACAAAGTGACTTTTACACTGATTACTTAATAACCCTACTACACACACTTGTAAAATGTATAGATATATCATTCCAATGTATTATATTAATCTATATTACATAAATCAATAATTATGCACAACAATAAGAACACACACACACACACACATATATATATATATATATATATATATATATATTAATATATATATATATATATATATACATTTTTTTTTTTTTTTAAATCGTTTTATAAACTGTAATTTCTTTGCCCCTTTGCCCCAGCCTGCCCCATTTGCTCATTTGTCCTTACTGCAGGGTGGGGGCTGTAATGGTTCTATTGACAGAATCCACTATCATGTCTAAACACCTGTTTCAGAGAGATTCGAGCAGATGCCATTGATTTACAATCAATACCCAGATTCCCATCTTGTAAATCGAACACACTACAACTTTTATTTACGTATATCGAATATGTAAAGATTTTTCTTGCTCTTCGTTTAGAATTTACAAAATACATTTTAACAACTTTGTAAAAATAAAGCAAAATGTCAAGAATCGGGAACTGTATGAAGAAGGACTGGCCTGGCACTTATGCAGCTGATAATTAAGAGTTTCTTTTATTTGTGGGGTTTTGATTGATTGAAGGGTCTCATCATTTGACTTAATTAGACTTAAGGAGAATGCAATTTCACATCAAGGGTGTAAACCGTTACAATTCCATTGAATGCACAATTGCAAGGTTGAAATTATATATATATCTCAAAGGGTTAAATCAAGGTGGGTTTCCAAAGACAGTTATCCTCCTATAAACTTACACTTACATTTGGCACATTTAATGAAGGCTGGCATTTGGTCACTCTTTCTTACATGGCACTAACCAACGACATTTTAACTGTTAATTGAACGAATTTGGAATATTCTCTTTCTAGCAGAAAATCCAACTGAGCACTGATCCTTCTAATGTCTCATTAACCAAAATCCATGAATAGAAACTGGATGTGTAACCTGACACCTCCCCTTATTCCCCACCAACAAGGTTCAAAATCACTGCACCCCCAGTCTCCTGATATCACCGCACCCCCAGTCTCATGAAATCACAGCACGCCCAGCCTCATGAAATCACTGCACCCCCAGCCTCAAGAAATCACTTCACCCCCAACCTCATGAAATCACCGCACCCCCAGCCTCCTGAAATCACCGCACCCCAACCTCATGAAATCACTGCACCCCCAGCCTCAAGAAATCTCTGCACCCCCAGCCTCATGAAATCACCGCACCCCCAGTCTCCTGAAATCATCGCACCCCAGCCTCATGAAATCACCGCCCCCCAGCCTCATGAAATCACTGCACCCCCAGCCTCATGAAATCACTGCACCTCAGCCTCCTGAAATCACTGCACCCCCAGCCTCATTAAATCACTGGCCCCCCAGCCTCATTAAATCACTGGCCCCCCAGCCTCATGAAATCACCGCACCCCCAGCCTCCTGAAATCATTGCACACCCAGTTTCCTGAAATCACTGTGACCCCCAATCTCCTGAAATCACTATGACCCCCCCCCCAGTGTCCTGAAAAATCTGCTTCCCAGTCTCCCCCCACACCCATAGACAGCCACAGAAGGGGGCACCCATGAAGACATCAAGACGGTCATGCCAAAGAAAATCCATCCCCAGCTGTGATCGTTGACTCAATGCTTAGAAGTTAAGAGAGAGACTTACATTTCATGGATCCATCATCCTCCCAACTGGTTGTCTGGCGATGGACCTATTGCTCTGTACAGAGGCTTTGGGTATTAAATGCATATCCAGACAGGTATATGCCATACACATCTCTGTACAGGTAGGGATGGATCATGGGATAGAAGGACCCACCAGCAAGCCCCTGTTCCCTTCCCGGCTACACACATAACACTGCAAGGCAGAGAGACAAGAAAATGAAATTTATTATTGATAGTAAAGACTTTGAAGACAATTTCAAGTTATTGTTTCTCTCAGTAGAATAAAGGAGGCTTTTCCCCCTAACATAATGAACCGTCTTTTGTGTGGCTGCGAACAATACCAAACAAGGATTCTAATAAATAGCCACTTTTTTGTTCGGGCTCCGCAGTGAATGGGATTGAGCAGTTGGTTTGAGAGCAGCTGGGACGCTGGAAGATGTGGGCGGAGCCAGGTCTGTCGGCTTCTCTCTCTCTCTCTCTCTCTTTCCTTTCTCTTCTCTCTCTCTCTCTCTCTCTCTCTCTCTTCTCTCTCTCTCTCCCTGCACCGATCGCCTTCCACCTTCTCTCACTTCTCTTCCCTGGGTCCGATCCTTCCCTCTCTATCTTCCCTCCCATCATCTTTCCTGTTCTTGCCTCATCCCTTAACCACCCGTTCTCATCCTATCTCACTCTTTCGGTCTCTCCTTCCCCCGCTCCACCTTTTCCCTTTCCATGAGTCTGATCTCCCTCCTTGTCTTTTCCCTCTGCCCTGATCTTGCTCCTTTCCATTCTCCCCATTCCAATTCCATCCCTTCATCCCAGTGCATTGTATCCTTCACTGGATCTCCTTTCATTATCCTCTACCTGCCCGTTTAACCAGCCCTATATAGAGATATATAACATATGGTTCCCCTATGGTTGTTTAACTATCCAAGTTCCCAGCTTGTTCCCACAATGCAGCCCATGTCTATCCCCTGCCTGACTGTACATTCCCCGTCTGCCCCCATATCTCCTGCCCAGTCTATTTCTGGTCTATGTGCTAAGAGTTCTGCCAGCTGTTCGCTAGGTATAATGTACTGGGTGGGGATGTGCTGTGCTGGATTTTTATATCCATACAGATATACATATACATACACATATAGAGAGATATACAGATACATAGAGATTTATACAGGTACACAGATACATAGAAATGTATACAGATACAAACAGATATACAGATACATTGAGATTTATACAGGTACACAAATACATAGAAATGTGTACAGATACAAACAGAGATATACAGATACATAGAGATTTATACAGGTACAAATAGAGATATGCAGATACATTGAGATTTATACAGGTACACAAATACATAGAAATGTATACAGATACAGATAAAGATCCATAGAGATTTATACAGATACAGATACATACACACACAGACACATTGCTGTTTATACTGTCAACCCCCCCCCCCCCAAGCCCCCCTAATTAAACATTATTTCAGGCCCCCCTGTCCTTGTTTCTTTGTTCTGGTGAACTGTAATTTGATTTATGTGGCATTGTATATGGTTTTTATATAAGGTTTGTCTTCTATAACTGGCAATGTTCTTTATAGTACTATTTGCTTATTATAACACCATTGGCATGTGAGTAACTACTGAATGGAGACTGGACACAAATACATATATCAGATACACTGGGATTGTCAGTTGCATACAAATGTAATATAGTAATGAAGATTAATGATATACATTTTTATCAATGATGATGGAGGAGTCTAGAGATGGATTTTAATAAATCACTTTACAGTAATTTACCGAATCACAGTAGCTATGGTTATTACTAGACAGTGAAAAACCCATATACCATATAAATAATGTACCAAGGAATGACACTATAACAATAACAAAAACAAACAAACAAAAAAAAACACACAGCAAAAACCCCTTTAGAACAAAATTTAGAACTACAGTCACACTTTCCGAAAATGTATGTATATATATCATAATAAATGAACAGTTGATTTGTGTGGGTGTTAGTTCAGCCTTCATCTGTAGGAAAGTTGGAGATCAAGAGATTTTCATGCATTAGGGGGGAACCAGACAGGGTAGAAAACAGGGAAAATGTGAACATTCAAGCAGCTGCCAGTCAGCTGGCATTGACAGACTGAGGCAGATCTGCCATCTAATAGTATGTGTAGGCGAAAGCAGATGTCAGACTTAACGTTAATATACAGTAAAGCTTTATACTGAGTGATATAGTGAAAACAGTGTAAAATAAAAGAGAACATCCGGTAATCAGAAAGCAAATCGCACATTAAACCATTGGGAGTTCAGGGGATTTTGTATATGGTTTATGTAAATTTTGCCTGGTTATTATATGGTAGCTAAAGCTTCACACTGTATTAATGGCAAAGCTCTACAATGTACAGAATGAACATAGCAATATGAAGGGAAGGAAAGACACATCTGCACATACTGACTCCTCTGTGTGTTTGATAAAGTGCAGTAGAAAAGGCCAATGTCAGTACATTTGCTCAACACAAGGTTCATCTCACTTTCTCTTGTCCTGATCAGACTTAAATGTCATGGATATTAAGCAAACATCCCATTATCTGACATCCAGAGGTCACAGGACATGGTTTTTCCTAGTGTACTTATAGTCCTTATGTAGCAGTGAGATCATTATTAAAGTGATAGCCTATACATCTTGTAATGTGTAGTCCAGAGAAATATGAAAATGGCAAACTTTCTATAGTAGATTGTATTGTCCTAAAAAAGCATCCAGTAAACAAATAAACTGTCTGTATAGATTTACATTAGGATTTCACATTCGGGGCCTCCAGTCTACTAAAAAGAAAAAGCCCCTTCCATTTATTTTTACTTTGTAGTAAATTAAAACAGTCTCTATTGGAAAGCAACATTATTCTCATGTCACTAAAGCATTTTTATAATGATAATGTATGGAAATGTATGTAATTGTATCTAAGATGAAGCTTAGCTTTGTGCATGTTTAGTGTAGTGTCTGTTTCAATAGACCCCTCTTATTATCCATTTCAAGATACAATACAAACCTGATTCCTGTTGCTAAATAAATACCATTATTTTATTTTATAGAAAGATCCACATTTCTCATTAAAGGAGTTAACAATTTCAGACAGACATACAACATCAAACCAGACACACCACCATTATCCTAACAATATGTGGCCACAGCGACCAACTCGCCATGCTAACAGGTAAGATATTGTAAACTTTGGGCTACAGAAGTGTGCTTTACCAAAATGTGACTCATGTTACTTGCAAACCAATGTGCAATACTATGTTAAACAAACACACAAATAGTCCTGCAGAGCACAAATAGGCCTGATTACGTATCAATGTGATAATAGAATGTGTATACCATATGGAAAAATGCCAAGACACACAGCTGCTATCAAATTGTGCTTTTATTACTCATAATAAGTGTTGAACATTAAAAAAAAACATTTAGAAAATTTACAAAGAGTTAGCGTGACTAGACTTATGGAGACTGCAGCAGCCCCCCAATTTAACACTGTTAAATCAGTTTTAGTTGTGGAATAAATTTCCATTAAAGGACAAGTTAATCTCTCAAATGAAACATTTTATATAGTTAAATCGTCCCCTACCCAAAAGCCGCAATATTTAGAAACCTGAGAGATGTTAATCTAGCTTGAAATGCTGCCTGAAGTCCTGTTACCTTTATTTCTGCTTCTCGGTTCTTCTAGTTAGCAGCTGGATGTAACAGATGACATCCCAGCCAATAACTGAATGATATTCCTATAGCTGCCTCCTTTGAGCATGTAAAAGCCCGGAGAGCTTAAAGGGTATGTACACTCGCAAATTTGTTTTTTTAAATTGCCTATTAGTGGAAACTGTAATTTATCCCAACTATCACTGTATTGTTTTTTTTTTGTTGATCTGATCCCTATTTCTATACATATCCAATCTGAAACATCCTACATTTCAGCATTTCTGTAAGCAATTTTGCTGAAGTTGGAATGGTTTGACAGTTGGTGTGCTGTATGCTGTATGCAGTATTGACAGTTGGTATTGGGGAAAATAGTCAGGTCAGTGGTCAGAGCCTGAGCAAAAAAAGTACTTTATTAAAGGCATGCAGCAACACACACACCTCAGAGTAAGTGCTACTTACATATATTTATTTATAGATTAAGATGAAGGAAAGTCATTTTTTTAGCATGAAAAAATGACTTTGCATCATTTCAGCTACAGCAAAACTGCTTACAGATATGCAGATTGGATATCTAAAGAAATAGGGGACAGATCAACAAAAAAATGATACAGTGATAGTTGAATTATAGTTTTCATCTAATGGGCAATTAAAAAAAAATAATTTGGAAGTGTACATATCCTTTAAAAGTAAATCTTTCTAACTATTGTAGTTTTGGGTTATGATTTAGCTATATATCATTATTCATTTGAAGGCATGCGTTTAATTTACCGGTATATGGATACTGCTGGTGATTTACCACATACAAAGATCACTGTAGTGGTGGAGGGTTATTTTTAAAGCAGCAGTACCTACAGATGATTACATTTTGTTTTGCTTCAGGTACATTTCAAAACTGTATTTGACCAGCAACCCAGGATATCAGGACAGGTCCTTCAGGCCAGGTGTGTTTTTGGCAAACCTGGACAGTTGGGGGTATGCAAATGTGTTTGTGTTAAAGTGTATCTGTACAGAAAAAATAACTTTGTCTCTTAATATATAAATGAATACATGATAGCAGCACTTAGGCTAAGATATGTGTGTGTTTCTACAAGCCTTCGATCCAGTATTTGTTTTGCTCAGGCTTAGTATTCCCCCTCACACTCTTAACCTATTCTGCCTTTTCCTTTGACTTGACTTTCTATTAAATTGAGCAAGCTTAGTATTCACTATCAACCCGCACCGTGAGAGGGGAATTACCCATCATGCAATTTGCACATACCAAATCCTCTTACCCTAACTGTAATTCTTCCAAATTATTACAGCAAACGGCACATTGCAGAAGAATTTATGATAATAGAACAGTTGAATGACAGCTAAAAAGGTAAGAATTTTCAGATTGGCAACAGGTGACATATCAGGAAAAAAGTACCTTGGTGGTTGGGAAAAATATTTCAAATAAAAACCCAGTGTAGCTGCCCTTTGAGTGTATATTTTTTCGGTACAAGCATCAAACTTGGAGAAAATCCAAGAGAATTAGGCCAGAAAATGTGGAGATTTAACATGATTGAAAACATTTAACATGCAAATTTCTCCCAAATTCTTATATCTGTGGCCACTGCTAGATTGTGCATTCTGTTGCAAGTACTAAGTAGGCATGGGCATCAAATAAATGATTTGTTGGTTTGCAAATGCAGCATGACAAACAATACAAATGCCATCCCTTCCTTCCTAAGTCTATATAGGGATCCTCCAAAGACTATTAAGTATACATGTATAAGAGAAATTTAGCTTCGTATAAGCTATTTTCTAAAATCGGGTGGTCTGGGTGTGGAAACTCCAGTCCCTTCGCTATCACTCGGTGGTACAAATATACAGCTTTAAAACTATCCTCTTATCATATAATTGCACGAGTATGCCGCACACTCTCTTCCTCATGTATGGCCCAGGCATCTGCCCAAGAGCCTCCATAGACTATGAATTAAGGCTATGATTAATGGCCTACAATAGCCAGAAACGCGTCCGGCGACTGATCTGTATTACTATGTTACTTACGTTTTGTGAATAAAGAAGTTTTTAACTTGCCTATGACCGAAAGCCCGGCTTTGGTAGCCTATGAGTAAGAGCGTGTAATGTCGCTCGAAACGCGTCAGGCAGCCAATGGATTGTCTGATAGTTTTTAAATGTTTAAATAAAGTATGAATTTTTTTAACAAATTGGTGACCAGTGAAAAGTTCTTACCGGATTGAGGAGTGCGGACTAATAACCCATCCACGGAGGACAAAGATACTTATCAAGCTAACGGACCGAGCGAAGGGTCTGGGGCAGTCCTGCACCCGGACCACCAAGTCGGACGGGTGAGTCCAAATCCAAGGGGGAAGCAAATGCAATATGTGTTCGGTGGGAAGAATTTGAAACAGTTAAATGTATGCTGTTAATACTAATAGAAGGTCAAGAAGGAAATAGCGATAGATCTGGGGTTCTGTACACCCAGATCTCCCCTTCACTTTAAGTAAGCCTACCAAACACTTGAAATTACAAACACATATGTAAAGGATACATTATTTAGTCAAATGGTTAATCCACTGAACGATAAGTGGTCACCGGATACTGGGACCGTACATAACTCTGAACATTTGTTCTAATATGTAACTGTGAATAATCAATCCTACCTCCCTGTCCAAGGTACTTTTAATTTCTAAAATGTTCATTTTTAGGGTATAGTTGTCTAGTCTAGTCCCATGAAAAAGCTCACAATGCACGTATAAAACAGTAGGCAACAGGAGCAATGTTTTATCAAAGCTTTCCTTTAAAATGTTTGCTTTAAAAGTTACCTAAAACAATATCTGTTGTATTCAATTAGATCAACTGGACTTAAAGTTTAGTTCTTGAAGATGTTTCGCTAGTCAACCGACTGGCTTTCCCAATTCTGAATTCTGAATAGAGAAAGCCAGTCGGATGACTAGCGAAGCGTCTTGAAGAACTAAACTTCAAGTCCAGTTGATCTAACTGAATACAACAGATATACAATGACCTGGATGAATGAGAACCTTCACAAGCATTCCTAAAACAATATACATATTTAAAGACTGGTAAATCATTTTGAGATGAGTCTTGTCTACATCACGTAAGAATAGCAATGCAGAAACATTGCCACTAAAATAGTTATTATAATTACAAAAAGATACGTATTTATAGAAGGGCTTTAGAACTTAAAGGAGAACTAAACTTAATTTTTTTAAAACCTAATGTGAAAGGATATAGTACTCGGTGTAGAAGAAACTATGGTGTCCTATGATGTGACATCTCTCTTTACTTGTATACCCACCAAGGAGGCGGTTGACATGGTGAGAAAACGGCTGGGCCAAGACAGCACTCTTACCAGACTCGGTGTAGAAGAAACTATGGTGTCCTATGATGTGACATCTCTCTTTACTTGTATACCCACCAAGGAGGCGGTTGACATGGTGAGAAAACGGCTGGGCCAAGACAGCACTCTTACCAGCAGAACTGATCTCAACCCAGAACAGGTGTGTTCCTTGTTGGACTTGTGCCTGAATACCACCTATTTCAAATACAGGGATAAGTTCTATAAGCAAAAACATGGATGTGCTATGGGATCTCCAGTTTCACCTATTGTGGCCAACCTTTACATGGAGGAGGTAGAAACACAGGCGCTAATACCTTTAAGGGCATAGCACCCAGCCACTGGTTCAGATATGTGGATGACACCTGGGTTAAAATCCCCCTGTATTCTTAAAAAAGTTTTCTTTTTGATTCAAGTAAAATTCTCCTTTTGTAAAGGGAAAGTAATAAAATACACTGACCCGATAGTAATCCTCCATTATATAAACAGAAGTGACCAATGGGGTGAGTTGAAACAGATTGCATGCCTATACAAAGAATCATAGCCCCACCTGTGCTGTTTCTTATCACTAATTCATTTTGCTTTTAGAGGATTTTCTATACCAGAGATAATATTCATGTACTTTATCAATTTGTAGTAGCTTTAGATGGGGAAAGGCAGGCTGATTTAATGGGGGCAAAAGTGGCTTTAAATGACATAGCAGAGTGATTATTATAAGGATATTTCCCATTATTATTTATGGAAAAATGATCATTTTGAGCATGTATGTATATCATTATTATTTGTGATTAGTGATTAGTTTGGTGTTATTAACCCAGTAAATGACACCTTGACCTTCAGAGTACAGAGTATACATACCACAGTATTTAGCTGCTGCATTATAGTTGATATAGTTAATACAACCACCTCCTAAACCTTAACTTTCCTTAATCCATTTGATGATTTTGATGGCACGAAGCCTGGGTGTATATATCATACATAACAAAAAACAATATTTCTAGAAACATGTAATGGGACAGAACCCCCCCAAACAACATTAAATGTCTCTTTGGAGAGAGTTGGGAGATTTACGATTATTCAATCATGCGGGTGATTTTGATTCCACCAGGTGGCAGCATATACATATGCAGATGTTTTATAATTGAAAAAGTAAAAACTGCAAAGTAACAAAAATGGTGCTTTTATAAATAATATTAGCACAATCCACATTGCATTCATTGTTCAGATCTCTAGGGCTAAACATTTGTAGCACTCAATTCATGAACGCTTCGTGAAAGAACACCCTTAGGTGTAACCTATAATTTTGTTGTTTACAATTGAAACCTGCCACCTCAACTAAGATACCTACAATGTTCTTTAGAGAGATCCAGCAACACAGGAGTCTGAGCTAAAATGATCAATGAAATAAATCAATAGTGCCCCATATTGCATTTGTGTGTATGAGACTAAGGACAGGTATTCTGCTGGCATTTGATATCTCACACAAAATACACACTATCCCTCCTTAAAATCAGCGTGTAGTGTGCAGACTTGCAAATGTTCTTGTCTGATAGCATTACAGTATAATTACAGGCAGGATTATTATATGTAGATGCAAAATACACACTATGGGGCGTATTGATAGCAAAACAATGTCATTATTATTAAGCACTGCAGATTATTTTATTTGAGCAATCAATCAATTAATTCCATCTAATCAATCCAATGTTTTATTTTCATTCAACTGACTAAATGTAATCATTATCAATTGCTGAACTGATGGAACCAAGGGGTTAACTAGAGATCACTAGGCCCCTTAACAAAACATAATGGTGGATCTATGGAAGGAAGAGTGAGAAGTCGGCCCCTCCCTGCTATAACAAGAGATGCTCCCCTTGTAGTTGCACCTCTGGATTGAACCTTGGGGTCATATTCATTAATCTTTGGTATCGGAAACTTCCGATACGACTGGTTATCATAAAAGTGCAACGGCAATTTCATTGTTTGGGCAGTCAAAGAATTCCGCTCGTAAATATACGATCACAATCATGATGGTAGAGTTACAAGCAGGTTCGTAAATATGAACGCCGATTCAATAACTTTTATAAATAGGGCCTTTGATCAGGCAGGTGAGAAAATCATAAAAGTATAAGACAGGTTTTTGATATCTCTTGATTAATTTCCATTCAATTAAATTGCAAAGCACTTGTGATATAATCAGTGCAGAATAAACCATTTATTTTATTATTATTATTTATATTGTAGATTTATATAGCTCCAGCATCTTCCGTAGAGCTTTACAATTACATGTATACATTCACATCAGGCATATACTGATTTTTTTTTATAAAGTCAATTGTCAAGGGTTTTATCAAAATAATTGACACAAGTCAACCCTTATATGGCTACCTTTTCCTTATTCTCACCAAGCCACTTTTACCCTGCCAGCTCAATCTTATACACATTCCCAGCTACCAATACACATTCGATCATAAATCCAATAGAAAGAATTGCTTTCCCCACCCTATGCAATGTTCGGAGAGATGTGGTCGGCCTTAGTTTTTCTGATAAACTGCTCAATATTGTTGGGTTGGTTGATCAAAAAATGGCATATATAGGGATTGATATTTTAAGATCCGATTGACTTTTCCAAATCACTCAAAATATTGATTCCGTGCATGGGGGCTTAAGTCCACTGAACAGCTGGAAGAGATGTATTGGTAAAAGTGATATTGCCATTAATTAACAGCTTGACAACACAGGGGTAAATGCAGATAAATTACATGTCAGGAGCCTGTTAGCACAGAAATAACATGTACGCACGATAACATGGTACTCTGAATTGAGAAAGCCAGTCAGATAACTAGTGAAACGTCTTCAAGAAATAAACTTCAAGTCTAGTTAATTTAACTGAATACAACAGGTATACCTCTACATGCTATACTCGCTACCAAGCAACATCCTTAACCAAAGCCGAAAGGATGGCTAGTGGACTGGCTGACAAGCTGACTAATCGAAAGTCTGGCAAATACACTGGTTGAATCTCAAGTTGACAGATGGTTAGACTAGATGACAGGATAACTAGTGGGCTAGAGGAACTGTCAAGCTGATCAGTGGATTGGCTGGGAAGCTAATTAATGGAGTAGATGGTAAAAGTTCTGATGTTAAGACTAGCTAATGAACTGGTATTTTCATAGACTAGCTTGCAAGCAGACTTGGGTGCCATCTGTTATGCTGTTCGTGAACTGGCTGGAAAAATGGACCGCAACCTAAAGATCGTAAAATACCTTCTCTGCTCTCTTTTTCATGCTGCTGTGCCTTATACTACCTAACTATATTGTACTGAGATTACTGTAAGTGTCCACCTACTGTATCTAAAGAGCAGTTAAAACTGGCATTGAAAAATTTACAGTTTGAATCTCTTGTCCCCTCAGTGGTCTTGCAATGAAAATGGAGTGCAGAAAGGAGTCAGAATTAAGCAAAGAAGTAATATTGTGCCCCTAAAACTAGGGTACATAATATTATATACCGGTACCTCCCTTGTTAAATTTTACCCCAGAATTATAAGTGGCATATTAAAATTTTAATGAGGAATTCTGAAATTAGGTAAAATATAATAAAGAAACTCCACAATGCAGATTTGATTTAATTAGATTGAGGCCCAGGCTTGCCATATGTCCCTATTTGGCAGGATTGCCCTGACAGCGGGGACAAAATCCTGAGTCCTGCAGTCAGGGCTAAAATCACATCCAACAGAGGGAACTGGCAGCCCCGCACCCGAGACACCCACTCCCTGCTCCGTTACTCCCCTAACCCTGCCTCTTACTGCTGTCTGCCCAGTCTCTGCCGCAGCCCCACCCAGCATCCGCCCCATAACGCCTCTTATGACATCACTGTGATGTCACTGCATTGTTCCCTTCTGCTCGGGGGTGCCAAAAATCTGGCACAACAATTCAAAGAAAAATGATCCCCACTTTTATCCCACTATTATCCCCACTTGTATTGCATTTTTTGTTCATATTGGTCTTTTAGTTGGACTGTTTTTTTCTTTGAGCATCCTGGCAGTCATTCCTGCTACTGCAAACCTAATTTACCCTTTCATTTTATTTTACAATTGGCCGATTGCAGGCAATAATATCGATCAGGCCAACACGATTTGCCTGATTTCGCTGAAGGGCACCATAAACGGAGCAATAATTGCTTGATACTGTATTGTATGATTGTATCACTGCATTTACAATAATTTAATTACATAATTTCCTAGGAGGTAGGAGAGAGTGTGCCTACCTTTTTTTCTGCCCTGTAACCTAGGAGCTGAGTTGTAAAAGACCTCTACCATAAGCACTCAAGAACATGAACATATAAAGGATCCTACAGTTATTTTAAAGGAGTTGTGTTATTGTGATTTTGTAAAAGAAAAGCAAATCCAAAAACACACTGGGAAGATTTCCCTTTCCCTCGGTTAGGTTATAAAAGGTTTATTGGTGTTATATTGTCTTAATGTTGTAGCCTAAACTGACACGTTACACTGACTCAAATACTGTATATACTTGAATTTAAGTCGAGATTTTCAGGCTTTAAAATTAGCCTGAAACCCTAACCTCGGCTTATACTCGGGTCAAGTCCTAATTTAGATCCAAATACTGCAATTGTGGATAGTAACCAGTAGGTGTGCTGTGTTAAAAAGAAAGTTACTTGAGCTGATCTGCCTTTACACTCCTTCCTGCTTCCTGTAGTCAGGCTGCTGGACTCACTCAGCACTGTCACTGCTCATCTGAATGCTGTAAATCTGATGGGTCTTCTCAGTTTGGGGCAAAAAATGGCTGCTAGTTCAATGCAAATGACACTTGAAACTACAACTCTCAGGGGAAACTTAACTATTGGGGTCAGGAGAATTGTAAATTCTGCATGCATTCTGCATTGTTGTAGTTTCCATACATCTGGAGTGGTTACTGGTACTGGATTTGGCTATTACTGTGTGACTACTGTATGGGAATTCTGCTGTCCATTTAAAGGGCATCCTAAGGCACAAAACAATACTGAATCAGAAGGTAGTAGTGGTCATAATTTCTACTCTCGGCTTATACTCAAGTCAATCAATTTTTACTAATTTTTCAGGTAAAAATAGGTACCTCGGCTTATACGTGAGTATATACGGTAATTGAATTTATTAGGAAACATTTGAAGCATCTTGCTACTTAATGTCTTCACTGTGCACACTCCCTTGGAACCACCTTGAACTTTTATCTTTCTACATGGAAGAAAAACTATTTCATTAATTTGCAGTGCTTTTCTCATCACATTGAAAAGGAAAACATAATTGCAAAGCCACAAAACAGAAATAATAATCCCTTTAAATATAATTCTGCAATTATCATCAAGTGGGCTAATGTTTAGTATGTTGGCTGCAATTCAATTCTTCCTGAAGCTGCTTCGGTGAATGCAGTACCATACTACCTTGAAAACTCTTTTTTTATATCTACTTACGGTAAAGTTACAGCTACCCATACATGGCTTGATCAGCTGCACAATGGTGCAAATAATCATTACTTATGAAAAATGAATTGGGAAGTAACAATTGATCCTGAGCAGATATCATCATACAATTTGCCCAAGATGCTGTGGGTAGAATTAACCGAAATGCTATTTTCACACTAAATGATTTGGGTGTTCCATGTTTCCAGTTAATACAGTTCACTGAAGTTAAATGAAGCTAAAATATAAATAAGCCTGAATAAATTTGATAATTTCAAATGAACAGCTGTATCCTTGTGAAGGTTCTCGTTCATCTAGATCATGGTATATCTGTGGTATTCAGTTAGATCGACTGGACTTAAAGTTTGGTTTTTAAAAATGTTTCGCTAGTCATCCGACTGGCTTTCTCAATTCAGATTGAGAAGTCCTTCCGAATTGAGAAAGCCAGTCGAATGACTAATGAAAGGTCTTCAAGAACTAAACTTTAAGTCCAGTTGATCTAACTGAATACAACAGTTATAGATAGTATTGTCTACATAAATGTAGTATTATGCACTTTATGTATTTTATAATGTATTGTATAATGGACTTCCACTGATCGCACTTTGGACTTTTTAACTTGATAGTGAATTGCACTGTTTTCTTTTTAACTAGGAAGTTGGTCACTGTAGATTGTGATGAATAAGAAGCTACACCTGTAGATAGAGGGCGAAGCCTTTGAACAGGGGTGGAGCCTGTTGTCTATTTAACCTCATTCACTTGTTTGCACATTTGCTTGAAAAAGGACCCTGTGTGGTCCGAAACATGTCGCCATTAAAGTTATTGCAGTGTTGATTGCTGTGTGGTGCTCCCTTTCTATCCTTTGATGTTGTAGATATAGATAGCTGTATTGCATCTAAAATCATCAGCATTGTGAACAAATTCTATATTAAATTTGCAGGTTTCAGGAGACCTCCAGAGTTTTTCATAGACATTTTTACATAGTTGTACATGCTAAGTGAATTCTTTACCCCTACCTCTCTGCTTTTTCTAGAACTGTAGCTGCTAGCTGACCTTCTGTGACCTCTATGTAATAAAGAATGAGCAGTCAGAAAACCAATCATAACTCACTAGGAAGGAAGGCTGCATACATCAGGAAATGCCAGAAATCACCAGTATTACAAATTGTTTCTCCACAATGTTGTTGATTTCAGAGCTAGAAATTATAGAATCTATTCAGAATTTATATTTAGCTTTAATTCTCATTTAAAGGTTGTCTCCACTGCCTAAACCAAGTTTTGGCATTTCTCCTGTTCTTCAATAAACCTGCAGGAGCCAGGAGAGAAGGTAAGGAACCTATCCGGTCTTGCGCTCCTCCTCTGATCTTCTGACAGTTCCTTATGTACTTTGTACTGTATGCACTTGTGCGCTTGGCATGCACATAGAGTAATAACTGTGTTGGGACCTGTAGGAAGATCAGCGGATGATTTGTTTGATCTCCTAGCATTTTATTTTATAAATCTAACTGCAGTGTTACCATGGCGCTTACAGTTTATTGTTAGGTGAGAGATTAAAGGAAGGAAAGTATGAGTTCCACATTAATAAAGTCAGATAGGGCTACACATGGTTTTGTATTTTTATTTAATTTGCTGTTTATCCAAAGATTAAAATTCCAATCATTTTTATTTATTTAGAGAATATGCAACTTTATTTTTTAAAAAAATCTGTAAATCTGTATTGGAGTTTTCAAAATCACTCCAGCAGATATCTTTTAGAATGATAACTCATCTTCTGGCTTTTCATCCAGTATACAGTGAAGTCTCACACAATAGAAAAGGTTTTCTAGGCTTATCTTAGGCATTATGCTGTTTAAAAGAACAGTAATTACAAATGTGGAAATTATTTATTGGAAATAACATACCAGTTATTTCTATTCAGTTCAGGAAAAGTATTTCCTTTAAAGCAAAGTTCAGTAATTTATTGAATTAATTTTTTTTTTCTGGAATTCTGCAGTTTTGCTAATCTTATTAAATACTTGGGCTCGTTTTGTCTAATCTCAGAGTATATACTCTTTGAAGATGATGTTAACAAGCATTGTAAGGTCCCTATACTGTATATTACATATTATATGAAAATTTCAATGTGATTAAGCAAACAACGTTAAAGGGCATGTCCACCCCCAAAACTACATTCTCCCCCACTGCTGGCCCCACTGTGCAGAGTTTAAAGATCCTTACCTTACCTCTCGGCTCCAGATGGTTATCCTGCAATATCAGCCCAAAGTCCTAGAAAGTGAAGATCAGGAGCCTTGCAGGGAGGGTAATCATTTCCGCCTCTTGGATTAGTTTTTTTTACAAACTACTATAGTGGTTGGGGGTGGGAGAGGGTCCGCTACACTACAGCATATTTTGAAAAAAGAGGTGGACATGCCCTTTAAAAGTTCCAGTTATTAAAAAAAATATATATATATTTTTTTTTTTAATGAAATATCTGTGCATATTTGGCATTAGCACAATTTAATTTGTAGTTTTCTAAATACAAATACATAAACGTACATTCATCTACCCTGACTTCTCTGTATCCTACAATTCTTGAAACAAGGGAGATTTAAGAGCATAGTCAACATGACAAGTTTGCTAAGTTTGGGGTATGACATAATTAGCCTATTTTAGGTGTGCAAATAAGTGCAAATAAGATCAGGTTCCAAATTTCTAGAAATTTCCAAAATTTTCTAAAACAGTTTTGTGGTTTGGAAAAATCTGAAAAAGTCAGAAATCCGAATTCGACCAGATTAGTGAAATCCGCGTTGGAACCAGGTTCGGGTTTGGCACCGTCTCTAGTGGACAAACCCGTTAAATCTTGATGAGATGGGAAATCAACATAATTTAACCTGTTGCATTCATTTTTCTTGTAAACATATCTCTAGTATAATCATGTCTTATTCAGAAATGTGGTAGCTGGTGGAGGGATCTTGGTTAAGGTTTTATCTTTGTTTTTGCTCTTACTTTGAAATAAAACCACATGGGAGTTTATATTTTTATAATTTATTTTTATTTTGGGGCAAGAATATTCCTTCAGCAGTGTTCACACAAACATAGATTTCGCCAATACTACTTTTCTTCTAAGAATGAAATAATTATATTCACTGCCTATTTATGCATTTTTTCCAACAATGATTCTACAATGGCAGTTACATGACATTTTTCAGTTTATTATGAATTCAAAAATACCACTCTGAGATTTGTTTACATGCTTTGTTATGCACATTTCCCTGTCATCTATGTAATTTCTTCTCATCTTTCCCTTCTGTTCTCTTTTATTAACGTTACACTATCTTTAAATGAAAGAAGAGAGAAAACATCTCATCTATTTACATTCAGGAAAACAGTTTTTTAATAGAGATTAAAAATCATATATATTGACATCTGGTGCTAAACTGCCCCACAAAGTAAAAGTGTAAAAGTATTTCAAATAAAAGTTAATCATAACAAGTCTTTTCACTTTATGGGGCTCTAGGACCATTTATTTTTAGGAACGAGCTGAATGTATATAAATAGATTTACATGTCTAATTAAAAGAAATATCAGTTGAAATAAATTTAGGTCAATATTGGCCTAACTGACTAAAATATCACATACCGCATTCAGTATATTCAAATACTGACCCCGTCCCCCAAAACGTATTGGCCAAAAATGCATAGCTGCCCTTTTATAAAAAGTTATTTATTGATAGCTGACAAATGAAACACACAGCTTTACAGGGGGTTATGTCCCCTTTCTGCAGGTATATTCCTGTTCCGGAACACTAACAACCTTTAACTGTATCCTAGTTAACCAGATACATTTTGAAGATTCTTTGCAACTGTAGGACTTGAGCTTCATAGCTAAAACCCTCCTGAGTTAACATCAAATTAATGTTTTCCATTTTCTGTGAGTTTTTCCTTAACACAGCATGAAATTATATCATTCCGCTCGTTCCTTTAGGTTAAAAGGGTTGGGCTTTCAGTGCATGTATTACTTATCTCTACAATGTGCCTGAAAGAGACTTACAAGTGATCATAGTGGTTCTTTTCCCTGCATTAACCAAATTTGTATTTTCTTTTATTTCTACCTCTCATGCTGATTCTTAGAGGTGAACTACATTCATTTAGGGGAAATATTTCTCTGTAGTCTTGCATCTGTCATGTTTGGGTTAGGAGAATAAAATGTTTTTATGGATGTTGAACTCATTCACCTTGTGTAACACATCTAGATTTTCTTTCTATGTTTGCTTTTGGTGTTATTCTGTACACTGGTCTCAGTTCTTTTATGTCACAAATGAATTCCTGCATTAAATTTCACACTAGCTTTAAAAGTGGCTGGCAAAGTAAAATTGTCTTCTAAAACAATAGCAGGGGAAACATGTATTGTATATTGTATGAGTATGCATTCCTTAAAACATTTCCACTTAAAGATAAATAGCAGCAATGAGTCTCAGCATAATGTCTGATAAATAACCCGTGCTATTAGCTTATAAAGATTAAATGCAATCAGAGCTATTGCACAAAGGACTGCATCATTACATTATCCCTTTGTGATTATTAGTAAGAATTTCTACTGCTTAGTCACCATTCTAAACATTGTTTTTGTGCAAAATATCCACAAGCTGGACAGCTCCTTTCTCACTTAGCATTTTGGAGACTGTGGTTTGGGGAGGAACAGGGGTCAACTTAGGCTGATGACTAAATGCTTCAGCTTGAACATGTAACATTGATTCTAAAGTGAACATAATACCACTGTAGCTGCGTTTCATTAAAATATAACTTTTATTAGCAGTTTTAAAGTACCAAAATACCTAATACGCCAAAATATTTTTGCAAAATAATGCTCAGATTGTTACAAATGGACCATTATCTCCCGCGTTGTCTTCAATAATGTCAGCCGCATCTGTGATTGGCCGCGTCTTAGCCACTCACAGACGAGGCTGCAAGTCCAGCCCCTGCTTGCAGCTTCCGCAAGCAGGGAGTTGGATTAGAGACGGCGCGGAAGAGAATGGTCTGTAAGTAATGATCGGGGCATTATTTTATAAAATATATTTCGGCGGTTGGGGGTGGGCAAGGGCTACCTACCTTGTAAACAAAAGTGAGTTTTGGGGCTGCACATGCCCTTTAATGAAAGCCCAGATAAAGAAATATAACTTGACTCCAGAGGTTTACCACAGGAACTTCCGTACACTTCCCACACTGTCCCTACTAACAGCTAGTACCACTTTTCGCCTCTGGTTAAATGGACTTTCTGGTACCACTTTTGGGGAGTAAGAGGATCTAATGGTTTAAGAACAGTTTCTGCACATTCTGCAGCACAGTCCTCAGATGTTGCAGGCTTTTTTTGAGTGTGACCACCCACAACCATCAGTAAATGGAACAGGTAACAAGGGGCAAAATGGCTGGGAGGGAGGGCTGAGGAAACGGAGCAGATGTCCGTCAGTGGCAGAACCAATATTAGTATAGTATAGTATTTGAGGTTGAATAAAGACATACGTCCATCCAGTCCAACCCATCTAGCAATATCCTCATTTCCTGCCTAACTGTTGATCCAGAGGAAGGCAAAAAAAACCCACCAAATTTATGAAAGGGGAAAAAATTCCTTCCTGACTCCAAGTGGCAATCGGAAATTTCCCTGGATCAACTCTACTTTATGAATCAATACCAGTAACTTGTAACATTCCTTGTTTGCAGAAACTCATCCAGCTTTTTTTTTAAACTGACCAATGAGCCTGTCATTACAACGTCCACTGGAAGACAGTTCCATAGCTTTACCGTTCTCACAGTGAAAAACCCTTTCCGAGCTTGAAGCCTAAACCGTTTTTCTTCAAGTCTTAAGGGATGGCCTCGTGTCCTTTGAAATGTTCTATTGGTGAACAATGCCCCAGATAGTTTATTGTATGGCCCGTTAATGTATTTATACACAGTAATCATATCCCCACGCAAGCGCCTTTTCTCCAGCATACATAATTGTAACTTTTCCAGTGTCTCTTCATATTCAAGCTCCCCCAATCCCCTTATTAATTTAGTTGCCCTTCTCTGAACCCTTTTCATTTCAAAGATGTCCTTTTTGTACACAGGATTCCAAAATTGCACTGTATATTCCAAATGAGGCCTTAACGATGCTTTGTAAAGAGGGAGAATTACATTTTCCTCCCTTGAATCCATACCTCTCTTTATACAAGACAATACCATGCTGGCTCTGGCTGTTGCCCCCTGGCACTGCTTGCTACCTTTATGTTTGTTATCCACCAAAACTCCAAGATCCCTTTCCAACAGGGATTCACTTAACACAGAGCCATTTATAGTATAAGCAGCACAAGTATTTTTAAGTCCAAAATGCATCACCTTACATTTATCAACATTGAATTTCATCTGCCACTTAGCAGCCCAATGTGATAATCTATCTAGATCCCCTTGCAACGATTGCACATCCTCTGAAGTTTTTAATGGTCGACAAAGTTTTGTGTCGTCAGCAAACACAGAAACCTTGCTGAAAATACCCACTTCCAAATCATTAATAAATAGATTAAATAGAAGCGGCCCCAACACAGAACCCTGTGGCACCCCACTTAACACCTTAGTCCATAATGATGAAGTCCCATTTACAACTACTCTCTGCATCCTATTCATTAACCAATTTTCTATCCATGTACAAATGTGACTCCCCAGACCAAAAGACCTTAGCTTATTCATTAGTCGCCTATGGGGGACTGTATCAAAAGCCTTTGCAAAATCCAAGTAAACTACATCTACTGCTATACCAGAGTCTAAATTTCTACTTACTTCCTCATAAAAGCCAAGCAAGTTAGTTTGACAAGATCTATTCCTCCTAAATCCATGCTGGTTACTACTTATAATGTCAGTCCTTGAAACATACTCTAGAACATGTTCCCTTATTAAACTTTCCAGGATCTTCCCCACCACTGAAGTTAAACTTACAGGCCTGTAATTACCCGGCTGTGAACGACTACCCTTTTTGAATATTGGAATAACATCAGCCTTTTTCCTTTAAGTACCCGAGGATGTATTTTATCCGGTCAAGGAGATTTATTATATTGCCTAACTGTGTGAATGGAGAGAGAGTGTAGGAACCCTGATCCTGTGCCCAATCTGCCTGAGGTCCTGGATAGCAGTCAGGAATTAGTGCAGGAGTGTGTGGGGCAGGTGGTAAGGACTCAGAGCAGGGTTCTAAAGGAGTTTCCAATCAGACTGAGGGAAAAGAGGGTGGTTGTGGACATGTGGTAGTGCCAGTACCAAGCTCAGTATTAAGTGGAAAAAAAAGAGTAAGGGTTAAACAGGGACAGCTTACAGACATAGGAGTGTCCCAGGTGGATAAAAAGAGGGTAGCTATGCCTGATGACCAAACCATAGTGGTAAAAGTCACTGCTTTGTCCCAATCTAAGAGGGAACAGGTAGGTGATTAACAGAAGGGCAAGAAAGGGACTAAGAATGACCAGAATCTGTCTGATTTCAGACCCAGGGAATGAGGGACTTTAGACCCACATGATACAGGTAGCAGTGTGGTTAAAGGAGGATCTGTCCAGCAGGGGAGTGTAGCAGAGTGAGAACAGATACCTGAGGTTAGGAGAGGATGTGTACAATCCTCTATAGATTACTGTTCTCCAGGTGGTAAATACAGAACTGTACCAGTCAGCACACATACACAGATCTCCTAACCACAGTAAAAATCATTGTAACCTCTATAACTTTGTTTATACTAACGGGACATGTCAAATGTGTATGGTTCATATGTTTCCTTCTCGCCTCGAGACTCAGGACTAGTGAGTTGTTAGGGTCTGTGAATATTTTTATCCTTTTTATTTTATATAACTGTTTGTACCTATATTGTATGTTATTTTATTTGTAACATCATTTTACTATAATTTTTGGATTATACGTACTGTGTACCTTAAACTTGGGGTGGTGGTGGCAAATTACAAATAGATTGGTCAAATCATGTTCCTTGTGAACTATTGTCATGAGAAATAAATTGCCATTAACAATCTATAGTACTCGATATACTATGCTACAAGCTGAGTGAAATAGGCTGTATACAAACTAGCTGTCAGGAACTTACCTGCCATTCTGGTCCCAAGCCGCTCTGCACTTCCGGGCGGGTGGTGGCGGAGACGTCATGACGTCACAACATTGACACGCCGGGTGGCGCAAGAATTCAAATGCCGGCATCCTTCTGGACCTGGCGCCCGATTGTAGCTTATTGCTACCCCAGGCTCCGTTACTCACCTCTCCTGTATCCAGCAAATTTCTTGCCTGCAGAGACTCTTACCTTGCCAGTTCCTGTGTGTTACTTACCTTGCCATTTCTAGCAGACACTTACCTTGCCAGTTCCTGTGTGTTACTTACCTTGCCAGTTTCAGCAGAGACACTTACCTTGCCAGTTCCTGTGTGTTACTTACCTTGCCAGTTTCAGCAGAGACACTTACCTTGCCAGTTCCTGTGAGTTACTTACCTTGCCAGTTCCTGTGGAGTCACTTACCTTGCCAGTTCCCAGGAGCACATCCAGCATTCTATTCCCATCAGCCTCATCTGCTCCTGTATATAAAGCTTCAGTCTGAGGTCTCCTCCTGAAAGCATACCTGTAAGTACCCCGGCTGTCTGGCCGAATTTGTTACACTAACAAGGCAAATAAATCTATCCTGTCATTGACCACCATGTAGTACTACATGGTGTGTAGTACTAGTAAAGTTTTTTTTTGAGGGGGGGTACTTAAGGTATATACAAAGTTTTGTTATGTAGGTGGGGATGCCTTTTCAATTGTTTGTTTATTTCAATAGAGAATAAATTAATCTATGCCACAATATAACCTGCAGGTATTTTAAAACTATGTACTGTTAAAGTGGGGCATTAGAATGCATATTTCATGTTATATTTCAGCATTGGAGAATGACAATGGCATGTATATACCATTTCAGCATTAGATAATAATGTAATACAATGCCTTGAGAGTTTTATTTAATACCACTGAAAATAATTAAAGGATCAAGGCATATACAGTAAGTGATTCATCCCAAGCTGCTTGAAAGGACCACAATATGTTAGCCCTGGTTGGACAATTTATCAGACATCAATTTACATGGTTCTTTGTTATGTACTGTAAAATAACATCATATAATGATTTAGGATTTTTCACAAACAGAAAAAATCCATTTTGCTGGGCACATTAGTAGCTTATTTTGCAACACATTAAACACCTGTGCAGACGCCCAAGTTTTCCAGGGAACCTACCACAGATGCAGGATTTCTCCCTTTGTTAACTTCCTATTAGCAGCTGCTTAACTGATGGGAGCTTTTCTTAAGCACCTCATCAATGAGTAGCAAACAACTCTCTTTAAATAAAGAGAGGTCAGACAGTTTCCCTTAACTAGAAACCTTGGCTTCTTAATTGGCTGCCATTAACAATTTTAATTAACAGGTGCACTATGTGGTCATCGCTTACAGTTATCATCTTTGCAGAAGAGAATCTTATTGCCAGATTTAAACTTAATATAAGCTTTTATTAAAGGTGGCATGTGATGGGTATTTCAGGTGGTTGTGTATGAGGTTAAGGAAATGGTATGCTCCTTTATTGAACAATGCTTAGTGTAGTTTGCCAGGCCCAATTCACAAAGTTCTTATATATGAAAGTAAGAGAAAACCCCGTTATTAAGCAGTAAGGAATTGTACCATGTGAGTCATTAGTAATACACAAATATAATAAAAGAATGGATGTGGAGGCGATACCTACAGTATAATTGGCTGTCTGTATCAGGCAATTAGAGGTGTCATCTGCACTTTTAAGACAAATGAGATATAACTTAATATAAATACAGATATAATATAAATAAAATAGCATTAAATGCATTAATAAACCTCTAGATTATTCTATATATTAGCAAATAATGCAATACAAAAAACACTAGCATCCTAATTGGTAATACATCCTGCTTGTCACTGCAAAAAGATTGATTGAAGGCTTAAAGGTATCGGGATAGTCTGACTAAACAGAAGAATGAATTACAAAATAGGCAGAAGAAATACGGCAATTGTTTTGCATCTGGTGGGAAAATGGAAATGAAAAGCTAAAAATCCTGAGGCTTCTTATAAGACTTATATCATCATTAAAGGGGAAGTTTCTTCTCATTTCAATAACCATAATATGGGCATCAAGCTATTTCTTTATGATTAAATAATTTAAGTGCTGTACAAATAACCCCTAATAGTGTACATTAATATAGATCTGAGCATGTTTGACCCATCCAACAGCCAATCAATAAAAATGACTGTTAGGAACATTTAAAGGAAGGAATTGTAAAGGGGGCATGACTTTAGTATAAATGTACACTCTAGCCAGCCCATTGAATTTGAAGGGAAAGAGGGACAGTAAAGGGAATTGGACTGATGTTGTTTTCTTTCAATCCTGTTTATCCCTCTTAGTGACAGCAGAAAATTGTGCCTACTAAGTTCAAGAAGAATTTGGTTTAGAGGACAACTAAACTCACCCACCCCCTCCCCTTAAAAGTACCCAGTGTAAGGATCTGAACTGTTAGGTACTCTCCTCTAGATTTAATTCAGCAAATACATATACTTTTAAGAAAAAAGAGCAGTATTTTTCCATCCTAATGACCTTAACCTGGCCATTTAGCAATTTGTATGTGTATAAATTAATGGTTCGGAAATACTGACTTCCTATACGAGACCGTTATGGTCTTGCCTTTGACCCAGCGCCTGGGTTGATTCAGTTGTTCATTAGAGATTTGAGCATGTTTGACCCATTCAACATCCAATCAGTAAAAATTACTGTTAGGAACATTCCAAGGAAGTGGTGCATTCTGGGAAGAAGAAGGACTAATGAACCTGAAATGGCAGGTGGAAGTGGTATTGACTGGCAAGGAAAAGTTAAGGTATATATTACAGCTAATCTGAACTAAGTTTGATTATTTTTGTGAGTTCTTATATGTATAAAAGATATGATTAGACCTAAACATGTTGTTATTTATAAAAACACCTAGAAGAGTGATTTCCAACCTGCACCCAACCCACTCTCCAGTTGGCGAAAAACTACAAGGTCCTCATGTTGAATATACCTGACCTAGAATATATTGAGTATATAGGTAACCTGCTTCCTGTCCAGGAAACTCCCCAAACTTAAACAGCACCTTTATACCATAAACATATAAACATAGGAACATATACCACCGCAAACGCCATAAGTTATGTTCATTAGTACATGGGTTAATGTGACTTTAAGACAGAAACGGACAATAAGGACTTTCAGTACATAGCCCTAATAGACAGGGCCTGATGTGAATGTATACATGTAATTGTAAAGCGCCACAAAAGATGCTGGAGCTATATAAATCCACAATAACAAGAAATAATAAGATAGTTACAGAGGATGCAGGAAATGCAAATGTCTAAAATAACTATGTAACTTTATAAAATGCTTTATCACCAATATTAAATCTGTTTTTAGTATACTAAACAAAAGCTCCCAATAAAATTAAAAAATATTAAGTATATTAAAAATGTATAAAAGTATATTTAGATTAATTACGGTTACTCTCAAATATTTAGTTTCCCTTGATCACGGTTGAAGATGGTTTTGTTTTTTCTCTGACACCATACTTGGTCCAGTTTGATAGGTTGTGTCTCTGTTTGCATTCTGCTACTGAGGTATCCAAAGTGGCTGAATCTGGAATACCTTGATAGCCCCCTGCCTAGTAAAGAACTATCTTAATTAGTGCATGCTCATGAGTTTCCAGTCTTAAGAGCCTTTTCACTTATGGTCTTAACACTTTGTTAGGAAATCCTCTACTGCTCCATAGCCTTTTGTTACCTATAAGGTTGCAGATTGAATTTTCTTGATTTGCTATTATTTTTATGTAATCAGGGGAAATTAAGCATTAACATCTGTGACATGATTCCGAAGTTCTTGAATTCCCAATTTATTGTAAAATACAGTATTATAGTAATAAATATAAAATGATGTTGTTACTATATTTCTCACAATACATACAGCTATAGCAATAAATAAATCAACATAATTATGGAACTCATTATTATTATTATCCATACAAAAGAACTCCCAACATTTCAGATATTTTTATAGTATTTTGCAAAATAGAAACTACTTAGACATTTTCTCTTTTCTGAGATTTATTTACAGAATTACAGTGTAATTCGTTTCTATAATATTAAACATCCTATATAAAAAGAGGAGGAAAATGTTTGTCTTATAGTTTCCAGCATTAGTCCTACTTCCAAGGTGAAAACGAAAGGAGAGAAAAGACAATAAACCATGGAAACACATTTAGCTATTGTTTTCAGTAGGGTTCAATACTGAAACATGAGGGAGTGCATTTGGGGCCTTCATTCTTCATACTAAAATTACTGTCAAGCTGTGAGATGTGGTAGAAGACAGTCCTATTTTTGCAGCCTGGAAAATGCAGGTATTGTACACCTGAATTATAATCTTGCTGTGATAATATGCCTGTATTGATTCTGAGGGAATGCCAAGACAGAAAGGGGAAAAAAAAGACAAAATAATAATTAGAAATAAGAATGCGTTTTTTTCTAGGATGAATTTTGTTAGAACTCTGAAAAAACATTTAAAAAAATCCAAACTGTAAGTTACTTTTCATTTGATAAAGAATAAGAAGATTAAATGACCAGTAAGAAATCCACTTAAAGTTTTACGCAAAGATCTTCTTCCTGTCATTTTTAACCACGATGTGGATAGCAGAAAAACTCTTATGGACGAGCATTTAACTGAAAGTCTTACAGGACAATTATATTAACCCCTTCCCCATTCCATAGCTGAATAGTACCCAGGGTGAAGAGCTAAATTGCTAGGACCTCACCTCTGGGACCTTTACCTAACAGTAGTAGGTCAAATAAAATCTCAATAAATTCTGACCAGTCATAGATGGGGATAAAACGTTAGCTAATACCACCAGACGTAAACCATTTTGTGTTTACAAAAAAGGCAAATCTCTGTACAAACTCCTAATTCAAGCAGACCCAGTGACCAAATATAAAAAAGAATCATTTGTTTTCTCCCAAAAAAAAGGTTTCTTCAAATGTTTCAACTGCAATATATGTAACTCCATGATTCTAGGTAATAGTTTTGCCCATCCATACTCGGGGAAGGTGTTTAGGATCAATGGTTTCTATAACTGTAACACCGAGTTCTGTGTGTATATATTGAAATGCCCATGCTCCCTTGTGTATGTAGGGAAAACCATTGGACCATTTAAAAAGCGGTTCCAACGTCACAGAAGTGACATACGTATTGCCCTGTCCAAACACTCTGACTGTTTAAATAGTAAGATCTCTCCAGTAGCGGCACACTTCTGTCAGATGAACCATCAGGTTACTGAATTACGAGCAATGGTTATTGATCATATACCTATAAGCAGTAGGGGAGGAGATAGGAACAACATATTACTCTGTAGGGAAGCTACATGGATTCATAAATTAGATACAGTTCAGGCTAAAGGACTCAACACAAATCAGGGTCTAGCTGGTTTTTTACCTCAGAGATAACGATATTACTTTGTATTTGAACATTCTTCTGGATTGCATCATTTTAACAGTATCTATTTTTAGTGTTATGAATGTATTGGCCGTATCTGTTTATTTTAATATTTGTACACTTTTATTATATTTATATTATATTTATATTGCACTAGCACTTTTATATCTATACCTTATGGTATATCACAGCACTTTAGTTCATGTATTGAAATGTTGACCACTAATTGGTTGTACTATAAATAGAACACAGTTGCACTGATTGTTCACTTACTTGTTTGTCTGAGGAAGGTGCTGTTGCAGCACCGAAACGTCACATAATAGTTGATCAAGACTGGTGTGCCCAGTATTATTGGATATAACAGTAGTAATGCGTACTTTAAGTTTCCATCAGCTATTCGGTCCATTTCACTCCATAGCCACTGTCAGTGACAGTTCGCTATCTAGCCAATGGGAAGACATGCTTCTTTGCAGAGCATATCATCCAAATGGCTGCATTATGGACTGGGGAAGATGGCCAGGACACTGTGAAAAACTTAATGTAAGTACAGATGTTAGGTAAAGTACCCAGGGATGAGGACTTAGTGGTTTAGGTCCTTACCCTGGGTACAATTTAGTTATGTAAGAAGAGGAGCAAGGGGGTGAGTCTAATTGTACTTTAAGGTGGCAATACACATAGTAATATTATTGGGAGGACAATAATATCACCTCCTGCAAATTCAACCTTAATTTTATTGGCCAGAGATTGGTCAAGTTTTGCAGTGATGGAGGAAATCTGTAAAGTCCCTAAAACTATACACCAATAAACAATAAATGTGTCTCCCTTAGATTAGGATCATATACAGTACTTTATTTATGTATTAAAGGAGAACTATAGCGCATATAAAGTTTAAAAAAAACAAAAAACATTAAAGGTACCTGGAGAAGGAAGGAAGGAATAATAATTCCAACCACACAATATAGTTTCTGCAAGGAGCAGGCTTCCTTAGTGCTTCAGCGCTCTCTTAAATAGAGGAGAGCCACAGGGCACAAACCTGACATATGAAAACTGTACGTGCTCGCATGAAATGGTATTGGGGAAAGGAATAATTAATCATTTGTCTCTGCCTCAGGTACTTTTCATTTAAATTTTGACAGTGTAGTTGTCCTTTATAAACCTTAGACTATTCCTTCACTTAATGACCGCTCATGAAGCATATGCATTAGCCACTTTCTCTACATTGTCAACGTTTTTGTTTCATTGCCCAACATGTTCCTTTGCTCTGCATGCCTTGATCATAAGCAGACATTAAAGGAATAAATCACTCGAAAATGTAACTATTCTTTTATTGTATTTGTAAGGATATTGCTTACCTCCCATTCTTCAATCACTTGAGCAGGAGCCAGGGCCGAAGGTAAGTATATTTACCTTATGCTCGATTCACCGCTGGAGAAATAAAAATCTCTGACTTCTTCCTGGTTCTTATCCTCTATAGCACGCATGCGCGATAATGCGTGCTATAATGGATTACAACTAGGAAGCAGTCTGAGATTTTCATCTCTACAGTGGTGGATCGTGTGAAAGGTAAACATACTTACCTTCATCCTTGGCTCCTGCTCAGTTGATGAAAGGAATAGGGAGGTAAGGCATAGATCCTTAACCTCCTGGGCTTCAATCAATACATTAAAGGAGTGAAATAGTGCAACACTGTGCATCAACATTGTGCTCAATGTAAAACCATAACAAATAATAAAAAAAAACACACTATTTAAACACCGCTAACCAGTAACCATCAGTTAACCAATGAGACTTGAGTGTGTCTAAGTGCACTATTTTGTTTAAAGCACCAATTCTGACTCCTTTTACTGAAAATCCTGTAACCACATTCCCCCTAATGTTTTCCTGCACACTCTGTCCAACTATGAGGCATATGTTAGTCATTTGGTACTTTTTGACATACTTCTCCAAATAATTTTTATAGCACTCATCTAGGTACTGTTTTATTTCAAACTCATCAGGGTGTGTAACCTATTTAAGAACATTAGAACGCCCTCATCTAGCAATAGTAAAGGTTTTGCTTTTTGTACCTATTTTGGCCTTGTTAATTTAGCATTTTCTTAATGCTATAATTTCACCTTTTTATAAGTATAGTGGTAAACAAGAACTGTGGCAAAGCCAGTTGGAAAATAACGCTTATTCTCATAAGTAATCTGCCCCCAAATTTCTTGTGTTGTTGCCCAAAAATCCATAAAGGGAAGGATGACTTCTTCTTAATCTAAAAGTAATATTCTTCTAAGCTACCACCACTAACCAACCTGCTTTTTATACCTTTTAATATAGTTTTAATGTGAGGAATCTGGTATAGAAGCTGCTCTTTCCACCACTTTTGCTTCGTTGGCACTGTAGCAATAAGGTTGTAGAAGCACACACTATTTTCTCAGAGTGTTCTGTTTATTTGTAATCACATAAACCAACATTTCGGGGATAAGTATGTCAGCTGTAAAGGGGACATAGTGATCCCCGAAACGTTGGTTTTTGTGATTTCAATTACACAGAACACTCTGAGAAAATAGTGAGCAATTCTACAACCTTATTGCTTGTGCTATAGCTTGGAGTCCTGAGGTAGAGGACTGATAGAGGCTGCACCTACTACTATACTGGCAAGCTGCCACAGGAGTGCATAGGCCCAAACCAATTTTCATGGATTCGTTGGCTTTTAAAATTTTGAAAACAGAGGGAACCGAACAGGCTTACAGGGAGTACAAAAGCTGTAATAAAGAGTGTAAGAAAGCAATTAAACTAGCTAAAATAGAAAATGAAATACGGATTGCCGAACAAAGCAAGTCCAACCCCAAATAATTTTTAAGTATATAAATGGTAAAAAGATGAGGACTGAGAATGTGGGACCATTAAATAATGGGGCTGAGGTGGTTGTAGAGGATGCCAAAAAGGCTAGTCTGCTAAACAGTTTTTTTACATCGGTTTTTACTGTTGAGAATCCTTGACCTTACAGCAGGGATTGTAATAATATGCAGGGAAGAAATGAAGAGTATTCACAATGGCTAACAGAGGATATGGTACGGAAACAATTAGACAAAGTTAATATCAATAAAGCCCCAGGACCAGATGGATTGCATCCTTGGATTTTAAAAGAGCTTAGTTCAGTTCTATCTAGACCACTGTTTCTCATCTTTTCAGATTCACTTTGGTCTGGGGATGTGCCGCTGGATTGGAAAAAAGCCAATGTAATACCAATATTCAAAAAAGGTAGTCGTTCACAGCCTGGTAACTATAGACCTGTAAGCCTAACATCAGTGGTAGGAAAGGTGCTGGAAACTTTGTTACGGGATCATATCCTTGACTTTGTCTCCAGAGATCATCTTATTAGTAGTAGTCAGCATGGATTTATGAGAAATAGATCATGCCAGACAAATTTAATTGGTTTCTATGAAGAAGCGAGTAAGAAGTTAGATTCAGGCACAGCAGTGGATGTGGTATATTTGGTTGTTGCAAAACTTTTGATACTGTGCCACATACACGACTAATGTATAAACTGAGGACTGTTGGCCTTGAAGAAAACATTTGTTCATGGATAGAGAACTGGTTATTGGATCGCAAACAGAGAGTGGTGGTAAATGGAGCTACATCTATGTGGGCTGAAGTTCTAAGCGGAGTGCCTCAGGGTTCTGTACTGGGGCCGCTTCACTTTAATCTGTTTATAAATGACTTAGAAGGGGGCATTGAGAGAAAGGTCTCAGTGTTTGCTGATGACACTAAACTATGCAGAGCTTTGGAAACTTCAAGTGATGTGTAAGTGCTGCAAGCAGACCTAGATAGATTATCAAAATGGGCAGCAGAATGGCAGATGAGATTCAATGTTGATAAATGTAAGGTGATGCATTTGGGATTTAATAATCCCTGTGCCACCTACACCATAAATAACTCTGTGTTGAGTGCATCTGTAATGGAAAAAGATTTGGTGGTTCTGGTTGATTACAGAACCAGGTAGCCAGGTTGCCAGGTAGCAGCGGCTAGAGCTAGCAAGATATTGTCTTGTATAAAGAGAGGAATAGATTCAAGAGAGAAAAATATTATTCTCCCTCTTTACAAGGCACTGGTAAGGCCTCATTTGGAATATGCGGTGCAGTTTTGGAATCCCATATACAAAAGGGACATCTTGGAAATTGAGGCAGTTCAGAGAAGGGCAACTAAAATAATAAGAGGAATGGAGGGGCTTGAATATGCCGACAGATTAGACAAGTTAGGGCTGTTTACATTGGAGAAATGACGTTTGCGTGGGGACATGATAACCTTATACAAATATATTAATGGGTCATACAATGAACTCTTTGGTGCATTGTTTACTAATAGGTCATATCAGAGGACTCGTGGACATCCTTTAAGGTTGGAAGAAAAGAAGTTTCATCTTCAGGTTAGGAAAGATTTCTTTACAGTGAGAACGGTGAATTGATGATGGGATGATGTGAATTGATGGGAATGATGAAAACTGTGGAACTGTCTTCCAGCAGAGTGTGGTAATGGCAAGTTCATTGAATAGCTTTAAAAAAGGCCTGGATAAGTTTTTAAAACTAAAAAATATTGAGAATTACTGGTATTAATGCATATAGATCTGGTTGATCCAGGGATACTTTCCGATTGCCGTTTGGAGTCAGGAAGGAATTTTTCCCCCTTTTTAGCTGGTTTTTTTTTGCCTTCCTCTAGATCAACTGTTAGGTAGGGTTAAAAAAAAAAAAGAGGGTGAATAGGTTGGACTTTATGGACGTGAATGTCTTTATTCAACCTTAATTACTATGTTACTATGTTACTATGTTGGCACTGTGTTTGTGTTCCCAGTCAGCAACTATTGCTGCTTTGTGTGACCAGAAATGCAGTGCTAATGCTCAATTGTTTTTACTTCTCCTTATTTGGCCCATACAGCCACAAAAACTTTACAAAGTCTACTAAAAAGAGGATTGGAGACAGGATGCACAATGCTGTAGAATGAGGTGGACTCATAGGCATGAGTGCTGATCTCAAGAGCCACGGCCACTGACAGGAATTCAGTGAGTACTGCCAGGGAGATCGGGGACATCTTAGCTACAGAGGCTTTTTCTTCCCGGTTCACTACCGGTTTAAAATTGGGATTATTCAGCCGACAACTCACTTCCTCCACTAGGACCTCAGTGAACAGGTATTACAGTGAGATAGTGATCCCACGGCCCAGGAGACCGGAGGTATTTATACGGAGGAATGTTTGAGATCTAATATTGTCTAAGCGGTGGAGTTCCTGTGACTGTATCTATTTGGTTACTGGGTTATTGTTTTTTTGTGTGCGCACACATTTTTGCTACATTCAGCTACATTTAGCTACATTTGCCCTCTGCATTATTACTTAGGGATTGCCTCTATGGACAGAGTGCCTGGATATACTCCGGACTTTGGTTATATATATATATTTTATGTTATTTTACGGATTTTTGTGTATGTGCTATTCCCCTTATTTTACTGGTACTACTCCCCCTATGTTAGATATAGATATATTTAGGCCTAGAGCTTTTTTTCTTGCGGCTTAGGTTTATTAGTCTGATTTAGGGGGTTTGTATATTGGGATATTGTTTATTTATTTATATGTGAAGCTGGCCAGCTTATACGTATATACACAGTTTAGTTTTTGCATTTATTGAAATAAATACATGTGGATTTTTTATACTTCTGTTTTTTATACTTCATAGTATGCATATTAGTCTCTTTGTTTTTTACTTCCTGGAGGGTGTTCCTTTGGGCCACACCCACTTAGGAGTATTTTACCTGAGTAGGGGAACTCATGTTCACCTGTCTTAGGTAAGAAGTTGTGCTTATTCTTTTTTCGTTTTGTTTTAGTATACATTGCCGTGATCACATGAATGAAAAGCGTTCAAACCAAACCTCATCAAGAGGTTCTAACATTTTTTACTTCACTATTTAATTATGATTAGCAAATTTTTGCATCTCTCATACTTGCGCAGTGGATCAATATAGCAGGCTTTCTCACTTCCCCCCAGCACATTGGCTTTTTAAAATGAGGGAAGAGGCTATTGATCCAGTGCTTTAGTATACCTCCAGCTAAAGGACTACTCATCACACTGCGGTAAGTAGCATTGAGTTAACATAGAAATGTAATAATCATACACAAGAAACAAACAAAAATAAGGGATGACGATGATCATAACAAACAAACAAACATAATTTATTTATCACTGGCAAACAGTTAGTCTGTCATGGCTGTTGGGGATGAACGCATGGAACTCGCTATCTGATCTCATTTCACTGTGATAGTGTTGCATAGGTGGATTCTATTGTATGGTATAGGAGGATTTTGCTGTGGAGGGCTATCGGCATTTTGACGGTATGTGAAATATTGTGTGACAGGACGTATGGCTTGAATATGGGGTATAGGGGGATAAGGTCCAGATGGAATGTGGTGCATGTAATGAGGATTTCTAGAATGGTTGTCAATTGGTATGAGTATTGTTTCTGCACAGCACATTGCACATAGCCCTGTCCCAGTGTGATATCCAATGAAACAATTAGACAAAGTTAATATCAATAAAGCCCCAGGACCAGATGAAATACATCCTCAAACCTTAAAATAGCTTAGTCCAGTTTTATCTAGACCACTGTTTATCTTTTCAGATTCACTTTTGTCTGGTGATGTGCTGATTGATTGGAAAAATGACAATGTAATACCAATATTCAAAACAGGTAGCTGTTCCCAGCCTGGTAACTTTACACCGGTAAGCCTAAACTCCTTGAGATTGTCTCTAGAACTGATCTTATTAGTAGTAATCAGCATGAATTTATGAGAAATATATAGAGCCAGACAAATTTACTTGGTTTTTATGAAGAAGTGAGAAAGAATTTAGATTAAGGCATAGCAGTGGATAGTATAATTGGATTTTGCTAAAGCTTTTGATACTGTGCCACATAGGCGATTAATGTATAAAATGAGCTGTTGGTCTAGAAAAAAACATTTGTACATGGATAGAGAATTGTTTATGGGATCGCAAACAGAGAATAGTGGTCAATGGAGCTACATCTACAGTACGTGGGCTAAAGTTGTAAGTGGAGTGCCTCAGGGTTCCGTACTGGGGCTACTTTTTTTGATAAATTCTGTTTCATAATGTTCATAAATTACTTAGAAGTAGGGGTGGCCGGTTCGCGGATCCGAACCCGGATCCGCCGCGGATTTATCCCGTTCGCGAACGGCGTATTTTTCCTGATTTTTCCACCTTCCGAACTTACGAACCGTGGATTTCTTGTATTTTCGAAAATTTTCTAAATTACAAGATTTTTCGTATTTTTCGTAAATACGTATTTTCGAACATTTTCGAAAATACGAGGATGTCTCTTATTTTTGTTAATACGTATTTTCGAAAACTTTCGAAATTGCGAGGATTTCTTGTATTTTAGAAAATTTTCGAAAATACGCGGAACGCGTAATTTCGAAAATTTTCGAAAATACGAGAAATCACGTAATTTCGAGAATATTTTTCATTTTAACGAGTCCGGAACGGATTTTGCGAAGTTCGGACATCTCTACTTAGAAGGGGGCATTGAGAGCAAGGTCTCTGCGTTTGCTGATGACACTAAACTATGCAGAGCTTTGGAAACTTCAAATGATGTGCAATTGCTGCAAACAGACCTAGATAGATAAGTAAAATGGGCAGCATAATGGCAGATGAGATTCAATGTTGATAAATGTAAGGTGATGCATTTGAGGTTTAACAATCCTTATGCCACCTACACCATAAATAACTTTGTGTTAAGTGAATCTCTAATGGAAAAATATTTGGGGGTTCTGGTAGATAACAAACTTAGCTATAGCAAACAATGCCAGACAGTCACAGCTAGAGCTAGCAAGATATTGTCTTGTATAAAGAGAGGAATAGATTCAAGAGAAAATATTATTCTCCCTCTTTACAAGGCACTGGTAAGGCCACATTTGGAATATGCAGTGCAGTTTTGGAATCCCATATACAAAAGGGACATCTTGGAAATGGAAGCAGTTCAGAGAAAGGCAACTAAATTAATAAGGGGAATGTAGGGGCTTAAATATGCATGCAGTTAGGACTGTTTAACATTGGAGAATTGCGTGGGGGTATGATAACCTTATACAAATATATTAATTGGCCATACAATAAACTCTCTGGTGCATTGTTCACAATCACAAATAGGTCCTATCAGCAGACTCGTGGACATCCTTTAAGGTTGAAAGGAAAGGTTTCTTTACAGGTGGACAGTGAAACTGTGGAATTGTCTTCCATCAGATGTGGTAATGGCAAGTTCATTGAATAGCTTTAAAAATGGCCTGGATAAGTTTCTAAAACTAAAAAATATTGAGAATTACTGGTATTAATACATATACTGTAGATCTGGTTGATCCAGGGATACTTTTTCGATTGCCATTTGGAGTCAGGAAGGAATCCCCCCCCCCAAACATGTCAATCACACAAAAATGTTTGTTATTCCTACTGAGGTACATACCTTTTGCCTCTCAGACAAATCTACCCATTTTGTGCCACAAAGCTCTTTTGCTATTTTTAGCCAAATGAAAAATGGAATTATTTGCCTTGTCAACTTTATAAAGTTTGTGTCCTTTTTCATACAGTTGGGGATGCCCCTGTACTGCACTAATTTTCTGTGGCAAATATCTTGGTCGGTTGTCTAGCAAAAAAGCTGGCTGGATGGTAAACTGACTCCCTGATTATGGCTCCTCTTCTAGCTGGATTGCTCCTCTCCACTTGTTTCCTATAGTCGGCCCGGAAATTACATCACAGGAACACCTGGGCATTTCTCTGGGAAAAAACAGACAGAAACGCTAACATGTATTTTTATCTATTTTGCGTTTCATCCTATTTGAATGTCCAGAAATGAGTGCAGAAGTGTGCGCTTATTACAGAGTACAGTTTTAAAACACACCTGCATTTGAAAAACAGATACAAACTGCCCTAGTTTGAACGAGTCCCTTAAAGGGCATGTCCACCCCCCAAACTATAATTTAACCCACTACGGGCCCCACTATGTAGTGTGTAAAAATCCTTACCTCACATCCCAGCTCCAAATGGTTCTCCTGTAATCCCCCCCCAAATTCCCAAAACTGCCCACTGACTCTGGCTCCTGTCTCCTCTTGGGAGAAAAATGTCATGCACAGTTCACCCCTCTCCCCTCCCTCTCCTTCCCCCCTTCCTCTCCCTCCCGATTTTGTCTCCCTCCCCCTAGCTACAAACCCTTTTGATATAATGTACTGCTTCGTCCCCCAGCCCCAACCGCATTAGTATTATTCACAGAAAGTCCCCTGATCTTTACTTACCTTCCCTCTTTCCTCCGCCGTTCTGAACCCCTGGCAGCCGTGTCCATGATTGGCTGCCTCTAAGCCAATCACGGACGTGGCTGCCGGTCCCACCCCCTGCTTGCAGTTCCGTGCAAGCAGAGGGCCGGGGCAGTGCGGCGAAGGAGAGAGGCATGGTAAGTAATGATCGGGGGACTTTCTGTGAATAATACTCATGCG
This sequence comes from Hymenochirus boettgeri, assembly GCA_019447015.1. Classification (NCBI taxonomy): domain Eukaryota; kingdom Metazoa; phylum Chordata; class Amphibia; order Anura; family Pipidae; genus Hymenochirus; species Hymenochirus boettgeri. The sequence continues at coordinate 224,090,932 of CM033470.1, read as the reverse complement.
GTTGGGGCTGGGGGAGGGAGCAGTACATTATATCAAAAGTTATGTAGAAGGGTGGACATGCCCTTTAACAAGGAAACAGCATAGAAAATACAGTGAAGCTAATAAAATGATTTTGTGGAAGGAGGAAGTTGTATAATTAAAAATACAAGGGATGAAATGAAGTAAGAAAAAATATTAATAAAGGCTCATAAACAAGGGATACTGAATTTCTAGTTAAATGCCACATTTTACTTTGGAGGGAAAATGGGAAGGTGTTCATAAGCACTGTCACTCGGTCAAGCTAACTTCTCCTTTTTCAGTCAATAGTGGCTCAAATGCTTCCCAATGTCAATAATTGTAAGTGTTTTCAATGCATAAAAAATAAGGCAACTGTACATTCCTATCAGTCTTAGATGGTCTTATTCCAGCTTTTTGTTGTAAATGCAGATAGAAAGAAAATACAGGTACAAAACGCAAGGAATAAAAAGAGCTATTCAGCCATCAATATCTATTGATTTTCTCATTTAGAATGAGAGTGGCTTTCACTGAAATAAAGAAAGGTCATAATGTGATAGAATTTGTTGAAAATTTTGATAGTTTGTGCTGAATAATTTAAAACTGTTGTCAAATATGCAATTTAGACATAGTTGAAGGGCAATTATACTTCCTTCTTCTTTCCCTTAAAAGTGCCCAGGATGAGGACCTAAACCACCTGGTCTTTACACAGCAAAATGGATGTTCCCCAGGCAGCAAATAGTCAAAAGCTTCAGTTGGCTCAACCATGTCCTCCAGTTTGATAATCAAAGACAATAGTATCACACGGGAACCTGAGTACAGTGCATCAGAAGTATTTATTGGAGATGTAACATTACATGTTTCAGACCATATAAGTTTTTCATCAGGTGCAATAATACCTGGTCTTTACCCTTGGTTTTTCCCTGTATCTTCTTCACCAATCTGAAGATGTTGCACTCTATATATACTGCCATTCGTCCCTGACCCAGTCCCTGAATGCCATATGTCCACTGCCAGTTTTAAGCTAAAAATATTTTTCATCGTAATACTGTACAACTCATGTAGCACAGCATTTCAGCCACAAGTCCTCCTCAATATTTGTATAAGTGTAATCAATAAACAAACACAAACATTAAATATTTACCTAACCCAGTAAAATTATCTATCTGGTTGCCTATACATTAGGCAACCATGCAGCAATAAAAATTACGGATATTCTGCAACATCCAAAAAAATAAGAAAAATCTAATTCCTTTCACTGGTAGTAAACTGCAGGCTTCCCAATGTATTAATGGAGGGAGACAGTTTCTGGAGTGACTGGTCAATATTTTCTACAGTAACTTTTTCTAATATTACAGTACAGTAGCACATTTGCATTCCAATTTATATTAGCTGTGAGGGGGACATTTTTTTGGTCTTTGCTTCGCTTTAATAATGTTCTAAAAGCAAAGTTAATGGATATAATCTCTTTGCTTGATCATTTACTGATAAATGTCATTGTAAAGGTTCGTACACACGTGCAACCCGCAACGCATGATGTGTATGATGGCCGTTTCGGGCTATAATCGGTTCGATTATCGCCTGAAACGGCTGTTAGTTCGGGGATTGCCAGGCGGATCTCCGAACGAGCGGCCATTAAAGTGCCCATACACGGGCCAATTATCATCTGGTAGGCACCCGCGATCGCACATGTGTATGAACCTTACACTTTGACACTTAAAGAACAATGTACCCAAAGGCCTCTCAACAATGTAAAAAAATCCCTCGGCAATGACATTTTTGAAAGATGCCCACCTCTATCTAAAAACATTTTGGCTTTCTAGAGAGTTCCAGAGGATTGTTTTTCCTGAAAGTTATTCTTTTTCCTACAATAAACAAGGAACAGAAATGTAAATTAAAAAAAAAAATCAAGGAAACAGGATAATATCCCCCCCGCAAAATGTTATGCAACATAGAACGCAAAGCCAGCCAAGACAGAACTATTTAACACCAGCTATTGGAGGGCATTTATGTTACCTAATTTGACTGTAAAATCTCTGCTTTCTATAATTTATCGCGTTGTAACAAAATATGTGTAATTGGGTAGAAAGACAGTGATAACATATTTATAGTGGCAGAAACGTGTTTTGGCTCTTTGGTATTTGATCAGGGTGCAAGGATTAAATCACAGTTTATTTAAGCAGAGTTGTAATTGACTGTGATGGAATGGTAAAATAAGTCCCTATGTAACTGTGAGATCCTGTTCTCAACATCTAGACAGCATCTAATGTAGCTTCGTTAACTTGTGTGCATGTGGAGTTTAAATAACGTCTGCAATCTGGTGCCATGCTGATTTACTAATCCTCGATCTTTGCTGAACATGATCACAGGACTTCTGTTCATGGGGGGATAGGCTTACTGTTAATTGACATACTTTGGCTACTCACCAGAAGAACTGTAATGTAGAAAGGGAACAACTAATACATCAATGGAGAATGAATCAGGCTATTTAATGTAGGTGGAAATAAAACCATTTCCTTTATGAACATACAAGCAACAAGCTCTTTTTTTAATCAAACGTGATTATAGCAAATTCGTGAGTACTTACTTAATGTGTTTATTAGGTGTTTATTTCCTTGTAGTTTGAGTGCAGTCATTATTTACTATGACATCTTTCCGGAAAAGTGTTTTATTCTACCTATTTAAAGAATTTGTCCCTGTTCTACCCAATAACGCTTCTCCAGAATTGTTCTTATAACAATATAATCTGGGGGTAGAAATGCTGTGTTGAGGGGGTATTAATAGCATCAGGGTAGCCCAAATATTAAAGAAGGGGCACAGAAACCATAAAATGAGGGGAAAGAGGTGGATCATAACAAATAATGTACCCCCTACAAAAAATAATATGGATAATAGAACTCACCTTGGAGTACTGTGCCCTTTATAAAAGCACCCAGACTGCAGTTTCATGCTTTTATATGGTCACGGAACTCCTTTTATATTAACTTCTAATATCCTTATAATTTACAGTAGGGTGTAGATTATTTACTATGTAATAGTTCTTGTCAAAAAAGCATAGTTACGAACATTTAGAATTTCGGTAGGTTCCCTTCCCATTCACATGTATCATCTTATGACAGAGTTATAGAAAAGTCACAAAAGTTATCTTTATGGAAAACAAAATGTATTGCACTAATTCAAGATAGTGTAAAGCATAATACTACATAATGTTATAGTATACTAAAGGCCCAGTCATTGGAAATTTATAGAACTTTCCCATATATCTTGTAAACTGATCCCTTCATCTTATTGGAAGTCTCTTGTTTCCCTATTTGCCAGTTAAATGGAGAAACCTGCAATTACGCTCCATCTCCTTCTATTGCCAGCCCAATCACAAAAGGCAATATGCTTTACAATGCGGTAGTAGACAACCGCAATGGCATTGTACAGGCGATTGTACAATTATGATCGTAATTGTACCACTGCGATCTTAAATGTACAATCATGGTTATGATCGTTAAAGGCGCAGTATTGCAAAATAGTAATTACATGCCATTATAATACAGCCCTTTTGGAGCTGTTTCTGTTTTAAATATCCAAGTTGCTGGATTACTAGCTTACCTTTTGCAAAGCTTGTTTGTTTCGTTTATTTTACCCTAAAATATAAAACCTTCTTCACAAAATATAAAATAAACATTTAATTGTATCACTAGAACCCATTATCTCCCATAACACCCAAAATAACACATTTTCACCTGACAGACCAATCTAAAATCCCTGTAGTTACTGCCCCTTCCCCAGACATGTTCAGTGTGATACACCTAATGAGAGAAAGTGAGAGAGAGAAATTGTTGAACCAGCTATCTCTCTGTGCTAAAGGTAAAAAGAGCTGAAAGTAAGAGAACAATTGATATATCACTTTAACAGCAGTTTCTGGCCTTAAAATCAGGCATGAATATGCCTTTTGGTAGTGCTCTCCTTTAAAACCTAGGGCTGGTACACACCAGATGATATTTGTCCCTATATTTTTGTCTGATGAGACATGACCATGACCGATCTTCTTAGGTAATTTTTTCTATCAAATTCGTCGTTGATTATGTGCATTTTAATAGGCGCATGATTGGTCGTGAAAATTTTTTTTTCTACCAGTTTACTTCCAGAGTAATATTGGCATATTAATTAACAGTCGGGATTTTTGAGTTGAAATCAGCTAGTGTGTTTCAGCCCTTATTATGTCAGCATAATAATAGGAGACAAAACATATATTTAGATCTTTTTCATACTTGCCTCTTAAAAGGACAACTAAAGCCGCAGAACAAAACTGAACCAGAAGTCAGGACAACTTGATATGAAACCAGTAATCTGTGTCTTACCTCTCATTTTGATATGGGCGCTGGGAAATTTACCTAAATAACATATGGTTTGTGCTTTATTTCTCAGCATTCTAGTATCAGACAGTTTGGTCAACGACCATTATGTTCTGCACATGCTCAGTCCTTTGCTATGGCACAAACTTGTTACAGTTGGTCACACCCATTAATAATCTCTAGCCAATCCTTTTACAGGACAGATAAAGCAAGGAAGCATGTGACTAAGGTCAGGAGGTGTGGTCCGACACTGCACATACACACAGATACTTCATCCAGTTCTTAACAGGCTTTGATTTACTTTAACAGAGTTTACTAAAGTGGCATTTTATAGCTTATTGGTGTTTTTAGGGGGATTGTTTTCAGATTCTGTAGTATAAAAAATTGGGTATAGTTCTCCTTTAAAGGGTATCTATACTCAAAAAAATCCCACTGCTCCCAAACTTTTTTTCTGAATTTAAATCTGAGCTGTAAGATCCTGAGAAATCATCATTTGAAATTACAACATTTACAGGGAAAGACCTGTAGGGGCAGATGTGTAAGTAGTGTCCATGGTGAGGCTGTGCAGAACTTATAAGTGTCACAGACACTACAAGGAGGCAGTGAGTAAGGCTGGGTAGGGCAATTGGGAGCCCTCACTAAACATTAATAATTGAATGACAAAGCAAGCACAGATACATATGTGAGTACCACCATTTTACTTCTCTCAAATTGTAGTTTCAGATAATGTAAAGCAGTGACCCTCTAAAGAAGCAAATAGAAGACTAAAACACATACTAATTTGCAAATAACCCCCAATGAGGATCATGTTAAGATTACTAATTCATGTTTTATGTATTATTCTTGGGATTTAGTACTACAACAATAATGTTGTTTTTAGGTGGGACAGCTTAAATTAGGTAGGTTAAATAGTAGGTTGTGGTATCCTCATCCATGCACAGCCACAGAGCTTTTCTTTTTCACTGATGCATGCATTATTAAACTGTCTTAGTTTGCCAGTTATTAGACTATTCTAATTTTTCCATTTACTTCACCTATACAGTATTTTTCTTAGTTTTTTTTCTCTTTTTCCCAAGACTTATTTTGCTAACCATTTCACCAATACATACATACGCTATTTACCTTTGTGCAATCTCGCGATACAATACAAGACGTAAATGTGATTCGTCTGGTATTGCATTGTGGAATCGCGTAAAGGTGAGACATTCTGGTAACGCCGGAATAAAGTCCACTTACAGAACCCCATTACTTCGATATTACTTTGGGTTAACGTGGGTTTTAAAGGGATTTTCCCCACATTGAATCTCCCTGTTAGTTTGCCAATGTAAGAGTTAATAAATTTGTTTCTACATATATAGTAGTAGGGGGAGATACAGTTTGTGTTAGTTTTTTCCTGGCTTAAAGGGATATAGATATCTGGAGATGAGAGGCTGGAAAGGGTCACTGGATCTTAAATGTATGTCTGATAGGACAAAGCAAAAAAGTGAAAATTGGATATATTGACTGTATATTACCAACAAAATAGATTTTACAATGTAAAGATTTAAACATCTTTGTATAATTGAATGCCAGGTAATGCCACAATTGTCATAAAAACTAAAACTTAAGTACACATCATTTCAACTGAAAGTATAAAAATTGAGTAGCCAGACAGCAAAAATGACAACATGTTTTAAAGCCAAACGTACAAACATTTGAAATCATATTTGACACAGTAAAATATTAATTTAATTGCAAAATGATTTTACTTAAGCATCAGCCAGTGAATTCATTTAGTTAATGTCCTGGATTTAGTTGTATAATATTCTTGAACATCTTAGGATATGCATATAAGAAGAAACTGTAGTTGTTTTATGTTTTATCTACATATTGCAGAGCAGAGATACACCCCATGTAGTTTGCAATTCATGCTGGTCAATATGTATGTATGAGATTTATTTATGACAAATAAAAGCCTTGAGTCAAGCATTTATCTAATATCAAATATTCACTATTTCTTTAAATAAAACTTTTGTAAAGAAAATGAAAATCTGATGTTTCGACAGGGAACCTTTCCCTTATCAGTAAAAGCTTTCTTTGTTTGTTATAAATTGTTAAAAAGGGGGGATGTCTATGTACAAAATTACTATAGATTTGTTTAGCAAATGAGCATTCAAATGTAGGTATGCAACACACTGTAAGGTAATTTATTTTTCTGCTTTTTGGTTTTTTTTGCTTCTAGTCTTTTACTTTTACCTTTTACTAAAAGAAAAGGTAAACTAGGAATCCCAACAGTTTCCGTCATTTAAACAAGAATTTTCTCACTAATGAAATCAATAGCCTTTTGTTGACATCACCATCCCCTCAGCCCCCAACCCTTTGCTGGGGCTATCAAATCACTACTGGATGACCTCTACATGAATCAATGTGAGCAGATAAGAACAGTGAGAAAACAGCTTAGTGTTGATTAGAAAAGGCTACGAAAAGACAAAAACCTGCAGCATTATTGATAATTGTTCCAAAATGCTGCTGACTTCAGACATCAATACGATAGAAAGTAAAAAATAATCAGGCTTGTTTACATTTGAATTTGATTTTTTTCCTCTATTATATAAGACATTTATACATGTAAATAGTAGCAAACTTACTAGGCAAGTAGAATGCATCAAAATAAAAATAATATGCAGCAAAAGCAGCCGCGTCCGACAGTTACAGCGGGCGACCATACAGTCCATAAAGGACCGCACGATCACTCATGGTTTTCCAACCCGTCCGATTCGGATGAAGGAACGGTCGGCGATCAGTCTGAGCCGCCATACAATAATTCAGCCCGACCGACTGAAACACTGAAATGTCGGTCGGTCAGGCCGAATTATTGTATCGTGTGTACCTAGCTTTACATCAGAAGAAGATGGACTCTGTGAATTATTTTCCAAATAGATGGACATTGCCTTACAGAGGGATCATTTATTTACACCTGGGCCTCTTCAATATAACGTTTTAAGCAGCCAGTCTCTCCCTGGAAACCCAACAAATAGAATAAACCCCCACAGAGCGACATTAACACAAATAGAAGAGAAAAACACCAGCAGGACACTTATCAAGAAAGAAACAAAGATATTTCCCAGGATATAATAGGACAGAAACTATCCACTGGGTTAGAGAAAGAGATGAACTAACACTCACAAAAGATGTGACGTTATGTCGGTCGGACAGCGTTCCCCGACTGAACGTCTATTTAGGCCAATAAAGGGCCTACACATGGGCCGATTATCGGCCTAAACGTTCATTCGTACACATCGTGCCTCGTGGGTTAGGACCCGTGAACGCACCTGTGTATGAACCTTAAATGTTATTAACTAGAGATGGCCGACTTAGTAAAGTTCAGTTAGTTTCCGAACTACCGAACTTCAATAAAAGTTCGGCAGTTCATGGCTCGGGCACCTGGGAAATGGTCTGGGGAACATGCAATTGTTGGGTTTTCCACATGCTGCATTTGAGGGTTGTGGCCAATTCGAGGGCCAATACAAGGGTTACCAAAATCGGCAGGTACATTCGAGGGTTACGAATGTACCGGAAACGAACGCTAAATTTAAGGGTTACTGAATGCTACATTCGAGGGTTTTCGAAAAAACGAACGTTAAATTCTAGTGTTACCAAAATCGACCGATGAGGGTTACAGAACGATAAATTTGAGTGTTACCAAAAATTGGCAGCTACATTCGAGAGTTACAGAAAACGAGCGCTAAATTCGAGGGTTACTAAACTATACATCCAAGGGTTACCGAACGATATATTCTAGGGTTAGTAAACAGCCCGTAATTCAATAACTATCGAATTTTCGATTATTATCGAAAGTACAGCCACGAGTTTGGAAAAAGAACTAGTTCGAACCCAAACTAGTTTGAACAGTTCGGCCGAACATTTCTTTTGCATTTCATGCTTCAATAGTCATCTGTTCAGTTTATTTCCTATCAAACTTTGAGGTAAAAGAAAATTAAAATCTGTCTAATTTTGACAGGGTACACCTCAGGCACCAGACTAAATTTGATACACCATTTGATTCATCTAGCCATGGACAATACAGAATATTGTTTAATATTCTGCTGTAAGTCAAAAATATTAACGTAAACATCTTTCCTCCGCCGCACTGAACTCCCGGCAGCCGCGTCCGTGATTGGCTGCCACTCAGCCAATCACAGACCCGACTGCCGGTCCCGCCCCTCTGCTTGCATTTTCTCGCAAGCAGAGGGCCTGGCAGTGTGGCGGAAGAAAGAGGGAAGGTAAGTAAAGTTTGGGGCACTTTCTTAAATAACAAATATAGCGGTTGGGGCTGGGGGGACAGGGGGAATGATATATCAAAATGATATATCATTTTTTAAGGGTCATACCCTTTAAGTCTAGAGAAAAAGAGAAATGTCACCACAACTTACTTACTCCAATACAAGAACAGGATGTAACTGATAATTACATAACATCATTATTATTGTGGATTTATACAGTGCCAACATCTTCCATGGCGGGGCCATTTCTAGTCATCTTGGTACTCTAGGCATTTTGGAAAGCCATAAAGTTATTAAAGCAATTGTCCCCACATACAAATCGATGTCCTCGTTATTGTTTAAATGTGTTTTTTTTTAAAATAGTTTAGGTGTTGCATACACGTCCCATGCAATTAACCCTTCAGTTCTAGCACTTTCCCAGTGTATTTCCATTACCACTTTCAGTACCAGCAGAGTATTACCTTTAATCCTTTCAGCTGATAGCAATGGCATGGTATACAGTATGTCCCTGCTTTCCATGTCTCCTCCATTGAATTGTTCACTTCTAACCTAACTATAAGTTCTAATTGGAGAGTTGGGTGGAAGGAAGAAAGAGGCAGGGTTAGGGATTTCATGGATGCTAGTCACAGGGGCCACTGTTATAAAGTCTGCAGAAGCCTTTACCTGGCATTTAAAGGGCATGTCCACCCCCAAAACCATAATTTCCCAAACTACTGGCCCAACTCCGTAGTGCATAAAAATCCTTACCTTACATCCCAGCTCCAAATGGTTCTCCTGCAATGTTCCCCCAAAGCCCTCCTGGCCACCAGGAGCCTAGCAGAGTCCATATAGGACTCTGCCTCCTGTCTCTCCTCCGGGAGAATTTTGCCATGCGCACTGCAGCCCTCCCCTCCTCCCTCTCCCTCCCGTTTTGGTCTCCCTCCCCCTAGCAAAAACCCTTTTTATATGTTGTAGGGATTATTGATTCCTTGTAGGCAGAACAAGAAAAGCAGTTCAAATACAGCAAGTTTAAGCTGTCAAGGAGATGCTGTGGAGAACACTCCGCATCCAAGCTCAACATAGGCACCCTAGTTCTTTGCCAAGGTGGCCTATGCCTTAAAACGGCCCTGTTCCATGGCACTTTACAATTGCATTAATACAAATGAGGAAAACATACATGTTACATACAAGGGTAGTACCAGTAGTACAAAGCGCAAATAATTCAAGTTTAACATTACAGGGAGTCAGGGGAAAAATTCTGCACATGTAGAAACAAGTCTCCCAGTCGACTTTCATTTCAGGCTTCGCCCTAGCATCTTTTAGCTGGGTGTTCCACCTGGCATGTAATTTGCATGTACACCCTGCTGTCTCAAGTGGGGAAACAACTCTAACTGTGACAGTTATGTGTCATAATTGAAGGGAAAACAGAAAAACAAGTAAGCAATTTGCAAGACATGATTTTCACTCATTCGTGGCACACGTCAGCTACTTTCTCATGGACAGCGGCGGGTCCACAGAGAGTTCCAATTCACTTGTTTCCCTGCCTAACACTTGAACATGGGCACTGTAAAAACCAGAAATAAAAAAAGGATTGTTTTTCAGTAAATGAGCCAAAATAGTCTGAACCCCCCTTATTTCTATTTGGAAGCCCGCAATGGGGAATAGTGTGCAATACGATTGCATGGTTTTTGCTACAATGCATGGTGATATGCGGTGAAATGGCGAAATGTGTCAGAATTAATTTTTGCCGCCAGTTATCGCCACTTTATAAATTGAGCCAAGTAAACGTTGGAAAATTCTTAACAATAAATATACCCCTTTCGTGTATTTCCCATTTCTGCTGTGTCATCACTGATTAACTTTGTGGACTGTTATTTTGCACAGCAAATTGTTAATGGTTTGAACCCCCTGTATGTGTTGTGTTCCTAGGCATATTAAAACACATCCATTCATCATCTTTGGTGCAGATCATAACCCATAAAATCCACAGGAACCCCAATATTAAAAAGGGCAGTATCTTTCTTGCGGTTCTCTGGGGCCTTGTCCTTACATGCACTACAAGCAATGCAATAAAGAAACACAATAGAAAAGGTGTATCCTATATTAACTATATAAAATATCCTACTGTGTAGTGAACATGTACAAACTGATAAGGAATATGAGCTAAGTTAACAGCTTGATTTCGATGCACTTGTTCACTGATTGCTAAAGGTCATGATTTTTTTAACATGTCTTTGAATGTCCTCACACAACGTTCCAAATGTTGATTATGCAGAGTAAAAATACAAGAAGGTTTTTTAAAGCATTTCTTTGTACAAAGATTTTACTTGAATTTTAAATGAAAACCACAAAAAAAAGAAAACTAACAAGAGCAAAAGAAAGATTACAGGTTACAATTAGATTTCACTTCTAAGAAAGACCGTCAGAACCTCAAAGCCAAAGGGTTCAATTTATCCAATTGCTAATCTTGATGAAAGTACAATTTTGGGGGTTAGAAAAAGGCTTCTTAAGATATGGTTATCAAAGTTGTTCCAATCAATGCACCACTTAGAGAATGATAAATCACGCATGCTCTGTGCCTGCGTATAATGAGATTATGGTTCATGTCTGTCATAGATTTGACTCCGCGGATCACATTGAATATACCTGCTAACAGAATATCAGGGCGATAGAGTAAATCTGCTGTTTTTAACTCCGTACTGACTTAGAATATAACTGATATCACTTTTTTGTTTGTGCAGGATTAGTATGGTCTTTTGTCCATCAGTTTACTATTATCCAAAACTGACATTACTTTTTAAAAATAAGGTAAGCAAAATGAAAAGGATTCTGCTGATATCGTATTCAGCTTATTCAATTTTTGAAAAGGGTAATTTCAACATTGAGAAATAAAAAGAAACATTTATTATATATGAATGTATATTTGTATTCTGATCTTTAGTTATTCCTTTATATTTTGTAAAAAATAGAATATTTCAGGTTGTAGTTACTGAAAATTGCCCTTAAAAAAGCACGGTAACCAGGTAGTCTGTTTGCTTAGGCTAAAGCTGAGTACACACATTACCGATTTTGGTGCTGTGTGTACCTGTTTCCAATGGAAATGAACATTCAATGTCAGCATTGAAAGCAGTCGTTTCAGACCAAAAAGTCCCTCAGTCCTGGTCATCTCCGTATACTATCTATAGGGAGAATGTTGGGGACTGTGTGTAGTAACTTCTTTTAAATCTTGGTTTAATGCAGCATATTGTATTGTTGGCAGACGGATGATCCTAGTCAACTTTCATATATTAAAATTCTCAAAACACTCACTTGTGCCTATCCACCACTAGGGGCACTGCGGGGTTTACTCTGTGCTGTTCTGATGCTTGCTTGGTCTGTATAGCTCACAAAAAACTCTGCACACAGTAATAAAGTTGCCAACAAACTTTATTATAGCAATAAAAACAATAAAAACCACAAAAAACCTTGCACAAATAGTCCATTAGCAGTTGTTGAAGTTGCACCTCTCCCTTTAAATCGTAGTGGTCTTGTGGTGAGGTATAATCCACTTGGTAATGGCTTGTGAGGTAGTTCCTACGCGTTTTGCTTTTTTATTCCTTACAGCTTCATCAGGGATAAAGTTTGAAATGTCTCTTTGCCTTTTAAAGCCATGATTCAAAACATTTCCTGTTTTCCTCTTTATGAAGTCTATTTTTGCCCTAATTGGGTTCCATTCTCCCCCATTCCCCCCCCCTATGTTTACATCTGACCATTGAAGTGGGTCCACCACTTGTAGCTGCACTCACCATAAGAATGTTAATACACTGTGCTAGCTTACCAGTGCTTCAGACCTTAACTCGGACTACCACCTATAACTGCCTGTTAAAGTTCCAGCGTTATTGCCATTATATGTTTTCTTTATGTATTGTATGACCGTTGTGTTCATCTATTCACATAGTGTTATTACTAGGGTTCCACTGTGCAGTGGGTTTTATTGTTACTATTTTTAGATATTTTCTTTAATAAACTTGTGTATTTGTAATGTATTTAGCAATGTCCACCAGCTGGTCATTCCTGTATTTCTAAAATTATTTTGCCTTCTCTCCCATTTTTGTTGTTTTATATGCAGTGAGAGTGCCTTGAAGGCTCTGGGCCCTTAACTCCAGACCTGGTCTTTTTCCCCCTTTCCCCTGTGCTGTTGAATTTGATTTCTCCAGGTCCTGCACCAACGTACAGATACAGTGTTACTGGTTGTGGCATTTTATGCCCAACATCTACTTGTTAATATTTTCATACATGACTTACATATTCTTTCTGTCACCATTCGAAGATTGGTACAATGTATACCCATCTTAAGCAGATTGTAACTGGTTTATTTAGTTGATCACAAAAAAGATGTAGAGATTTTGATCAGCTTTGCTGGTCTAAAGCCCTACAGTAGGATGAAGACAAACAACAACACACCAACACAGATAAAGCTAATGCAAATAAGACCTGTTACAGTGAGAATGTCCGGTGTCCAATTTGATGGTGCAAACACTGCTTAGGCTAGGCACACACGGTAAGATCATCTTCCTAGCCGTCCGTTCATCACTAGTGAGTAGTTAGCCATGATGAATCACTGTCTGAAATTCGGTATTTTGTCTCAACATATGGTGCAGAGGTTTCCCCCTCTAACATTAACAGGTTGAGAAATATTAATTGTTAATATTAAAAGTGTTGAATTTGATGGATCTATTTTTTTTTCAACTTTAACAGCTATGTTACTGTATTATTTTTGCCGGTAATTTTGCAGGTTAATGTGCTCTTGGCACAAAGATAAATAGAATTAAAATTAAAATTCTCACCTGAAAACCCGTTTAAATATTGACCTGTTCTTTATACATTAGATCACAAAGGAAAGGTATGTACAATTGATAATGATTCGGCAACGAGAGGAAGAATGCAAACATCTATAAATTTAATCTGCATTAAAATACCGTTTTAGGAGGAAAGTGAATACTGAACATTTCTTTGATAGTTGACAGGTCAAAAAAGCATTTCAGAATAATTTTACACCTTTTAACCTTAACAGAGTTCATTGCTAGCAATTGAGAAAGGGTCTTAAAAGAAACTCTGATAGGCATTCTCACAGCAGGGCTACCAAGCTCTATCAGGGAGAACTCCTGCATAATGCGCCTTCTAGTAAGATGTGTACCGCAAATCAGTGTGAGTGTAGAGCACTTGGGAGAATGTCATACTTGGCATCTCTGTGCTATTTGCTTCGACAAAAAAGTTTAAGACAAAACTCTGAAGAGGAAAACGAGACAATGTAAAGTTTAAAGAAGACTGTATGTGAAATCCTTAAGAAAATTGGGCAAAGGAAGTTCGAGAACAGTGATTTTCCATGGCTGGCATTAGTCCTATTGGTACGTATTGTCACAATAATAACGAATGATTATATAGTAAATTTATGGTAAGAACTATCAGAAAACAATCCTTTTTATTCTGACAGATAATGGATTAAAGGGCATCTATACTGAAAAAAAAGTTATTTTAATGGAGAACTAAACCCAAAATACAAAGGCAGTTCCACAGACTCCATAACGGTCACTTAGTAAAACTGTTTGCCTCTCACCTCTGAATTCAGACTCTTACAGGCTCATTTAACCAGGACCGCTATCGCTCTGGGTAAAAGTCCTGTTGGCGATTCAATATCAAATGTGGGTAAATTCTGATAAAGGATTTACCCACTGCGGGTTGCTGGTGTTTAAATTTGCTGGTGTTAAAATTGTGCGCTAAAACTAGCGTAAACGCGATATTAAATCACGAGCGTCGGATGCACAGGTGATTTTTGCGGAATCCGTGCATCCGTGCATCCAGGGAAACAGGTAGCGAACTGGTTAGCACGACTTTACCTCCATATATTTGCCCAGCAAGTCTGGGTAAATGAGGCCATTAGTGTATAAATCATATATAGAACAATTCAGAGTACTGGCAATCTATGATGTCATTGATGGTTTCTAGTGTTGCCTCTTCCTGGTGGTCCTGGACCCATAACTCCTTCTGCACATGCTAACTAGGTACCTTGTGTTTGTTTCCCACTCCCCTTATGCTAAACTGCATATAACTATTGAACTCAGAGTCCCCAACTGCCGGTGTCTCCCAGCCAATCATCAGAGATAGCAGTGAAGTTTATTAGCAGATTTTCCTGCTTAAACAGAGTGGGGGAAGGTGTTAACCCTTTTCATATGTACATAGGAAGCAACCTGTTAACCCTTTAAATTTGTGAGCATTTCTGTAAGAGACTGGCATGCTCATTTACCCAGACTCGCTGGGCAAAAATATGGAGTTAAAGTCGTGCTAACTGGTTCGCTAGCAGTTAGCGCAACTTTAAATCCATATTAGCGTCAGATGAGAGGGTTGCGCAAAAATCACCTGCGCACCTGATGCCCACAATTCATTGTCATGTTTGCCAGCAAACAAGATTTTTTTACGCCAGCAAATAGCTGCTGGTGTAAAAATCCATCAGTGGTTAAATCCCTTACCGGGATTTACCCGGATTTGCAAATGCGATATTGAATGGCGAAAGGAGCATTTACCCAGAGCGATAGCGTCTTTTTGTGTGTTTATTTCTGCACTTTTGCCATTTATATTAGTGTGTGTGTTGCTGCAATATACATCTAGAAGTGTAATGCAAGCTGCATTGATTTCAGTGAAGCCATACAGCATGTATTTAACACAATGGAACTTAGCTTTGCAGCAGGTCAATTTCCTTAGGCTTCGGCCCCACTTAAGGGCAAGGGGGACGCCTGTTTACAATAATGTGCAATCCTGTGTGCACGGGCATTGAGCTTCCACATTTGGACCCTAGCAGATCGCTACAGACCAATAATGGTGATCGCATGCGCTTCGATAGCGCATGGAAACACATCGCATTTAGTGGGGCTGATCCCATAGGCTACATGCCTGCTCTCCCACTAGCACAATGGGATTGCAAATCGCGATCCAAAATGCACTAGTGGGGCCTAGCCCTAAGAGTTTGAGTCTGGTGGCAACCCCAGTAGAATTGTACTGATCACATTACAAGGTACACTTCTAAAAACAAAATAGCTCAGAGCTGCAGGTGCAGCATATTAATGGGGCTTCATTATTATGGACTAAAGTGTTAAGTGGGTGCCACATGGTTCTGTGTTGGGGCCACTTCTATTTAATCTATTTATTAATGATTTGGAAGTGGGTATTGTCGACAAGGTTTCTGTGTTTGCTGACGACACAAAACTTTGTCGACCATTAAAAACTTCAGAGGATGTGCAATCGTTGCAGGGGGATCTAGATAGATTGTCACACTGGGCTGCTAAGTGGCAGATGAGATTCAATGTTGATAAATGTAATTTGATGCTTTTTGGCCTTAATTACCGATAACGACCGTTATTTACCGATAACGACCGTTATTTACCGATAACGGCCGTTATTTACAGATACCGGTCGTTATCGGTAAATAACGACCGTTATCGGTAAATACCGGTCGTTATCGGTAAATAACGACCGGTATTTACCGATAACGACCGGTATTTAACGATATCGGTAAATAACGGTCGTTATCGGTAAATACCGGTCGTTATCGGTAAAAACCCGGTCGTTATTTTACGATAACGATCGGTATTTTACGATAACGATACCGATCTTTTATAAATAGGGCCCCAAGATCCCTTTCCAACAGGGATTCACTTAACACAGAGCCATTTATAGTATAAGCAGCACAAGGATTTTTAAGTCCAAAATGCATCACCTTACATTTATCAACATTGAATCTCATCTGCCACTTAGCAGCCCAGTGCAGTGTATTTTAAAAGGGACCATTGAAACCTGGAAGTAGTGTTGGAAGTAGCGTAAAGGCAAAGGCGACCTTTGCCTTTAAGACCCAAACACGTATTAAATCTCCATTGTGCAGTGCTAAGTACCATGTACGCTAAGTATGGCTACACTTAAATCAATGCAGCCTGCACCATGCTTCTAAAGAAATACTAATAACCTTTTGTTGTGTAGATTTTATATGCTCGGGTTTTTAAGGCAAAGGTCAGAACCCTATTTGGAAGAGAGTGTTTTTGTTATGCAAAACTTCCCCCAGGCAGCCCTCCTGTAGCATGAATTTTATAGAACATATATGCATTCCCTCTAACAGTACCCCTTTAATTGGTAAACTTATAAAAACAACATGGTGCAGAGATGCAAGTGTCATTCCCTTTAATAATTCCTGTAAATATGTACAATTATAGAAACAACATGGTGCAGAGCTGCAAGTGGCATACCCTCCAACATTCCCCTTTAAAGGGCATGTCCACCCCCAAAACTAAAATTTAACTCACTATTGGACCCACTCTGTAGTGTATAAAAATCCTTACCTTACATCCCTGCTCCAAATGGTTCTCCTTAGGCAGATATTACAGCTAGTTTCCTCAGCCCCAACCGCTATAATATATTTTCCAGAGACTCCCCTGATTTTTACTTACCTTTCCTCTTTCCTCCGGCGTTCTGAACTGCTGGCGGCCGGTCTGTAATACCGCTGAATGCAATCAAGAGACAGGTATTTAATGTTGATTATGCCTGTGACACATGTCCATCAAAGTCTATGCACAAAAAATGTTTTGTAAATTAGCTGGAAGACAGCACATTTCTCTACTAACAAACTTCTCCGATATGTCCCGCATGTTTGCCCCAAATTTCATGTCTACCTAAAAACTGTAAGAGGAGACACAGTGCAAAACTGAGTGGAATAAAAGAGAAGAAGAAGAATTTCAAGCCAAATGAATTATGCATTTCTAATTGTTGCATCTATAACTTATTTTGCAAATGTTAGCAGCCTTGAGATCTATCCATTCTGCATGGTGCTTAGTGTTTTTTTGGCAGTGGCAGTGCTCAAATTAATTCTGTTGTCCATAGTGTTTGCTTTGGTAGCTTTAAAAAGAACAGCACAGTACATATTTAAATAGCCATATAGGAAAAATCTATTGAATATATTGTGACAAAATACACTGAAGGTCACAAAAAGTCATAAAAAAATATCATTTATAGGTTTTTGTATGCTAACATTTTTGTCATGACTAAATTTCTGTTGCCCAATTTTCCACATCTACATCAAATAGTCTTACTGGATGTGAATAAAAATCAGCTTAATGTAAAGCAATACCACATGATTTTGTCAAGGTCGGCATTTTCGTATTCACTGATATCAGTCAAAAGCAAGATAAACAGCCACTGATATATTGAAACACTTAGGTTGCACTGTAAATAGGATATTCATACAGAAATTCCATGCATAGATATGACAGCTAAACACAATTTTTATACATAAAACATAACCTGTTCTAATCATAGGAAATGATGTGTATTTATGCATTTCATAGTTGAGGGGCGTAATCTTCATCACTAGTTGCTAAAAGTGGATTACCTTCACAATAATAGGCAGTGTGGGCTACTTACTGATTGCCTACATAAATATCTTTTACTGATTTTTTTCCGATCTGATTGTTCCCGACATTCTGTATATATCTACAATAAAAGGAGAATAAGGGAATTTACTAGCCAAATCACCACAAAAGAAGCATAGATTGTCATTGTTACACATAAGGTTTTTAAGTTATGCCTTGTCACATGGCAGGCTCACACTACCCTAACAAAACTGTATGTTATGCAGTGTAAAAAAAAGGAAGAAAAACATTTTTAGATTAAAACGTGCAGTTTGCTTTTCTAACATTACAGTTTCTGTTGGTTTTTAGCTTTTTCTATTTAAAACTAGAATGGCTATATTAAATAGATTGTGACAGGTACACAGGCATCTTTTACAATCCCTACACAGCTGCTGCAACTCCTGCTTTAAGTCATGCTAACTGCTGTTAAATAGGTTAGTGTGACTTTAAGATATTTGATTTTCTACCTCCGCACCACTTGTAGTACTCTGGATAGCAGTCATTTATATTTTAAAAATGTGACTCCTTTATTGTTACAACTTCAGGTATCAGAAAAAGAAAACAATCTGATAGTATTAATCACTTATCTGGTGCGTTTCAGGCTCAGTCAGCCCTTAGTCATAGACATAGTAACTATACCTATGACTAAAGGTTCTTACACACGTGTGATCACGGGTGCTGACTCATGACGCATGATGTGTAAGAACGGACGTTTTGTTCATTAATCGTGCCGTGTATGGGCACATTATTGGCACTTCGCTGCTTGTTGGAAGATCCGGCTGGCCGAACCGCCATTTCGGCAGATAAAGTGCCTATACACGCCATGATTATCGGCCAAAACAGCAGTTCATACACATTACCTTAAGGGCTGACTGAGCCTAAAATGTGTCAGACAAGTGATTGTTACTATGTTTTGTTTTTCTGATAGTGGAAACCCAATTGGATGGGTAAATAGCTGCTACAAGTATATTTCTCTGCAAATTGCCCTTATACTTTATTCTTTGCACATTTTGATGCTATTTAAATAATCTTTGTTTCAGGTATAATTATCATTTACAATACATAAAATTAAAAGAATATTGATATACTTATAGGCTTAGAAAATAAATATTATAAAATTTCCCATGTAATAATAACCATTATGCATTCTGTCAGTTATTTCTTATGCTACTGCTTTTGCCTAATTTAACATTGTAAGTTTAAAGTTTAAAGAAATTTGTAATATACTGTAGTAACATAGGGTATCGCAAGTTATCGTTACTGTATGACTGTGGTCGTAAGTGTACGGCTGTGATCATCCATTTATGTTGAACGTTCATAAATCTACAAAACTTTCGTTCGTAGAATAGCAAGCTGTAGTCACATACCGCAATGGTATTCTACGTGCGATCGTAAATCTAATTTTGCAATCGTAGATTTACGCTAAAATAATACATTTTGGGCCACATTGCTCAGGAAGGAGACAGAAAGAAATACCCTTCTATATGCTAAAGGTTTCCATCCTCCTAATCAACTATGGGTAATTCTGTATTCCCAGTTCCTTTGAGTTTATCACATTAACACAGAATGCAAGAACACCAAAATACAACTCTTTGAAATGAGTGATATGACCCAAAATGTAGAGAAACAAATGGAGAAAGCATCTAAATGTGTTCACAATAGGAGTTACAAACATGGGACACATAATGACTTTAAGGCCCCCATGATTATTTTAGATTATACCCCCTTAAGCCTGATAATCAAAGAAAGCCTTAGGGACCATTGGAATGTTGTCAAAAATTCCTTCAGAGAAACCAACCTGAGATGTGCTTATAGGAGAGGAGCCAACTGGAGGGAGGTCCATGGCTCGGAAGATCTATTTTATGGGTATTACAAATGCTCAGGATGCTAGACATATCATGTGGCAAAGATATCCCATGACCTTAGTCTGGGAAGGTAGCTTTAAATTTGTTATACAACATATCCAGTTGTATGGATTGTACTTGTGGGTCACTCACAATTATGATTTAAAATTTTACACAAGACGAAATTTGCATTCTTAATGTTGTGGTGTCCCTGCACATGTATCGATATTTAGCGAAACCGCGTCATTATACACGTGAGATAAAATTTGTAGTTTATGTGTTGTGGTGTCTCTACAGAGAAAAGTAATTACATTTTAACATACATACTGCACAGACAATGGATCTAGATGGAGGGAGGGAGGGGGAATCGGCTCCACAGTGCATGCTTGAGTCCTCAGGGAGGACTGAGAAGAGGCAGAAACCTTTTCACAGGTAGACAGGCTCCTACTCTTCACTTTCCTGGACATTAGATAGGCATTGCAGGACAACCATTAGGAGCAAAGGAGATTGATCCCACGCGTTATCAGTACATCAGTGGACATATATATACAGCCATTCATTTAATGCCGAACATTCGGTAATTAATAAACGTTCAGTCATAGAATATTTTCTATGGGGATCATTAATCTATGATTATGTTATCGTAGATTTACGAGCTTTATCATTAATTTACAATCGTTATCGTTAATTACAATAACGGTCATAAATTAATGATTGTTAAACTGATCTCTACAGGCGCGGTTTCGCTAAAAAGACATACTGAGCCTTGTATGCAGCGCTGGACAGGTACAGCACCCAGGCATCTACATCGAGCGTGGAAGTGCAGGCGAGTAGAGGAGGTTACATATATATGTATAAATGGAATATATAGCTTTTATAGATTTTTTAGTAGCACATCTTTTGTACAACATGGTCACTTTATATGAATATCGCACTTTATATGCACTATGCACTTATTGAGATGGACTTTCTATAGATAATTACGAATGTGATTATGTGTGCCTTCATGATAAATGTCTATATGGGGTTAATGGGTAGAATGTGCTAATTGAAGGGGAGGCACTGAGGGTGTGGTCACTTTTCTATATTGTGTTTGCACTGTGTTTCACAACTATTCTGATGAAGGGACTCAATGTAGTTCCGAAACGTTAAATAAATTTGTAAATTGATTAGAAAGGTGTGCTCAGGACTATTCCTTTTTTGTGGCTACTTTTTGGCAGACTAAGGCATCTCCATCCTTAGAAGCACCCGTTGACCCAAGAACACGGACTGAGTGCGAGTGTGATTTCTCTCTCTCTCTCCTCTCTCCTCTCTCCCTCCCTCTCCTCACTCTCTCTCTCTCTCTCTCTCTCTCTCTCCTCTCTCTCTCCTCTCTCTCTATATATATATATATATATATATATATAATATATACCCACACATACAAGAATGTGAATCACTCCAATTAGGCTAATTTACAACTACATTTAGCGGAAGTGCTACTGATCTGGTTAAACATTTATACAAACATAGAAAAGATAATCAATGCACATTCCTAGGCCCCATACAATATCATATTATCTGCACACTGGCAAACTTTATAAACAAAATGGTTTTAGTATACATTACTGTGATCACATGAATGAAAAGCCTTCCAACCACGTCAAGGTAACCCCAGTCTGGAAGGTCCTAACGTCTAACCTTTTCAAATTCTTTTACTTCAATTACGATTAGCAAACTTTTGCATTTCTCATTCTTACACATTGGATCCATATAACAGGCTCTCACTTCCCCCCAGCCCTTTGGCTTTTTAAAATGAGGGAAGAGGCCATCCAGTGCTTTATATTAAAGGCATAGGACCTCCCATAAAAGGGCGTATTGGGGGTGCTATTACCACATGGAGGCTTGACCAAGCCTCCCAATAAATACATACAATACAAGAATTGTGGAAGGACCATAAAGGTCCTATGCCTTTAATATATAGCACTGGATTGTATTTATTTTATTTACTGGATTGTATTTTATTATTGTACAGCGCTGCGTCTCCAAGTGGCACTATATAAATAAACATATACATACATAATAAAATAATATTCACACGTGAGAGGAAATATACTAATTGAACTACTTTTAAAGTTAAAATGCAGTGCTACTATCCATTGGACCTTTTATCTTGTTTATATTTAAAATCTATGCATTTACAGAAATTAGTTTGTGCAGTGTTTTATTCATAATGGGATTTTTGACACTATGCTGTGCTATCTTACAGGAATGCCAATTTGGCTTTATTTAAATGTGTATGCTTGCCCTTCCTTTTGTTTATTATTTTTCTATGGACATCAAGGAGAAACAGATGATGTAGAAATGTTTCCATCATAAAAAACATGATGGAAACAAAAAGTGTATAGCTTTGTCTAGTAATGCCGGAAACAAAATCTCTCTGGCACTTTTTGAATGTCTTTCTCTTCACTTGTATACAATGATAGACTGGGCTGTAAATTCTACCCTGTCACCCCCATACACTATATCGCTTTATTCCATATTTTTAAAAGAAAATGACATAGTGACTCTTTATGGTTAGATGAATGTGATAAAAATAATCAAAATATATTTGAGCATTCATTTACTTACTGTGGGACTTCCCACTAAAGATCATCATTTAATGTGGAAATTAAATGTCATTTCAGCAATTATATTATAAATAGTTAAGACATTAATTCTTGTTCCTGGACAATGTAATATTTAAATACAATGCCTACTGCATATCAGTTCTGTTCGAGACAGGAATATACCAGAGCAGCTTTAAGAAAAAATGGAAACATCTGCAACAAGAATATAATTATACATTCATCTCTTAATTTACCCATTAGAGGAATTAAAAGGAGAAATAATGATTAACAAAAACCTCTGAGGCTTAATTATATATTAAAAAAAAGTTAAAAGTGACATTTTAGTTATTTATGCTGTAATTTTTTAGACTAATTTTTCGGCATGAAAACCGCCAGCAGTGAAAGTGTTAAATTTAGTTATGCTAGAGATGATGTCAGAATGCATTCTACAAGGAATGTCAGCTTTCCTCTGGTCCTTTGGCAGACCTGTCACTTACTCTCTTCAAGGCTCCACCCACACATTCTTTTTTGGCTGGTTCCCACAGGAGCAAAGTGGAATTGAAGTCCAGAAAGGATGGAGACAAAAGCAACCCCCCCCTGCTGCTTGGCCAGCGTGCTGTGCTGTCACCAGTACTAATTCATTACCTCACCTTTAATCTTTAATTTCCATTATAACTTAAAAAGGAACCCACTTTACAACTGACAAGATTACAAAGTATTCTACTCTCAATGCCAACCCCCCCCAAAAACCCAAACAACTTTACTACAGACACCTGTAGACACAAAATATCGTTAGAAAGGATTGCTTCTCAAATAAGAATATTTACAGAAAGGCTCACCGCTTATCTGCACAAACTGTACTGTGTTTGGACTGGGTTTGCTCATAATGCTAACCATGAACCTTATACTGCTTATGTTTTAAATATTTGTGTTCATGTTGTTAATTTCAATTTATCAGTAGCATAATCCACATCAATTGCATTGGTAACATTTATCTTTCCATCACTTTTATCTTTATTACATTAATGATTTAGTTACACGTACCAACACTAGCATATATATATTTATTATTACAATTGTTCATCTTAGTTATTAAAGCTGCCGGAAAACCTACTTACCAGCCTTCGTTCCCTCTGCATTCTTCTGCTTAGCTCCTATACCTTTTCCATGCACGAAAGCTGCAGAAAGGTCCAAACAGGGTCGGCCTTAGGATTTATAGCACCCTGTGCAAGATTAGTTACTGGCACGTAGCACCCCATCCAAAACACCCCCCTGCTGAAAGCTGCTTGCCTTGGCCTGCTTCAAATCAAGTCTGCCACCTGCACTTACTGTCTTTCAGTATCGGCGGTGCGTGCTTGTATATATATATATATATATATATATATATATATATTGTATATATATATCGTACGTACATCATTATGTAACATGTAACGCACTAACAGGGCAATGCACCAACAGCGCGCCGCTCCTGTAGAGGAGTTTAAGTCACACTAACCGATGTTATTGGTTAGTGTCACTCCTTCATTGCTACGGTTGCGTAGCTAAAGTGAAAGTAAACTGCACACCCGCCACAAGCGATATTATATGCCAAAAGGGGCATTCTATTGCAAAAGAAAAATGGCACATAGCGATGCACCGAGCACCGCTATCGCCATATAGCATCGCCGGCTGTTTGCACCGGGTTGTCGATAGCAGTTCTTGGTGCATCTCCCGGTAAATGCATAGACAGAACAGCACAGCATACAGAAATCTTAAGTAAGGCTTACGTGTGTTGGGGTATTCCTGATACATACATTTGATCTGCAGGACCGTAACTTGGGGGACTGTGGCACTGATGCACAACTTTTACCTACTAGTCTGTGACCTAAGACTCCTGGCTGGCGCCCCCCCAGGTTGCGGCCCCCCAGGTTGCGGCCCCCCAGGTTGCGGCCCCACAGGTTGCCCATGCCAAAGGCCAGACCAGGGACCGGACCTGTCTGCAGCTTCCGTGCACGGAAAAGCTATGGGAGCTAAGAAGAAGAATGCAGAGGGAACGAAGGCTGGTGAGTAGGTTTATCAGCAGCTTTGAATACTTATAGGGCAATTTACCCAGCGGCACTTAGCACGAGTTTAGTTCCATGTTAGTGCCCAGATTTGCGGGTTACGTAAAAGACACCTGCGCATCCAGCACTCGCGATTCAGTATCTACTTTTAGGTCATGATTTTTAGGTCACGTGGGATTTACCCACGTGCGCAAACATGATAATGAATCGCGTTTGCAAGATTTACCCAGAACGATAGCAGCTCTCGGTAAATTGCCCTGTAAGAACCTTGTGAGGTTGAGGTTTTGGGGGGCAATAAGGCTAATACTAATACTTTGTGAGTGGGGTGGACATAACCTTTAAATCCCTTCCCAAATTACAAATATCCAGTTGCTTTAGAATATTTGTGCACAATGAACACTACCGCGATGCGTATGTGGCCAGTAAGAAATGGCAGAGTTAGAACTCTTATCAACATAACAAGCCAATCTATTACTTACTATACTGGTGGCACTGAATACTCAATAAGGTGCAGCTGTTTTCCATCCATAGCACCTTTCCAAATACATTGTAGGAAATCCAATAACTAGAAAAAGTGTAAACTATTAAACAAAAATATTACTATGCATTTAATCACCTTTAAAACTGCTTATGCTTGATAGGACTCTCACATGTGAATGCTGAACCATTTAATTACTGCTAATTTGGATGTTATTTTTACATGATTTCTTTTGAGGCCATAACAAAAGCTATCACTTATGTAGAAATATACAGTAGGTGAAAAAGGATAATGGATTAATACCTTGTCAATCACCAATCCAAAGCGATGAAAAAGACCTTACAGAGGCGGACGTTAATGACATTAATGTTTCAATTATACTTTAGATTATCAGTTAGCTGAATCTTAACATATAAGGTTCATAATTACCTTCATATTTTCGTCACAGAAATCCTAGAACTCTGACTGCACTGAATTGGTCTAGTAGTTGATTTCATGTGGTGTGTTTAGCCTGTAGGTCAGTAAGGACTAAAGGACTGGAGTTCCATTCTTCATGACAATTGGGTTCCTATACCAGTGAATGGAGAGCAGCACATTCTAGTACATTTCCTAGTGTAACTGTAATTTACAACCGGCATGTTTAATAACATTGCAGTTTGCTTTTTTAATGATCACAGCAATAAAAGAGCGATAGTGGTATAGTGGTTATATCGCTCCTTTAGAAATATGCCCATAAGTGTGCTAGGTGTCCTGAAGTTACAGCTTGTGGAGGTAAGCTGGGGGGACTTTCTTTTTATCTAAGCTGAGAGTAAAATTAATTATTTTTATCACTGGTTAAAAATTTCCCAGCAACCTTTAGTGCACAAAAGGTAGTGAAGTCTACATATGATATGAAATGAGATCACACTTTAAAAGTTGTAAAATGGCTGCTTCCAGTCATGCTGCTTGCCGTGCCCAGGCAGTAATCAGTAAAAAAGAGGATGTAGTGCACATGCAGAGAGGTCTTAGTACACAACACAATTGTAGTTGCAAATGGTGCTCTTTATTGGAGCGAAACACACAACATGTTCGGACTGAGTAGTCCTGTACAAGTGTGATAAAGGACTACTCAGTCCGAAACATGTTGTGTATTTCGCTCCAATAAAAGCTCTGCATGGTGCACTACATCCTCCTTTTTCTACTACATATGATATGTCTACATTAAAACAAGATGAAACCTGAAACCTTTTTTGCATAAATTATTATAAACAACTTTACAGAACATTTTCTGGAACACATAGTGTTTTATGGGGGAATGTGAAGAGACATAAAGATTAGATTAGAATCTTTTTGTCTTTGACACATTAATACAATAGTCAGTGAAATTAAATAAATAGGTCCAAGTAGGTTATAGTACAATTCATATTATCAGAACAGCAATTAAAATATTTATTGCACATGGATAAAAGCTTAATCTAAAATGTTAAGTTTTACATAAAATATTTCTAAAACATCTCCCAGAGGGAAGCATAGTAAACAAATCTGAGTTTACATGAGAGTGATCCAGACGAATATTCTTTAAAAGCCTACCGTGTTGAGGCAAAACGCGTTCAGCTGTCTTTTATGATGAGGGCTCCATCTGGATTATACGGCAGAAAACCATAAGTATATGCGTTTACTTTTCTTCTGCACTTGCATTAAGCATACAGTATATTGGGATGTGTTATTTAACAGACGTTTCTGTCTCCCGTTTTTATCCCCCCCCTCCTATAGGTAGTGAGGCTGTACTTTGTCGGTCTTTGCTACTCACCTTACTATTTAGAGGGTGTTTCTGTTGGTTTTCTGCCCTTATTCCATACAAAGGTTACACTGATACTTAAAGGGCATGTCCACCCCGAAATTTAACTTTTGATATGTGATAGGGCATGCTCCCCCAGCCCCAACCGCATTAATATAATTGTTAGAAAGTCCCCCGATTGTTACTTACCTGCCCTCTCTCCTCTGCTGCAGTGTTCAGGCCCTCTGCTTGCATGGAATTGAAAGCAGGGGGCGGGACCAGCAGCCACGTCCGTGATTGGCTGAGAGGCAGGGAGGGCTGCACTGAGCATGCCTCAACCTTGATGAGTCACACACTGCTCCTACACAGCAGTTTCCTGGACTTTGGAGGGGCACAGCAGGGGAACTATTTTGAGCAGGAATGTTAAGGTAAGGATTGTTTTAAACTACTTGATGTGGCCATTAAGGGGTTAAATTTTAGTTTTGGGGGTGGACATGCCCTTTAATTTGATTTACTATTTATATCCAGTTAAGGATATTTCTATATTGAAATGGTATACTTGATTCATTTAGGAGCCCAACATTCAAGAAGGATGTGTTTCTAAGGGTGTTGGTATGTTTGTACCAACGTTATCACTTTGCCACTTTATTATGCACTGGGTCACTTTGCAAGCACAGTGACCACTTTTTTCTGTATATTTCTCTATGAATACTCCTAGATAATAAATTACATTTCGATAGAAGAGAGTGTCATGATGTCTGTTTTTTGATGTCATCATGTCTGTGTTTTCTGTGTTTAGCGTATTTATTTATATTCATAGAGCACCTCAATGAGGAATAGTATACTTGTATTTTAACTATTCATAGCATCATATTAGTGCCCCTGTTTTGTGTGTCTTTTTGATTATAGTACAATTACCATACCAGGCAAGGAAATTATTACAAAGCATTCTCTCAACTGTACTATAATAAAAAGTTACTACAATTTTATGTGAAAGTTTTTCCCTAGATTTTCTAGAGATGTATGTGACTTTTAGATTCATAATCTAAAATATTCTTTTTGGGATTTGACCGAGCTCGGTCGCCCTTTTGTCCAATTATCAAGCCAGTTGGTAAATCTCGGCTGATCAAGTGGTTCCCTATTGGACCACATGATCGGTTGCGTCCACTGTCATTTGCACCGGCAGTCATTTGTCCCGTGCGAGCGGTGTGTACCCAGACTAATATGCATGGTGTCATGTTAGCATTCAGCTTCACTTTTGGTAGATCCTATGAAATAAGGATGCTGCTTTTTGGCAAATGTTCCCGTATGAGTACACCTGACACCAATACTAAAACTCGATTTGGAGCAGTGCCTACAGAGCATACACCTGTTCGCTGCCCCTATTACAAGCACTAATAGGTGTAGTTCTCTTCCTGGAAAAAGACAAATTGGTGTTCTATTCTTTCCCTTTAATTCCACCAATGTTAGACTGATTCTCTACCCACAGTTCTGTGCTAGAAAACAGTGGTATCTCGCGGGACATATCAGGCAAGTGTCTATTCTTAGCTTAGGAGTCTATAAAATAATTTCCATGTTATTAGTGAATATCGAACATTTTTTAGACATGTATTTTAAGGGCATCTATACTGAAATTTTTTTTTAAAATTTCCATTACTGGAGACTATGAGGCTTATTTACCCAGAGCCGCTGGGCAATAATAGGGAGTTAAAGACATGCTAATGGGTTCGCTATCAGTTAGCATGACTCTAACTCCATATTATTGCTGTATGCAAGGTTTACCCAAAAGAAACCCGCACATTCGGCACTCGTGATTCAATATCGCGTTTGTGCTACTTTTAGCACATGATTTTAACGCCAGCTAAAAGGCGGCACTCACGCGACATTAAAAGGCGGATGGGAGATTTGCCCGGAACGATATTGGCCCTGGGTAAGTCTCTCCCTATAATTCTTCCCAACCATCACTGTACAATTTATTTGTTGATCTGCCCCCTATTTATTTAGATATGGAATCTGAACCATCTTACATTTCAGCTGTCATTTAAGTGCCTTATTATCATAAACTCTTCTTCTGTGTGCAGTTTTGCTGTAACTGGAATTTTGACAGTTAAAGTGTGAAAAATGGTGAGAAATTCCCTCTTCTAATGCTGCTGCATAGTGTTTACCAAGCATGCTTACCCTCACAGAAAGTCTGGTCAGATTGAAGGAGGTGTCGGTTAAGAGAAGGAGGGGGAGACTGAATCTGGGGAGGGGGAGACTGATAAAATAAGTACTAGATTGAAGGCATGAAGCAACACATACACACACACCTCAGAGTAAGGGCTACTTACATAGTAGTAATTTGAAGGGTAAGATGAGGCAAAGTATTTTTTTCATTATAGTTGCCCTTTGAAGCCCAAGTGCCACTCTTGATAAACTCTGGCATGATCAAGCCTGACAATTTATTGCACATTGATTTAAGTGACACAGAAAAACTTGTTGCTCCCAATAATCTGTGTAAAAGTACAATATGTAGTGACACTGAACATTCTACAACACTATAGCACTCAAAGCTTGATGATTTAACACGGTTTCTATATTCTAGCAGAAATACTCTTAAAGGGATAAATAAGAATTTAATTTAAGAAACAAAAGTAAAGGTATGGAGGTATAGCAGGTTTAAAAATGCAGGGTATATTTCTGTTTTATATTGTTTGCATTGCTGGCACCCACAAAGGCCTTCTTTTTAATATGATTTTTCACAATACACTGTTGTTTAGAAATGACTGTATGCATCCACATGGAAAGGATAAACCTATGAGTGGGCAGTATGCCATTGCCATAGATTAGCATGGTGCTAGGCAGCCAAGAGATGTTTAAGCATCCAATGTGTTTACGGTGGCAGGATTCCCAGGCTAGTGTGGCCAATAGCTCCTGTCCAAGATAATGTAGCAGAATTTAATTGCTTAGGATTTTTCAGACTGGTTTCAGGCCAAATCTAAATGTGGAATACTGACAATATTATTTGTATTTACGATCGAGTGGTTAAAGAAAAAAGAATAAATGTGTTCTATTAATCTGGGGATATGAAGCATTTTTCTTGTAAAAAGAATAAGGCTGTCCAGTTTTTTGGAGAAAATCTGAAAGTGTGTTTCCATGTAATCCATATATATACATTACACAACATATTTCATTGTGGAATCTAGCCATGTTAAAGGGAACATAGTTCAGATTTGTATCTTTTATGTTGCTAAAATAGAAGGTTCTTATTTACAGAGAGGCGGTTTTCACTAATTGATATCGGAAAAGACACAAGGAATTTATCATTGCGTTTGCACTAGATTTTGCATCCATTTTACACCATCTAGTGCTGGTGTAAAACTCCATGCTGTGAGGTACGTCCCTTTCAGAATTTACCCACCACATGCAAACGCGGTTTTTATTGGGGAGGGGAGATTTACTTGGAGCGATTGCGCATTTGGTAAATTTCCCCTAAAGAGTTCCTATCTGAACTTCTAGCTATAGCCTATACTCACCTTTACATTACACACAGATGAATGATAGAGACAATGCAATATTTTGTAATGCAGACATTAACTACAAAGGAGTAAGCTTTGATGTCATGAAGGCTTGGCTATTACAATATATGTATTTATTTATTAATGCAGGATCAAACATTGTTGCACTATGCAATGGTTACACATGATAAATACTTTTTGATTGGATCCCTTAGTGCATGCACTTTATGTTGAATATTGATGGATGTAAGGGAGCCCGGGACAACACAAATGAAATTTGTTTTTTGCAAGACAGAAAAGGAGAATGCCCCCCATATATGGTTGTATATTTATCTGTATATGATTTTATTTACATTTATATATTATATATTTAGAAATGAATTCAGAAGCACTTGCACCGTCTGATGATAGCCACAGTCTGCATCAGGCACGCGTTGATCATGTTACAATAATGTTTGCTAAATTGACACAAGTCCCTGTAAATCATTTCTATACTCATATACAGTTGGATAGCACCGGGCAGCAACGTTGAAGTTACGTGAGTGCAGCAATATCAATTTTTTATATATATAAAAAACAAAAACACGGGCTAAAACATGGTGGATTCTGGAGCTTGTATTATAAAATCTCATTCTGGGAACAATTTAACATTTAAGCAAAACATAACCTATGTTTTGGAGGGCACTGAGTAACATACTAAAAGTTTTTATTAGGGGTGGACATCCCTTAGGCTGTGTACAGCTTAGCAATGGTTATGACTTCAGTACCATTGTAGTACTGTCATTTTAAAAGAAAACAAGTAAAAGAGACTGACCATGATTTACTTTATTTTCCCAACCTCGGGTCAACCAGGATTAACCTAGTTTTTACCCACAATGCAGTCTGCTTGCTGAGAGCATAGTGCGTGCCCCTATGACTCATCGAGGCATCTGTTCCGTAATGCAGGTATAAACAGTGATTTTTTTTAAAAAATGACGTTTTACTTTTTAAAAACCGTTGTGGGGTTGGACAGTGGATGGTCAAAGGGTATGAGGCTGCAGTGGAACATTATCCTATAATCAACATATGTAATGGTTTGATAGATTTAACTGGAGATTGATACCAACCCCACAGCTTGAGCATTGATGTCACGGTGTGAAAAATTCTATTTGGTTTTACCCATAGCTAAAAACCCCAGATATTAAATTTGCTGTGGAGATTTACCCAAAGCGAAACAGCTATGGGTATTCTACTCCTAAGACTCTCTGTTGATTTCCTAATCTTAATGAGTTAGAAATATAGTTGTTTCTGCTGATGTACAGTAATCCCTCACTTTGTGATGGAGAGCAGCACATTCTAGTACATTCCTAGTGTAACGTAATTTACAACCGGCATGTTTAAAACATTGCAGTTTGCTTTTTAATGATCACAGCAATAAAAGAGCGATAGTGGTATAGTGGTTATATCGCTCCTTTAGAAATATGCCCATAAGTGTGCTAGGGGTCCTGAAGTTACAGCTTGTGGAGGTAAGCTGGGGGGACTTCTTTTTATCTAAGCTGAGAGTAAAATTAATTATTTTTATCACTGGTTAAAAATTTCCCAGCAACCTTTAGTGCACAAAAGGTAGTGAAGTCTACATATGATATGAAATGAGATCACACTTTAAAAGTTGTAAAATGGCTGCTTCCAGTCATGCTGCTTGCCGTGCCAGGCAGTAATCAGTAAAAAAGAGGATGTAGTGCAGCATGCAGAAGGGTCTTAGTACACAACACAATTGTAGTTGCAATGGTGCTCTTTATTGGAGCGAAAACAAAACATGTTTCGGACTGAGTAGTCCTGTATCAAGTGTGATAAAGGACTACTCAGTCCGAAACATGTTGTGTATTTCGCTCCAATAAAAAGCTTTGCATGGTGCACTACATCCTCCTTTTTCTAACATATGAATGTCTACATTAAAAACAAGATGAAACCTGAAACCTTTTTTGCATAATTATTATAAACAAACTTTACAGAACATTTTCTTGGAACACATAGTGTTTATGGGGGAATGTGAAGAGACATAAAGATTAGATTAGAATCTTTTATTGTCGTTGAGCACATTAATACAATGATGTCAGTGAAATTAAATAAATAGGTCCAAGTAGGTTATAGTACAATTCATATTACAGAACAGCAATTAAAATATTTATTGCACATGGATAAAAGCTAATCTAAAATGTTAAGTTATTATAAAATATTTCTAAAACATCTCCCAGAGGGAAGCATAGTAAACAAATCTGAGTTTACATGAGAGTGATCCAGACGAATATTCTTTAAAAGCCTACCGTGTTGAGGCAAAACGCGTTCAGCTGCTTTTATGATGAGGGCTCCATCTGGATTATACGGCAGAAAACCATAAGTATATGCGTTTACTTTTCTTCTGCACTTGCATTAAGCATACAGTATATTGGGATGTGTTATTTAACAGACGTTTCTGTCTCCGTTTTTATCCCCCCCCTCCTATAGGTAGTGAGGCTGTACTTTGTCGGTCTTTGCTACTCACCTTACTATTTAGAGGGTGTTTCTGTTGGTTTTTCTGCCCTTATCCATACAAAGGTTACACTGATACTAAAGGCATGTCCACCCCGAAATTTAACTTTTGATATGTGAAGGGCATGCTCCCCCAGCCCCAACCGCATTAATATAATTGTTAGAAAGTCCCCCGATTGTTACTTACCTGCCCTCTCTCCTCTGCTGCAGTGTTCAGGCCCTCTGCTTGCATGGAATTGAAAGCAGGGGGCGGGACCAGCAGCCACGTCCGTGATTGGCTGAGAGGCAGGGAGGGCTGCACTGAGCATGCCTCAACCTGATGAGTCACACACTGCTCCTACACAGCAGTTTCCTGGACTTGGAGGGGCACAGCAGGGGAACTATTTTGAGCAGGAATGTAAGGTAAGGATTGTTTTAAACTACTTGATGTGGCCAGTAAGGGTTAAATTTTAGTTTTGGGGGTGGACATGCCCTTTAATTTGATTTATATTTATATCCAGTTTAAGGATATTTCTATATTGAAATGGTATACTTGATTCATTTAGGAGCCCAACATTCAAGAAGGATGTGTTTCTAAGGGTGTTGGTAGTTTTTACCAACGTTAGCACTTTGCCACTTTATATGTACTGGGTCACTTTGCAAGCACAGTGACCACTTTTTTCTGTATATTTCTCTATGAATACTCCTAGATAATAAATTACATTTCGATAGAAGAGAGTGTCATGATGTCTGTTTTTTGATGTCATGATGTCTGTGTTTTCTGTGTTTAGCGTATATATTAATTCATAGAGCACCTCAATGAGGAATACTATACTTGTATTTTAACTATTCAAGCATCATATTAGTGCCCCGTTTTGTGTGTCTTTTTGATTATAGTACAATTACCATACAGGCAAGGAAATTATTACAAAGCATTCTCTCAACGTACTATAATAAAAAGTTACTACAATTTTATGTGAAAGTTTTTCCCTAGATTTTCTAGAGATGTATGTGACTTTTAGATTCATAATCTAAAATATTCTTTTTGGGATTTGACCGAGCTCGGTCGCCTTTTGTCCAATTATCAAGCCCGTTGGTAAATTCGGCTGATCAAGTGGTTCCCATTGGACCACATGATCGGTTGCGTCCACTGTCATTGCACCGGCAGTCATTGTACCGTGCCGAGCGGTGTGTACCCAGACTAATATGCATGGTGTCATGTTAGCATTCACCTTTTGGTAGAATCCTATGAAATAAGGATGCTGCTTTTTGGCAAATGTTCCCGTATGAAGTACACCTGACACCAATACTAAAACTCGATTTGGAGCAGTGTCCTACAGAGCATACACCTGTTCGCTGCCCCTATTACAAGCACTAAT
The DNA here is from genome assembly GCA_019447015.1 of Hymenochirus boettgeri. Taxonomy (NCBI): domain Eukaryota; kingdom Metazoa; phylum Chordata; class Amphibia; order Anura; family Pipidae; genus Hymenochirus; species Hymenochirus boettgeri. Next base: position 224,056,849 of record CM033470.1, on the reverse strand, counting down.
AGGTGTTAGTTCTCTTCCCTGGAAAAAGACAAATTGGTGTTCTATTTCTTCTTCCCTTTAATTCCACCAATGTTAGACTGTATCTCTACCCACAGTTTCTGTGCTAGAAAACAGTGGTATCTCGCGGGACATATCAGGCAAGTGTGCTATTCTTTAGCTTAGGAGTCTATAAAATAATTTCCATGTTATTAGTGAATATCTGAACATTTTTGTAGACATGTATTTTAATGGCATCTATACTGAATTTTTTTTTTAATTTCCATTACTGGAGACTATGAGCTTATTTACCCAGAGCCGCTGGGCAATAATAGGAGTTAAAGACATGCTAATGGGTTCGCTATCAGTTAGCATGACTCTAACTCCTATTATGCTGTATGCAAGGTTTACCCAAAAGAAACCCGCACATTCGGCACTCGTGATTCAATATCGTTTGTGCTACTTTTAGCACATGATTTAAAGCCAGCTAAAAGGCGGCACTCACGCGACATTAAAAGGCGGATGGGAGATTTGCCCGGAACGATATTGGCCCTGGGTAAGCTCTCCCTATAATTCTTCCCAACCATCACTGTACAATTTATTTGTTGATCTGCCCCCTATTTATTTAGATATGGAATCTGAACCATCTTACATTTCAGCTGTCATTTAAGTGCCTTATTATCATAAACTCTTCTTCTGTGTGCAGTTTTGCTGTAACTGGAATTTTGACAGTTAAAGTGTGAAAAATGGTGAGAAATTCCCTCTTCTAATGCTGCTGCATAGTGTTTACCAAGCATGCTTACCCTCACAGAAAGTCTGGTCAGATTGAAGGAGGTGTCGGTTAAGAGAGGGAGGGGGAGACTGAATCTGGGGAGGGGGAGACTGATTAAATTAAGTACTAGATTGAAGGCATGAAGCAACACATACACACACACCTCAGAGTAAGGGCTACTTACATAGTAGTAATTTGAAGGGTAAGATGAGGCAAAGTATTTTTTTCATTATAGTTGCCCTTTGAAGCCCAAGTGCCACTCTTGATTAAACTCTGGCATGATCAAGCCTGACAATTTATTGCACATTGATTTAAGTGACACAGAAAAACTTGTTGCTCCCAATAATCTGTGTAAGAAGTACAATATGTATGTGACACTGAACATTCTACAACACTATAGCACTCAAAGCTTGATGATTTAACACGGTTTCTATATTCTAGCAGAAATACTTCTTAAAAAGGGATAAATATAAGAATTTAATTTAAGAAACAAAAGTAAAGGTATGGAGGTATAGCAGGTTTAAAAATGCAGGGTATATTTCTGTTTTATATTTGTTTTGCATTGCTGGCACCCACAAAGGCCTTCTTTTTAATATGATTTTTCACAATACACTGTTGTTTAGAATTGACTGTATGCATCCAACATGGAAAGGATAAACCTATGAGTGGGCAGTATGCCATTGCCATAGATTAGCATGGTGCTAGGCAGCCAAGAGATAATGTTTAAGCATCCAATGTGTTTACCGGTGGCAGGATTCCCAGGCTAGTGTGGCCAAATAGCTCCCTGTCCACAGATAATGTAGCAGAATTTAATTTGCTTAGGATTTTTCAGACTGGTTTCAGGCCAAATCTAAATGTGGAATACTGACAATATTATTTGTATTTACTGATCGAGTGGTTAAAGAAAAAAGAAATAAATGTCCGTTCTATTAATCTGGGGATTATGAAGCATTTTTCTTGTAAAAAGAATAAAGGCTGTCCAGTTTATTAAAGAGAAAATCTGAAAGTGTGTTTCCATGTAATCCATATATATACATTACACAACATATTTCATTGTGGAAATCTAGCAATGTTAAAGGGAACATATGTCAGATTTGTATCTTTTATGTTGCTAAAATAGAAAGGTTCTTATTTACAGAGAGGCGGTTTCACTAATTGATATCGGAAAAGACACAAGGAATTTATCATTGCGTTTGCACTAGATTTTGCATCCATTTTTAACACCATCTAGTAGCTGGTGTAAAACTCATGCTGTGAGTACGTCCCTTTCAGAATTTACCCACACATGCAAACGCGGTTTTATATTGGGGAGGGGAGATTTACTTGGAGCGATTGCGGCATTTGGTAAATTTCCCCTAAAGAGTTTCCTATCTGAACTTCTAGCTATAGCCTATACCCACCTTTACATATACAACTAGATGAATGATAGAGACAATGCAATATTTTGTAATGCAGACATTAACTACAAAGGAGTAAGCTTTGATGTCATGAAGGCTTGGCTATTACAATATATGTATTTATTTATTAATGCAGGATCGAAACATTGTTGCACTATGCAATGGTTACACATGATAAATACTTTTTGATTGGATCCCTTAAGTGCATGCACTTTTATGTTGAATATTGATGGATGTAAGGGAGCACCGGGACAACACAAATGAAATTTGTTTTTTGCAAGACAGAAAAGTAGAATGCCCCCCACATACTGGTTGTATATTTATCTGTATATGATATTATTTACATTTATATATTATATATTTAGAAATGAATTCAGAAGCACTTGCACCGTCCTGATGATAGCCACAGTCTGCATCAGACACGCGTTGATCATGTTACAATAAATGTTTGCTAAATTGACACAAGCCCCTGTAAATTCATTTCTATATACTCATATACAGTTGGAATAGCACCCGGGCAGCAACGTTGAAGTTACGTGAGTGCAGCAATATCAATTTTTTTATATATATAAAAAACAAAAACACGGGCTAAAACATGGTGGATTCTGGAGCTTGTAATTATAAAATCTCATTCTGGGAACATTATTTAACATTTTAAGCAAAACATAACCTATGTTTTGGAGGGCACTGAGTAACATACTAAAAGTTTTTATTAGGGGTGGACATACCCTTTAAGGTTGTGTACAGCTTTAACAATGGTTATGACTTCAGTACCATTGTAGTACTGTCATTTTAAAAGAAAACAAGTAAAAGAGACTGACCATGATTTACTTTATTTTCCCAACCTCAGGTCAACCAGGATTAACCTAGTTTTTACCCACAATGCAGTCTGCTTGCTGAGAGCATAGTGCGTGCCCCTATGACTCATACGAAAGGCATCTGTTCCGTAATGCAGGTATAAACAGTGATTTATTTTTAAAAAATGACAGTTTTACTTTTTAAAAACCGTTGTGGGGTTGGAACAGTGGATGGTCAAAAGGGTATGAGAGCTGCAGTGGAACATTATCCTATAATCAACATATGTAATGGTTTGATAGATTTAACTGGAGATTGATACCAAACCCACCAGCTTGAGCATTGATGTCACGGTGTGAGTAAATTCTATTTAGGTTTTACCCACAGCTAAAAAAAACCCAGATATTAAATTTGCTGTGGGAGATTTACCCAAAGCGATAACAGCTATGGGTAATTCTACTCCTAAGACTCTCTGTTGATTTCCTAATCATTAATGAGTTAGAAATATAGTTGTTTATGCTGATGTACAGTAATCCCTCAATATTAACTGTAGTCATAAGGGTATGATTTATGGTTGAATGGTGGGTTGGTTGTATCATTTAATTAGTGTTTCTTAGTAAACTGCTGAAATCACAGGGACAGGAAAAAGTAGAATATGTATATCGGTCACAGGTTGCATTGCCTTGCCAACAAACAAGTAATATACACAGTAGTACTTGCTAAGATTTGATTTTGCCGCTTTAACATTCATATCACTGAGTATTCTAGATTTCTAATCCACTTATTCCAATACAAATGACCTTATTTCCTTCTCCAAACTTCTGAAAAGTAAACTGGTGAATAGTAAGTCAACCAAAGTGCAATAGAACAGAAATCAAACGATTAACGTCCCAAACAACAAACCTCATTATATTTCCAGACAGACATTGTGACTTTAGAAGAATGTGGCTTTATATATAATTACTGATTAAAATAAGGAATATTTACAATATAAGGATCAGTTTGTTACTTCACAATGGCCCAATGTAATGGTGTGATAGTAAATTGTGGCGTCTTAGTATGGGAGAGTAACAGGGCCATCATTAAGTCATGATGCTTTAAGCGTTATTTCTATGATTTGCATTGTTCCATCTGCAGTTCATTCTCCAAATAAATTTCACTCTTGATGAAAATAAACATTTCCCTGTTTCTTACAATACTCTCAGCCAAATGTACCCATGCAGTAAAATGGCAAATATAAGCATTAACACTAATATTTCCCACCATGAAGTAATCCAAACAATGCAGTATAGAGTGTTCAGTGTTATGACAAATGCCACTGCTCAAAGTACCTTTTAATGCTTTTTTCTTTGTATTAGCAATATGTTCATGTGCCAGCCATTTACTAGAGATTTGTTTCTCTTCAACAGTTCTCCATGATCTGTGCCACAGGACTTAGCCGTGTTTTAGTTTTTACATCATCAATGCTACCTAACAACTGTAACCCAGCAAAGCAGTTTACCATATTCTTCCAATGCATAAACAAGCACATTCTTTATGCAAGGTAAATAATCACTTTACACAATATATGTTTGTGGTAATCCTGTGTGGCCAAAGAAACATTAAAACGATAAGTTTAAAACCAAAACAAAATTAAAAACAAAATACATTTACTTAAAAATCTTAATGTTACGGCACATTTGTATTTAATTCATAGCCCAGTTCCTACTGATTAATGACTAGGCCCCTGGCATGTTTCTCACATGCCTATGATTGGGTTTTGTGATCCATTAGAGCATAAAAATCGCATGCCAGTGCATTACAATAAGGCTACATTTACATTTTAGCCTACTAGCGTTGTGAAGAACATCGCACTTGGGATGTTGTACAATGTTCCCCTGTGTTATCGCATAGTGTCTATTGATTTCAATGGTAATGCTATGCAATAACGCAGCAGATTGCTGCATGCAATGCAGTGCAAAACACACCACATTGCAGCTCTTAGGTATGAATGGTACCATTCACTTCTATGAGCACGGCATTTTGGTGTGATGTCAACGCTTGACATCGCACCAAAATGTCCCCTAGTGTGCACAAGCCTTGAAGGTGGCCACATACGTTGATGGAGGGCAAGCAAACCCAATTGTTTTGTAAATTGCATGCTTTGCATACTTTACAAAAATACAACATAATAAGAAAAAAACATCTTGGTGCCAACGTGCAAATAATTGCACCAGGATTTATTGGAGCTGATTTTTATGTCCCTGGCTAAACATGCTGAGCATGCCCAGGAAATTAAATGTGATAAAGAGCAATTTGTTTATTTAGAACAAATTTTTACTGCCAGTCATTGCTGTTTTATAACTGGCAATCTGACTAAACCTGTGGCAATAACAGCAGTGAAAACTTAACACATTTTTATAAATATGCCCTATATAGTTCTATGTCTGCTAAAAAGCCACTTTAGAAGTGATTTATCATTGTACTAAATTATGTAACAGGGAGATTCAATAAAAGTTCTTATAGTTAAAAATGGTGCCAATTTACCCCCAACCTATTTAACATTTTAAAGCTAACATCTGATTGGTTGGGCAAAATTAGCACCATTTTTAACGTGCCTGTTGCTCCGCAGCAAAAATTTGCTTATTGGAAAGTGTATAATACCTTTTGGCAACATAAATGTTACTAAGCAAACTCATATCCCATCTCTACTTTTTTACATTTATTTTACATTTACAGAAAACCTTAAATAATACATTGCATCAATACATGAAATAAGCAGGTCTTTAGATATGGGCGTTATGGACATTATATAATTTTGTTTCTTTAAAAAAGGGTTTAATATAAATGAAAATATTTTCTGTGACAAAAAAAATGGTCTAATTTATTTTTGGGTGAAAAACATGCCCTTAAGACCTTACAGGAAGACAAGTTACAGGAAGTAAGTTACCACTGATATTTAAACCTTTATTTTAGGCAGAAATTCCCCCCCCCCCCCAAAAAAATCCCTTTTTGCAAATTTCACATTTTTTGATTTTTTTTGAAAAAGTTCGGCTATCTTTAGCTGGCCCTGAGAAAAGGGAAACCAGGTTTGGAGAATTGTTGGTGGCTAGACATTACAAAGAAGCAGGCCACCAAGCAGGCCATAGATAGTTAGCCTAACCATTATGGGATAGATCGTGGGTGAGCTTTACTTATGAGGGAAACCAGATGGATTAGATTTTAACATCCACTCTCTGGCCCATATTTATAAAGGTGCTTTTTAGCAATACTGCACCTTTAATGATGGGTTTAAAGATCGTCAATTTATGATCATTATCGTAATTAAACTATAATGATCGTAAATTAACGATAACGATCATAACTCTATGATAACAAAATCGTAGATTTACGATCCCAATAGAATACCATTGCGGTCGTTTGCTACCGCATAGTATTCTATGTACAAACGTTCATAAATCAACAAACTTTCAGCGTAAATGTACAACTGTGGCCGTACATTTACACCCACTGTCATACATTACGTTAACGTGAGGTATTGCTAACTTGCGATAACAGGTGTTTATGAATATGACCCTCTGTTCCCTAATTAAAGGAAGGTGGTCCGTTCTTACCTTATTCTAAAGCAGAGGAGGGCAATTTAATTTCACAGGGGGCCACATGAGAAACTTGAATTGGGGCAAAGGGTCGGACCAAAATGTTCAATGCAATTCTCATTATAGAGATTGCAAAACTGAATTTTCGAAAATGAGTAAATATCCCTGGTTCAATGGATGTTTATTTTATTATTAGTTGAAATTTATAATAAAAGGTGTATAGTATCTATTGCATCAAATTTAATTAATCAATCGATCAGGTCATAGATTTTTGTATAAAATAAAAATAAATCAATTATCCAACCTGAGACAATCAATTTATTATTAAAGGGCATGTGCACCCAAAAATACAACCTTTAATATACAGTTCCTCTGCCTTGCGTACCCCAACCGCCATGTTAAAACTAAAAAAAAACTTTCTGATCCATACTTACAGTCCATTCACTACCACTGTCTACTAACTGGAAACAGCAGAGTGGGGCCAGACCAGCAGCCATGGCTGCCAGTCAGCCAATCACAGACGCGGCTGTGAAGTTAGCCGTGGGAGCGAAAGGGCTGTAAGTATGAATCAGAAACTTTTTTTAAAATCTAACAGGGCGGTTGGGGATGGCCAAGAACACTATATTAAAAGGGTTTTACACTAGGTAGAAGGGCAGCCATATGGGATCCGGAGGTGTGGGAGGGCTCCCCAGCGCATGCTACTCTCAGAGGACAGATTAGAGGCAGAAACCTTTTGGCAGGAAGACAGCTCCTACTGGTCAGTTTTCTGGACTTTGGACATGAACTGCAGGAGAACCATAAGGAGATGGGATGTAAGGTAAGGATTTACAGTTGGGCCAGCACTGGGGCAAATTTTAGATTTGGGGGTGGACATGTCCTTTTTTGGGTACATGTCTAGTATTGAGGGGCCAGCCAAAGGCAGCCAAAGGGCCGCATGTGGCCTATGGACCTTACTTTGCCCAGGTCTGTTCTAAAGCATCTAGTTGGTTAAAATCCATTTAAGCTGAGTAGGAGTTCCTGTAATTGTATTGATACAATGTTGCTAAATAGATGGATTACTATGTTTCTAAACAGATTCACTGTTATGTGGCTTATTCTTATGCTCTCTGCTTTAATGATTGTGTACTGTATTGTATATATTGCTGTTTTTAATTGTGGTGTTTTGGAATCACTAAGCAATGGGGCATGATGTTGGGGGAGGGGTGTAGGGGGTGAGAAGGGGAGGGCACTTACCTATTTACGGGTGTTGCAATACAATATGGCGCATCCTGATGATGACCTCATTGAGGCTGAAACTCATAGATCGAAAAGTTTTTCTAGAAGTCCCATGGAATGCATAGTACTTGTATCTTGTATATATGTGTGAATGTTAAAGGCTAGCTGGTAAAAGAGAAAGAAGCAAACCATAATGCAACATTTACAATCCGAGGAGGAAATCTGTGTTCTGTGAACTCCGCTAAGTTAGTTTAAATACCAGTTTCTTTCATTCTTTCATTCTCTGCACAATGCTAAATAGAAATTTCACCCAGTGCAAATTTTTTTCAATCAGAAATTCATTTCTATTATTACAATAATGCATCAGACAGTTTTCTTACTCAGTCAGAAGGTTTCAAAATTGGATGTCCTGGTTTGTGTAAAACACACACAAACACACAAAAACAAAGGTCAAAACTTTTAAAATGTCACCTCTTCTGCAGTTTTGCATAGAAAATACATTGTGCCAGTGGGAGGCTCCTTGGCCGTGGAAACAGGCTGTAAGAGAAGAATGTAATCCTGCTGGTATAGTTTCCACTTTCACTGGCAGCTGCAGGCTAAGCAGAAAAGCACAGTGTGAGCCTATTGTTACCCCAGCTGGGTAATAGTTTTCTTATTTTACAGTCAGCCGCTAAGGGGGTGGGGGTTGCAATAAAGTGCCTTCCTATAAAACCTATAGGAACAGATCACTTTCTGTTCCAGTATGATAATCAAGGATCCATAAATCTTTCATTCTACTTGGATCCTCTGTCATTGTAATTAAATACTTTGGAGAATGGATACAAACAAACTTACAGTCGGTGGAAATATTACCCTGTTTGATGTAAACTGTTGTATGTCGGTTAGCTAATGCTAATGCCTGATCATTGGTACTAAAACAAACATGATTCAGTCCATTCCAGAAAATGCCAGTCAACTGCAGCTAATGGAGGTTCTTGAATTTTTTCTTCTCTACTTATCTCAGATTATTTACCAATAAAAACTTAGAAGTATATATTACTCTTTAGAAGTTATTTCTAGATGTGGTTCTTAAGATAAAGAAAAATAAATAGGCAAAAAAAAAAATGTTTGCATACTGATTGAATTGATTCATGCATATCAAGGATGTAACCAACCCACACACTGTAAGAGTCTTGATCTAGCCTTGATCAGAGACTAGACACGAAGAAAAATCCTTGTTTGTATATTGTATGAGATAATTGATGAATGTGTCCTACCCACACACTGTACATCCTTTTTTTTCTTTTAATGAGATACACCGACTGAACAATTAAGAACTGATTTTTTCTAATTTCCCAACTTTCCATTTACTTAAGATTAAATTCTACAGTCTTCCACGTTATACCTAAGTATTGCTAAAGACCAAGGCCATGGCTCAGTTAAGTATTATAAAATCCTCTGTACTGCAGCTTCCATATTGTGTTTTATTCTTTTTTGTTCCTATTCTTGGGGTTAAGACACTCAGATAGTTGAAAGTAGAGATGGTTTGTATTATGATTTAATGTTGATAACAAGACTTTCTAAGCTAAATTCTCATGTTGACTTAATAATGCAATGGCTGTATTAGCAGTTTAATTATAAAAAGTTTATGTTACAGGAGAACTAAAGTCAATAGCAAGCATAGTCACAATGAGCAGAGCACATTTACAAAGATAAAATAAGCTGTATCTCACATCTCTATTTTCTGTGGATATTGGTTGAAATAACCCGTGGGTACTAGTGGTAAGGGTCAGAGACCACACAAGGCCCCGCTCCTGATTCTGGGAAAAATTGTATTAACAAAACTTTTTTACACACTGGGGACATTGAACTATTTATTAAAAAAACACATACTTAAAATAAATATAAAAACACACAACACATTATTTAGGTGGCAAATTATGGGAGGTCACATTTCAAGATCATGTACAATTGCAGAGACCCCTTTTAACCAAAATGTGGTACTCCTCCCCATGTTTGATTGGCATTGCTTGGCTTTTTGCCTCAATACTTTTTCCGCCCTCACCAGCTGAGTTCTGCACATCAGCTGGCGTAATTTGCGCCCTCACCAGCTGAGTCCCCCTGCATATCAGCTGGTGTTTGAAGGTATAGACTACCAGGAGAGCTCTTAGTTTGTTACCTCCCCAGGTGCCCCATCTACTGAACGCACAGCTCAGTGTTGTAGGTAGGGCCCCATAACAGTTTACCTCTTTTTAACCACCCCAGACTCTGCCCATCAGTGACCTTTGTTTAAGTTTCTAGGAAATCTCTCACGGGTGGGAGGGTGGAAAAAACAAAGACAAGGTTAATTTTGATTAAAGGTTTTTGATGAACGGGAGGTAAAGGAGCTTGTCTTACCTCATGTTCTTCAATAAAAACTGCAGGAGATTGGAGAGAAGGTAAGGTATTTACCCAATCTTTTGTTCCTTTGCCACACAGTCTGATGGATTCTTTATTCTATGCACATGTGCATCACACTTGTTTATGTGCATAGAGTACGGGATACGACGGGACTATGCGGCGGAGGAGCGAGCGATTGGGTAAGTACCTTACCATCTTTCCCATCTCCTTCAGGTTTTTTTGAAGAACAGGAGGTAAGACACAGCTCCTTTACCTCCTGTTCTTTAATAAAACTAAATAGCAAAAAATGATTTAAACATTTCAGTCAAAATTACAAGTCTGGGTAATGAAACATGCAACTTCACGCCTCCAGGCAGTTACTCCTTCTCTTACATTTATCATCCATAATTCATCACTTTATTTTGGGTGAAGTCTAAGGGGCATATTTATAAAAAATCGAAAATAGCGCAAAAAAATTACAGCAGCACATCGCAGCCGCGAAAATAGCGCTATCCACCGTATTTATAATGGCGAGCGCCATTGCCGCGATATGTATAGTGGCCGCGATGTGTTGCGGTAATTTTAAGTCCCTTTGCGGCCATACTGTACAGTATTGCTGCGAAGGGACTTAAAATCCCTTCCCGATGCCTCTGCTAAGGGGGCCGGGCATACGCCCACCCCGCCCACACACCCCCCGCGGCGGCGGAGACCACCCGCCGCCGCTTCCCAGCAGCCCCTCCCAACCCTTCCCCGCTCGCGGCAATCCGGAACGGGAGGCTAGGAGGGGCTGCCGGGAAGGGGCCGCAGCAGGTGGTCGCGACAACCCGCCGCGCACCCCCTCCGCAGCAACCCCTCCAGCCCCCCTTGGAGGGATTGCTTTCCAGTAATCTGATTGTTATGTAAAGCATGCAAACCAAGCATTAAAAAATTGACCATCAGAAATGAATTAGGGTTTTCTGCAAACCTATATAAAGGTACACTCCGCTGCGGAACTCAGATGCCATCGCAGTAGATGGCTGAAGAAGAAGAAAGAAGCGGTTGGCAACATCGGCTCCACTGAGCCGGTGGTGCCAGCGGGCTCACTGGCGGCCGCAGTGAGTCTGCCCCGCATCGGCGACCTGAGTGGTGTTGGTGTCGCCAGCCCGAAGACGTCGCGTCGGATCAAGACCCCGGCAACATCGGCCTCGTTGAGGTCGCCGCGCTCGCCGGGGGCCACAGGGGTACCTCTCGGGGGTCGGCGGCCTCGGCGGAGCTGGTGTCGCCGGGACTGGAAGAAAGAAGACACTGCCCAAGGGCACTTGTAAGTGCCACCAAAATGTTCATTATTTAACACTTATATTACATTTGTTATTTTATCCAGCATTGTAAAATAAGGATGTACTTACAGGGTTATTCAATAAAAGTTCTTATCGTTATAAGTGGTGCTAATTTTGCCCCACCAATCAGATGTTAGCTTTCAAATGTTAAATAATATCTGATTGGTTGGGGCACAATTAGCACCATTTTAAACTATAAGAACTTTTATTGAATCTCCCTGTTTGTTTCTAAATATTTATAATATGGCATTTTTATTTAAAGAAACCAGCAGTACATATATCAAATAATTAAGGCACACAGATTTAAGTACAAAAAGAGTACATCATTAGGGTAATATAATGGGTAAAATATATTTTTTTTTTCGAGGTTTTTTCTCCCAGACCATTTTCCCAATATGTATGCGTGATGATTAATTCAATATCTTATTAGGTTTCTGAAACTTCAAAATGGTAAACAGGAGGTAGGATAATAATATACTCACCAGACACAACCAGGTGGTCCAGGTGCTGCTGCCCCAGACTCATCTATCCACCTGGCCAACAGATTGAAATACCAATACGGGAGCGGCCGGGGGGGGCTTGGAGGGGTTGCTAGGGAGGGGGTGCGCGGCGGGTGGTCGCGACCACCTGCTGCGGCCCCTTCCCGGCAGCCCCTCCTAGCCTCCCGTTCCGGGAAGAGGTTGGGAGGGGCTGCTGGGAAGGGGGGTTGTGGGCGGGGTGGGAGTGCCTCCGGCGGGGCGGGTGCGACCACCCGCCTCGGGTTGCCTGCCCATCCCCGCCGCGGGAAGCTAGTATCGGCTGTTTTCGCCACCTTCAGGTGGGCGAAGTAAAACAGCCGATACTAGCACTGCGATACACATACCGCTGCTTTATAAATAGAAGCAGCGGTAACAGGTAAGTATCGCCGCGAAGGGTTAACGCTTCGTTAACTTTTCGCGGCCGTTTTCGGACATTTATAAATCGCATTAAACGCGATTTATGCGTTAATGTCAGTGAAAACGGCTGCGAAAACTTAACGAACCTTTATAAATATGCCCCTAAGTGTATGCAGTACACTTCAAATTTTCTCTGGAGCTGCAACCCTGCCCTCTAGAATCTGACAGCCAATCGTATTACAACACAGAGACCTGCCTCAGAAAGGCACAGGTAATGTTACAGTAATTACTGCCTCTCAGACACAGAAGAAAAATGTAACATTGTTGAAAACAAAATAATTATTGCAGTTTTTTTCTTATCAAGCTTTGGGGAAGAAAGAAAAAAAGTTATAAGTAAGTTTGGGGATTTTAGTCTTGTTTTTTTCTTTTTTGGTTTATAATTCCCGTTTCCTCACAATAATTAGTTTGCATTTGACACCCTTCCGCTTACCTTTCCATTTGTTGTCATTAACCCTGTCATTATCGTAAACGACAAGTTAACTGTGCCAAATTATTTCCCAACTAATTACACAGTAATAAGGATTAATTACCACCAATCTTAAATCTGCTTTTTTTCTTCTCCTCTAACTTTCCTATCCCTTGTTTTTTAGCTCTGGAAGTTTTATTCTTTTAAGAAGACGGGGCACAGCTAGTTAGTAAGGAACTGTCAATCACACACTCCCAGCCCCTCCCCCTGACACACTACATTTAGAAATTACCCATTCTATAAAAGTAAAGCTTATTTCTCTGTCACTGCATGACTAATTTATTCAGTATTGAGATCATATAAAGGAATGGACATTATCTGTTTCTCTGTTCTCTTTCTGTGCCTGCAGCCAATCCTGCAGTTAGCTACTGTTTGAGCTGTCCCAATGTAGCACTGTACCTAAATAAATCAAGTACAAAGTCCCCCCTCCATACACAGACACACACACACACACCTTAAAACTCCTACAGTTAACAGAAAATGTTATTTGATTCAAGCAGTTTTTACAGTTGCCAGTGCTGCTTACCTTCCCATAGCAAAGCAGTTTCACTCTCACTATAACCCAAAATCACTGGGTGAATGCTATTGGCTGTTTTGAGGCACAGATCATCTCCACTGCACATGCTCCACACTCTAGCTGTGCCTCAGATTTTTTGATTTCCTATGTGTCGGCATTGTAGTTTTTTAGTTGCCCATACACCGTGGACAGTATGTTGGCACTGATGCCCTGCGGCACTTGAGTCCTGGGTTCAAACTCATCCTGGGCTACAAATATATGTTCTAGTGGGATTTCTCACCATACTTCAGTATCCTGCACAATCATAAAATACATGCTAATACATCTTATTGTGAAGGTTCTTATTCCTTCAGGTCATGGTATATCTGTGGTATTCAGCTAGATCAACTGGACTTGAAGTTCGTGAAGACGTTTCCTTAGACACCATACTGGATTTCTCAATTCAGAATGACTTGTACAGTACAAGAATCTGTAAATAAATACCCTGGAAAGTACCCCAATCAGCATATAACAGCAATATGTTAGGGACCTCCTTAATGCAAGGTGTTGATTGCATTGTAGCTAAGAGTTGTTATCAAAGGGTAAGCCATCAAAAAGGCCTGTTTAGGGCCAACCGAAACGTTAACTGCCCAAAACGCATCAGGGACTATCAGAGTTGTTATGGTTTAAATTTTCCATAAAGAAAAAGCTCACAATTATAGAGTCTTAAGTTTGTATGCAGCTTGCTAGAGTGCGCCGAAGCCCTTTCTTCTTTTGTTGGTATTTCAATCTGTTGGCCAGGTGGATAGATGAGTCTGGGGCAGCAGCACCTGGACCACCTGGTTTGTCTGGTGAGTATATTATTATCCTACCTCCTGTTTACCATTTTGAAGTTTCAGAAACCTAATAAGATATTGAATTAATCATCACGCATACATATTGGGAAAATGGTCTGGGAGAAAAAAACCTCGAAAAAAATATATATATTTTACCCATTATATTAACCTAAATGATGTACTCTTTTTGTACTTAAATCTGTGTGCCTTAATTATTTGATGTATGTACTGCTGGTTTCTTTTAAATAAAAATGCCATATTATAAATATTTAGAAACAAACAGGGAGATTCAATAAAAGTTCTTATAGTTTAAAATGGTGCTAATTGTGCCCCAACCAATCAGATATTATTTAACATTTGAAAGCTAACATCTGATTGGTTGGGGCAAAATTAGCACCACTTATAACGATAAGAACTTTTATTGAATAACCCTGTAAGTACATCCTTATTTTACAATGCTGGATAAAATAACAAATGTAATATAAGTGTTAAATAACGAACATTTAATAAAGATATCATTAGTTTACGATAATAAAGTTTTATAAATTTCTCCCAAGATGCAAATTGATGCAAATTGCAAAAATAAGGATAAGGATAATTGCAAATACATATACTTTTAAGAAAAAGATATTTTTCCATCCTAATTACCTTAACCTGCCCATTCAGCATTTTGTCTGTGTATAAATTAATGCTTTTGAAATACTGACTTCCTGTTTGCAGGACCCCTAGTAGAGACTGTTATGGTCTTGCCCATGGCCCAGCGCCTGGGTTGATTCAGTTGCTCAGTAGAGATCTGAGCATGTTTGACCCATCCAACAGCCAATCACTAGAAATTACTGTTAGAACATTCCATGTTAATGTGCATTTTGTGAAGGAGGACCGTTTTCAGAACCATATAAAATTGTGTTTTTTTAAATACGCGTTAATTCCCACGAAACTAAAAATCGTTCGCCAAAACGCATTTTCAAACGTGTGAAATACACTAGCGTGGCCTAGTTTTTAGAGACAGACTCTAGAAAAAGAATATTTTTTGAAAAATATTGAATTTCGGGCTAATTATGTCGAAAGTGGAAGCTCGAAAATAGCTGGCACGTGAAGAAATTTACTTTATTATTTTAAGTTCTGGATATTTATACATGTTCCTCAGACCATTTTTCAGGTCCCAAAGCCATGTACAGTAAGTCACCATTGCTATTTTAACCTTATTTTGTTTCAGACCTTTTAAACTATTTGTCCCCATTGACTTAATGAGTCCAGTTTCGGATTTTGATATTTTCAAACTTTTTCAGAAGTTCGAAAATCCAAAATTGGACTGGACTTTCTATAGTTCGGCCATCTCTACTGCTGATAACATCCCAGGTTCCAACTTGCTTAAATCCATCTGTTTTCTTGCTTTCTCAAACTGTACATTAAAGGACAATTATACTCACCTTTTCCCCGATCCACTGCAGCATAGTACCCAGGGTGAGGACTTAAAATCGCTAAGTCCTAACCCTGGGTACTTTCCCTAACTCCTGCACTACTTACCGCAAATCTGCTTCGCCGATCCACACTGTTCCACCTCTCTTCTACTGTCAGTGACAGTCGCGAGGCAGCCAATTGGAAGACACGCCTCCTTGCAGAGCGTATCTTCCTATTGGCTGCCTCGCGATCTCTCACTGAAGCAGGAAGAGCGGAGGAATGGAGCGATCGGCGAAGCAGATTTGCGGTAAGTAGTGCAGGAGTTAGGGAAAGTACCCAGGGTGAGGACTTAGCGATTTTAGGTCCTCACCCTGGGTACTATGCTGCTATGGAGGAAGAGGAGCGAGGGTGAGGTGAGTATAGTTGTCCTTTAAGAAAACTTATCATTTCATGCCCTCCAAATCTATTTCCTTATCTAACATAAATATTAAAGGGCATGTCCACCCTTTTAAAAATGTTTTGATATATTGTAGGGCTTCCTCCCCCAGCCCCAACTGCCATAATAGAATTATCAGAAACTCCCCCGATCTTTACTTACCTTCCCTCTCTCCTCTCTGAAACTGCAAGCAGGGGGCCGGACCGGCAGCCACCTCCTTGATCGGCTGACAGGCAGCCAATCACGGACATGGCTGCCGGCTGCTTAGAACGCCTGGGGAGAGAGGTATGGTAAGTAGAGTTCGGGGGACTTTCTGATAATTCTATTATAGCGATTGGGGCTGGGGGAGGAAGCCCTACAATATAACCAAGGGGATTGTAGCTAGGGGGAGGGAGAATAAAACAGGAGGGAGAGGGAGGGGGAGGGCTGAACTGCGCAGGAGGCAGAGTCGTATATGGACTCTGGTGGCCAGTTTTTGGGACTTTGGAGGGGCA
Organism: Hymenochirus boettgeri; assembly: GCA_019447015.1. Classification (NCBI taxonomy): domain Eukaryota; kingdom Metazoa; phylum Chordata; class Amphibia; order Anura; family Pipidae; genus Hymenochirus; species Hymenochirus boettgeri. The sequence continues at coordinate 224,040,381 of CM033470.1, read as the reverse complement.
TAGCAGGGCAGCCATTTGGAGCAGGGATGTAAGGTAAGGATTTTATTACACTACAGAATTGGGCCAGTAGTGGGTTACATTATTGTTCTGGGGCTGGACATGCCCTTTAAGTATGCAATAATAATTTCATCTTCCCACATGCATTTTCTAGGTGTAACACTAAATCCTAATTTCTCTTTTTAACACACTAATCAGCTCCTGTGTCTTAATTTATAAAAAATCTCGCCCACTCATCCTCTACTGTCACACTAGGCTACAAAAATTCTAGTGCATCTTCTCATGATATCCTGCCAAAACTACTGTGCGGTCTACCAGGTATCCAATCAACACCCCCTCAATTTATCCTAAACTCTGCTGCTTGGCTTATTCTTTTCTTGTTGTTTTGACAGTCTCTCCTCTGGCTGTCCACACAAGGATCTAATTCATGTTTTTAACCCTATCCTAAAAAACACTCTCAAATATAGCCCTTCCATACATACCTTTGCTCATTCCCAGAATCCCTCAAAATCTTTAAGCCCAACTCTAAAGCTCACCTCTTCAGGCAAGCATATAATCTGACCTAGGACACTGGGCCCAGCCATGAACCCAGCTTGGCCCAACTCTCTGCTACTCTGTCTGCCAATCTATAAACATCTTATTACTGTCTCAATTTACCTTTTGTTTCATCCCTAATTTCCATTAGAATAAAGGATCATTCTGTCAGGACATTTTTTGCTGTTTTATCAAGGTTCTGCTGTATATTGGCTTCCCACTTGTCACTTATTGAGAGCTGCTTGTCTTTGTATCAGATGCCCTAGCCTTTGTTTATAGAATGTATCAATGTACTTGTAAAGCTCCACAGATGTTTGCGGTTCTGTACAGATATCCTCTGCATCTCTAAGGTCTCTGGCCAAGAAGAGGTTTTTCCTGACTTAAGTGACCAAGTTTCTAAAGACACTGGGCCCAACCTGCGTTGTACAATGTGTATGAACGGAAGTTTCGGCTGAGGATTGTGAGTATCTTTCGGGAATGGCAGTTTTGAGCATGTAGCTCCCATACACAGCAGGAACATTGGGCGAGACTGACGTTTATATACGATCCCACATGATCATACACATGATCCCACATGTGTATGAATCTTAAGTTAGCAAATTATGATATGATTTCTATATATTTTTTATTCTTGTTAAAAATTTCTATAATGCATAATACATTGAATTTACACGTTTATTCGAATAGAAAAACAAATTTGCATCAGACAAATCAAGAACAATATGACTAGAGATGGGATCCGGGTCCGACACAGAACCCCTTGGTTCCGAAATCTGAAAGATCCGTCCGAATCCGGACGAGTTTTTCCGATCGTTTTTTGAGGATTTTAGAACGTTCAAAGGTATTTTCGAAAATTTTAGAAAATTGCTCCGTACATTCGAAAATCTTTGAAAATTCTTTCTGTTTTCAGATCTTCGGGATTTTCCTGAGATCTGGGAACCCAAATACGGAATGAAACTATGTCGTTTTGGCCATCTCTATATATGACAAGGGTCATCCATCAAATGTCAGTTCCATGGAAAAGACTCTTTTTCCACAGCTAGGATAAGGGGAAATATTTTGAATTTTATGAAATGGAAATGTTGTTTTCTAAATATGCATTTTGAATGATGAAATCTAATATTTACCTCTGGCTTATTAAGCAGTGTCCCTTCAATGAAAAATCATTTTTATTGCCATGCTGTGTTAGGGCCAGGCCACACTAGCACATTTAAATTTGCAATATGATTGGTGTACTGTGTTGCGATGCAATCCAATGCGTTCCGATTGCACAGACCTCAGTGCCACGGTAATGATACTGTCCTGCATAGTGTGGCCTCAGGCTACATGCATCCTTTCTCCAGGGTCTGGGACAATGAAGATGCATTGTCCAAGCTTTGTTAAAAACTCATGGGGGAATTTACCGAGAGTTGCAATCACTTGTTTCCCGTCAATCTAATATAGCCATGGTGGCTCTCTGTGAATTACAGTCAGGTAACACTAATGCCAATTGCTAACAGCTGTTGTAGAAGTCACGCTAAAAGCAGCCAAACCTGCAATAATAAATAGCTTAAGCAATTATTGCAACTCCTGTCCTAAAGTGGCGCTAACTGCTGTTAAATAGGTTAGCGTGAGTTTAATAAATAAGAAATAAATATTACTGTACTTTGTGTCACTACCAAATTTGATAACGTTGTAAGCAACAACTTTAAAATTTTGCTTTTGGGAGGTTATTTAGGATAAAAAATAAAATGTGCAATTATTGTAATCGATATAATTCTAAAGACTGGAAGGATTTGTTTGTGTGTGTTTGTGTGTTTTGCGATCACTGCACAGCAAAATGACAGGAAAGTTTCTATATTTGTTGAAAATGCTCTGTAACGTTTGTAAGTGCATTGTGTAGTAGGAGTATTACACAGTGAGCCTATTAATCATGGAAAATATCTGAATACGTCCAAAAATATCTTTAACACATACTGTACTGTAAAACAAGTATATACAGTACAGTTAGTTTCAATTGTTTAAATGTATGAACATTATGTCACCATATGAAGATTTGTACTAAAGGTATTTACTCTGTTTAACACAACACTTAAAGATCCATATTATAATGTATCGGAAAGACAATCAAATGCACTAACATGGTGTTTTCTGTCAAGCAGCAAGCACTTTAAAGGGAATCAAGTATACTGAAATGAGCAGACACAGGGCAAGAATCAATTAGGTGACATAATTTTTGACGGGCTTGTTGCACACAATTTCTGCATTAAGAGCCCTTTATATGATTTTACCTATTAAATTGCAGAAGAAAAAAAGACTATTAAGGCCTGTCAGTTTTGACACATTTTTTTTGCATATGCTACCTATTCTAGCTAATGAATTTTGCTAACTAATGCTATTCATTTTGGTGCAAAAACCCTAAAACAATTTATATTTTGTTCAGGTAATCTGCCAAGTTTACTAGCCCCAGGGAGAGAAAAATAGATTTTTGGTTTGAAAAAATCTTTTGTTAACTGATTTTTTTTTATCCTTTAATCATGCTCTAGAAAAAAGCAGGCAATAGTAAATTCAGTTTTACACCACAGTTTAAGAATAGAACTTGGTGTACATGCCAGTGATCAAATGGAAATGTAATAATCTGATTCACCTTAATCAATTGCCTAGGTTGTATATACCCCACACTATTTTACCCAAACACAAAAATATGTACGGTAATCTATATTGAGATTATGCACATAAGAAGCAATCCATGTACTATACAAAATCAAGCAGCTTAAAAGGATGTAAGGTATGATAAAACATATGAATTGTCAGTTACAGTATTATGTAAGATTGGAAATGGTGCTGAAAATTGTATAAGAACAGGTGATATTCAGCAAGTTCAAGGCATTAGAAAGTAAGAACAAAGTATTTAAAGTTAAAAATATAGTGACTCACCGTTGCAGCGACAAGCGTTAAAGGCTGTTTAAATATTGCCCCATGTAACAAAACAGAGCATAGGGAGCGATTGTTACTGTGAACTTGCAAATTGTCCCAAATTTAAGAGCAGATTCATGTGTAATCTTCTGTGACTGCAACAGCTGCTTGTATATGGCCAACTTTATCCTTAAAGGATAACTTTAAATGTGTAAAGTTTTTTCTAAAATACAAATTAAGAAGTACTTGGGACAGGGATATAGGACGGGTAATTCCTACCTCCCAATATCCTTTCTGTGAGGAGCATCAGCCCAAAGAAAACTGATTCTGCCAGTCTCCCCCCTGGCTTCAGCACTATCTTTAATAAAAGATTAGTCCAGGACTAAACTGGCAAATTAAAACCTCCCTGCATCAGGTAATTTACATTTTTAAAAAGTTAATTTATAGAGTATAATTATCCTTTAAGATTCTTTTATTTGGGTCTATCCATCTTGTTAATAGCCATCCTGGTCCAACTCTTGTAGTTATTTGTGCTCTGATTGCACGATCAGGCATGATTTAGCAAAAATCCTATTTTTCTCAAAAGGAACATTTTCGTCACCAATAAAGTTTTTCATGCCATTCCAAACAGGTAAAGAAAGTTAAAATACACTTCAATATTCGACTTTAGTATACAACACTGAACAAGTACTTGGGGCTGATGCAAAAATAGGTGCCAGGGTTATTTATTTTTAGCAACCAATGATATGTTATCTTTTTACTGGTTACTGCAGTTAAATAACATAATTGGTTGCTGCAAATTAATTGCTCAGGCAGTTTTATATATAAACAGGCTTAAAGGGTATCTCCAGTGATTAAAACCACTTTGTTCTATTCACTTTTATTGAAGAACAGCAGGTAAAGGAGCTGTGACTTTCCATTCTTCAGTAAAAGGTTCACGAGCTGGGAACAAAGTAAAACAACTTACCTGGTCTCTCCTCTGCCGCATCCTCTGCCAGGTCCCGAAGCACTTACAGGGAAATTCAGTAAAAGTTCTTATCGTTAAAAATGGTGCTAATTTTGCCCCAACCAATCAGATGTTAGTTTTCAAATGTTAAAAAAGATCTGATTGGTTGGGTCAAAATTAACGATAAGAACTTTTATTGAATCTCCCTGTTAGTACTCTATGTCCATGCACATAGAATACAGAGTCCGCCGGCACGCTATAGTTTACTTACAGACGGAAGCAGTTATTACCTGTTAAAGGTTCTCTCCTCTCTCTTTGTACATTAAGTGAAAAGCAGGAGGTAAGACATGGCTAGTTTATCTCCTGTTCTTCACTTAAAACTTAAAAGTCAAGGTTCACTTTGAGAATTTTGAGAATAAACTAATACTTTTATAATTGGTATATATTAAAAAAAAAAAAACTATCACTGCACCAAGCAGAAACATAATGGGAAATATACTTTTGACTGTGTTTGATAAAATGGTAATTTTTTAAAAACACATTTTTTATTAATGTTTTATGTTTAATGCTACAATACTGATTTTCAGTCCATGTTCCTTTCACTTCCATATTTGTAGTGTTAATGTGCAAGTCTAGTGCCATTGGTAGTTTAAAAGGATTTCATGTGTTTTTGACTACTAGCATCAACATAGAAAAGATAATGACAGGAAAATCGTTTGGTTATGACATGGCCAATGTTGCTAAAGAGCTTTCCTATATTCAGGATGAGCCCAATTTTGTGGCATTTATGGTGATTGACATATTTCTGAGGTTTTCAAGACGTTTCCATCCTCTCTTTGTCAAGGAAAATAAGATGGAACATCTGATTATCTATTTCCCTCCTGGAGCCTAGGTCCTTTTCTAAAACCTTTTAGTGCATTTTTATTAAACAAAAGTGTTTGTGATTTCGATAAGGCTTAACCGTTAGGCAAATGAGATAATATCCGAAATACATCTTTTGCTATAGTTAATATATAAGGTATAACGTGCCTCTTACAGTGTAATATAAAAGGGATAATGCACCCCTTACAGTGTAATATATAAGGAATAATGCGCCCCTTACAGTGTAATATAAAAGGGATAATGCGCGCCCTTACAGTGTAATATAAAAGGATAATGCGCCCCTTACAGTGTAATACAAAGGGATAATGTGCCCCTTACAGTGTAATACATAAGGGATAATGTGCCCCTTACAGTGTAATAGGAGGATATTATGCCACCGATGAGTTCCCTGACCATATGAAATATTTTATAGAGGGCAGTGAACTCTGAAGTGTGATAATATCCTTATATTATAATGTAAGGGGTGCATTATTTCTTATAATACATAAGTTTCTGATTCCTCCCCCCCATTGCATTTTAAATTCTAGCCACCTAAATTTAAACCCCCCAAGCTACCTACTCTAACATAAACCCAGTAGAAATTAACTTTCCAGCCCAGCAGCTATTCAGTTAAACAAATCTTTATGGAGGAGGGGAGAGACATTGGTTATGAAGTGACAGGAAGCAGCTCCAGCAGGTCCCGTTAGCGAAGTTACACAAACTGCTGAGTCATTGTTAGGGGACCGTGGAATATAAGAAATGAGTCACTGAGTGACACAGCTGAGTAATTTTTAGAAGGAGATATACCACTGCCCATAAAATACATCACTTAGGTATTTTATAAGGGATAATGCGCCCCTTACAGTGTAATATAAGGATATTATGCCAACGAGGAGTTCCCTGACCATATAGAAGCACAAGGCCGTAGGCCGAGTGCTTTTATCCAGAATAGGACTCCAGGTGGCGTAATGTCCTTATATATAAATGTGAGGGGCGCATTATTTCTTATAATGCATAAGTATTTGATTCCTTCACCCCATTCGCATTTTAAATTCTAGCCTTGTCCCTATTTCCACCTTAAATCCCCAAGCTACCTTCTGTAACTCAAACCCAGTAGAAAGGAACATCCCAGCCCAGCATCTATGCGGTTAAACAATCTTTGTGGAGGAGGAGAGAGACATTGGTTATGAAGACAGGAAGCAGCTCCACAGGTTCTGTTAGTGAAGTTAAACACTGCAAAAAATGCTGAGTCATTCTCCAGGCTGAACACTGGAATGGGCGGAGAAGTGGGATATAAGAAATATAAGAAATGAGTCACTTAGTGACATAGCTGAGTGATTTTTATAAGGATATACACCACTGCTGCTCCCATTATAAAATATCACACTTATGTATTATAAAGATATAATCCACCCCTTCATTGGACTCCAATCTGAAAATAATAACTGTATAATTAACACTCTACTACGTAGTAGCACTCTTATTATAGTGGTTCCTCTCTCCTCTACCCCGGGTTCACTTTCACCCCCCTTTAGGCTCACCATCTTTTGCATTGCTTCCCACTCCGTTCTGCATCTGCTACACCACATGCTCCTCGCTGCCACGGCTCCTCCTCTTCCTTTTACATTATAAACAGGACTTGCTCACGGGCGCGAGTGACTTCTGAATTACTTGTGTGATTGATCAGCTCTGTGCAGGATGTAAAGGAAGAGAAGGGGTTGGCAGCTACAGTGGCACTTCAAATCAAAGAAAAAGAAAAATATCCCCCTTTAAATATATCACACCCTGTATAATCACAACACATTCAGATGAACAGAAATAAGTTAAAACATACTTATTAGACATACATATATCTAATAAAGTTATGTTTTAACTTATTTCTGTTAGTGGGATGATATTTAAAGGGGGATACTTTTCTTTTTTTCTTGTGATTTGAAGTATTATTATATCCCCATTGTCTATCCCTCATCCCCATTTCTGGAGGGTTGTACATCACGTTTTTTATTTTTTTAGACACAGCGGTGCGGCAGACTTTGGCCTTGTGCTTTTATATGGTCATGGAACTCCTCAGTGACTTCTGATACCCTTATAATTTTTCAGGGGTTCATTATCTACTATATTACGTCTCCAAGGAGCTTCCTGAAAGGATGAAAGCTGGAATGTATGGGGTTAGGGTTTGCAGAGCTCGAAAAGGAAAGTATGTTAAAACTTTTGGGGCACGTGCTTAGTTACTTACCTTACCTCTCTCCCCCGACATTCTGAGCAGCCGGCAGCCGTGTCCCTGATTGGCTGCCTCTCAGCCAATTAGGTACACGGCTGTCGGTCCTGCCCCCTGCTTGCAGTTCAGTGCAAGCAAAGGTCCGGGGAGTGCGGCGGAAAAGAGAGGAAGGTTAAGTTCGGGGGACTTTCTCAAATTTCTATTATGGCGGTTGGGGCTGGGGGACCAATACCTACATTATATAAAAAGTTGTTAAAAAGGGGTGGACATGCCCTTTAAGTACCTAGTAGGTGTAGCTTAATTGGGGGTATGGCTTAAAAAAATTAAGAGTGCCCCATATCTTCTCAAACCCTAGAGATTCCAGGGGCATCTGTGAAGTGATTGGTTTGGGCCATGGGAGGTCAAAAGGGGGTCATGGGGTGTGGCCACAGGCAGGGTTGGATTTAAATCCTTAAGGAGCCTTTAGGCCCAAAATCCTACCCCTAAACAAGACTACACCCTCAAACCACACCTGTTTTCTCTTTTCTGGAAGGAAATAGGAAGGATGGGGAAAATTTACAGCTGCCCCCTGAATAAAAGGGGTGCAGCATAGGAAAAGTGACTCTTTTTCAACAGAGAAAAGTGAAGCTTGGACTCACCACGTCTGATGAAAAGATGGGTTTGGTTTGAAGATGAGGACTGGAAGTGCAGGTTGGCAGGAGAAGAGCAAAGCCTGCAGTGGAGCTGGTCAATCTCACTTGCCTACAGGGAGATCGTTGGGTGGTTAGGCAGGTTTCAAAAGATGGGACAAGGCTGCATCTGTGATGGGGAGAAGCAGTGTACCCATACCTAATAGAAGCCTGTCCAGCCAGGATAGGGCTGGTGCAGACTCTGAAGAACGTAGGATATCTGGCAATGTTGCGTTGTTGTCTTCCCTAATTAGTGACATCAACGCACCCAGCCTCAAGCCGGGTGTGTCCAACAAGAAGTGCCAGGCCTCCAGCTTCAAGGAAGGAATGGGGAAGAGATACATCAGTAGTGAAGGCGGCTGTCTCCCCATGCACAGGTAAGATTTGCAGTCCCAACTTGCTCAGGTCCGAGGTCTGGAGAGCAGCACGTCAGGTAGAGGTGAAACCTTCAGGGGCGGTGTCAGTGCATGTCTCCCTTAGTGGATTATCAGGGTTCTACAGTACAATCTACATTGGAAGGGAATAGCAGAGGAAGTGTGTCATACTACCCTATGTTTTGAGGGCCTTTAAGGGGGACAAGTTTAGGCAGATATTTGCAACAAAATTTGGAAAGGTGAGTCTGTGGCCCTATTTACTTTGCTGGCATATTTACTTTGCTGTTCCCTTATGAGGTGAGTAAAAAGCTTGAGGAGTTAAAGAAAGAGGAGAAATAAAAGTGCAGGTATCAGCTTATCACTCATATTTTTGTTCTGGACTGCTTGCCTACTTGGAAATTGTTTTTGAACGTTATTGGACATATGGAGTGGCTGCATGGCTTCAGTATGACACACCATTTCTCCTATTTCCTTCCATTAGTTGGGATCACAGGAATGTTGGGCTTAGGTTCAAGCTTTTTTGTCCTACCAGGCCTAGTCAGCCCCTCTTTCCAGGGGGATATAATAGGGTCTCTATTGCAGCCTCATTAGCCAGCTCCCAGGACCATAGGAATAGTTTATGTTGGCACTTGGGTCTGCAGTTTTGTCAAAACCTGTAAATTCAGGCATGATAGTTTTGGACATGGGGCACACAATGCTGAAGCAGCAGCCATTTTAGAGAAGGGGGTTTCAGAGGATTTTTATATTCATTTTCAGCCTGTGTTGTCATTTGTTAGTTGTAGGAATTTGAAATCAAATTCTCAAATCCTGATTATTGAAGGAAGTTGTATGACTGGCCGGTTTAATGAGCAACCCCTGGAGGGGCTGAGAATTTCCCCTCTCGGGGTGATACCCTAAAAAGTTTGTCTTTAAAGTTTGGCTTGATCAATTATCTATCCCACCCAAGGGGCACATCAGTTAATGATGGGATTGACAGGAAGCAGTGCAGCATAGTTTATACATCCTTTGATGAGACAATGTCTATGCTCCGAGGCTTAGGCCACGGAGCCTTGATGTCAAAAACCGAGTCATCATTCCGACTGCTCCCTGTTCACCCAAGGTGGTTTCACTTGCTGGGTTGTGAGTGTAAAGGACAATATGTAGAATTCGGCAATAACCCTCAATGGGGCAATTGATTTCAATAACCCTTGAAAATTCAATGTGGAAGCCCAAAAATAGCCCGATTGTGAATAAAGTTAGTATTTAACCTCTTAAGTGCCACAGATCGTAAATTTTATGATCTGTGGATGAAGAGACCAAAGTGCCACAGAGCATAAAATTTATGATCTGGACACTTTAACTGCTGCTTGCCCCTTTAAGGTAGCTACGGGCGATTGGGGGGCAGCATTCAAGTGCCCCCCTCTGCCCCCTTGATCCCCCCTCAGTTTTATAAAGATCCGATGGGGGATCAGGAGAATGCAACCCCTCAGTACTTACCTCCTACTTTATTGCCAGTCCCTCGCTGAATGAATGGGAATCGCGGGAAGGGAGACCCCGTTGATGTCACTGGACTTCCTCCTTCACCGAGGTCTTCCCTTAGGCTTCCCCCGGTCTGCCCCTGGTGGTCTAGTCTGGGTACTGCTCTGCGATCTCCATTCAGATCGCAGTGCAGTACCTGGTATAGTAAAGCTGTCAGTTTTACTATACAGCTTTACTATACTTTTTGTGAATGGATCTCAGAGTTCCATTCACAAATAGGATTTTTTCTAATTTTTTTTTTCACTAAATCTCCTAAAAACACAGAGTTCTTTGTATTTGCATTTTGAATTTTTCATGCATGTATCAAAGCTTGGAACCGTAACATAGCTGAAGGTGTGTAGATTCCAAAAATATATCGTTTGTGCTGGGTATTTCGGGGCTGTTTCCTTTGAAAAAGTGTAGGCTCTTCAAAATACAGAGCACTTACAGGCTTATTCAATAAAAGTTCTTATCATTTAAAATGGTGCTAATTTTGCCCCAACCAATCAGATGTAAGCTTACAAATGTTAAATAAGATCTGATTGGTTGGGGCAAAATAAGCACCATTTTAAACGATAAGAACTTTTATTGAATCTCTGTTTGATTTTTTCTTGAAATTGTACTTGTGCATGGGTCTAATTTGAACTAGTTGGTGGCCACGTCTCTGTGTGCACCCACCCATATGGCATACTGTTTGATTCAGGACATGTGGGAGATTGACATTTAGTGTTTTTTTTGCTTATCAAGTGGGTTTAGGTAGGATTTCAACCCTTGAATCATCTTATTTTATTTTTCACAAAATCTCCTAAAAACTCAGTGTTCTTTGGATTACTGTGCCTGGAATTCTTCATGGATGTATGAAAGCTTGGCACCATAACGTAGCTGAAGGTGTGTAGATTCCAAAAATATATAGTTTGTGGGGGGTATTTTCAAGTTTCGGGGCTGTTTCCTGAAAAAGCGTAGGCTGTTCAAATTACAGAGCACTTTGATTTTTTCTTGTAATTGCACTTGTGCATGGGTCCCATTTGAGTTAGTTGGTGGCCATGCATCTGTGTGCACCCATGCATATGGCATACCGTTTGATTCAGGACATGTGGGAAATTGATATTTAGCAGGGGTTTTATTTATGGGAGGCATTTTCAAGTTTCGGAGCTGTTTGAAATTACAGAGCACTGATTGTTTTCTGGTAATTGCACTTGTGAATGCTTCCCATATGAGTTAGTTGGTGGCCATGTCTCTGTGTGCACCCACGCATATGGCATACCATTTGATTCAGGACATTTGGGAGGTTGATATTTGGTAAGGTTTTTTTTACATTACATGGGAATTTGACGTGATTTTGTAATTTGAAATGTATTTTTCTCCATTTTTCCAGAAAATCGTGTGAAAGTGCGAACTTCTACGAAGAACTTCCCCCACACCATTGAAGGTATGAATGAAAAAACAGCATTATGTAGCTGAAGGTGAGTAGATTCTGAGAATATAAAGTTTGTGGGGAAAAACTGCAGACTGTTCAAATTCAGAGTTTGCTGTTTTTGAGCCATCATGTGTTGCTTTACTTTGGGGCTTTTTGCTTCCACTTCCGCGTGTGTACCCATGCACATGGCATACCGTTTGATTCAGGACATTTGGGGGTTTGATTTTTGTTAACTTTTTTTTACATTCCATGAGGTTTTGGCATGATGTCTACCTTTTGAAGTTGTATATTGTTAATATTTTCATAAAAGTGCTAACTTCTACAAAGAACTGCGCCCACACCATTTATGATATGAATGAACAAACTACAGCGTTACATAGAATTCAGGAATATATACAGGGTTATTCAATAAAAGTTCTTATCATTAAGAATTTAAGAACTTTAATTTTGCCACAACCAATCAGATGTTAGCTTTCAAATGTTAAATAAGATCTGATTGGTTGGGGCTAAATTAGCACCATTTTAAACGATAAGAACTTTTATTGAATCTCCCTGATAGTTTGTTGGGGGTATTTCTGAGTTACGGGGTTGTTTTGTGGAAAAAAATGCAGACTGTTAAAATTTTAAGTTGGCTAAATATTTACGCTTTTTCTGAGCCACCACACATTGTCCCACTTTGTGGCTATTCGCTTCCACGTCCGCGTGTGTAACCACACAAATGGCATACCGTTTAATTCAGGACATTTGGGGGTTTGATTTTTGTTAACTTTTTTTTTACATTCCATGTGAATGTTGTTTGATAATTTTTTTAAAAAATCTGGTAAAAATGTGAAATTCTACGAATAACTGCGCCCACACCATTGATGGTATGAATGAACGAACTACAGCATTACAAGCTGATGGTGAGTATATTTCAGGAATATATAGTTTGTGGGGGGTACTTCTGAGTTAGGGGGGTGTTTTGTAAAAAAACTGCAGACTGTTCAAATGCAAAACTGGCTAATTTTTTTTGCTGTTACTGACATTTGGCATTGGTCCCGCTCTGGGTTAGTTGGTAGCCATGTCTTCAGGTACACCCATGAATGTGGCATACCGTTTAGGCCACACATAGGCTTTCATATTTCAGATGCGTTTGAACTTTCCTCCACAGTTTTTAGCTGAAATTCGCATTTGATTTTGTATCTGATTTTACAGTTGAGGGAAAAAAGGAAAATGTGAGAAAATAACTTACAATTGGGCGAAGAGCTGCGCCTGGGTATCTGCATTTTGATCGAAACTTTCCTCACTCATAAAATCCTGCGGGTGTGTAGTTTCTAAAAATAACTCACTTGCGAGGATATTTTAGTTAATTTGGTAGATATTCTATGTTAACTGTCAGAAGTGGTTATACATTTCAATTTGGTGTAATATTCTTGAAGGTGCAGTTTAAGTTTGGGGGGGTCTCCTGTACAGAAAAAATGGGGTACCTACGTATATCTGGTATCGTTGTACACAGGAGTATCAGAGCTTTTAGAAACAGTAAGATTTTTGTGCGTAACCTTAAGATAACTATAAATACAAATGGGAAAAATCCATAAAAATTTGCAAATTTACATTTTTTTTACATATTTTACCCATAATTCCAGTATAATTTCCAGAAAAGTTACAAAATTCTGTTACTGTGTTAAAGTACACTTTGTGCTGAAAAAAACAATGTTTTCCTACTGTAAAATTAGCCTAAAGCTATTAAGGGCAAAATCCTGAAAATTCTGCTGGCACTTAACGCAAAAAAACCCCATGAAATTCTGCTGGCAATGAAAGAGTTAAACATGCTTTGGTGATATGTACGTGTTCCCCAGATCATTTCCCAGGTCCCAGAGCCATTTAGAGTAAGCTGCCATTGCTCTTTACTGTATTTTATCAGAAATATTTAAAAAATATTTTTCCCCATTCACTTTAATGGGCTCGTTTTCGTACTATCGAACTTTTACTGAAGTTTAATTCGAAATGGAACCAACCTTTAGGAAGTTTGTCCATCTCTGCTTGTTTGCACTATTATTATTATGTCTATTAAAACTGTGCAGGTTTTTCTAATTGCATTGTGGAAACCTACCATTGGCCATGGTTTACCGGCTGCATCCAGCGCACTATAAGATTGTTTTAAAAGTGTCTGAACATGTTTTTTAGTATGGTTAGGAAATATAATGTGAGGGATGTTCATTTTATTTAGTGATCAGTATGGTTGTTAATAATTTGCACTAAATTATGTATAAAAGAATGCTGCACATTAAGTATGCAAACAGTTTAATAAACAAACCTGCTATGGCCTTTTATTCCAACAATTCCTCCTTGTCTTTTTTGGTTTGGGAGGGGTTAAAGTTAAAGATTGGAGTTCAGGTCAATGAAGTTTTCTTAGCGCTATTACTACCAAGTAAACCAATTCCCCAGTTGGTGGCAGAGGGCGTAACATACAGTGTCAGAATTTACTCTAATATGGATTACTTATAAAGACAATTGTTCAGCTCAGATGAGGTAAAACAATGTGTACATTAGTATTCTCTTTGTCAAGGGATCAATAAGGCCTGGTACACATGGGCTGACTGCAGCCTGATATTCCCACCAACAGATCTACTGATCAATAGACAGATCTTTAACCTGCCAGTGTTGAATTAAAGTGCCACAGCCAATATTTCAGCCTGACAATCTGACCAATGTGGAGAAAAACTGTATATAATGAAAAAACTGATTGCAGGTATGGACAGAGTCTTACACGAGAGGAAAAAACATGAATATATTTTCATTATATTCAAGAATATATAAAAAACATATAATATTTCCATGACCTACACAAAAGGAAGATTCATCTTTGAACTGAAGAATAAAGATATTATTCTTTTAGCTACCCTAAATTTCAAAGGTCAAAAGAAATTCTGCATTGGATCTACAAAATATCAATACTACATGTAGTTATAACACTCAAAATTATGGTTGTTTCAACCAGCATAATTTTGATGATGAAAATAGTAGTTTCAACCCAAAACCAGGATCAGGTCCAAACTATGGTATGTCATTAGTTGCACTATGGTTGATTATACATATTTTACATTCACAACATTAAAAAAACTGCAATCAATAGCTTCCAGAAATTTTAACTTTTGCATTGGTAAAAGTCATTTAATTGACAGGGATTTAAATCTCTCCTGTTCCACACAACTACCTGGCACCCAATTTAACAACATATTTGTTTACAAAATCATTCACTTAAAGCAGAACTAAACTTAAATTTTTTAAAACCTAATGTGAAAGTTTTTCTCCCCAGTACATCTATACATTATAAGATTCTTGTTTGGTACGTTGCATTTAGTAATGTGTGAGAAATAGATTCAGTAACTAAGACGGTTTCCATGTTGTTTCCAGTACAACCCGCAGCCCATGAAGTCATCAAAGAACCACGCCCCCTGACCCCAGTATTCATTGTCTCTATGCACAGAGTGTTTTCTATACAGATGTCTCCACACTAATATGGAAGTCCCTGAAAAGACTTTGAAAGCTGCTTGTTACCATAATTTATTAACCATTCAGTGTGAGTTGCTGGAAAATAAACTGCAGGGTAACAAGCAGCTTTCAAAGGCTTATCAGGGACTTCCATATTCTAGTTTTTTAAGTATTCGTTAAGCAAAAATTAAAGCTCCCAAATGTATCTGGGCACTCTACTTGTTCAGTGGTGGTGCAATGGGTAAGGTGCCAGGTTTAAAAATACACAATTCAGGTGGTTATGAGTTCAATACCCCAAACTTCTCCTTTTTTTTTGTTTCTATTATGTCCCAAGCACAAGATGAAGCTCCTAAATGTACTTAAGTGTATAGATTACTCTGTGGTGGCTCTCCTTGTAAGATGCCAGTTCCCAAAACATACAGTTTAGAAGGTTGCAAGTTCAAATCCCCAGAGTTTCCTTTATTTTTGTTTTCATTAGGTTCATAGTAAAAGATTCTACATGTACCAGTGTTCTATATATTTTATCTGTTAGCCTAGAGGTAAGAGCTGTGCTTTTAGCAAGATAGCATAAATGTACAAGTTGCAGGTTCTATTCCCCAGACTTTAAAATTTTTTTTTTATTTTTGCTGAAATGTTATTTTTCCGTTTCTTACATCCATGCTATCTATGAAATACACTGCAAAGATTACTTTTATTTTTGAATGAAAAGTAAAGGATTATATCATTGTTAGGACAGGAGCATTGAATGTGTTTGAAAACAAAAACTGAAATCCCAGTTCTGTGTCAGGGAGAGGGAGGATCTCTGTGCTGTAATGTGATTGGCTGTCATCTTCTAGGAAGCAAGGCTGCAACTTTCTTGTCTTGATCTGTTGAGCTCTACAAAGCATGTACCTGTACGCAAACACTTAGCTGGGGGTTTACCCAGCTTAGGTGGATTGTGGGAGCTGACCCCTAGTACTCACATATTATTTTCATAAATCACCCAATGGCCACAGCAAAGGGAGAGGTGAGACACAACTTGTTGTATGTTTGTGAATGTGCTCTGTCTATTGGGACAATGTTGTCTGGAGACTTTAGTTCTCCTTTAACATTCCTTCCTTCACTCTGCTCCTCCTTCTTATATTTCTTCTCTCGTGTCCCCATATGCCACTTGCACGTATCCTGCTCTCATTACAGAACCATCTCTTATACAGACTCCCACTCTTACTGCCTCTTCTGACCTTAAAGGGTTATGCAACCCTAAAATCTACATTTTACTATAATGTAGTTCCCCCCCCCCCCCCAACTCAACTGCATGGTTTGTTTCTAAAAAAAAGTTAGAGGAACATTACTTACCAGCCTGTGATCCCGCAGCCTCAGCCTCCAATGCAAAGTTGCATTGGGGGCTTGGCCACAGCCGTGTCTGTGGACGAGAGGCAGCCAATCACAGATGCTGCTGCCAGCTATTGAAACATTCGATAGATCCTAGGCTGGTAGGTCAATTTTACTAACTAACCATGCGGTTCGGGTTGGGAGGGGAAGAACTACATTACAGAAAAATGATTTTGCACTAAACCTACAGAACGAAGGATCTGAATTGAGGGAGGGAGGGAGGAATCGGTTCACAGAGCAGGCCTGCAATACCTCCCAGAGGCAAGAAACGTTTTTACAGGAAGACAGGCTACTGCTCTTCGTTTTTTTAAAATATAAATGTAAAGGAACATTTGTGCCTCGTTTTTTTTTTTTTTATTCCTTTTAAGAATTATTTTTGAATGGTTGGTTCTTAAAGGATATGTACACTGCGAAATAATAGGGAGATTCAATAAAAGTTTTTATCATTAAAAATGGTGCTAATTTTGCCCCAACCAATCAAATGTTAAATAAGATTGAATAATCCTGTAAGTTTTTTTTAAATTGCCCATTACTGAAAACTATAATTCTTCCCAATTACCACTGTACCATTTTTTTTGTTGGTCTGTACAAAATTTCTTTAGATATCCAGTCTGAAACATCTTACATTTATGCTGTCAATCAAGTGCCTTAGTATAATAAACTCTTCTGTTATGTACAGTTTTGCTGTAGCTGAATTAGTGACAGTCTGTATGTGAACTGCAGAGTCGGAAATTCCTTCTCCCAATGCTGCATCATAAGGATTACTGAGCACTCTTGCCCTAACAGAGAGTCAGATAGTCTTACAGGGGGCTGGGGGACTGAGGGGATTATCTTGAGCAAATCAAGTACTGGATTGAAGTCATACAGCAACACAAACAAATCAGAGTAAGTGCTGGTTACATGTACTCATTTATAGATTGAAATGAGTAATTTTAATCTAGAAAAAGTAATTTTATCAGTGTACAATTCCTTTAAAAAAGACTGATAAGCACACAGGTTCTTTTTTATGTAAAAGCAGCATTATACTTTTACTGTTTTGCTATTGGTATTGGCAATTCCCAAATTAAAATTTAACATGAAATTGTAGATAAAATTTACCATTATCTACTGAAGTGTTTCATCTTTCCAGTCATTTAAACACGTTTTAAATTAGGCAAAGATAATTTTACCTTTAGTAAATAAATGCAAACAGCACTTTATTGTTAATTACATCTACAATATTAGTGCAAATTTACATCATTACTGTAATCCACAGCAACTAATCAGCAATTAGCAATGACTGGTCTCCTGCAGGTAGCAGATTAAAGAGGCAAATCAGCCTCACGTCTGATTAGTTTTTATTTGCAAACCAACAGTGGCTAGCTCCCTCCTTTAAAACTGGAAGACAAAATATACATCAATAATCTGGCAATTAATGTGGATGTTATTTGGATATTTGCATACAAACTAGAGCAATGTGCAAAGTCTCCAAAATCTATATGTATAGAGTATTAACTGACAATATAGTGTGTTTGTTTTATACTTATACCTGTTGATATTGTGTTAAGAATTTGGAACACTTATGAACACAGATAATGCTTAAAATGATGACAATATTTGATCTTTCTGGCTGAGGCGGTCCACACTGATTGAGTGTTTCTGCATGTCTTTTAAATGAATGAATTATCTGAGAGTGGGGAATTCAAAGCTTCCAAGTAAATAATTATGCTTCATTTTGCCCTATGTGTACTGTTGTTTGCCTTGTTTAAAGGGGGAGGGGTGTCAGACAAATGCACAAGTCTGTATTTTTAGTGCTTTATTTCATGAGAAATCATGTTTAAAATAATAAATATTCCATGTTGATATTCCATCTAAACTTAACCTTATGGCAATATGCACCTAAACAATAATAGTTGTACAGATTTTAAGATTTGCAGTTGAAACATTTACCAACTATCCCTGCCTAAACCCAAAAACAATAACAGTATATGTGGATTTATATTTTTTGTCATAATCATTTTCCTAAATCTCTAGAACCTTCTCGGGTTTATATCATTTGCTAACAGTTCCCAATAAAGAGCAGATAACCTAAAGTGTTTTCTTAGATTGCCTGTAGAAATGAGAAACATTTTCTATACCCCAACTAAGATGCATAAAACATTTAGTTATACTGCCTCATATCTTCAAATATATAGTATTTATAACAATGTTTCTCAACCTTTTTATCTGTGGAGACCCCTTGAAACAATTTTCATGTTTTTAGGAACATCTACATAAAATTACATAATATATAAAAATATTTGTGAAATTGGTGGATCCATACAGTTTCTGTCAATCTCTTGAGGACCCCAGGCAACCTCTTAGGGACCCCTGGTTGAGAAACACTGATTTATAATATACAGAATATAAGGTGTATCCTACTGTATATGGACTTTAAAATCCCCAGCTAGTTCTGTTGCTTATTAAGTAGGATGATGCACTATTTTTGCAGCTATAGAATATTTATATTATTATGTCATTTATTGTATTTATTTCTTTGGATGTGTAATTGTAGGTTTATTTTTTGTTAAGTACATCACACATAGGTTTTTACTATAAAAAATATAATAGTGCGACCATTAGCTAAAACATTTTACTTTTGATCTCATTGACTATGTGATATAAAAAATCAAACTGTAGTTTTCTATTAAATATCATCTACCAGTATGTTTTAACAGATAGATAGCTTTGCCTGAACTATTGGGACAAAAGTTTTAATTATTTATCTTTATGTTTCTCCTGTGTGCGTGTGTTTTTTTTTACCATTATATAAAATTCATTGGATAATTAACAAAATAAATACAAGTAGGCTTAGTGACTTTAAAAATAAATTCCCAAGTTCCCCTTCAATAACACCCAGTGGACAGACACGTTTTGTGCAAAGCCAAATGCTGAAAAGAATAAATAGCCCAGAATCCTATTTGCATAGAGGAATAAGAAGGCAGAAAAGACTAAGTTAAGCAGCTCTTTGTCTATTGGAAGTTAACAATGTGGGAGAGGTAAACTGCTTGACAAGAAGTTAGGCAACCATAAGGGGATGGTGTAAAGGGTTAATTTAATGCTTGACCCATTAAAACCATTGACAGCAGTGAGAACCCTGTAAGGCTGATCAGATGATTATTTCTGTAGGATAAGTGGTTGAAAACTGAGCTGTACTAGTTCATGTAATCAAGGGAAATCGGCATAAAAGAGAAGATGCGGCTGAGTAAAGACAGAACAGCTACCTGAGATTCTATTACTTGTCGTCTTTCAAGCATAATAATGAGATTATAGTAACCCTAAACTGGCTGAGAACAGAAATCTGGCTGTCTGTCAAGTTCATTGTGTTTCTTTTTACAGCACTCCAGATCTAGTTCCTCTGAACCCTTAATCATTATACCAAGAAACTGACTCAAAGAAACCCTTTTGAAACCCAGAGCTTTGTTAGACTCTGGCTTCTGACCAGTACACCATTGTTTTGCTGATAATATACTTGTTAATGTTTATCATTTTCTGCATTGCACACATGTATATTTTTTGCCTATGACATTTCCCCACAGCTTCATACACAAGTGGATTGTTAATTCTGAATGAGCTAGTTGTTGGTCTGAAAGCAAAGAAACTCTTCACCCAACACTGTGACCTTCATGTAGGTACATGGAAGAGGTTTTGATTGCAATCATATTCTTCACAGCCCTAATTAAAACATAGACACTATCAATGGTGTATATTGAATATGTTTCGCTACCAGCAAACAAATGGAGTTACAAAATATATCTGAATAGAGAAAATGCAGGTGTTAAATTTGAGATAGTAATTGTCCATAGCCAATAAGAGAAATAAACACTAAAATACTTAAAAAACCTGCGGTATTACAGGTTTGCGATACCATGGGTTATTTATGACCGCAATCGAAGATTTACATTCTATATCATTGATTTATAGGCTCGATTGTAAATATATGATTGCGGCAATGATTGTTAAACTAAAATATTAAACTAATTCAGCTATATGTATGAATCATGCCTATGATGAAGGGTGCATGCCCGAAACGCGTCAGGCAGTTGTAGCCTGGTATGCTGATTTTAACTATGTTGAAATAAAGGATACTTGTTTTTAGAATCGAAGGTGCAGGACGTTATTGCTTTTCGCTACTATATGTATGAATAGCACTAAACAATCAAGTATTTCTATCTGTCGTATTCAATTAGATCAACTGGACTTGAAGTTTAGTTCTTGAAGACGTTTCGCTAGTCATCCGACGGGCTTTTTCAATTCAGAATGACTGTGGCAATTATGTACTCTGAAAAATCCCAATTATATAAATAGATTCTTGTACAAGTCATTCTGAATTGAGAAAGCCAGTCAGATGACTAGTGAAATGTCTTCAAGAACTAAACTTCAAGTCCAGTTGATCTAATTGAATACAACAGACATACCATGACCTGGATGAATGAGAACCTTCACAAGCATAAATCAAGAATTTACTGATTTTTTTAAAGGAAAGTTAGGTAATAACCTTATGTTTCCTTGTGGTCTCCTGTTAGAGATGGCCGAAATACTGAAGTTTGGTTCATTTCCGAACTTCCAAACTTCTGTAAAAGATCAGACGTTCGGAATTAACCCATTAAAGTCTAGTAGAGAAATTTTGGATAAAGTCCAGTAAAAATAGCAATGATAACTTATTAAAATTAATATATAATATTATGAATATATTAATAATATCTGAGATTTAGCTTTTTAAAGGAAGAACTAAACCCAAAGAGAAAACTAAACTGTAGAATCTGAATATATACCCTCTTAAAAAAACATAAACTAAAATAGCAATACAGTAAATGGCATTAAAGTATATTACCACTTGAAGCTGGATGAATAACTGTGTGTATGCACAGTAACTGGCCACCCCCCTGACCTCAGTCACTTGTTCCCTTGCATAATCTGTCCTGTAAAAAGATTGACTAGAAGCTACTAGTGGGTGTGACCAACGTAACAAGTTTCTTAGGAATGAACATTGTAAAGAACACAATGGTCAGTGACCACACTGTGTGATACTGGAATGCTAAAAATAAAACACAAACTGCATGTTAGAAAGTTAAATTTCTCAATAACCATATCAAATGAGAGGCGAGCCACAAATGACTGTTTTTTTTAACAAGGAGACATACCTTCTAATTAATTGTTGTTGTGAGGCTTTTTTTTTTTGCTTTTTTAAGATTTCTTTTTTTAAATCTGATTTTCTTTTTCAGAAAAGGTGCAAAAGGCGAAATTTCACCAATTTATAAATAGTTTAGATTAAAAAATGATAGCAAATATATCTCTGATATTTCACCTTCTCTGGTCTGGTAATGGGCGATCTGAGAACAATTTCCCTTTTCGCCACAATACCAGACTTAATGCAATGAATAGGCAAAATTACCCCCCCACAATGGGATTTCAACCATACAGAAGTTAAATGATCTCCCTTGTCAATATAACCAATATATATATATATATTATATATTATATATATTTATATATATATATATAATATAATATAGCAATGGGGAGATGAAGGAGCACTCCTAGGTTTATAACAGAAATCCATTTATTAGTGGATATCTACGTTTTTCAGTCCTACCCGGACCGTTCTCAAGACCTTGTCTTGAAATCTGGGGTAGGACCAAACGCGTAGTAGTCACTAATAAATGATTTCGGTTATAAACCCTAGAGTGCTCCTTCATCTCCCCATTGCTACTTATTTCACCCAGGAGGCACCGGGGACCACATATGGTGAGTGCCGCTCGCTACTACCCATTTTGCTATATATATATATATATATATAGATATATATATATATATATATGCCAAAGTAGAGTTACCGGAGCACTCCAGGGTCTTAAAAAATAGTGTTTTTATTCAAACATACAACACGCCATCAATGCGTATAGGCCGCCATATTGGCTTCATCAGGTCCTATCTCTTGTACGGGGGCACCCGGAGGATGAAATTTGAGTGGCTTGTCTTCTACCTTTACCTATATATATATTATATATATATTATATATATATATGAACAAGAGGGATCCGATGCACTCCGGTCCATATTCAACTGCCTGGTGCTGGAGCAAATGATAATAATATGTAGAAAAACCGGACACTCCAAGGACGGAAGATCAAGGTTTATTAACACAGGTAAATCAACATGAACCTACGCGTTTCAGCCCGTGAGTGGTGGGCCGTCATCAGGGTTACAGCAAAATGGACAAGCATTTCTACTATTGAGTCCATTACAGTCATATATGAGTGGGTTGTTAGCAGCCCCCCCTGATATGTATACCAGCCATGTAGTTTTAGCACTTTATTTATATCAGTCATGGTTCCCCACCCCATGTAATATATAGCCTTTGATTCAGTGATTTTATAACTTTGTTTTACTTTTACGTATTTTTACCCTATTGGCACTTTAGTACCAGCCTTGTACTGGTTAGTAATACTGCACTTTAGCACTTTATTTTTCTAGGTAGGTGGTTTTTATATTTCTTTATTTATTAAAATGTACCAGACTGGTTACTTACCAGCTTTTTTATACGCTTTTTTATTCACTTTAGACACTGTACTACTTTTCTGTGCTTATTTCTGTGTTCATCTCTGGGAATTATTGGCTTTTCTCTTTGTCCCAGTAACCACGGGGTTAACCAGTTCCCCCTATTCATTTTGGTTCGCGTAGTTATATTTTAGACACCGGCCACTTAAGTTTCGGAGATACACGTGTGGGGCGGGTTGGGGTGTTGTCTTTTCCTTATAATCTTGCTTGTCCATTTGTCTTAACCCTGATGACGGCCCACCACTCACGGGCTGAACGCGTAGGTTCATGTTGATTTACCTGTGTTAATAACCTTTGATCTTCCGTCCTTGGAGTGCTCAGCGTTTTTCTACTATATATATATATATATATATGAAGGAAAAGATGTCACTCACGGGTCTTTTGACGAAAACACTTTTTATTGTACAATCACATCTAACGCTTTCACCCAATGTGCGAGCGTCATATATATTCTCTTCCAAATGACTGCACTCACAGGACTTCTTTACTAATAGTTTATATAATTATGCCATGTTGACGCGTTTCAGTCCTCACATGGACTGTCATCAGAACAACCAGAACCATGTGCCAACAACCTTAAATACCCTCTGGTCACCCCCCCCGTGTCAAATTACCCCCACACCTTCATATATTAATTCACCCACAGTGACTCCAATAATGCACTATTCATCCACTCACCCTTAGGCTGCAATCCTCAGTACATGGTCCAGGGTGGACGGATACAACCGTCCCCATAATATTACATCATAAGTATGCACCAATCCCCAGTATAATCACATGGCCAAGCCAATCCGAGGCTCGGTCCCACTGACTTAATCCACCAATGAATCAGGAGGTGTGTCTCCTATCTGCTATAGTGCAGTACCTGGTGGCCGCCCATATAGGCGTATCACTATCTATCTATATTAAGAAGTTTGAATTTGCACCCAGGCGGCTTACTACAGGGTCATGAGTGCTTTCCTGCTGGATTGTATATATATAATATATATATCTATAATATATATATATATATATATATATATTTATGGAAATAGTCTGTATTTTGGGCTGTTTCTCTGTAGCAAAATTATTTGTCTGAAGCAATCACATTCTTTTTCCACCCAGCGAGTCAGTAGTAAAATGCTAAATGATGTTTGCTGCATTGCTGATAAATCTTGCATCACCAATAATTCAGGTTGTTGGAAGACTGGACAAATACGGTAAATATTTTTTAAAGTTACTCAGTTAATAAAAAGGCTTAAATGAAACAGGGCCCTGTTTATTTGGGGGCCCCTATTTCCCTGAATGTGTACTATATGGACTGTAATACGGTTTGATGCTTCCTCCGGGCACTAGGGATTTTTTTAAGTGCCCTCTGGATAAACGCTGTCTGGAACAGAATAATTGTGGAAATACACATGGCCACATAATAATCTGGAAACCCCATTCAGACCTCGTTTGCTTTGTCAGTTATCTGCAATGTGTATACCTGGAAACTGACCAATCACACAGCTGAATCATCAATGTCAGCCAATGGATTGGTTGTTTCTGTAAAGTAACTTAGCCAATGGCAATTGTGGTAATATATAGTCACCTCAACAATTGATTCTGCTCCTTTAGCAATATCTCCTACAACCAGCAAAGTGAACTATCATCCACCATTCACAATGCTAACTGTCTAATTAATTACCACAGTTGCAAAATACTGCAGGGTATTGGTATTTCGTGACAACCATTCTATAAATACCACATTGGCGAATATCAATACTGCTTAGTATTATGCAAATATACCATGATGCCATTGCATTGCAGTATTTACCAACTTTATATAAAACATAAATATCAATGCGATCATAAATAAAACCATAATGATTGTCTTTTAAGACCACTTGTTATTTTATGGCTGCACCACCCAATATAAGTTTTTGGTGCACAAGAAGAAAGGCACAGCGAGAGTGCAAGCATCTACTTAATTGCAACATTGTGAGATTCTGTCTTTATCTTCAGCATATCCTCCAATAAATAAAGTGTAATGCAATATAAACAATAAAATATTTTTTCCAAGCTCTTTATTGTCTCAACTGAAAATGTAAACCCAACTCCAACTGTACGTAGACCAAGACAATGGGCATTTTCAAAATACGTATGTTTGTCCTAAAGATTTCCTGAATTTGCTATTTAATTTTTACAAACTCTAAAAAAAACCCTGCGTTTAAAGTTTGCTGAACTGCAGGGTGCAAAACCTGAAGACAGATGAAGGGTTGAACTTCTGAAATAAATGACAATCCCTCATTAGACGATGGGCATATTTTTTATCTTTGACATATTGCACACATTATTTTTAGCTAAATTGTGGAGCTAACTTCAAGGAGATCTGAAAATTTCTGCTAACGAAAATAAAGCTATTAGTGATGGAAACAGCAAACATCTAGACGGTACAGGTTAGACAGCTGATCTATACTAGCATTATAAAAAAGCAGAGCAATTACACATTTATTTAAATAGGGTAATGTAAGCAAGAATAGAAGACAAGCCTTGTTTAAATGCACTGCTGAATATTTATTAGAAATAATACATGTAGTTAAACCACTTATCTGATTTTAATGAATACAGTAAATGCAAAAAGATCATTTCATAATTATAACCGAAGGAATCTGTCTCATAAAAATCTCATTAATAACACTGTTATTATTTAAAAAGTTCTTTTGTTATTGTATTATTAGCAGAATGCTGACGATAATATTGTCTCCAAAATTCCCATTAATGTCTCTTTAAAAGGTTATGTGATTCAGTGCTGTATAACAAATGTTTAACTAAGTTTACAATTAGTGTATGAATAGGAGACGGATGCTAAAGATCTTTAATATTCATTCTACATTTTCTCAAATTTGATCAATATCTTTGGTAAATGTGAATATTTTTTACCATTCATTAGTTTGCCTAAAGCTGAAGATCAGGTGGGCAGAATCCATACATCGCTTGCTGCTTTCCTGATGCCACAGTGAAGAAACCAGAGATTGTCAGCAAAAAACAAGTTTTATAATTCTTTTTAAATTAGCAATTTTTAAAAACTTTCTTTAGACTTGGGAGTAAGTCTCATGCACAATAGAAGGAAATTGCTCTTACAGACACACAAATAAAGAAGTTGAGAACTGTGGTCTCCATATATGTGGCCTTTATTAAAAAGGGCACACTCCTACCTTTACAAATTAAACTAGGATAATGCTTCTAGTTAAAGCATGTCCACTGCTGGACAGAGCATCATAAGCTGCATCACAAGTCCCATCCCCCATCTCTATTTAATTTTTAAAACTAGCCACTAACCTAAAAATATTAGGCCACAGAAGCTCAAGCGGCGCATCATCGATTCTCCCTCCCATTGTCCGCACACCACTGTAGAGAAGCAAACCCCTACTTGAGCGCACAACAGACCTCAATGCCGCTTCCAGGAGGGGTAAGAGAGAAGAGTGAGAGAGGAGGGGAGAAAGAGAATGTAAGGGAGAGAGATAGAAAGAGGGGGGAGAGGAGAAGATTGAGAGGAGGAAGAGAGAAAGAAGAGAGGGAGAAGAGAAGGAAAGAGAGGGGAGGAGGTCTTTAAATGCAGGGTTGAATGATTCTTTAAAGATTTGGGGTTTGCTAGCATGTTTATATAACACAAGCCTGTCACAGAGTCACAGAGACAGGGCATATTTATAAAAAGCAATATTTTCACCATTTTGCTAATGCTGGACTTTGCAATGGCAAACAGTGTTGTTATCACCGTACTTAAACAGGATATTTTCGCTGTGATGATATGGCAGTGAAAACTCAACAAACCTTTAAATATTACCCCACAATCTGTCACTGTCTGCTGTAGCAAAGCCCATTTTATTTCTTTTTTCATCCAGTCTAATTTTAATTGGGTATTAAAGGAATATCACTGCAAAAGCAAACTTTTCCTTTAATGTATTGATTGAAGCCTGGGAGGTTAAGGAGCTATGCCTTACCGCCCTTTCTTCAATCAATATATCAGGAGCCAGGGACATTAAAAAAGTTCACCCTTTTGAGTGAACTAATACTTTAATAAAGGGCGGAGTTTTGTTTAGTTCACATTTCTTCCAGGGTATGGTCTTCATAAAAGTAGCCTTTATTAAAAAGAGCACAGTCCAGGATCACTACTGGGACAGTAGTGCATCATAAGCTCCACCCCCAAACTTCTAATAATTTTTAAAGCAAGCCACAAGCCTAAAAAAAAAGGACAGATTCTGGCTGCAGGTCTTGTAACTGCTTCAGAAAATATAGATTTTTTTGGGTTGGATTATACAGCACCTTGTACTTGTCACAGGCTCAGGCAGTACAGCAAGCCTAGAACTTAAGATCCAGGGACTCTAAAAACATAATTCCATTTTGGAAGGGAATTTGTGTGTTTATGCTGCAGATTTTAAAACTCAATAATGTCATGAAGAGTACATTGTTGTTTTTTACTCACCCTTTAAATATGTCAACATGCAAAAATTCATTTTTTTGACTTTAGTTACCCCTTAAGTATGGCTGCAACAGTAATGGAGGGGTAGGTCAGTAGCTGTGTATACCTGTATCACGTTGGGGGTTAAAAAAACCAAGTTTTTAATTATTGATCAAAAGTTGCTTTTTTGACTTTAGTTACCCTTAAAAGTATGGCTTCCACAGTATTGGATAAGTAATCAGTAGGTGTGTGTACCTGGGTCTGGTTGAGGGGTATGTCTTTTGGTTTACAACCATAAAACTATTTTTATTGAGGATAAATCTAAATAAGTTTTTTTACTTTATTTACCCTTTAAGTATGGCTGCCACTGTAATGGATAAGTAGATCAGTAGGTGTGTGTACCTGGGTCTGGTTGAGGGGGTATGTCTTTTTTGTGTTTACAACTATAAAACTATCTTTTAATGAGGATAAATCTACATTTGTTTTTTTTACTTATTTAACCCTTTAAATATGTGCTGCCACTGTAATGGATAAGTAGATCAGTAGGTGTGTGTACCTGGGTCTGGTTGATAGGGTATGTCTTTTTTGTGTTTACAACCATAAAACTATCTTTTGAGAATAATCTAAATTAGTTTTTTTTTACTTTAGTTACCCTTTAAGTATGGCTGCCACAGTAATGGATAAGTAGATTAGTAGGTGTGTGTACCTGGGTCTAGTTGAGGGGTTATGTCTTTTTTGTGTTTATACCCATAAAACTATCTTTTATTTGAGATAAATCTAAATTTGTTTATTTGACTTTAGTTACCCTTTAAATGGGTTGCCACAGTAATGGATAAGTATATTAGTAGGTGTGTGTACCTGGGTCTGGTTGGGGGGTATGTCTTTTTTATGTTTTATAACCATAAAACTATCTTTTATTGAGGATAAATCTAAATTAGTTTTTTTGACTTTAGTTACCCTTAAATATGTCTTCTATGGGAATGGAAAGGTAGGTCAGTAGTGGGTGTACCTGGTCTGTGTGGGGGGTTGGGGGTTCACCATTTGTATTTATGACCATGAAAAAACTGTTTTGAAATATCCACATTTGAGGATTGTTACCATTATAGTCTTGGAAAAAATGTCCGGAATTTCGCAGATAACGCCGTAACGCTTCTGCGGATTTCTTAGCTAGAAGATAGCACACTTCTCCTATATGAATGTGTACTGTCTGTGCCGAATTTCATGTCTCTAGCTCAAAAACTGTGGGAGGAGATACGGTCCAAAAAAGCAGAAGAATAAAACAGAAGAAGAAAAAGAAGAAATAAAAGAACAGTAATTTGGCTTTTTCAAGCCAAATTAATTACCGATACCGATCATAAATCTACATAATAAAATTGTAGATTTACAATCCCCACAGTTACGTGGGGTAGTTTACTACGCATAAATTCTATGACCAAACATTTACGACCGCATTCGTACATTAACTTACCGGCGGTATCGCTAAAATACCGCAGGTTTAAAATAATATGGCCCATTATCCAAAATGTCCCCTAGTAATGTAATAAATTATTTGACTGAATCTACTAGTTCTATTTAATTTACACAGCTTCATTAGATAACAGTATTTGTGATCATATAGACTGTCATCGAGCAATTGATTGTAATAAATTACAAGCTATAATACAAGTGATATTGAAAATAACTGATACCCCGGACTCATTTGCTGCATTTTTTAAATATAAAGGTCGAGCCACACCGAGCAGGATGGAATACATACAATTCACAAAAAAATCGTGATCGCATGCACTTCGAAAACCCGTAATCTTATTGCAAAACACAATTACAAACTTATTTAGTAAAATATACTTTATAACTGGGTGATTCATTTTAAATTCCCACTGAAGTAAAATGTAATCAGTTTTAATGTAAAGCCTGTCCTCACCATGAATAGTGATGGAAGACAAAAACAAAATATTTTGTCACTGGACCTTAGTACTAGTGTACCATTAGCAAATCATTGGCAAATCTTATCATTTATGAGGTTTTAAATGTGATTTCCATTACAAAAAAATATTGTATGAGCATATTTATTATTTCTAAGGTTTAGCTTGTTTTTACATTTCAGCCAATCAATTGGCCTCTCTTCAATAACTAAGACTTTTCTTGGCATACTCAAGAAAATACATACGAGAAACTCTAATAATTTACAGATTTGTACACAAAGGTTCAAGAGGAGATGATGATAGCTTGCACTGATTTGCAGATCAATCTCCCTTGTTATATTGTGTATGATGATATGTGTGTTTTGTGATGAAGAGAGCTAAATATTAGTTAAGTTTTCCTGTTCCTTCCATGAGGGCACTGGCAAGGAAATACAGTTGCAACCCTGTGAAATGGAATCCCCCCTTTATTAAATCATTGCAAGGTTGATGCAAATGAGCTACTGGCTGTAGATCAACACAAGACCAGGAGATTGTTAAAGTGGCTTTTGCTTTTATTCTTGATTTTAGGTCTAATGTGTAAGAATCACTGAACAAAGCTTCCTTATAATATCATTTATCATTTTTTTTTTTAAAAATTAGTTTTATTTATGTTATTGAGAGATACATAATTGCTCAAGCCTAATGAAATATGTCAAAATTACCAAGTTTAATATTCGGTTTAAGTGGGATAAATCATTTTTAGAATGTCTATTTATAGATTTTATGTGGCAAAGCTTTTAAATAGATAATTCCTTTTCATTAAGAAATTAATTTTTTTAAGCAATAATCTACTATGTTACTCTTAAGGATCACTTTGAAATAGACAAACGCAAAGTGGCTATGAATTAACAAATGAAACCAATCTCTCTGTAATCCAAATTTATTTTTTATAATACATTTTTGCAAAGGGAGAGGTAATAAAAGTTCTTTTAGTTAAAAATGGTGCTAATTTTGCCCCAACCAATCAGATGTTAGCTGTCAAATGGTAAATAACACCTATTGGCTGTGGCAAAATTAGCACCATTTTTAACAATTAAGTTTTATAACATCTCTCTGCATCATGGTACCTAAAACATTGTTTGCATTTTAGTTTCAATACCAATGCGTTTGAATGCATTACAAATGTTTACAGGTAACCCTGTGAAATAAAAAAAAAAGTAACAAAAGTGGTATAAAGGTATACCTTTATTGGTAACTAGATAAAGCATGCAAGCATTCAGAACATTCTAGTTCCTTTTCCAAGCTGATGCACCAAAGTCGTAATACAAAAAACTGACCTGGAAGTCACGCTAAGAGATGTTCTACATTCACACCAAATTGCAATGTGGCATTGCTGTGGCTAGCGTGTTACAGAAAATGTGTTATATCAGAGATTTATACACACCACAATATTAATTCCTCTGAAAAATCCTTAAAAAATGCACACCACTTGGCATACTGATGTTATTTCCACAATTGAACTAGAAGGAATTTTTTTTTATTTTTGAATAACTTAACCTTTCTGCCTACTTACCATTGTGCATCTTCTGGTACACCAAATGTAACATCACTCACCGGCCTGTTCTCTGGCATAGACAAAATGAGAAAGACAGCTTTCTGTGCATGTCCCAGCTGTAAAGCAGGCTGGTAACAAGAGGAACTAAGGGACATATTCATAAAGGCATTAATTGGTAGATAGTAAATCTACAATAACGCGATTGGTATTCTACGATCCAACGTTCTTTACTTACAAACGTTTAGCGTAAATGTCCATTAGCGATAATGCACGGTATCGTTAACTTGCGATAGCGTGCATTTATAAATATGGTCCTTGGAACATTATGTACTTAAAGGCATGTCCACCCCCAAAACTGAAATTTAACCCCATACTGGCCCCACTCTGTAGTGACTCATCCTGTGCCTGTGTCTGCCTCAACCTCGTCAAGGTTTGAGGCATGCGCAGGTAGAGTCCTTGCCCCCCTCCCTCTCATTTGGCTCTCCCTCCTCCTTGCTCCAATCCCTTTGTTATATTGTAGTTATTGGTCCCCCACCCCCAACTGCCATAATAGAATTATGACAAAGTCCCCCGATGTTACTTACCTTACCTCTCACCCCCGGCGTTCTGGGCAGTCGCAGCCACGTCCCTGATGGCTGTCTCTCACTTCATAGACGTGACTGCCCCGGCCCGCACCCTGCTTGCAGTTCCGTGCAAGCCGAGGGCCGGGACACTGCGGTGGAGGAAGAGGTTAAGGTAAGTAACTATTGGGGCACTTTCTCAAAAATTATTATGGCGGTTGGGCGGGGGGACCAATAACTACAATATAGTAAAGCTTAAAAGGGGTGTGGACATGCCCTTTAAGGGAAAGTTTACCCCTCAAACAAAAAATTGTATGTAGCTAAATCACCCCCCAAAAGTACAATAGTTTAGAAAACTGTCTGACGTATTGCTATCTGTTATGCAGCATTCAGTCATTGGCTGTGATTTCATCTGTTACATCCATGACTGACAGCTGCTAACTGAACCAGGAAGTAAAAGAGAGGTAACATGGACTTCAGGCAGCATTTTTAAGTCAGACTAAACCTTTTCAGCTTTCTAACTTTGCAGTTTGGGGTGATTTACCTGTATATAAAAAAATTTCCTGTAGAAAGGGAAATTTCCGTTTAGAACGAAGTAAGTTTCTTTAAAATGATTACATTTTTTAGTACTTAAAGGCAACAATCATGGCTACTGAATAACTATGGTATCTTAAGTTTATACTTGGTTTAAATGTCCTTTAGATCTTCTTTAATCTGGGACATAAATTATTATTGCATGCATTAAAACAATTTTGGAGAAAATACATTGCATCTGCTTCTCTAAACAAAAACAATTAATGCTGCCTTTCTCCAATCCTGTAACTTAAGGTTTTCATGTTGTTTACCATTATAACTCACAGCCATTAAGTCTTCAAATAGCCTTGTGAGCATGTGCACCTATTGGCTACTCACCCTGTCCCCACTTTCCTCCCTGTTTCTATGAATACATTTTTATACAGATGTACTCACACCATGATAAGACTTGAAAAGCTGCATGTTACCCTGCATTAGGTTGGCATGCCTGAAGGGGACAGTCCAGCAAACCAGCAGCTAACAACGCTCTAGTTATATGTCAATCTAAGGCTGGAAATATCTGCTAGTGTGGGGTGGCCAGCCGCAACCTAACTCGGTCACGCCCGTTCGTCCGAATCAGAAGAACGGGCCCGTTGGTAAATCACTGCAGATCGTGCAGTTCGTCAGTCACGCCCACTGTTGGCCGTGGCCACTATTGCCCTGACTGTCATTTTGTCCTGCCCGAGTGCTTGCTCGCATTGATTGCTCATTCTGGACAAAAAATAGGCCGGTGTGTACCCAGCCTAAGGTAAAGCAGTGGTGAGGAGAACCTATCAAACTCCATAGGACTCAATAAGGACTTTCAAAAGCCAATAGTGAAAGGAAGGATCGCAAGGAGATCAGAGATGATTAAGAGACTCCAATAAGCTTAAAGTAAGGCAAACAACCTCCACCAAGAATTACATTTTAATTTGTAGCTGAGGTTGTTTTTTGTGTATAATTGTCCTTAAAAAATAAAAAGGAAGTTACTAAGAGCTTATATGATTTAACAAGCAGACAGCAGATTACATGGGAGATCACTTTTTTCTTTGGTCTGGAATATATATCGGTAGACATTGAGGTTCTCTATGATCAATAAAATATGTGAACAAAGAGTTTGTAATCCTCCAATGCAAAACATTCTCCATTTTGCACATTCAGTGTCCGGCTACAAAACTTTTCTTAATAGTAAGAAAGTCATGTGGATTTATGTACCTACAATCTGATGGGGGGAGGCCCCTCTTGCTTGTGTATATGTGTGTAGTTTCAGTATAAATTATTTAGAACTCATCCTTTCAGATGCCTGCTACAGAGTTGGAGGTGTTCGTGAAAAACAATTGTTCTAGACATACATCTGAACTTCAGATATCTTTCTAGAATGTTTTGCTGTGTATGTATTCTATAGAAATGCTGCATGGCAGTCCCCTGAGAAAGATCAATTGCACTTTCAGATATCTATATAATCACAACCTTGTCTTACAATATCACACATTCACTTTATTTGGTGTGAATGTATTTTTTAGCAGATGTGATTTAGCTGAATTATCCAAGATTTCAGTTAATTTTACTAACAACCATGGATCACTTGCCAGTTATTGCATTTATAATAAATGGCTATTTTATAACTTATTTAATCATTGGACCCACCTGCTGTTCTTTATGGACTTGGGAAGTTTGTAGGATGGTTCATTTTTTGAATTCTATTTATATCCTACTACTTTGCCTTAATTAAAAAACAATTTATTTACAATTGTGCAAACACATTGGCCCTATTTATAAAAATCGTATCGTATAAAAATACCGATCGTTATCGTAAATAACACGGTTTTTACCGATACGACGTTATTTACCGATAACGACCGTTATTTACCGATATCGTTAAATACCGGTCGTTTCGGTAAATACAGGTTGTTATTTCCGATAACGACCGTTATTACGATAAGGTCGTTATTTTACCGATAACGTCGTTATCGTAAAAACTACGTTATCGTAAATACGACGTTCGGTAAATAGCGGTCCGTTATCGGTAAACCCCGGTCGTTTTTACATACGATCGTATTTTCGATAAAGTAACGATTTTTTATAATAGGGCCCATAAGAGGAGTGCACACAATCTGCATTTTTTGCACAATTGCAGCGCACACGCGTGTGTCCATTGTGGTGTGAACTTCAATGTGGCCTCAGTCTAATACAAGTCTATGGAAGTGCATAAAAAAGCGGCATAATTAAATATGACATGCGGTTTTTAATGTAAACGCAACCGCATGTAAAAGCGGATGCAAGCGGACAGAATGCACAGAGATTTTTTTGTGTCTTGTATTGGTGCCTCAGCCTAAATGTGTGTAAAAGCAACTATGATACCCAATGTTAATAGCAGTTTAGTATAGGTTTTAAACTTATTTTACAGGGTGTTTCCACTTAGTTCATAGTAGCACAAAACACTGTATCTGAGCGTAAAACCCCTGCTCACAGAAGCAATTTTGAAGCAATATTGTCCGACTTGTCACTCATAAACACCTTACCCTTAAATGCCTGTACACCCCCATTGTTCATCCCCAAGAACACAGACCAATGCATGACTTGAATGAAAGGCTATATCATATTTAATGAATTACATCTAAACATTCAAGCATTTTTAATCTGTAACCATAAATAACACAACCATTTATAACAACAATCTTCTTCTTCAGATGGTCCATGGGAATGGGCTTTTCCATCCACATCTGTTGTCCAATACCTCACAAACCCCAAAATGAGTGTAACTTACAAGTCGTCGTCCCCTTGTTCAAAGGCAATGGGAAGAAAAAGGCCACCTGACCCCCAACTTGCTGTGACAACCCCCTAACCAAACCTTGTACCACTCACCTGAGTTTTCTCACAACTCCTATTATAACCTATTGGAAAAATTGAGAAAGGGGAACCAGAAATACAACCCAGACCCAGAGTTCTCACTCTGCCTGAAAAGGCTCTATCCACAGAGTTTTCTGTAGGGGGGGTCTGAGTGGCCCATGGCACCCGCGAGTGGCGGGCCTTATGCACCACATGTGGGGGGGATATCACCCACGATGTGGGTGGGGCCACATGGGGCTGTAAGAGAATGGGCCAAAGGGGGCCTTCAAACTGGAGGACCATGGGGTCCATGAGTGGGAGGGACAAGGGGGGCTGCAAGGGGGGAGAAGCACAGGGCAGATTGACTGACATGTTTTAAGGCAGGAAGCAGGAGTACAGGGGACCTGGTGATGCTGCTGCCATATTCACACAAAAAAACTATGCAAATAAACAATGAAATAAAGCGCAAAAATTCTCAGGAGAGCAATTCCTATCAATTTCCCTAAAGAGTCATTTGTGACCACAGTTCTTAGATTTCTCTGTCAGCAACAAACTTAATTTAAGAATATGATGGTCAGTTAAACCAGTTAATCAGTTTACGGATCATGGTCACAGTGAAACCAATAGTAAGAGATTGATGTAAGTTTTACATTGTCAGTAAATTGTCACTTTATTTTTTTATTAACATTAGATTTTTATTGATTTTAAGAAAGGATAAAAAAGGACTTTACAATAAATGTCATAAAAATCACAATATTACAGTGCAATTTGTAATTCATCTTATTTTGAAGTCAAATAAATGGACAACAGTAAAATAAAGAAGACTATTTTTTAAACTCCTTTTCAGTAAAAATCAACATTTTTTTGTTACATTAAGACTATACATCACAAATCTTCTACATAGACCCATTATTCGTATTCAATTAGATCAACTGGACTTGAAGTTTAGTTCTTGAAGACGTTTCGCTAGTCATCCGACTGGCTTTTTCAATTCAGAATGACTGTGACTCAAGAACTAAACTTCAAGTCCAGTTGATCTAATTGAATACGACAGATAGAAATACTGATTGTTTAGTGCTATTCATACATATAGTAGCGAAAAGCAATAACGTCCTGCACCTTCGATTCTAAAAACAAGTATCCTTTATTTCAACATAGTAAAATCAGCATACCAGGCTACAACTCCTGACGCGTTTCGGGCATGCACCCTTCATCATAGGCATGATTCATACATATAGCTGAATTAGTTTAATATTTTAGTTTAACAATCATTGCCGCAATCATATATTTACAATCGAGCCATAATCAATGATATAGAATGTAAATCTTCGATTGCGGTCATAAATAACCCATGGTATCGCAAACCTGTAATACCGCAGGTTTTTTAAGTATTTTAGTGTTTTATTTCTCTTATTGGCTATGGACAATTACTATCTCAAATTTAACACCTGCATTTTCTCTATTCAGATATATTTGTAACTCCATTTGTTTGCTGGTAGCGAAACATATTCAATATTCACCATTGATAGTGTCTATGTTTTAATTAGGGCTGTGAAGAAATATTGCAATCAAAACCTCTTCCATGTACCTACATGAAGGTCACAGTGTTGGGTGAAGAGTTTCTTTGCTTTCAACCAACAACTAGCTCATTCAGAATTAACAATCCACTTGTGTATGAAGCTGTGGGGAAATGTCATAGGCAAAAATATACATGTGTGCAATGCAGAAAATGATAAACATTAACAATATATTATCAGCAAAACAATGGTGTACTGGTCGAAAGCCAGAGTCTAACAAAGCTCTGGGTTTCAAAAGGGTTTCTTTGAGTCAGTTTCTTGGTATAATGATTAAGGGTTCAGAGGAACTAGATCTGGAGTGCTGTAAAAAGAAACACAATGAACTTGACAGACAGCCAGATTTCTGTTCTCAGCCAGTTAGGGTTACTATATCTCATTATTATGCTTGAAAGACGACAAGTAATAAACTCACGGTAGCTTTTCTGTCTTTTACTCAGCCGCATCTTCTCTTTTATGCCGATTTCCCTTGATTACATGAACTAGTACAGCTCAGTTTTCAACCACTTATCCTACAGAAATATCTCTGATCAGCCTTACAGGGTTCTCACTGCTGTCAATGGTTTTAATGGGTCAAGCATTAAATTAACCCTTTACACCATCCCCTTATGGTTGCCTAACTTCTTGTCAAGCAGTTTCCTCTCCCACATTGTAACTTCCAATAGACAAAGAGCTGCTAACTTAGTCTTTTCTGCCTTCTTATTCCTCTATGCAATAGGATTCTGGCTATTTATTCTTTTCAGCATTTGGCTTTGCACAAACGTGTCTGTCCACTGGGTGTTATGAAGGGGAACTTGGGAATTTATTTTTAAAGTCACTAAGCCTACTTGTATTTATTTTGTTAATTATCCAATGAATTTTAAAATAATGGTAAAAAAAAACACACGCACACAGGAGAAACATAAAGATAAATAATAAAACTTTGTCCCAAAGTTCGCAAAGCTATCTATCTGTTAAAACATACTGGTAGTGATATTTAATAGAAAACTACAGTTTGATTTTTATATCACATAGTCAATGAGATCAAAAGTAAAATGTTTTAGCTAATGGTCGCACTATTATATTTTTTATAGTAAAAACCATGTGTGATGTACTTAACAAAAAATAAACCTACAATTACACATCCAAGAAATAAATACAATAAATGACATAATAATATATATTCTATAGCTGCAAAAATGTGCATCATCCTACTTAATAAGCAACAGAACTAGCTGGGGATTTTAAAGTCCATATACAGTAGGATACACCTTATATTCTGTATATTATAAATCAGTGTTTCTCAACAGGGGTCCCTAAGAGGTTGCCTGGGGTCCTCAAGAGATTGACAGAAACTGTATGGATCCACCAATTTGATGAAACAATATTTTTATATATTATGTAATTTTAGGTAGATGTTCCTAAAAACATGAAAATTGTTTCAAGGGGTCTCCACAGATAAAAAGGTTGAGAAACATTGTTATAAATCTATATATTTGAAGATATGAGGCAGTATAACTAATGTTTTATGCATCTTAGTTGGGGTATAGAAAATGTTTCTCATTTCTCCAGGCAATCTAAGAAAACACTTTAGGTTATCTGCTCTTTATTGGGAACTGTTAGCAAATGATATAAACCCGAGAAGGTTCTAGAGATTTAGGAAAATGATTATGACAAAAATATAAATCCACATATACTGTTATTGTTTTTGGGTTTAGGCAGGGATAGTTGGTAAATGTTCAACTGCAATCTTAAATCTGTACAACTATTAGTTGTTAGGTGCATATTGCCATAAGGTTAAGTTTAGATGGAATTCACCATGGAATATTTATTATTTTAAACATGATTTCTCTGAAATAAAGCACTAAAAATACAGACTTGTGCTTTGTCTGACACCCCTCCCCCTTTAACAAGGCAAACAACAGTACACATAGGGCAAAATGAAGCTATATATTTTACTTGAAGCTTTGAATTCCCCACTCTCAGATAATTCATTCATTTAAAAGACATGCAGAAACACTCAATCAGTGTGGACCGCCTCAGCCAGAAAGATCAATATTGTCTCATCATTTTAAGCATTATCTGTGGTTCATAAGTGTTCCAAATTCTTAACACAATATCAACAGGTATAAGTATAAACAAACACACTATATTGTCAGTTATCTCTTACATATAGATTTTGGAGACTTTGCACATTGCTCGTTTTGTATGCAAATATCCAATAACATACACTTAATTGCCAGATTATTGATGTATATTTTGCTTCCAGTTTTAAAGGAGGGAGCTGCCACTGTTGGTTTCAAATAAAAACTAATCAGACGTGAGGCTGATTTGCCTCTTTAATCTGCTACCTGCAGGAGACCAGTCATTGCTAATTGCTGATTAGTTGCTGTGGATTACAGTATGATGTAAATTTGCACTAATATTGTAGATGTAATTAACAATAAAGTGCTGTTTGTATTTATTTACTAAAGGAAAATTATCTTTGCCTATTATTTAAAACGTGTTTTAAATGACTGGAAGATGAAACACTTCAGTATATAATGGTAAATTTTATCTACATTTCATGTTAAATTTTAATTTGGGAATTGCCAATACCAATAGCAAAACAGTAAAAGTATAATGCTGCTTTTACATAAAAAAAAACCTGTGTGGCGTATCAGCTCTTTTTTAAAGGAATGGTCCTGATAAAATTACTTTTTCTAGATTAAAATTACTCATTTCAATCTATAAATGAGTACATGTAACCAGCACTTACTCTGATTTGTTTGTGTTGCTGTATGACTTAATCCAGTACTTGATTGCTCAAGATATCCCCTCAGTCCCCCAGCCCCCTGTAAGACTATGCTGGGTACACCATACGATTAAGCCGTACCGTCGATCCACGGTATCGGGCTTAATCGTTGTGTGTACGTGTTTCCCGACGAGCGCGCGGCCGCCAAACCGGTCGGCCGAACGCTCGTTCGGAAGGCCGAAAATTCATCGGCCGCGCTAGACTCCTATAGAGGATCTAGCGGCCGATGAAAACAAGTCCCACTTCTCAAGGAGAACGCGGGATGTGTGTATGCGATCTTGAAATGGCAACAGGATCTTGCAGATCCTGTCTGTCATCTTTCAGAATCTGTACGTGTGTACCTAGCTTTACTGACTCTTGTTAGGGCAAGAGCTCAGTAATCCTTATGAGCAGCATTGGAGAAGGAATTTCCGACTCTGCAGTTCACATACAGACTGTCACTAATTCAGCTACAGCAAAACTGTACATAACAGAAGAGTTTATTATACTGCACTTGATTGACAGCATAAATGTAAGATGTTTCAGACGGATATCTAAAGAAATTTTGTACAGACCAACAAAAAAATGGTACAGTGGTAATTGGGAGAATTATAGTTTTCAGTAAGGCAATTTAAAAAAACTTACAGATTATTCAATCTTATTTAACATTGATTGGTTGGGGCAAAATTAGCACCATTTTAATGATAAAAACTTTTATTGAATCTCCCTATTATTTCGCATGTACATATCCTTTAGAACCAACCATTCAAAAATATTCTTAAAAGGAATAAAAAAAAAAAAACGAGGCACAAATGTTCCTTTACATTTATATTTTAAAAAACGAAGAGCAGTAGCCTGTCTCCTGTAAAAACGTTTCTTGCCTCTGGGAGGTATTGCAGGCCTGCTCTGTGAACCGATTCCTCCCTCCCTCAATTCAGATCCTTCGTTCTGTAGGTTTAGTGCAAAATC
This sequence comes from Hymenochirus boettgeri, assembly GCA_019447015.1. Lineage (NCBI taxonomy): Eukaryota > Metazoa > Chordata > Amphibia > Anura > Pipidae > Hymenochirus > Hymenochirus boettgeri. The sequence continues at coordinate 224,000,435 of CM033470.1, read as the reverse complement.
ATTTTCTGTAATGTAGTTCTTCCCCTCCAACCCGAACCCATGGTTAGTAGTAAAATTGACCTACCAGCCTAGGATCTATCGGATGTTTCAATAGCTGGCAGCAGCATCTGTGATTGGCTGCCTCTCGTCCACAGACACGGCTGTGGCCAAGCCCCCAATGCAACTTTGCATTGGAGGCTGAGGCTGCGGGATCACAGGCTGGTAAGTAATGTTCTCCTCTAACTTTTTTTAGAAACAAACCATGCAGTTGAGTTTGGGGGGGGGGGAACTACATTATAGTAAAATGTAGATTTTAGGGTGGCATAACCCTTTAAGGTCAGAAGAGGCAGTAAGAGTGGGAGTCTGTATAAGAGATGGTTCTGTAATGAGAGCAGAACGTGCAAGTGGCATATGGGGACACGAGAGAAGAAATATAAGAAGGAGGAGCAGAGTGAAGGAAGGAATGTTAAGGAGAACTAAAGTCTCCAGACAACATTGTCCCAATAGACAGAGCACATCACAAACATACACAAGTTGTTCTCACCTCTCCCTTTGCTGTGGCCATTGGGTGATTTATGAAAATAATATGTGAGTACTAGGGTTCAGCTCACCAATCCACCTAAGCTGGGTAAACCCCCACTAAGTGTTTGCGTACAGGTACATGCTTTGTAGAGCTCAACAGATCAAGCAAGAAAGTTGCAGCCTGCTTCCTAGAAGATGACAGCCAATCACATTACAGCACAGAGATCTCCCCCTCCCTGACACAGAACTGGGATTTCGTTTTTGTTTCAAACACATTCAATGCTCCTGTCCTAACAATGATATAATCCTTTACTTTTCATTCAAAAATAAAAGTAATCTTTGCAGTGTATTTCATAGATAGCATGGATGTAAGAAACGGAAAATAACATTCAGCAAAATAAAAAAAAATTTTAAATTCTGGGGAATAGAACCTGCAACTTGTACATTTATGCTATCTTGCTAAAAGCACAGCTCTTACCTCTAGGCTAACAGATAAAATATATAGAACACTGGTACATGTAGAATCTTTTACTATGAACCTAATGAAAACAAAAATAAAGGAACTCTGGGATTTGAACTTGCAACCTTCTAAACTGTATGTTTTGGGAACTGGCATCTTACAAGGAGAGCCACCACAGAGTAATCTATCACCTTAGTACATTTAGGAGCTTCATCTTTGCTTGGGACATAATGAACAAAAAAAAAAGGAGAGTTTGGGGTATTGAACTCATACCACCTGAATTGTGTATTTTTAAACCTGGCACACTTACCCATTGCACCACCACTGAACAAGTAGAGTGCCCAGATACATTGGGAGCTTTATTTTTGCTAAACGAATACTTAAAAACTAGAAATGGAAGTCCCTGATAAGCCTTTGAAAGCTGCTTGTTACCCTGCAGTTTATTTTCCAGCAACTCACACTGAATGGTTTAATAAATTATGGTAACAAGCAGCTTTCAAAGTCTTTTCAGGGACTTCCATATTAGTGTGGAGACATCTGTATGAAAACACTCTGTGCATAGAGACAATGAATACTGGGGTCAGGGGGCGTGGTTCTTTGATGACTTCATGGGCTGCGGGTTGTACTGGCAACAACATGGAAACCGTCTTAGTTCTGAATCTATTTCTCACACATTACTAATGCAACGTACCAAACAAGAATCTTATAATGTATAGATGTACTGGGGGAGAAAAACTTTCACATTAGGTTTTAAAAAATTTAAGTTTAGTTCTGCTTTAAGTGAATGATTTTGTAAACAATATGTTGTTAATTGGGTGCCAGGTAGTTGTGTGGAACAGGAGAGATTTAAATCCCTGTCAATTAAATGACTTTTACCAATGCAAAAGTTAAAATTTCTGGAAGCTATTGATTGCAGTTTTTTTAATGTTGTGAATTAAAATATGTATAATCCCATAGTGCAACTAATGACATACCATAGTTTGACCTGATCCTGGTTTTGGGTTTGAAACTACTATTTTCATCATCAAATTTGCTGGTTGAAACAACCATAATTTTGAGTGTTATAACTACATGTAGTATTGATATTTTGTAGATCCAATGCAGAATTTCTTTTGACCTTTGACCTTTGAAATTTAGGGTAGCTAAAAGAATAATATCTTTATTCTTCAGTTCAAAATGAATCTTCCTTTTGTGTAGGTCATGGAAATATTATATTTTTTTATATATTCTTGAATATATGAAAATATATTCATGTTTTTTCCTCGGTGTAAGACTCTGTCCATACCTGCAATCAGTTTTTTCATTATATACAGTTTTTCTCCACATTGGTCAGATTGTCAGGCTGAAAATATTGGCTGTGGCACTTTAATTCAACACTGGCAGTTAAAGATCTGTCTATTGATCAGTAGATCTGTTGGTGGGAATACAGGCTGCAGTCAGCCCATGTGTACCAGGCCTTATGATCCCTTGACAAAGAGAATACTAATACACTTGTTTTACCTCATCTGAGCTGAACAATTTCTTTATAAGTAATCCATATTAGAGTAAATTCTGACACTGTATGTTACGCCCTCTGCCACCAACTGGGGAATTGGTTTACTTGGTAGTAATAGCGCTAAGAAACTTCATTGACCTGAACTCCAATCTTTACTTTAACCACCCCTCCCAAACCAAAAAAGACAAGGAGGAATTGTTGGAATAAAAGGCCATAGCAGGTTTGTTTATTAAATTGTTTGCATACTTAATGTGCAGCATCTTTTTATACATAATTTAGTGCAATATTAACAAACCATACTGTCACTAAATAAATGAACATCCCTCCATTATATTTCCTAACCATACTAAAAAACATGTTCAGACACTTTTAAAACAATCTTATAGTGCGCTGATGCAGCCGGTAAACCATGGCCAATGGTAGGTTTCCACAATGCAATTAGAAAAACACCTGCACAGTTTTAATAGACATAATAATAATAGTAAACAAGCAGAGATGGACAAACTTCCTAAAGGTTGGTTCCATTTCGAATTAAACTTCAGTAGTACAAGTACGAAAACGAGCCCATTAAAGTGAATGGGGAAAAATATTTTTTAAATATTTCTGATAAAATACAGTAAAGAGCAATGGCAGCTTCTCTAAATGGCTCTGGGACCTGGGAAATGATCTGGGGAACACGACATATCACCAAACATGTTTAACTCTTTCATTCCAGCAGAATTTCATGGGGTTTTTTTTTGCGTTAAGTGCCAGGCTGAGATTTTCAGATGTTTAGGCTAATTTACAGTAGGAAAACATTGTTTTTTTCAGCACAAAGGTTACTTTAACACAGTAACAGAATTTTGTAACTTTTCTGGAAATTATACTGGATTATGGGTAAAATATGTAAAAAAAATAAAATTTGCAAATTTTTTGGATTTTTCCCATTTGTATTTATAGTTATCTTAAGTTACGCACAAAATCTTACTGTTTCTAAAAGCTCTGATACTCCTGTGTACAACGATACCAGATATACGTAGGTACCCATTTTTTCTGTACAGGAGACCCCCCCAAACTTAAACTGCACCTTCAAGAATATTACACCAAATTGAAATGTATAACCACTTCTGACAGTTAACATAGAATATCTACCAAATTAACTAAATATCCTCACAAGTGAGTTATTTTAGAAACTACACACCCGCAGGATTTTATGAGTGAGGAAAGTTTCGATCAAAATGCAGATACCCAGGCGCAGCTCTTCGCCAATTGTAAGTTATTTCTCACATTTTCCTTTTTTCCCTCACTGTAAAATCAGATACAAAATCAAATGCGAATTTCAGCTAAAAACTGTGGAGGAAAGTTCAAACGCATCTGAAATATGAAAGCCTATGTGTGGCCTAAACGGTATGCCACATTCATGGGTGTACCTGAAGACATGGCTACCAACTAACCCAGAGCGGGCCATGCCAATGTCAGTAACAGCAAAAAAAATTAGCCAGTTTTGCATTTGAACAGTCTGCAGTTTTTTTTACAAAACACCCCCCTAACTCAGAAGTACCCCCACAAACTATATATTCCTGAAATATACTCACCATCAGCTTGTATGCTGTAGTTTGTTCTTCATACCATCAATGGTGTGGGCGCAGTTATTCGTAGAATTTCACATTTTACCAATTTTAAAAAAATTATCAAACAACATTCACATGGAATGTAAAAAAAGTTAACAAAAATCAAACCCCCAAAGTCCTGAATTAAACGGTATGCCATTTGTGTGGTTACACACGCGGACGTGGAGCAATAGCCAAGTGGACCAATTAGCCATGTGGTGCTCAGAAAAAGCGTAAATATTAGCCAACTTAAATTTTAACAGTCTGCATTTTTTTCCACAACAACCCGTAACTCAGAATACCCCCAACAAACTATCAGGGAGATTCATAAAAGTTCTTATCGTTAAAATGGTGCTAATTTAGCCCCAACCAATCAGATCTTATTAACATTTGAAAGCTAACATCTGATTGGTTGTGGCAAAATTAGTTCTTAATTTTTAATGATAAGAACTTTTATTGAATAACCCTGTATATATTCCTGAATTCTATTAACGCTGTAGTTTTCATTCATATCATAAATGGTGTGGCGCAGTTTTTGTAGAAGTTAGCACTTTTATGAAAATATTAACATACAACTCAAAAGGTAGACATCATGCCAAACCTCATGGAATGTAAAAAAAAGTTAACAAAAATCAACCCCCCAAATGTCCTGAATCAAACGGTATGCCATGTGCATGGGTACACACGCGGAAGTGGAAGCAAAAAGCCCCAAATAAGGCAACACATGATGGCTCAAAAACAGCAAACTCTGAATTTGAACATCTGCAGTTTTTCCCCACAAACTTTATATTCTCAGAATCTACTCACCTTCAGCTACATAATGCTGTTTTTCATTCAACCTTCAATGGTGTGTGGGAGTTCTTCGTAGAAGTTCGCACTTTCACACGATTTTCTGGAAAAATGGAGAAAAATACATTTCAAATTACAAAATCACGTCAAATTCCCATGTAATGTAAAAAAAACCTTACCAAATATCAACCTCCCAATGTCTGAACAAATGGTATGCATATACGTGGGTGCACACAGAGACATGCCACCAACTAACTCATATGGGAAGCATTCACAAGTGCAATTACCAGAAAACAATCAGTGCTCTGTAATTTCAAACAGCTCCGAAACTTGAAAATGCCTCCCATAAATAAAACCCCTGCTAAATATTCAATTTCCCACATGTCCTGAATCAAACGGTATGCCATATGCATGGGGCACACAGATGCATGGCCACCAACTAACTCAATGGGACCCATGCACAAGTGCAATTACAAGAAAAAATCAAAGTGCTCTGTAATTTGAACAGCCTACGCTTTTTCAGGAAACAGCCCCGAAACTTGAAAATACCCCCCACAAACTATATATTTTTGGAATCTACACACCTTCAGCTACGTTATGGTGCCAAGCTTTCATACATCCATGAAGAATTCCAGGCACAGTAATCCAAAGAACACTGAGTTTTTAGGAGATTTTGTGAAAAATAAAATAAATGATTCAAGGGTTGAAATCCTACCTAAACCCACTTGATAAGCAAAAAAAACACTAAATGTCAATCTCCCACATGTCCTGAATCAAACAGTATGCCATATGGGTGGGTGCACACAGAGACTGGCCACCACTAGTTCAAATTAGACCCATGCACAAGTACAATTACAAGAAAAATCAAACAGAGATTCAATAAAGTTCTTATCGTTTAAAATGGTGCTTATTTTGCCCCAACCATCAGATCTTATTTAACATTTGTAAGCTTACATCTGATTGGTTGGGGCAAAATAGCACCATTTTAAATGATAAGAACTTTTATTGATAAGCCTGTAAGTGCTCTGTATTTTGAAGAGCCTACACTTTTTCAAAGGAAACAGCCCCGCATCTTAAATACCCAGCACAAACATATATTTTTGGAATCTACACACCTTCAGCTATGTTACGGTTCCAAGCTTTGATGCATGCATGAAAAATTCAAAATGCAATACAAAGAACTCTGTGTTTTAGGATATTAGTGAAAAAAAAAATTAGAAAAAATCCTATTTGAGATGGAACTCTAAATCCATTCACAAAAGTATGTAAAGGCTGTATGTAAAACTGACAGCTTTACTATACCAGGTACTGCACTGCGATCTGAATGGAGATCGCAGAGCGTACCCAGACTAGACCACCAGGGGCAGACCGGGGAAGCCTAAGGAGACCCCGGTGAAGGAGAGTCAGTGACATCACCGGGGTCTCCCTTCCCGCGATTCCCATTCATTCAGCGAGGGACTGGCAAAAGTAGGAGGTAAGTATGGGGGTTGAATCTCCGATCCCCCATCGGATCTTTATAAAACTGAGGGGATCAAGGGGCAGAGGGGGGCACTTGAATGCTGCCCCCAATCGCCCGTAGCTACCTTAAAGGGGCAAGCAGCAGTTAAAGTGTCCAGATCATATTTTTATGCTCTGTGGCCTTTGGTCTCCTTCATCCACGATCGTAAAATTTACGATCGTGGGGACTTAAGAGGTTAAATACTAACTTTATTCACAATCGGGCTATTTTTGGGCTTCCACATTGAATTTTCAAGGGTTATTGAAATCAATTGCCCCATTGAGGGTTATTGCCGAATTCAACATATTGTCCTTTACACTCACAACCCAGCAAGTGAAACCACCTTGGGTGAACAGGGGGCAGTCGGAATGATGACTCGGTTTTGTGACATCAAGGCTCCGTGGCACTAGCCGCGGAGCATAGACATTGTCTCATCAAAGGATGTATAAACTACGCTGCACTGCTTCCTGTCAATCCTCATCATTAACTGATGTGCCCCTTGGGTGGGATAGATAATTGATCAAGCCAAACTTTAAAGACAAACTTTTTAGGGTATCACCCCGAGAGGGGAAATTCTCAGCCCCTCCAGGGGTTGCTCATTAAACCGGCCGTCATACAACTCCTTCAATAATCAGGATTTGAGAATTTGATTTCAAATTCCTACAACTAACAAATGACAACACAGGCTGAAAATGAATATAAAAATCCTCTGAAACCCCCTTCTCAAAATGGCTGCTGCTTCAGCATTGTGTGCCCCATGTCCAAAACTATCATGCCTGAATTTACAGGTTTTGACAAAACTGCAGACCCAAGTGCCAACTAAACATTCCTATGGTCCTGGAAGCTGGCTAATGAGGCTGCAAAGAGACCCTATTATATCCCCCTGGAAAGAGGGGCTGACTAGGCCTGGTAGGACAAAAAAGCTTGAACCTAAGCCAACATTCCTGTGATCCCAACTAATGGAAGGAAATAGGAGAAATGGTGTGTCATATACGAGCCATGCACCACTCCATATGTCCAATAACGTTCAAAAACAATTTCCAAGTAGGCAAGCAGTCCAGAACAAAAATATGAGTATAAGCTATACCTGCACTTTTATTTCTCCTCTTTCTTTAACTCCTCAAGCTTTTTACTCCTCATAAGGGAACAGCAAAGTAAATATGCCAGCAAAGTAAATAGGTCCACAGACTCACCTTTCCAAATTTTGTTGCAAATATCTGCCTAAACTTGCCCCCTTAAAGGCCCTCAAAACATAGGTGTGTGACGCACTTCCTCTCTATTCCCTTCCAATGTAGATTGTACTGTAGACCCTGATATCCACTAAGGGAGACATGCACGGACACCGCCCCTGAAGGTTTTCACCTCACCTGACGTGCTGCTTCCAGACCTCGGACCTGAGCAAGTTGGGACTGCAAATCTTACCTGTGCATGGGGAGACAGCCGCCTTCACTACTGATGTATCTCTTCCCCATTCCTTCCTTGAAGCTGGAGGCCTGGCACTTCTTGTTGGACACACCCGGCTTGAGGCTGGGTGCGTTGATGTCACTAATTAGGGAAGACAACAACGCAACATTGCCAGATCCTACGTTTTCAGAGTCTGCACCAGCCCTATCCTGGCTGGACAGGCTTCTATTGGTATGGGTGCACTGCTTCTCCCCATCACAGATGCAGCCTTGTCCCATCTTTTGAAACTGCCTAACCACCCAACGATCATAATGGGTCTATGTAGAAGATTTGTGATGTATAGTCTTAATGTAACAAAAAATGTTGAATTTTTACTGAAAAGGAGTTTAAAAAAGTCTTCTTTTATTTTACTGTTGTCCATTTATTTGACTTCAAAATAAGATGAATTACAAATTGCACTGTAATATTGTGATTTTTATGACATTATTGTAAAGTCCTTTTTTTATCCTTTCTTAAAATCAATAAAAATCTAATGTTAATAAAAAAATAAAGTGACAATTACTGACAATGTAAAACTTACATCAATCTCTTACTATTGGTTTCACTGTGCCATGTCCGTAAACTGATTAACTGGTTAACGACCATTCATATTCTTAAATTAAGTTTGTTGCTGACAGAGAAATCTAAGAACTGTGGTCAACAAATGACTTTTAGGGAAATTGATAGGAATTGCTCTCCTGAGAATTTTTGCGCTTTATTTCATTGTTTATTTGCATAGTTTTTTTGTGTGAATATGGCAGCAGCATCACCAGGTCCCCTGTACTCCTGCTTCCTGCCTTAAAACATGTCAGTCAATCTGCCCTGTGCTTCTCCTCCCTTGCAGCCCCCCTTGTCCCTCCCACTCATGGACCCCATGGTCCTCCAGTTGAAGGCCCCCTTTGGCCCATTCTCTTACAGCCCCATGTGGCCCCACCCACATCGTGGGTGCATATCCCCCCCACATGTGGTGCATAAGGCCCGCCCACTCGCGGGTGCCATGGGCCACTCAGACCCCCCCCTACAGAAAACTCTGTGGATAGAGCCTTTTCAGGCAGAGTGAGAACTCTGGGTTGGGTTGTATTTCTGGTTCCCCTTTCTCAATTTTTCCAATAGGGTTATAATAGGAGTTGTGAGAAAATCAGGTGAGTGGTACAAGGTTTGGTTAGGGGGTTGTCACAGCAAGTTGGGGGTCAGGTGGCCTTTTTCTTCCCATTGCCTTTGAACAAGGGGACGACGACTTGTAAGTTACACTCATTTTGGGGTTTGTGAGGTATTGGACAACAGATGTGGATGGAAAAGCCCATTCCCATGGACCATCTGAAGAAGAAGATTGTTGTTATAAATGGTTGTGTTATTTATGGTTACAGATTAAAAATGCTTGAATGTTTAGATGTAATTCATTAAATATGATATAGCCTTTCATTCAAGTCATGCATTGGTCTGTGTTCTTGGGGATGAACAATGGGGGTGTACAGGCATTTAAGGGTAAGGTGTTTATGAGTGACAAGTCGGACAATATTGCTTCAAAATTGCTTCTGTGAGCAGGGGTTTTACGCTCAGATACAGTGTTTTGTGCTACTATGAACTAAGTGGAAACACCCTGAAAATAAGTTTAAAACCTATACTAAACTGCTATTAACATTGGGTATCATAGTTGCTTTTACACACATTTAGGCTGAGGCACCAATACAAGACACAAAAAAATCTCTGTGCATTCTGTCCGCTTGCATCCGCTTTTACATGCGGTTGCGTTTACATTAAAAACCGCATGTCATATTTAATTATGCCGCTTTTTTATGCACTTCCATAGACTTGTATTAGACTGAGGCCACATTGAAGTTCACACCACAATGGACACACGCGTGTGCGCTGCAATTGTGCAAAAAATGCAGATTGTGTGCACTCCTCTTATGGGCCCTATTATAAAAAATCGTTACTTTATCGAAAATACGATCGTATGTAAAAACGACCGGGGTTTACCGATAACGGACCGCTATTTACCGAACGTCGTATTTACGATAACGTAGTTTTTACGATAACGACGTTATCGGTAAAATAACGACCTTATCGTAATAACGGTCGTTATCGGAAATAACAACCTGTATTTACCGAAACGACCGGTATTTAACGATATCGGTAAATAACGGTCGTTATCGGTAAATAACGTCGTATCGGTAAAAACCGTGTTATTTACGATAACGATCGGTATTTTTATACGATACGATTTTTATAAATAGGGCCAATGTGTTTGCACAATTGTAAATAAATTGTTTTTTAATTAAGGCAAAGTAGTAGGATATAAATAGAATTCAAAAAATGAACCATCCTACAAACTTCCCAAGTCCATAAAGAACAGCAGGTGGGTCCAATGATTAAATAAGTTATAAAATAGCCATTTATTATAAATGCAATAACTGGCAAGTGATCCATGGTTGTTAGTAAAATTAACTGAAATCTTGGATAATCAGCTAAATCACATCTGCTAAAAAATACATTCACACCAAATAAAGTGAATGTGTGATATTGTAAGACAAGGTTGTGATTATATAGATATCTGAAAGTGCAATTGATCTTTCTCAGGGGACTGCCATGCAGCATTTCTATAGAATACATACACAGCAAAACATTCTAGAAAGATATCTGAAGTTCAGATGTATGTCTAGAACAATTGTTTTTCACGAACACCTCCAACTCTGTAGCAGGCATCTGAAAGGATGAGTTCTAAATAATTTATACTGAAACTACACACATATACACAAGCAAGAGGGGCCTCCCCCCATCAGATTGTAGGTACATAAATCCACATGACTTTCTTACTATTAAGAAAAGTTTTGTAGCCGGACACTGAATGTGCAAAATGGAGAATGTTTTGCATTGGAGGATTACAAACTCTTTGTTCACATATTTTATTGATCATAGAGAACCTCAATGTCTACCGATATATATTCCAGACCAAAGAAAAAAGTGATCTCCCATGTAATCTGCTGTCTGCTTGTTAAATCATATAAGCTCTTAGTAACTTCCTTTTTATTTTTTAAGGACAATTATACACAAAAAACAACCTCAGCTACAAATTAAAATGTAATTCTTGGTGGAGGTTGTTTGCCTTACTTTAAGCTTATTGGAGTCTCTTAATCATCTCTGATCTCCTTGCGATCCTTCCTTTCACTATTGGCTTTTGAAAGTCCTTATTGAGTCCTATGGAGTTTGATAGGTTCTCCTCACCACTGCTTTACCTTAGGCTGGGTACACACCGGCCTATTTTTTGTCCAGAATGAGCAATCAATGCGAGCAAGCACTCGGGCAGGACAAAATGACAGTCAGGGCAATAGTGGCCACGGCCAACAGTGGGCGTGACTGACGAACTGCACGATCTGCAGTGATTTACCAACGGGCCCGTTCTTCTGATTCGGACGAACGGGCGGACCGAGTTAGGTTGCGGCTGGCCACCCCACACTAGCAGATATTTCCAGCCTTAGATTGACATATAACTAGAGCGTTGTTAGCTGCTGGTTTGCTGGACTGTCCCCTTCAGGCATGCCAACCTAATGCAGGGTAACATGCAGCTTTTCAAGTCTTATCATGGTGTGAGTACATCTGTATAAAAATGTATTCATAGAAACAGGGAGGAAAGTGGGGACAGGGTGAGTAGCCAATAGGTGCACATGCTCACAAGGCTATTTGAAGACTTAATGGCTGTGAGTTATAATGGTAAACAACATGAAAACCTTAAGTTACAGGATTGGAGAAAGGCAGCATTAATTGTTTTTGTTTAGAGAAGCAGATGAAATGTATTTTCTCCAAAATTGTTTTAATGCATGCAATAATAATTTATGTCCCAGATTAAAGAAGATCTAAAGGACATTTAAACCAAGTATAAACTTAAGATACCATAGTTATTCAGTAGCCATGATTGTTGCCTTTAAGTACTAAAAAATGTAATCATTTTAAAGAAACTTACTTCGTTCTAAACGGAAATTTCCCTTTCTACAGGAAATTTTTTTATATACAGGTAAATCACCCCAAACTGCAAAGTTAGAAAGCTGAAAAGGTTTAGTCTGACTTAAAAATGCTGCCTGAAGTCCATGTTACCTCTCTTTTACTTCCTGGTTCAGTTAGCAGCTGTCAGTCATGGATGTAACAGATGAAATCACAGCCAATGACTGAATGCTGCATAACAGATAGCAATACGTCAGACAGTTTTCTAAACTATTGTACTTTTGGGGGGTGATTTAGCTACATACAATTTTTTGTTTGAGGGGTAAACTTTCCCTTAAAGGGCATGTCCACACCCCTTTTAAGCTTTACTATATTGTAGTTATTGGTCCCCCCGCCCAACCGCCATAATAATTTTTGAGAAAGTGCCCCAATAGTTACTTACCTTAACCTCTTCCTCCACCGCAGTGTCCCGGCCCTCGCTTGCACGGAACTGCAAGCAGGGTGCGGGCCGGGGCAGTCACGTCTATGAAGTGAGAGACAGCCATCAGGGACGTGGCTGCGACTGCCCAGAACGCCGGGGGTGAGAGGTAAGGTAAGTAACATCGGGGGACTTTGTCATAATTCTATTATGGCAGTTGGGGGTGGGGGACCAATAACTACAATATAACAAAGGGATTGGAGCAAGGAGGAGGGAGAGCCAAATGAGAGGGAGGGGGGCAAGGACTCTACCTGCGCATGCCTCAAACCTTGACGAGGTTGAGGCAGACACAGGCACAGGATGAGTCACTACAGAGTGGGGCCAGTATGGGGTTAAATTTCAGTTTTGGGGGTGGACATGCCTTTAAGTACATAATGTTCCAAGGACCATATTTATAAATGCACGCTATCGCAAGTTAACGATACCGTGCATTATCGCTAATGGACATTTACGCTAAACGTTTGTAAGTAAAGAACGTTGGATCGTAGAATACCAATCGCGTTATTGTAGATTTACTATCTACCAATTAATGCCTTTATGAATATGTCCCTTAGTTCCTCTTGTTACCAGCCTGCTTTACAGCTGGGACATGCACAGAAAGCTGTCTTTCTCATTTTGTCTATGCCAGAGAACAGGCCGGTGAGTGATGTTACATTTGGTGTACCAGAAGATGCACAATGGTAAGTAGGCAGAAAGGTTAAGGTTATTCAAAAATAAAAAAAAAATTCCTTCTAGTTCAATTGTGGAAATAACATCAGTATGCCAAGTGGTGTGCATTTTTTAAGGATTTTTCAGAGGAATTAATATTGTGGTGTGTATAAATCTCTGATATAACACATTTTCTGTAACACGCTAGCCACAGCAATGCCACATTGCAATTTGGTGTGAATGTAGAACATCTCTTAGCGTGACTTCCAGGTCAGTTTTTTGTATTACGACTTTGGTGCATCAGCTTGGAAAAGGAACTAGAATGTTCTGAATGCTTGCATGCTTTATCTAGTTACCAATAAAGGTATACCTTTATACCACTTTTGTTACTTTTTTTTTTATTTCACAGGGTTACCTGTAAACATTTGTAATGCATTCAAACGCATTGGTATTAAACTAAAATGCAAACAATGTTTTAGGTACCATGATGCAGAGAGATGTTATAAAACTTAATTGTTAAAAATGGTGCTAATTTTGCCACAGCCAATAGGTGTTATTTACCATTTGACAGCTAACATCTGATTGGTTGGGGCAAAATTAGCACCATTTTTAACTAAAAGAACTTTTATTACCTCTCCCTTTGCAAAAATGTATTATAAAAAATAAATTTGGATTACAGAGAGATTGGTTTCATTTGTTAATTCATAGCCATTTGCGTTGTCTATTTCAAAGTGATCCTTAAGAGTAACATAGTAGATTATTGCTTAAAAAAATTAATTTCTTAATGAAAAGGAATTATCTTATTTAAAAGCTTGCCACATAAAATCTATAAATAGACATCTAAAAATGATTTATCCCACTTAAACCGAATATTAAACTTGGTAATTTTGACATATTCATTAGGCTCTGAGCAATTATGTATCTCTCAATAACATAAATAAAACTAATTTTTAAAAAAAAAAATGATAAATGATATTATAAGGAAGCTTTGTTCAGTGATTCTTACACATTAGACCTAAAATCAAGAATAAAAGCAAAAGCCACTTTAACAATCTCCTGGTTTGTGTTGATCTACAGCCAGTAGCTCATTTGCATCAACCTTGCAATGATTTAATAAAGGGGGGATTCCATTTCACAGGGTTGCAACTGTATTTCCTTGCCAGTGCCCTCATGGAAGGAACAGGAAAACTTAACTAATATTTAGCTCTCTTCATCACAAAACACACATTCATCATACACAATATAACAAGGGAGATGATCTGCAAATCAGTGCAAGCTATCATCATCTCCTCTTGAACCTTTGTGTACAAATCTGTAAATTATTAGAGTTTCTCGTATGTATTTTCTTGAGTATGCCAAGAAAAGTCTTAGTTATTGAAGAGAGGCCAATTGATTGGCTGAAATGTAAAAACAAGCTAAACCTTAGAAATAATAAATATGCTCATACAATATTTTTTTGTAATGGAAATCACATTTAAAACCTCATAAATGATTAAGATTTGCCAATGATTTGCTAATGGTACACTAGTACTAAGGTCCAGTGACAAAATATTTTGTTTTTGTCTTCCATCACATATTCATGGTGAGGACAGGCTTTACATTAAATGATTACATTTTACTTCAGTGGGAATTTAAAATGAATCACCCAGTTATAAAGTATATTTTACTAAATAAGTTTGTAATTGTGTTTTGCAATAAGATTACGGGTTTTCGAAGTGCATGCGATCACGATTTTTTTGTGAATTGTATGTATTCCATCCTGCTCGGTGTGGCTCGACCTTTATATTTAAAAAATGCAGCAAATGAGTCACGGGGTATCAGTTATTTTCAATATCACTTGTATTATAGCTTGTAATTTATTACAATCAATTGCTCGATGACAGTCTATATGATCACAAATACTGTTATCTAATGAAGCTGTGTAAATTAAATAGAACTAGTAGATTCAGTCAAATAATTTATTACATTACTAGGGGACATTTTGGATAATGGGCCATATTATTTTAAACCTGCGGTATTTTAGCGATACCGCCGGTAAGTTAATGTACGAATGCGGTCGTAAATGTTTGGTCATAGAATTTATGCGTAGTAAACTACCCCACGAAACTGTGGGGATTGTAAATCTACAATTTTATTATGTAGATTTATGATCGGTATCGGTAATTAATTTGGCTTGAAAAAGCCAAATTACTGTTCTTTTATTTCTTCTTTTTCTTCTTCTGTTTTATTCTTCTGCTTTTTTGGACCGTATCTCCTCCCACAGTTTTTGAGCTAGAGACATGAAATTCGGCACAGAGTACACTTCATATAGGAGAAGTGTGCTATCTTCTAGCTAAGAAATCCGCAGAAGCGTTACGGCGTTATCTGCGAAATTCCGGACATTTTTTCCAAGACTATAATGGTAACAATCCTCAAATGTGGATATTTCAAAACAGTTTTTTCATGGTCATAAATACAAATGGTGAACCCCCAACCCCCCACACAGACCAGGTACACCCACCTACTGACCTACCTTTCCATTCCCATAGAAGACATATTTAAGGGTAACTAAAGTCAAAAAAACTAATTTAGATTTTCCTCAATAAAAGATAGTTTTATGGTTATAAAACATAAAAAAGACATACCCCCCAACCAGACCCAGGTACACACACCTACTAATATACTTATCCATTACTGTGGCAACCCATTTAAAGGGTAACTAAAGTCAAATAAACAAATTTAGATTTATCTCAAATAAAAGATAGTTTTATGGGTATAAACACAAAAAAGACTAACCCCTCAACTAGACCCAGGTACACACACCTACTAATCTACTTATCCATTACTGTGGCAGCCATACTTAAAGGGTAACTAAAGTAAAAAAAAACTAATTTAGATTATTCTCAAAAGATAGTTTTATGGTTGTAAACACAAAAAAGACATACCCTATCAACCAGACCCAGGTACACACACTACTGATCTACTTATCCATTACAGTGGCAGCACATATTTAAAGGGTAAATAAGTAAAAAAAAACAAATGTAGATTTATCCTCATTAAAAGATAGTTTTATAGTTGTAAACACAAAAAAAGACATACCCCCTCAACCAGACCCAGGTACACACACCTACTGATCTACTTATCCATTACAGTGGCAGCCATACTTAAAGGGTAATAAAGTAAAAAAACTTATTTAGATTTATCCTCAATAAAAATAGTTTTAGGTTGTAAACCAAAAGACATACCCCTCAACCAGACCCAGGTACACACACCTACTGATTACTTATCCAATACTGTGGAAGCCATACTTTTAAGGGTAACTAAAGTCAAAAAAGCAACTTTTGATCAATAATTAAAAACTTGGTTTTTTTAACCCCCAACGTGATACAGGTATACACAGCTACTGACCTACCCCTCCATTACTGTTGCAGCCATACTTAAGGGGTAACTAAAGTCAAAAAAATGAATTTTTGCATGTTGACATATTTAAAGGGTGAGTAAAAAACAACAATGTACTCTTCATGACATTATTGAGTTTTAAAATCTGCAGCATAAACACACAAATTCCCTTCCAAAATGGAATTATGTTTTTAGAGTCCCTGGATCTTAAGTTCTAGGCTTGCTGTACTGCCTGAGCCTGTGACAAGTACAAGGTGCTGTATAATCCAACCCAAAAAAATCTATATTTTCTGAAGCAGTTACAAGACCTGCAGCCAGAATCTGTCCTTTTTTTTTAGGCTTGTGGCTTGCTTTAAAAATTATTAGAAGTTTGGGGGTGGAGCTTATGATGCACTACTGTCCCAGTAGTGATCCTGGACTGTGCTCTTTTTAATAAAGGCTACTTTTATGAAGACCATACCCTGGGAAATGTGAACTAAACAAAACTCCGCCCTTTATTAAAGTATTAGTTCACTCAAAAGGGTGAACTTTTTTAATGTCCCTGGCTCCTGATATATTGATTGAAGAAAGGGCGGTAAGGCATAGCTCCTTAACCTCCCAGGCTTCAATCAATACATTAAAGGAAAAGTTTGCTTTTGCAGTGATATTCCTTTAATACCCAATTAAAATTAGACTGGATGAAAAAAGAAATAAAATGGGTTTGCTACAGCAGACAGTGACAGATTGTGGGGTAATATTTAAAGGTTTGTTGAGTTTTCACTGCCATATCATCACAGCGAAAATTATCCTGTTTAAGTACGGTGATAACAACACTGTTTGCCATTGCAAAGTCCAGCATTAGCAAAATGGTGAAAATATTGCTTTTTATAAATATGCCCTGTCTCTGTGACTCTGTGACAGGCTTGTGTTTATAAACATGCTAGCAAACCCCAAATCTTTAAAGAATCATTCAACCCTGCATTTAAAGACCTCTCCCCTCTCTTTCCTTCTCTTCTCCCTCTCTTCTTTCTCTCTTCCTCCTCTCAATCTTCTCCTCTCCCCCCTTTTCTATCTCTCTCCCTTACATTCTCTTTCTCCCCTCCTCTCTCACTCTTCTCTTCTTACCCCTCCTGGAAGCGGCATTGAGGTCTGTTGTGCGCTCAAGTAGGGGTTTGCTTCTCTACAGTGGTGTGCGGACAATGGGAGGGAGAATCGATGATGCGCCGCTTGAGCTTCTGTGGCCTAATATTTTTAGGTTAGTGGCTAGTTTTAAAAATTAAATAGAGATGGGGGATGGGACTTGTGATGCAGCTTATGATGCTCTGTCCAGCAGTGGACATGCTTTAACTAGAAGCATTATCCTAGTTAATTTGTAAAGGTAGGAGTGTGCCCTTTTTAATAAAGGCCACATATATGGAGACCACAGTTCTCAACTTCTTTATTTGTGTGTCTGTAAGAGCAATTTCTTCTATTGTGCATGAGACTTACTCCCAAGTCTAAAGAAAGTTTTTAAAAATTGCTAATTAAAAAGAATTATAAAACTTGTTTTTTGCTGACAATCTCTGGTTTCTTCACTGTGGCATCAGGAAAGCAGCAAGCGATGTATGGATTCTGCCCACCTGATCTTCAGCTTTAGGCAAACTAATGAATGGTAAAAAAATATTCACATTTACCAAAGATATTGATCAAATTTGAGAAAATGTAGAATGAATATTAAAGATCTTTAGCATCCGTCTCCTATTCATACACTAATTGTAAACTTAGTTAAACATTTGTTATACAGCACTGAATCACATAACCTTTTAAAGAGACATTAATGGGAATTTTGGAGACAATATTATCGTCAGCATTCTGCTAATAATACAATAACAAAGAACTTTTTAAATAATAACAGTGTTATTAATGAGATTTTTATGAGACAGATTCCTTCGGTTATAATTATGAAATGATCTTTTTGCATTTACTGTATTCATTAAAATCAGATAAGTGGTTTAACTACATGTATTATTTCTAATAAATATTCAGCAGTGCATTTAAACAAGGCTTGTCTTCTATTCTTGCTTACATTACCCTATTTAAATAAATGTGTAATTGCTCTGCTTTTTTATAATGCTAGTATAGATCAGCTGTCTAACCTGTACCGTCTAGATGTTTGCTGTTTCCATCACTAATAGCTTTATTTTGTTAGCAGAAATTTTCAGATCTCCTTGAAGTTAGCTCCACAATTTAGCTAAAAATAATGTGTGCAATATGTCAAAGATAAAAAATATGCCCATCGTCTAATGAGGGATTGTCATTTATTTCAGAAGTTCAACCCTTCATCTGTCTTCAGGTTTTGCACCCTGCAGTTCAGCAAACTTTAAACGCAGGGTTTTTTTTAGAGTTTGTAAAAAATTAAATAGCAAATTCAGGAAATCTTTAGGACAAACATACGTATTTTGAAAATGCCCATTGTCTTGGTCTACGTACAGTTGGAGTTGGGTTTACATTTTCAGTTGAGACAATAAAGAGCTTGGAAAAAATATTTTATTGTTTATATTGCATTACACTTTATTTATTGGAGGATATGCTGAAGATAAAGACAGAATCTCACAATGTTGCAATTAAGTAGATGCTTGCACTCTCGCTGTGCCTTTCTTCTTGTGCACCAAAAACTTATATTGGGTGGTGCAGCCATAAAATAACAAGTGGTCTTAAAAGACAATCATTATGGTTTTATTTATGATCGCATTGATATTTATGTTTTATATAAAGTTGGTAAATACTGCAATGCAATGGCATCATGGTATATTTGCATAATACTAAGCAGTATTGATATTCGCCAATGTGGTATTTATAGAATGGTTGTCACGAAATACCAATACCCTGCAGTATTTTGCAACTGTGGTAATTAATTAGACAGTTAGCATTGTGAATGGTGGATGATAGTTCACTTTGCTGGTTGTAGGAGATATTGCTAAAGGAGCAGAATCAATTGTTGAGGTGACTATATATTACCACAATTGCCATTGGCTAAGTTTACTTTACAGAAACAACCAATCCATTGGCTGACATTGATGATTCAGCTGTGTGATTGGTCAGTTTCCAGGTATACACATTGCAGATAACTGACAAAGCAAACGAGGTCTGAATGGGGTTTCCAGATTATTATGTGGCCATGTGTATTTCCACAATTATTCTGTTCCAGACAGCGTTTATCCAGAGGGCACTTAAAAAAATCCCTAGTGCCCGGAGGAAGCATCAAACCGTATTACAGTCCATATAGTACACATTCAGGGAAATAGGGGCCCCCAAATAAACAGGGCCCTGTTTCATTTAAGCCTTTTTATTAACTGAGTAACTTTAAAAAATATTTACCGTATTTGTCCAGTCTTCCAACAACCTGAATTATTGGTGATGCAAGATTTATCAGCAATGCAGCAAACATCATTTAGCATTTTACTACTGACTCGCTGGGTGGAAAAAGAATGTGATTGCTTCAGACAAATAATTTTGCTACAGAGAAACAGCCCAAAATACAGACTATTTCCATAAATATATATATATATATATATATATATTATAGATATATATATTATATATATACAATCCAGCAGGAAAGCACTCATGACCCTGTAGTAAGCCGCCTGGGTGCAAATTCAAACTTTTAATATAGATAGATAGTGATACGCCTATATGGGCGGCCACCAGGTACTGCACTATAGCAGATAGGAGACACACCTCCTGATTCATTGGTGGATTAAGTCAGTGGGACCGAGCCTCGGATTGGCTTGGCCATGTGATTATACTGGGGATTGGTGCATACTTATGATGTAATATTATGGGGACGGTTGTATCCGTCCACCCTGGACCATGTACTGAGGATTGCAGCCTAAGGGTGAGTGGATGAATAGTGCATTATTGGGAGTCACTGTGGGTGAATTAATATATGAAGGTGTGGGGGTAATTTGACACGGGGGGGGTGACCAGAGGGTATTTAAGGTTGTTGGCACATGGTTCTGGTTGTTCTGATGACAGTCCATGTGAGGACTGAAACGCGTCAACATGGCATAATTATATAAACTATTAGTAAAGAAGTCCTGTGAGTGCAGTCATTTGGAAGAGAATATATATGACGCTCGCACATTGGGTGAAAGCGTTAGATGTGATTGTACAATAAAAAGTGTTTTCGTCAAAAGACCCGTGAGTGACATCTTTTCCTTCATATATATATATATATATATAGTAGAAAAACGCTGAGCACTCCAAGGACGGAAGATCAAAGGTTATTAACACAGGTAAATCAACATGAACCTACGCGTTTCAGCCCGTGAGTGGTGGGCCGTCATCAGGGTTAAGACAAATGGACAAGCAAGATTATAAGGAAAAGACAACACCCCAACCCGCCCCACACGTGTATCTCCGAAACTTAAGTGGCCGGTGTCTAAAATATAACTACGCGAACCAAAATGAATAGGGGGAACTGGTTAACCCCGTGGTTACTGGGACAAAGAGAAAAGCCAATAATTCCCAGAGATGAACACAGAAATAAGCACAGAAAAGATATCAGTGTCTAAAGTGAATAAAAAAGCGTATAAAAAGCTGGTAAGTAACCAGTCTGGTACATTTTAATAAATAAAGAAATATAAAAACCACCTACCTAGAAAAATAAAGTGCTAAAGTGCAGTATTACTAACCAGTACAAGGCTGGTACTAAAGTGCCAATAGGGTAAAAATACGTAAAAGTAAAACAAAGTTATAAAATCACTGAATCAAAGGCTATATATTACATGGGGTGGGGAACCATGACTGATATAAATAAAGTGCTAAAACTACATGGCTGGTATACATATCAGGGGGGGCTGCTAACAACCCACTCATATATGACTGTAATGGACTCAATAGTAGAAATGCTTGTCCATTTTGCTGTAACCCTGATGACGGCCCACCACTCACGGGCTGAAACGCGTAGGTTCATGTTGATTTACCTGTGTTAATAAACCTTGATCTTCCGTCCTTGGAGTGTCCGGTTTTTCTACATATTATTATCATTTGCTCCAGCACCAGGCAGTTGAATATGGACCGGAGTGCATCGGATCCCTCTTGTTCATATATATATATAATATATATATAATATATATATAGGTAAAGGTAGAAGACAAGCCACTCAAATTTCATCCTCCGGGTGCCCCCGTACAAGAGATAGGACCTGATGAAGCCAATATGGCGGCCTATACGCATTGATGGCGTGTTGTATGTTTGAATAAAAACACTATTTTTTAAGACCCTGGAGTGCTCCGGTAACTCTACTTTGGCATATATATATATATATATATCTATATATATATATATATATATAGCAAAATGGGTAGTAGCGAGCGGCACTCACCATATGTGGTCCCCGGTGCCTCCTGGGTGAAATAAGTAGCAATGGGGAGATGAAGGAGCACTCTAGGGTTTATAACCGAAATCATTATTAGTGACTACTACGCGTTTGGTCCTACCCCAGATTTCAAGACAAGGTCTTGAGAACGGTCCGGGTAGGACTGAAAAACGTAGATATCCACTAATAAATGGATTTCTGTTATAAACCTAGGAGTGCTCCTTCATCTCCCCATTGCTATATTATATTATATATATATATATAAATATATATATATATATAATATATATATATATATTGGTTATATTGACAAGGGAGATCATTTAACTTCTGTATGGTTGAAATCCCATTGTGTGGGGGGTAATTTTGCCTATTCATTGCATTAAGTCTGGTATTGTGGCGAAAAGGGAAATTGTTCTCAGATCGCCCATTACCAGACCAGAGAAGGTGAAATATCAGAGATATATTTGCTATCATTTTTAATCTAAACTATTTATAAATTGGTGAAATTTCGCCTTTTGCCACCTTTTCTGAAAAAGAAAATCAGATTTAAAAAAAAGAAATCTTAAAAAAGCAAAAAAAAAAAGCCTCACAACACACATTAATTAGAAGGTATGTCTCCTTGTTAAAAAAAACAGTCATTTGTGGCTCGCCTCTCATTTGATATGGTTATTGAGAAATTAACTTTCTAACATGCAGTTGTGTTTTATTTTTTAGCATTCCAGTATCACACAGTGTGGTCACTGACCATTGTGTTCTTTACACATGTTCATTCCTAAGAAACTTGTTACCGTTGGTCACACCCACTAGTAGCTTCTAGTCAATCTTTTTACAGGACAGATTATGCAAGGGAAACAGTGACTGAGGTCAGGGGGTGTGGCCAGTTACTGTGCATACACACAGTTATTCATCCACTTCAAGTGGTAATATACTTTAATGCCATTTACTGTATTGCTATTTTAGTTTATGTTTTTTTAAGAGGGTATATATTCAGATTCTACAGTTTAGTTTCTCTTTGGGTTTAGTTCTTCCTTTAAAAAAGCTAAATCTCAGATATTATTAATATATTCATAATATTATATATTAATTTTAATAAGTTATCATTGCTATTTTTACTGGACTTTATCCAAAATTTCTCTACTAGACTTTAATGGGTTAATTCCGAACGTTGATCTTTACAGAAGTTTGGAAGTTCGGAAATGAACCAAACTTCAGTATTTCGGCCATCTCTAACAGGAGACCACAAGGAAACATAAGGTTATTACCTAACTTTCCTTTAAAAAAATCAGTAAATTCTTGATTTATGCTTGTGAAGGTTCTCATTCATCCAGGTCATGGTATGTCTGTTGTATTCAATTAGATCAACTGGACTTGAAGTTTAGTTCTTGAAGACATTTCACTAGTCATCTGACTGGCTTTCAATTCAGAATGACTTGTACAAGAATCTATTATATAATTGGGATTTTTCAGAGTTACACGTTTCGCTAGTCATCCGACTGGCTTTTTCAATTCAGAATGACTGTGGCAATTATGTACTCTGAAAAATCCCAATTATATAAATAGATTCTTGTACAAGTCATTCTGAATTGAGAAAGCCAGTCAGATGACTAGTGAAATGTCTTCAAGAACTAAACTTCAAGTCCAGTTGATCTAATTGAATACAACAGACATACCATGACCTGGATGAATGAGAACCTTCACAAGCATAAATCAAGAATTTACTGATTTTTTTAAAGGAAAGTTAGGTAAATGACCTTATGTTTCCTTGTGGTCTCCTGGCTAGAGATGGCCGAAATACTGAAGTTTGGTTCATTTCCGAACTTCCAAACTTCTGTAAAAGATCAGACGTTCGGGAATTAACCCATTAAAGTCTAGTAGAGAAATGTTTGGATAAAGTCCAGTAAAAATAGCAATGATAACTTATTAAAATTAATATATAATATTATGAATATATTAATAATATCTGAGATTTAGCTTTTTTAAAGGAGAACTAAACCCAAAGGAGAACTAAACTGTAGAATCTGAATATATACCCTCTTAAAAAAACAATAAACTAAAATAGCAATACAGTAAATGGCATTAAAGTAAATATTACCACTTGAAGAACTGGATGAAATAACTGTGTGTATGCACAGTAACTGGCCACACCCCTGACCTCAGTCACATGTTCCCTTGCATAATCTGTCCTGTAAAAAGATTGACTAGAAGCTACTAGTGGGTGTGACCAACTGTAACAAGTTTCTTAGGAATGAACATGTGTAAAGAACACAATGGTCAGTGACCACACTGTGTGATACTGGAATGCTAAAAAATAAAACACAAACTGCATGTTAGAAAGTTAAATTTCTCAATAACCATATCAAATGAGAGGCGAGCCACAAATGACTGTTTTTTTTAACAAGGAGACATACCTTCTAATTAATTGTTGTTGTGAGGCTTTTTTTTGCTTTTTTAAGATTTCTTTTTTTTAAATCTGATTTTCTTTTTCAGAAAAGGTGGCAAAAAGGCGAAATTTCACCAATTTATAAATAGGTTTAGATTAAAAAATGATAGCAAATATATCTCTGATATTTCACCTTCTCTGGTCTGGTAATGGGCGATACTAGAGAACAATTTCCCTTTTCGCCACAATACCAGACTTAATGCAATGAATAAGGCAAAATTACCCCCACACAATGGGATTTCAACCAGACAGAAGTGTAAATGCATCCCCTTGTCATAAACCAATATATATAGATATATATAGATATATATATTATATATATATATATATATATATATATATATATATAGCAATGGGGAGATGAAGGAGCACCCTAGTGTTATAACAGAAACCATTTAGTGGATATCTACGTTTTTCAGTCCTACCCCGGACCGTTCTCAAGACCTTGTCTTGAGAACGTCTGGGGTAGGACCGAAACGCGTAGATGTCACAATAAATGGTTTCGGTTATAAACCCTAGGAGTGCTCCTTCATCTCCCCATTGCTACTTATTTCACCCAGGAGGCACCCAGGTGGACGCACATATGGTGAGTGCCGCTCGCTACTTACCCATTTTGCTATATATATATATATATATATATATATATATATAGTATAGCCAAAGTAGAGTTACCGGAGCACTCCAGGGTCTTAAAAAATATGTTTTTTATTCAAACATACAACACGCCATCAATGCGTATAGGCCGCCATATGGCTGTCATCAGGATCCTGATCCTTTACGGGAGGCACCCGGGAGGATGAAGATTTGAGTGGCTTGTGCTTCGTATCCTTTTACCTATATATATATATATATATATATATATATATATATATATAGAACAAGAGGGATCCGATGCACTCCGGTCCAATATTAACTGCCTGGGTGCTGGAGCAATGATAATATATGTAGAAAAACGCTGAGCACTCCAAGGACGGAAGATCAAAGGTTTATTAACACAGGTAAATCAACATGAACCTACGCGTTTCAGCCCGTGAGTGGTGGGCCGTCATCAGGGTTACAGACAAATGGACAAGCATTTCTACTATTGAGTCCATTACAGTCATATATGAGTGGGTTGTTAGCAGCCCCCCCTTGATATGTATACCAGCCATGTAGTTTTAGCACTTTATTTATATCAGTCATGTGTCCCCACCCCATGTAATATATAGCCTTTGATTCAGTGATTTTAACTTTGTTTTACTTTTACGTATTTTTACCCTATTGGCACTTTAGTACCAGCCTTGTACTGGTTAGTAATACTGCACTTTAGCACTTTATTTTTCTAGGTAGGTGGTTTTTATATTTCTTTATTTATTAAAATGTACCAGACTGGTTACTTAGCACGCTTTTTTATACGCTTTTTTATTCACTTTAGACACTGATACTATTTCTGTGCTTATTTCTGTGTTCATCTCTGGGAATTATTGGCTTTTCTCTTTGTCCCAGTAACCACGGGGTTAACCAGTTCCCCCTATTCATTTTGGTTCGCGTAGTTATATTTTAGACACCGGCCACTTAAGTTTCGGAGATACACGTGTGGGGGGCGGGTTGGGGGTGTGTCTTTTCCTTTATAATCTTGCTTGTCCATTTGTCTGTAACCCTGATGACGGCCCACCACTCACGGGCTGAAACGCGTAGGTTCATGTTGATTTACCTGTGTTAATAAACCTTTGATCTTCCGTCCTTGGAGTGCTCAGCGTTTTTCTACATATATATATATATATATATATGAAGGAAAAAGATGTCACTCACGGGTCTTTTGACGAAAACAGCTTTTTATTGTACAATCACATCTACGCGTTTCAGCCCAATGTGCGAGCCGTCATATATATTCTCTTCCAAATGACTGCACTCACAGGACTTCTTTAGCTAATAGTTTATTAAATTATGCCATGTTGACGCGTTTCAGTCCTCACATGGACTGTCATCAGAACAACCAGAACCATGTGCCAAACAACCTTAAATACCCTCTGGTCACCCCGTGTCAAATTACCCCCACACCTTCATATAATAATTCACCCACAGTGACTCCCAATAATGCACTATTCATCCACTCACCCTTAGGCTGCAATCCTCAGTACATGGTCCAGGGTGGACGGATACAACCGTCCCCATAATATTACATCATAAGTATGCACCCAATCCCCAGTATAATCACATGGCCAAGCCAATCCGAGGGCTCGGTCCCACTGACTTAATCCACCAATGAATCAGGAGGTGTGTCTCCTATCTGCTATAGTGCAGTACCTGAGTGCCGCCCATATAGGCGTATCACTATCTATCTATATTGAAGTATTGAATTTGCACCCAGGCGGCTATACTACAGGGTCATGAGTGCTTTCCTGCTGGATATGTATATATATATTTTTTTATTTATATTATTTTTTATATATAGCGGTGCAATTATATATATAGGAAATAGTCTGTATTTTGGGCTGTTTCTGTAGCAAAATTATTTGTCTGAAGCAATCACATTCTTTTTCCACCCAGCGAGTCAGTAGTAAAATGCTAAATGAGTGTTTGCTGCATTGCTGATAAATCTTGCATCACCAATAATGTTCAGGTTGTTGGAAGACTGGACAAATACGGTAAATATTTTTTAAAAGTTACTCAGTTAAATAAAAAGGCTTAAAATGAAACAGGGCCCTGTTATTTGGGGGCCCCTATTTCCCTGAATGTGTACTATATGGACTGTAATACGGTTTGATGCTTCCTGGGCACTAGGGATTTTTTTAAGTTGCCCTCTGGATAAACCTGCTCTGGAACAGAATAATTGTGGAAATACACATGGCCACATAATAATCTGGAAACCCCATTCAGACCTCGTGTGCTTTGTCAGTTATCTGCAATGTGTATACCTGGAAACTGACCAATCACACAGCTGAATCATCAATGTCAGCCAATGGATTGGTTGTTTCTGTAAAGTAAACTTAGCCAATGGCAATTGTGGTAATATATAGTCACCTCAACAATTGATTCTGCTCCTTTAGCAATATCTCCTACAACCAGCAAAGTGAACTATCATAGCCACCATTCACAATGCTAACTGTCTAATTAATTACCACAGTTGCAAAATACTGCATGGTATTGGTATTTCGTGACAACCATTCTATAAATACCACATTGGCGAATATCAATACTGCTTAGTATTATGCAAATATACCATAATGCCATTGCATTGCAGTATTTACCAACTTTATATAAAAACATAAAATAGCAATGCGATCATAAAATAACCATAATGATTGTCTTTTTAAGACCACATTGTTATTTTATGGCTGCACCACCCAATATAAGTGTTTGGTGCACAAGAAGAAAGGCACAGCGAGAGTGCAAGCATCTACTTAATTGCAACATTGTGAGATTCTGTCTTTATCTTCAGCATATCCTCCCAATAAATAAAGTGTAATGCAATATAAACAATAAAATATTTTTCCAAAGGCTCTTTATTGTCTCAACTGAAAATGTAAACCCAACTCCAACTGTACGTAGACCAAGACAATGGGCATTTTCAAAATACGTATGTTTGTCCTAAAAGATTTCCTGAATATTGCTATTTAATTTTTACAAACTCTAAAAAAAACCCTGCGTTTAAAGTTTGCTGAACTGCAGGGTGCAAAACCTGAAGACAGATGAAGGGTTGAACTTCTGAATAAATGACAATCCCTCATTAGACGATGGGCATATTTTTTATCTTTGACATATTGCACACATTATTTTTAGCTAAATTGTGGAGCTAACTTCAAGGAGATCTGAAAATTTCTGCTAACAGTAATAAAGCTATTAGTGATGGAAACAGCAAACATCTAGACGGTACAGGTTAGACAGCTGATCTATACTAGCAGTATAAAAAAGCAGAGCAATTACACATTTATTTAAATAGGGTAATGTAAGCAAGAATAGAAGACAAGCCTTGTTTAAATGCACTGCTGAATATTTATTAGAAATAATACATGTAGTTAAACCACTTATCTGATTTTAATGAATACAGTAAATGCAAAAAGATCAATTTTCATAATTATACCGAAGGAATCTGTCTCATAAAAATCTCATTAATAACACTGTTATTATTTAAAAAGTTCTTTTTGTTATTGTAATTATTAGCAGAATGCTGACGATAATATTGTCTCCAAAATTCCCATTAATGTCTCTTTAAAAGGTTATGTGATTCAGTGCTGATATTACAAATGTTTAACTAAGTTTACAATTAAGTGTATGAATAGGAGACGGATGCTAAAGATCTTTAATATTTCATTCTACATTTTCTCAAATTTGATCAATATCTTTGGTAAATGTGAATTATTTTACCATTAGCATTAGTTTGCCTAAAGCTGAAGATCAGGTGGGCAGAATCCATACATCGCTTGCTGCTTTCCTGATGCCACAGTGAAGAAACCAGAGAGATTGTCAGCAAAAAAACAAGTTTTATAATTCTTTTTAAATTAGCAATTTTTAAAAAATCTTTCTTTAGACTTGGGAGTAAGTCTCATGCACAATAGAGAGGAAATTGCTCTTACAGACACACAAATAAAGAAGTTGAGAACTGTGGTCTCCATATATGTGGCCTTTATTAAAAAGGGCACACTCCTACCTTTACAAATTAAACTAGGATAATGCTTCTAGTTAAAGCATGTCCACTGCTGGGACAGAGCATCATAAGCTGCATCACAAGTCCCATCCCCCATCTTCTATTTAATTTTTAAAACTAGCCACTAACCTAAAAATATTAGGCACAGAAGCTCAAGCGGCGCATCATCGATTCCTCCTCCCATTGTCCGCACACCACTGTAGAGAAGCAAACCCCTACTTGAGCGCACAACAGACCTCAATGCCGCTTCCAGGAGGGGGTAAGAGAGAGAGAGTGAGAGAGGAGGGAGAGAAAGAGAATGTAAAGGGAGAGAGATAGAGAAAGAGAGGGGGAGAGAGGAGGAGAGAGTGAGAGGAGGGAGAGAGAGAAAGAAAGAGAGGGAGAAGAGAAGGGAAAGAGAGGGGAGAGGTCTTTAAATGCAGGGTTGAATGATTCTTTAAAGATTTGGGGGTTTGCTAGCATGTTTATAACACAAGCCTGTCACAGAGTCACAGAGACAGGGCATATTTATAAAAAAGCAATATTTTCACCATTTTGCTAATGCTGGACTTTGCAATGGCAAACAGTGTTGTTATCACCGTACTTAAACAGGATAATTTTCGCTGTGATGATATGGCAGTGAAAACTCAACAAACCTTTAAAAATATACCCCACAATCTGTCACTGTCTGCTGTAGCAAAGCCCATTTTATTTCTTTTTTCATCCAGTCTAATTTTAATTTGGGTATTAAAGGAATAGTTCACTGCAAAAGCAAACTTTTCCTTTAATGTATTGATTGAAGCCTGGGAGGTTAAGGAGCTATGCCTTACCGCCCTTTCTTCAATCAATATATCAGGAGCCAGGGACATTAAAGGAAAAGTTCACCTTTTGAGTGAACTAATACTTTAATAAAGGGCGGAGTTTTGTTTAGTTCACATGTTTCCAGGGTATGGTCTTCATAAAAGTAGCCTTTATTAAAAAGAGCACAGTCCAGGATCACTACTGGGACAGTAGTGCATCATAAGCTCCACCCCCAAACTTCTAAATAATTTTTAAAGCAAGCCACAAGCCTAAAAAAAAAGGACAGATTCTGGCTGCAGGTCTGTAACTGGCTTCAGAAAATATAGATTTTTTTGGGTTGGATTATACAGCACCTTGTACTTGTCACAGGCTCAGGCAGTACAGACAAGCCTAGAACTTAAGATCCAGGGACTCTAAAAACATAATTCCATTTTGGAAGGGAATTTGTGTGTTTATGCTGCAGATTTTAAAACTCAATAATGTCAATGAAGAGTACATTGTTGTTTTTTACTCACCCTTTAAATATGTCACATGCAAAAATTCATTTTTTTGACTTTAGTTACCCCTTAAGTATGGCTGCAACAGTAATGGAGGGGTAGGTCAGTAGCTGTGTATACCTGTATCACGTTGGGGGTTAAAAAAACAAAGTTTTTAATTATTGATCAAAAGTTGCTTTTTTGACTTTAGTTACCCTTTAAAGTATGGCTTCCACAGTATTGGATAAGTAGATCAGTAGGTGTGTGTACCTGGGTCTGGTTGAGGGGTATGTCTTTTGTGTTTACAACCATAAAACTATTTTTTATTGAGGATAAATCTAAATAAGTTTTTTTTACTTTAGTTACCCTTTAAGTATGGCTGCCACTGTAATGGATAAGTAGATCAGTAGGTGTGTGTACCTGGGTCTGGTTGATAGGGTATGTCTTTTTTGTGTTTACAACCATAAAACTATCTTTTATTGAGAATAAATCTAAATTAGTTTTTTTTTACTTTAGTTACCCTTTAAGTATGGCTGCCACAGTAATGGATAAGTAGATTAGTAGGTGTGTGTACCTGGGTCTAGTTGAGGGGGTATGTCTTTTTTGTGTTTATAACCATAAAACTATCTTTTATTGAGGATAAATCTAAATTTGTTTATTTGACTTTAGTTACCCTTTAAATATGGTTGCCACAGTAATGGATAAGTATATTAGTAGGTGTGTGTACCTGGGTCTGGTTGAGGGGGTATGTCTTTTTTATGTTTATAACCATAAAACTATCTTTTATTGAGGATAAATCTAAATTAGTTTTTTTGACTTTAGTTACCCTTTAAATATGTCTTCTATGGGAATGGAAAGGTAGGTCAGTAGGTGGGTGTACCTGGTCTGTGTGGGGGGTTGGGGGTATCACCATTTGTATTTATGACCATGAAAAAAACTGTTTTGAAATATCCACATTTGAGGATTGTTACCATTATAGTCTATGGGAAAAAATGTCCGGAAATTCGCAGATAACGCCGTAACGCTTCTGCGGATTTCTTAGCTAGAAGATAGCACACTTCTCCTATATGAAGTGTACGTCTGTGCCGAATTTCATGTCTCTAGCTCAAAAACTGTGGGAGGAGATACGGTCCAAAAAAGCAGAAGAATAAAACAGAAGAAGAAAAAGAAGAAATAGAAAGAACAGTAATTTGGCTTTTTCAAGCCAAATTAATTACCGATACCGATCATAAATCTACGATAATAAAATTGTAGATTTACAATCCCCACAGTTACTGTGGGGTAGTTTACTACCGCATGAAATTCTATGACCAAACATTTACGACCGCATTCGTACATTAACTTACCGGCGGTATCGCTAAAAATATACCGCAGGTTTATAAATATGGCCCATTATCCAAAATGTCCCCTAGTAATGTAATAAATGGATTTGACTGAATCTACTAGTTCTATTTAATTTTACACCAGCTTCATTAGTATAACAGTATTTGTGATCATATAGACTGTCATCGAGCAATTGAGTGTAATAAAATTACAAGCATATAATACAAGTGATATTGAAAATAACTGATACCCCTGACTCATTTGCTGCATTTTTTAAATATAAAGGTCGAGGCCACACCGAGCAGGATGGAATACATACAATTCACAAAAAAATCGTGATCGCATGCACTTCGAAAACCCGTAATCGTATTGCAAAACACAATTACTAAACTTATTTAGTAAATATACTTTATAACTGGGTGAATTCATTTTAAATTCCCACTGAAGTAAAAATGTAATCAGTTTAATGTAAAGCCTGTCCTCACCATGAATAGTGATGGAAGACAAAAACAAAATATTATTGTCACTGGACCTTAGTACTAGTGTACCATTAGCAAATCATTGGCAAATCTTTAATCATTATATGAGGTTTTAAATGTGATTTCCATTACATTAAAAAATAATTGTATGAGCATATTTATTATTTCTAAGGTTTAGCTTGTTTTTACATTTCAGCCAATCAATTGGCCTCTCTTCAATAACTAAGACTTTTCTTCTTGCATACTCAAGAAAAATACATACGAGAAACATCTAATAATTTACAGATTTGTACACAAAGGTTCAAGAGGAGATGATGATAGCTTGCACTGATTTAGCAGATCAATCTCCCTTGTTATATTGTGTATGATGATATGTGTGTTTTGTGATGAAGAGAGCTAAATATTAGTTAAGTTTTCCTGTTCCTTCCAATGAGGGCACTGGCAAGGAAAATACAGTTGCAACCCTGTGAAATGGAATCCTCCCCTTTATTAAATCATTAGCAAGGTTGATGCAAATGAGCTACTGGCTGTAGCAATCAAACACAAGACAGGAGATTGTTAAAGTGGCTTTTGCTTTTATTCTTGATTTTAGGTCTAATGTGTAAGAATCACTGAACAAAGCCTTCCTTATAAATATCATTTATCATTTTTTTTTTTAAAAATTAGTTTTATTTATGTTAATTGAGAGATACATAATTGCTCAGAGCCATAATGAAATATGTCAAAATTACCAAGGTTTAATATTCGGTTTAAGTGGGATAAATCATTTTTAGAATGTCTATTTATAGATTTTATGTGGCAAAGCTTTTGAAATAAGATAATCCTTTTCATTAAGAAATTAATTTTTTTAAGCAATAAATCTACTATGTTACTCTTAAGGATCACTTTGAAATAATGACAACGCAAAGTGGCTATGAATTAACAAATGAAACCAATCATCTCTGTAATCCAAATTTATTTTTTATAATACATTTTTGCAAAGGGAGAGGTAATAAAAGTTCTTTTAGTTAAAAATGGTGCTAATTTTGCCCCAACCAATCAGATGTTAGCTGTCAAATGGTAAATAACACCTGATTGGCTGTGGCAAAATTAGCACCATTTTTAACAATATAAGTTTTATAACATCTCTCTGCATCATGGTACTCTAAAACATTGTTTGCATTTTAGTTTAATACCAATGCGTTTGAATGCATTACAAATGTTTACAGGGTAACCCTTGTGAAATAAAAAAAAAAGTAACAAAAGTGGTATAAAGGTGATACCTTTATTGGTAACTAAGATAAGCATAGCAAGCATTCAGAACATTCTAGTTCCTTTTCCAAGCTGATGCACCAAAGTCCGGTAAGTACAAAAACTGACCTGGAAGTCACGCTAAGAGATGTTCTATCACACCAAATTGCAATGTGGCGCTAGTGCCTAGCGTGTTTACAGAAAATGTGTTATATCAGAGATTTATACACACCACAATATTAATTTCCTCTGAAAAATCCTTAAAAAAATGCACACCACTTGGGCATACTGATGTTATTTCCACAATTGAACTAGAAGGAATTTTTTTTTATTTTTGAATAACTTACCTTTCTGCCTACTTTACCATTGTGCATCTTCTGGTACACCAAATGTAACATCACCGGCCTGTTCTCTGGCATAGACAAAATGAGAAAGACAGCTTTTCTGTGCATGTCCCAGCTGTAAAGCAGGCTGGTAACAAGAGGAACTAAGGGACATATTCATAAAGGCATTAATTGGTAGATAGTAAATCTACAATAACGCGATGGTATTCTACGACCCAACGTTCTTTACTTAACAAACGTTTAGCGTAAATGTACATTAGCGATAATGCACGGTATCGTTAACTTGCGATAGCGTGCATTTATAAATATGGTCCTTGGAACATTATGTACTTAAAGGGCATGTCCACCCCCAAAACTGAAATTTAACCCCATACTGGCCCCACTCTGTAGTGACTCATCCTGTGCCTGTGTCTGCCTCAACCTCGTCAAGGTTTGAGGCATGCGCAGGAGAGTCCTTGCCCCCCTCCCTCTCATTTGGCTCTCCCTCCTCCTTGCTCCAATCCCCTTTGTTATATTGTAGTTATTGGTCCCCCAGCCCCAACTGCCATAATAGAATTATGACAAAGTCCCCCGATAGTTACTTACCTTACCTCTCACCCCCGGCGTTCTGGGCAGTCGGCAGCCACGTCCCTGATTGGCTGTCTCTCAGCTTATCAGAGACGTGACTGCCGGTCCCGCACCCTGCTTGCAGTTCCGTGCAAGCAGAGGGCCGGGACACTGCGGTGGAGGAAAGAGGTAAGGTAAGTAACTATTGGGGCACTTTCTCAAAAATCTATTATGGCGGTTGGGGCTGGGGGACCAATAACTACAATATAAGTAAAGCTTATGAAAGGGGGTGGACATGCCCTTTAAAGGGAAAGTTTACCCCTCAAACAAAAAATTGTATGTAGCTAAATCACCCCCCAAAAGTACAATAGTTAGAAAACTGTCTGACGTATTGCTAATCTGTTATGCAGCATTCAGTCATTGGCTGTGATTTCATCTGTTACATCCATGACTGACAGCTGCTAACTGGAACCAGGAAGTAAAAAGAGAGGTAACATGGACTTCAGGCAGCATTTTTAAGTCAGACTAAACCTTTTCAGCTTTCTAACTTTTGCAGTTTTGGGGGTGATTTACCTGTATATAAAAAAATTTCCTGTAAGGAAAGGGGAAATTTCCGTTTAAGAACGAAGGTAAGTTTCTTTAAAATGATTACATTTTAGTAACTTAAAGGCAACAATCATGGCTACTGAATAACTATGGTATCTTAAGTTTATACTTTGGGTTTAAATGTCCTTTAGATCTTCTTTAATCTGGGGACATAAATTATTATTGCATGCATTAAAACAATTTTGGAGAAAATACATTGCAATCTGCTTCTCTAACAAAAAACAATTAATGCTGCCTTTATCTCCAATCCTTGTAACTTAAGGTTTTCATGTTGTTACCATTATAACTCACAGCCCATTAAGTCTTCAAATAGCCTTGTGAGCATGTGCACCTATTGGCTACTCACCCTGTCCCCACTTTTCCCTGTTTCTATGAATACATTTTTATACAGATGTACTCACACCAATATGATAAGACTTGAAAAGCTGCATGTTACCCTGCATTTAGGTTGGCATGCCTGAAGGGGACAGTCCAGAGCAAACCAGGCAGCTAACGCTCTAGTTATATGTCAATCTAAGGCTGGAAATATCTGCTAGTGTGGGGTGGCCAGCCGCAACCTAACTCGGTCGCCCGTTCGTCCGAATCAGAAGAACGGGCCCGTTGGTAAATCACTGCAGATCGTGCAGTTCGATCAGTCACGCCCACTGTTGGCCGTGGCCACTATTGCCCTGACTGTCATTTGTCCTGCCCGAGTGCTTGCTCGCAGTGATTGCTCAGTCTGGACAAAAAATAGGCCGGTGTGTACCCAGCCTAAGGTAAAGCAGTGGTGAGGAGAACCTATCAAACTCCATAGGACTCAATAAGGACTTTCAAAAGCCAATAGTGAAAGGAAGGATCGCAAAGATGTATCAAGAGATGATTAAGAGACTCCAATAAGCTTAAAGTAAGGCAAACAACCTCACCAAGAATTACATTTTAATTGTAGCTGAGGTTGTTTTTTGTGTATAATTGTCCTTAAAAAATAAAAAGGAAGTTACTAAGAGCTTATATGATTTACAAGCAGACAGCAGATTACATGGGAGATCACTTTTTCTTTTTGGTCTGGAATATATATCGAGTAGACATTGAGGGTTCTCTATGATTCAATAAAATATGTGAACAAAGAGTTGTAAATCCTCCAATGCAAAACATTCTCCATTTTGCACATTCAGTGTCCTGGCTACAAAACTTTTCTTAATAGTAAGAAAGTCATGTGGATTTATGGTACCTACAATCTGAATGGGGAGGAGGCCCACTCTTGCTTTGTGTATATGTGTGTAGTTTCAGTATAAATTATTGTAGAACTCATCCTTTCAGATGCCTGCTACAGAGTTGGAGGTGTTCGTGAAAAACAATTGTTCATAGGAGCATACATCTGAACTTCAAGATATCTTTCTAGAATGTTTTGCTGTGTATGTATTCTATAGAAATGCTGCATGGCAGTCCCCATGAGAAAGATCAATTGCACTTTCAGATATCTATGTATATCACAACCTTGTTCTTACAATATCACACATTCACTTATTTGGTGTGAAATGTATTTTTTAGCAGATGTGATTTTAGCTGAATTATCCCAAAGATTTCAGTTAATTTTACTAACAACCAATGGATCACTTGCCAGTTATTGCAGTTTATAATAAATGGCTATTTTATAACTTATTTAATCATTGGACCCACCTGCTGTGTCTTATATGGACTTGGGAAGTTTGTAGGATTGTTACATTTTGTGAATTCTATTTATATCCTACTACTTGCCTTAAATTAAAAAACAAATTTATTTTACAATTGTGCAAACACATTAAGAGGGAGATGCAATGTCCCTCACTATTGGTTAAGGGCTAGGCCACACTAGTCCGCTTTTAAGCGTTGCTTGTGCGATCCAATAATTGGAGTGCACACATTCTGCATTTTTTGCACAATTGCAGCGCACACGCGTGTGTCCATTGTTGGTGTGAACTTCAATGTGGCCTCAGTCTAATACAAGTCTATGGAAGCGCATAAAAAAGCGCATAAATTAATATGACATGCGGTTTTTAATGTAAACGCAACCGCATGTAAAAGCGGATGCAAGCGGACAGAAATGCACAGAGATTTTTTTGTGCATTGTATTGTGGCCTCAGCCTAAATGTGTGTAAAAGCAACTATGATACCCAATGTTATAGCAGGTTAGTATAGGTTTTAAACTTATTTTACAGGGTGTTTCCACTTAGTTCATAGTAGCACAAAACACTGTATCTGAGCGTAAAACCCCTGCTCACAGAAGCAATTTTGAAGCAATATTGTCCGACTTGTCACTCATAAACACCTTACCCTTAAATGCCTGTACACCCCCATTGTTCATCCCCAAAGAACACAGACCAATGCATGACTTGAATGAAAAGGCTATATCATATTTAATGAATTACATCTAAACATATCAAGCATTTTTAATCTGTAACCATAAATAACACAACCATTTAATAACAACAATCTTCTTCTTCAGATGGTCCATGGGAATGGGCTTTTCCATCCACATCTGTTGTTCCAATAACTCACACCGCCAAAATGAGTGTAACTTACAAGTCGTCGTCCCCTTGTTCAAAGGCAATGGGAAGAAAAAGGCCACCTGACCCCCAACTTGCTGTGACAACCCCCTAACCAAAACCTTGTACCACTCACCTGAGTTTTCTACAACTCCTATTATAACCCTATTGGAAAATTGAGAAAGGGGAACCCAGAAATACAACCCAGAACCCAGAGTTCTCACTCTGCCTGAAAAGGCTCTATCCACAGAGTTTTCTGTAGGGGGGGGTCTGAGTGGCCCATGGCACCCGCGAGTGGGCGGGCCTTATGCAACCACATGTGGGTGGGGATTATGCACCCACGAGTGGGTGGGGCCACATGGGGCTGTAAGAGAATGGGCCAAAGGGGGCCTTCAACTGGAGGGACCATGGGGTCCATGAGTGGGAGGGACAAGGGGGGCTGCAAAGGGGAGGAGAAGACACAGGGCAGATTGACTGACATGGTTTTAGAGCAGGAAGCAGGAAGTACAGGGGACCTGGTGATGCTGCTGCCATATTACACAAAAAAACTATGCAAAATAAACAATGAAAATAAAGCGCAAAAATTCTCAGGAGAGCAATTCCTATCAATTTACCTAAAGTCATTTTTGGACCACAGTTCTTAGATTTCTCTGTCAGCAACAAACTTTAATTTAAGAATATGAATGGTCAGTTAACCAGTTAATCAGTTTACGGAGCATGGTCACAGTGAAACCAATAGTAAAGAGATTGATGTAAGTTTTACATTGTCAGTAAATTGTCACTTTATTTTTTTTAACATTAGATTTTTATTGATTTTAAAGAAAGGATAAAAAAAGGACTTTTACATAAATGTCATAAAAATCACAATATTACAGTGCAATTTGTAATTTCATCTTATGTTGAAGTCAAATAAATGGAACAACAGTAAAAATAAAAGAGACATTTTTTAAAGCTCCTTTTCAGTAAAAATTCAACATTTTTTGTTACATTAAGACTATACATCACAAATCTTCTACATAGACCCATTATCAATTTAACATAACTCTATCTTCTATAGAATTGAGGGAAAGAGTTTTGGGAAATAGCAAATATTTTTTCGTATAACATGTTATTATTGAAGTCAGTATATATCGCTTTTAGTGATGAAACTTTATTTGATTTCCATTTTTTTACTATTTTAATTTTTACAATAGTGCATATATGATATATAAATGTTTGGATGTTGTACGGATAGAATTTGAGATTGATATTTAGTAATGCAAGGAAATTGGAATATCATATCCACCCAAGGTACTTATAAAAGCAAATGTTTCTTCTCATACTTTTTTTTATTATTGGACATGACCACCATATATGCATCATGGTACCTGTTTGGTCACATCCCCCCCCACCAGGAGTGAAGTTCACTGGGAGTTTTGTGATATCTCAAGAATAATTTTTTTATTTAATTCCCAGTGAAATATACATCTAGAGCATTTATATGTCAGGTTGAATGCACTTTTCCATTGCTTTAAAATGAATTGGTTGTTCATATCTTCCCATTTGGTCATATATTTCATTGGTATAATTTGTTTTTTATCATTAATTAATCCATAATATTTTTTTCTTTGTCGTGGTGGACATCATATATTCAATGATGTCATTTGTTTGGAAGTTGTTTGATTT
Organism: Hymenochirus boettgeri; assembly: GCA_019447015.1. Classification (NCBI taxonomy): domain Eukaryota; kingdom Metazoa; phylum Chordata; class Amphibia; order Anura; family Pipidae; genus Hymenochirus; species Hymenochirus boettgeri. The sequence goes on along the minus strand of CM033470.1, from coordinate 223,961,856 downwards.
TTGAATCTAAAGAAAACTTCTAATTTGGTAAAAATTAAAAAATGGATGATGGACAATCTATGTTTATTCATTATATTCTGAAATGTAATGAATCCTTCATTATCATATAGATCAGATATATAACTTAATCCTGACATTTCCCATTTTGTAATATTTATGTTTGGAATACAGAATTTGAAACTCTTAATTGAGACATATTAAGTAGTTTCTGTTTTTTAGATATTGTTTTCCATATATGTTCTGTAGTTTGTATCATCATAAACTTGGAAGTTATGGGAATTATTTGTAATACAATAACATCTAGAGTTGTCTTAAGATCTATTTTACAGTTTATATGGTATTCTATGTCTATCCATCTTTTATCGGTATTATTAGAGATACAGAAGTTGGTTTGTTCCAGTATGGCTGCCATGTAATAATCTTTAAAGTTTGGTAATCCAACTCCACCTGTATCTTTGGAATTCTTGGAGTTTTCTTATTCCAGACAAAATCATTAATCAGTTTATTTATCTTATTAAAGAAAGATTCTGGAATTATGATTGGTAAAGTTCTAAATCTATACATAAATAGCATTTTGACAATCGACATCTTATTGAGCCGTGATAAGTATTTTGTTTTCCATAAGTTTAAATCTTGGGTGGTTTCCTCAATCAAAGGAGCAAAATTATAATCAAATAATTTAGTAGTAGGGGCAGATAATTTGATTCCCAGGACCATTTGTAATTATATTTAGCAGATAAAAAAGTTTTCAATGCAACAGAGACATGAGCACCTAAAATAAGAGATTTGTTTTTATTTATTTTGTAATAAGATATCTTCCAAAATGAGAGAAAATGATTTGCAATTGAATCAAGGATTTAATGGGGTTTGTAATCGTTAGCATAATGTCATCTGCATATAAACCAATCTTATATACTTGCAGGGTTATTCAATAAAAGTTCTTATTGTTTAAAATGGTGCTAATTTTGCCCCAACCAATCAGATGTTAGTTTTCAATTGTTAAATAAGATCTGATTGGTTGGGGCAAAATTACCACCATTTTAAACGATAAGAACTTTTATTGAATTTCCCTGTTGATCTCCTATTTTACACCTTTGACGCTATCATTAGATCTAATTGTTTCTGCCAAGGGTTTGATCGCTAATTCAAATATCATTGGAGAGAGTGGACAGCCTTGCCGTGTCCCATTTGTGACCTCAAAGGTTTTGGACATTATGTTTGAATTATATATACAGGCAGAGTTTTTAGTATATTGTCAGTATTGCTTTTTTTATCCATCCATTAAAATTAAATTTCTCCAACACTAAATCTAAATAGGACCAATTAAAGGGTATGTCCTTTTAAAAAATAAGTTGTTTTCTATCTGATTTAGAGGAGAGGTTTCTATCTGATAGGAGAGGAGGAGACACTTACCCGCGGACCCGCTCCAGCACCGACTTCACTGACAGTCTTCAACGCGCCCTTGCTCCTTCGCACTGTGTGCGCATGCGCACACAGTGCAAAGGACTGGAGATGTGTCGGAGGCGTCTGTGAATTTGTTGCTGGAGCGGGTCTCCTCCTCTCCTGTAAGATTTACTGAAGAACGGGAGGTAAGAGATAGTGCATTTACCTCCTGTTCTTCAGTAAATCAGATAGAAACCAACTTACTTTTTTGATAGACATACCCTTTAATACGATTGAACACTTTCTCAGAAGCGTTAAAAGTATAGTTGTAATTTTCTTTTTTTCCCCCCAATTTACTATATCTATAAACCTTTTGGTGTTGTCTCCAGGCTATTTGTATTTGTAATAAATCCTACGTGATCTGGGAAAATTAATTGTGGGAGGTATGGTTGTATGCGATTAGCTATGATTTTAGAGAAAATTTTGATGTCTGTATTTAGTAATGATATGGGTCTAAAATTTGTGATATTAGTGAGATCTTTTCCTAGTTTTGGAATAGTTACTATAAAGTTATCAAGTTACCTGCTAAATCAAAAATCTTTTTTAAATAAGGAGTAAAGAAACATGCAAATTGTTTATAGTATTCATTTAAAAAAACATCTGCTCCGGGTGCTTTATTGTTAGGTAAAGACATTATAGTTTAATAAATTTCTTCTATTTGTATAGGATTATTTATTGCATTTAATTGTATTTTTGGATAATAAGGGTAATTTCAACTCTTGAAAAACGTATTGATCTCGGTATTGGTTGGTATGTATGAAGTAGATTCTGATTTGAGATTATATAGGGATTTATAGTATTGGGCAAAGTAATTGCAATGTATTTAGGGTTAAATATTTTAGAGCCACTATTAGAAATCAGGTAAGGAATTTTGGAATTGGCCAACTTCTTTTTGTATTTATTTTTGCTTGCTTGCTTTTGGGCCGTGTGCGTAACAATTTACTTTAAGTCTTCTCATAATCTTGTCGAAATTGTGTAATTCTATTTTGTGTAATTGGTTTTTAATATAGTACATTTTTGTTATATTTTCTTTTGTTGGTTGTACTTTAGCAATTGTTTCTATTTCTTGTTGTTGTTTTATAAGTTTTAGTTTGCTTTTTTTCTGGAACGATGCCATGTTGTTCTTCTCTCAGGTAAGCTTTGTGTGCATTCCATATTGCGTTAGGGTGTGCTAATTCATTATCATTAAATATTCTAGTATTAATTTTTTGATGGTTTGTGTATTGTCTGGGTTAGATAGTAGATATGGATTTAATTTCCAAAATAATATTTTAAGTATGATTAGGATTTTCTGTTATCTCAAAATTAACTGGAATATTGTCTGAAAAAGTTCTAACTAGAATTTTTTACTTTTTTAAATTTTTATAGTAACCATATATCTGTTATAATTGTATCCAATCTAGAGAACATATTATGAGTTTTTGAATAATAAGAGTAATCTTTGACTATAGGATGTGTTACTCTCCATGCATCATATAAATCTTCCTTCAAAAGAAATTATTTAGAATTTTGATTGTTTTTTTTTTTGAATTCCTGTAAAATCCATTTGTGGGTCTAAAATGAGATTAAAATCTCCTATTATCGTGAAGTTTTTGGACTTGTGGATCATTTTGTTTAAAATTTTTATTTGTGATTTATTGGGGTCATATATATTAATGATGGTATATGCAATAATAATTTATGTATTGTAATAGCAACCCCTCTTTTTGTAGAGTGGGAGGCTCTATATATATTCGGATATTGTTTGTGTTGTAATAATTGTTCAGTTTGAGGTGTAAAATGTGTCTCTTGTAAGCATTGTATTCCTGTTTTGTTGGTGATAGCCTCTTTCCATGTTTTTTAAATGGGGAGTTTAGTCCTCGTACATTACAGTATATGTTAGAATGTTGAGCACCATTAGTATTACTCATTTTTTTTTGAAAGGTGTGTCTATGTAGTGTTGTATTGTGCACATCAATTCCCAATGCATCTTTTATCTTTAATATAGTGCTTTCATAACAAGAAATTTTAAAATTTAACATAATAACTTTATAGCAACATTTAACTATTAACTTTTTAAAATATATGGAAACATGCTTTCCCATATTTAGGGAAAATGGGGGAAAATCATTTTTGGCTTATTCTTACCTACTCATGTTTCAACAACCCAAAAAGTGACAGGAAAAAAAAAAGGTATTTATCCATTTTGTAAAGCTTTTTATTGTTTTATGTAACCATAATAACCCATTAATTGTTCACGCTTATTCTTGAGAACTAAGCCTGCGATCTAAAAGAACTTAGGATGTACCAAATATCACATATTAAACATTCAATTTGTGTTGATCTTTATCTTCATTAGATCCTTTCACAGATATATGAAGCTCCATGTTATATGATAACATAAATATCCGTATGAGACATAATACATCATTCTATGACATCTCCTTGAAGGTTATATTCATTCATATAAAAGACACATAGAGATTTTGGCATCCCAAGTCAACCTTCAATCTGTGTTTCGTCAAACCTTATATCAATTATACCTTTTAAATTGAAGTCACATATTAAGAGTGTTTTCTTACTGAAATATTTTAACTTAAATAACTTAGTCATGTATAACCCCTTGCAGGATATATGATATACAATCTATTGTAAATGACTTATATTGACCATCTGTAATTGCTGATAACAAATTGGCGTATGTGCTGTATATCATGTTCTATCATTCAATAAAAATGAAGTTAAAAAAAAACAAAACTTAGTCATACACATATATATATTCATATAAATACATAAACTCATGATATATATTATTTATATATTATTTTGGATTATTTAGGCTTATCTTAAATTAGATATTTTCCTCTTTTTTTAAAATAGAGGAACAGGATCCTTCTATTACCTTATTGCATGCAAACCCCCCCAAAAACCTTGACAATTGTTTTCATTTTCTTTAACCAAATGCCATTATGCATTATCATGTTTGTTATATATATTCCAGAAAACTAAAACTAAACTTATACATTTACCAAAATTTTCATTGCAAATTAAACTTTTCATGTGTATTATATTATATTTGTTAGCATATACACCCATTTTTGATATTTATTTTACCAAACCTTTAGAGATGGATCAGTCTGTTGTTTTTATTTGGTAAAATTTGCTTTTGTCTGGGTATTTTGTGTGAACCATTCTTGGTCCATCTTTTTAGGGGAAGAGTTTTTGGTTGAATTAGTGTTGGATGGTGAGGCATTAGAGTTCCTTCTCTATACTTCCCGAGTCGGCGCCATCTTGGATCTGCTCACTCGCCTTACCCTCCATTCCTAAGAATGCTGTAAGTTTTTTATTCTGTCGGTTTCCGTTTACCCTTTTTGGCATTGGGGTCTGGGTGTTTTAGTGGGTCTGGTCAAAAGTTTTCCCTCATTTTTGGGTGGATTTTAACCTTCCTTCTGTGCTAAGCCACGCACCCCATCAAATTGTAACTTTGTTGAGTCAATTAAATGTAATTTAGCAATTTATACTTACAGCTGTTTGTCAAGGGAGGGATTTTTCTGCAGTGATTCTTAAATTCAGACCTTGCGGCCGATTTACCCAAATTCGCTGGGCAAATATATGGAGTTTAAGTCGCGCTAGCTGGTTCGCTAATCCATATTAGCGTCGGATGCACGGGTTAAGCAAAAATCACCTGTGCATCCAACGCTCCTGATTCAATATCACGTTTGCGCTAATTTTAGTGCAGAAAAACCTGCAGTGATTTTAATCCCTTACTGGGATCTACCCACATTCACAATCGCGATATTGAATCGTGAAAGGAGAAATTACCCAGAGCGATAGCAGCTCTGTGTAAATGAGCCTGATTGTCTCTTATTTTAAACGTGCAAATAAAACAGAGAGAGAGGAATAATGGACACAGCCAATTATAATTTTTTTTAAACATTATGAATAAAACACCTATCTATTAAAATACAAAGCCCCTCCCCCAACCCTTAACAATGTCAAGCTAGTTCCCAGCTCTTTCTGACCATAACCTATGACATCACAACAATGACATTTAGAGCAAGAGAAGCTCAAAAGAGCATGAACTAAAGATTTCACTGCAATTAATGGAAATCAGAATCTTGCCAGTAGCAATTGTTGAGAATATCCATTTGGGTATACTAATCTGGTGCCTGTAAGTATGGTGGTTTCAGGGTTTTGGGGGTTTCCTGTAAAGATGACTATATATTGACCAAATCAGTTGGAATGTTCCACTATCACCTGCATGGGGACACACACAATATTTTTAGTAGTAAAACAATTTATTCAGAAAACACTATTGCGTGTAGAATCAGAGAAATGGTATGTAACCTATTCCTGTAACTTTTAGGGGATCTTAGTGGCAATTGGGACTTCATATGGCCATTTGCTATATTAGTTCTGTTTCTAGATTCACAAAATGTTGAAGTTATTTTGCCTCCAGCTTGATCTTGTCCCAATGATTTGGTACATGGCTGTTAGACCTGTTATTACTGTGATTGTGGGGTCACCTTTGATACCATAGTCTGATCTGATTAAATGTTTCATGCATTCTAGGTAACAATTAGAATAGAAAGTAAATACATTTACCTTGCCCTTTTAATCTTACATTTAATCTTTACCATGTATGATGCCTGTCATATACAATTGGCTCTTGTCATTGCTTCAGCATTATGTCAAAAACCCTGTCAAATGTGTTTAGCTTTTGCAATTGAAGTTATTAATTTCAGAGCAAAGTCTTACCTTGCTCTTTAATTGTATCACTCTATTTACTGAGTGTGAATTGTATTACAGGTGCTGGTATAAAAATATTATTCTACAGTTACCACCACTGTAAATTATTGTTTAAAAGGCATATCCACACTTAAAGGACAACTAAAGCCACAAAACAATAATGATCCAGAAGGCAGAACACCTTGATATAAAACAAGGAATCTGTGTCTTACCTCTCATTTTGATACAGGTGCTGGGAACTCTACCTAAATAACATATGGTTTGTGCTTTACTTTAGAGCATTCTAGTATCACACAGTTTGGTCAACGACCATTATGGTCTGCACATGCTCAGTCCTTAGCTATGGCAGCAACTTGTTTCAGTTGGTCACACCCATTAATAATATCTAGCCAATCCTTACAGGACAGCTAAAGCAAGGAAGCATGTGACTGAGGTGAGGAGGTGTGGTCTGACACTGCACATACACACAGATACTTCATCCAGTTCTTAACAGGTTTACATTTACTTTAATACAATTTACTGAAGTGGGATTTTATAGCTTATTGGTGTTTTTAGGTGGGTTGATTTCATATGAAAAATTGGGTTTAGTTCTCCTTTAACAAAATGGTCAAACGTTGGCTATCTGCCCCAACCCCAATTGATACAGTCAGCACATTATTTGATGTATTATCAACCGGATATTAAAGGATAATTATTGCCTCTATTCTGGCAGAGGATACCAGAATAGAGGCATCCTCTGCCAGAATAGAGGCTGCGTTGGCTGACATCATAACCAATGATTGACTGCTGTTTCACCTCCTTCCATTTCCACACATGCTAAAGCTTATAGAAAAGCTTATTGAGCAAAGAAATGCAGCAGATACATTTGCCAGAATGGAATAGAACTTATTAAATATCTTGCTACAATTGCATGTAATAAACTAGTAAAAATAGCAATTAAATTTGTGGGCTGGTAATTAACAAGTCACTATTTTTTTGTTTTAAGGGTGGACATGTCCTTTAAATGACTGTCAGTACAGAGGGTTTTACTGTATACTAGTAAAGGTAAAGTAATAACAGATTTAAATTCCCCTTTAACCTCACCATTTTCATTAATATGTATAACACGTGTGATAGTATATAAGGGATAATATGCTACCTACAGTGTAATATGAGGAGATTACGCCACCGAGGACTTCCCTGACCATATAAAAGCACAAGGTCATCAGGCCAAGTGCTTTTATAGAGGTCACTGAACTCCAAGGTGAAGTACATATATCCGTATATTATTCTGTAGGTAGCGTATTATTTCATATAATAGGTAAGGTAAAAAAAGAAGATAAATCCAGCACAGGCTCTGTCACCCCCTCCCTCTACCCCCTCCCTCTATCCCCTCCCTGTCTCTCCCTCCCTGAATTTGTAATGTAGATAACAAGCCTGTTTTTGTACATACAAATATTTAACTGCCGTTTCTATCTGAAACTTGAAGAAGACAAAAAACATCGTCTCTCACCCGGTGCAGTTCCGGTTTTTACACTGACTGACTGAATTACTGTGCTGATAAGGAGGAGCGAGCACATTCCTGTAAGTCATAATTGACTCTGTCGCCCGCTCCTCTTTATCAGCACAGTAATTTAGTCAGTCAGTCAGTAAAACGTGCTTGTTATCTACATTACTAATACAGACAGGGAGAGAGACATAGGGAGGGGCAGTGGAATACAGGAAGTCACTCAGTGACATCACTGAGTGACTGATTATATAGATTCTCGCCACTGCACCTCCCCATTCATGCCAGAGCCTTATGTATTATAATATTATTACACTGTATTAGCATTAAAATAGTAAAACTAACCTATAATGTGACGCATCATTTAGGATTAGTACAATCAGAATCATATAGAGCTTAGAGCTTTCAAAGTCCAAAGTAGTAAGAAAAGAGATAATCTATGTATATATAAGGATCTAAGGGATAGACGGATATTTTTATTCTCTGAGCTGACAACCTTCTCCTTTATCTCTCCGTATACAGTTTTTCAATGAAGAATTTAAGTGATTTTATTGTGATGGAGTGATATTGTGAAATAGCACGGACATGGGCGTTTTCAGATACCAGTGTCTTAGAGTCCTAGATGCTAAATGGTAAGTTATTCACATTTTATTTTAGTGACCAATAGAATAAGGTTTGTCTGTGGGAAGGGCTATATTAATAAATTGAATGGATATCCTAGGTGCGCTCATGAAACCTCTTTCTTACTCTAAAGGACAGATCCTCTTTGATACCATAGTGTGACCATTACCTTTGCATCTTTAGATTTGCATAGATATTATTCAGGCTTGTGGGATTTTATAACTAAGTTGTTTGAGATTGGAATAAACACCATGTTATACATGAAAAATATTATTTATTTCTAGAATCTCCTTTTGGAGATTGATACCATCTTGTTTTCCGAGTTGAATAATGCAAGCAGAATAGTGGGTGATGTGTGTTACTCCCAAACACTGGGAATGTGTTTCCCAATTATCAGCACTCCTGGTGATGAATTATCCATCTGGGATTTAATAGACGGTTTGGTGTTTAAGGTGAGTGACCTAACCAGATCTACCCTACTGTGATTTATTCTACCCCATGTATTTTATTGCCAGAGTCTAATTAGTTACCAGCAGGAATCTCCAGCTTATTCATTTGGCTTGAAGAGCCAAATTTCTGCTCTTCCAATTTCTACTTCCGTTTTATTCTTCTGCTTTTTTGGACTATATCTCCTCCCATAGTTTTCCAGCTGGAGACGTGCGGGACACATAGGAGAAGTGTGCTGTTACCTAGCTAAGGAATCCACAGAAGCGTTACTCAAAACTAGGACATTTTTGAGGTTTCAGGGTCATGTGAACAAAAAGGTTTTATGATCACAAATAGAGATGTCTGAACTTCCTGAAGTTTAGTTTGTTTCTGAACTATAGAACTTTAGTAAAACTTCTAACGTTCTAATTATTGGCAAGCGCAGGATTTTCCAGGGGGTCCTGAATGGGTTACCACTGAACAAGTGCCCCCACAAAAGTAAGCCTGTGCATACAAGTTAAAGGGGAACTGATGTGAAAAATTATTTTGTCTTAATATGTTCCTAAGGGTGCACTTACCCTTCTGGCATACTATTGGTCATACTATCTTACTTAAACCTTTTGGATTTTTTCTCTATTTGCTTCTCCATTTCTCAGGTACTGGGGGCAGCTATGTTTCTTATGGGCACTTCCTTTTCCCATACTAGGATCCCTCTCTTCCAGTGATGCCATCTGGGAGTTGTGGCACACTCCTGTGCAATCTGCAGTACCCTTTGAATATACATATGTTCCATACCTATTAAAGATAAACAATGTACAGATCCTTGTCAGGGATTATAGAATAAAACATGGCCCCTTAGCATATGCTTCTTTGATTAGCATTTACTACTTTGTATAATAAATGTTCCCAATGGACTCACAGGGAGATCATAGGCCTATGATTAAGAGCATGCTAGGACTCTCGAAACGTGTCAAGCGAATCTGTGCTGTTTTTAAATATGTGTTTAATAAAAGCTGAACCGAGGAGTGCAGACCAAGAGACTTTCTATTGTCTGTGCTAGCACCCTTTGAATATACCCTGCTTAACTGCAGGGCTAAAAATAGTATTGGTGCAACCGTGAGTCTCCCTGTCAAACCTTTCGCCTAGTCATACACTTTCTGTTCTCCCCTGAATTCCCCCTCTTCCTGTATGCTTTCATTCACAGAGATTGTTAAAAATATCTGTTACGTGCTCTCCCCCTGTAAAGTTTCACCCTGCTGTGGGCAGCTCTCCCCCTTCCTCCTCTGTTTTTATTTGATCCATGTAACATTTGTCTGCTTCATCTATAGGCTAACACTAATCTTGCAAATCTAAAAATAAAAAGAATCTATTGGACAAAATGGTCCCACAAGAATACAGATAAGGGAGATATATTTAGCAGTTCCTAGAATATATTTCTGTGAATATCTCCCACCGGAATTACCTTCCATTCGCCCACTGCCACTAGATCAGGAAGGTGTACAGGCTTTTCCACAGCTTTTCAGTGTGATGCTTGGATCTATACATGGGGTCCTAGGCCACCTAGTTTTCCCCTCCTCAAATCTAAACTATCATCAGTCCCTCATAGAGTAAAAATTCTATGGTAGAATTGATATTACAATGTTTTGTGCTATTATTGTTTTTATTTCAGTGATTTAGAGATGAATTTGAGAACTGCAATGTTTAAATTGGAATCTCGCTAAATATTTCTTCCTTTAACTCTTGATGTTTGGTCTTTCTAGGTTTCTACAATGAAGAGAAGATCCAGGGGAATTGAAAGTCCACAGGATCTATGGGAATTTGAAAGATCCAGCAGCAAATAGAGAAAAAGGGAAGGGAAAGGGAACAGTGGGAGAGACAAAAGGAACATCCAATTGTGAGTCTAACTATACAGATATGTGCATATGTATGTAGTGGGCCCACATCTATATTCTTTATCTATTTCTATTATCCTCCTTTACTCAAAGTGAAAGGGATTAGCCATTCCTCGTCAATGCTACATTTCATCAGCCTTGTTGTTTAAAGTATTAAGGAAGTTTGCAGTTACTTCCTAAATACTTATCTAGGGTTGTACACTCCTAATCAATTTGGGGTACCAGCCAGATTCTGGTAAAGGATACCTGCTTTATGACTCTTGAGCTAAAATATATAGTAGCTTCTCTCCTTTTGAGACAGCATCTCACTATCCCACTGAGCTAACTGGTGGTTGTGGTTTGTCGACAGGAATGGCAAGCATGCCTAGGTTGTCCCTTTATGCCTTGCTCCCCTTGCAGGGTCCCCCATTAGGATTAGGATAAGCATTAGGTTAGGGGTTAGGGTTAGGATTTAGGGTTAGGTTAGGGGCTAGATTAGGGTTAGGTTAAGGGCTAGGGTTAGGTTAGGGTAATAGTTAACTTAGAGGTTAGGTTTTTTTGGCCGTTTCAGCACCACAACATTTATATATACAGGATTGAAAAGAAAAACATAACAAACTAGGGTTATATTTAGGTTTGGCTTAGATAAAGGGTGGAGGTCCACCCTTTACCTAAACTTGAAATGTTGATTGAGGGATATCTTATGGATGGGTGAATAAAATGGGTTTAGGGTTAAGGTAAGAGCAGGGTTACGGTTAGAGTAAATGTTAATTTAGAGGTTAGGGTTATGTTTAGGTTAGACTTAGATTACGGTTAATGTTAGGGTTAGATTCGGTTTATGGTTGGTGTTAAGGTTAGGTTAGAATTAGAGGTTAGGGTTATTGGATAAGGGTTAGGTTGGGGTTAGGGTTTAGGTTAAGGTTAGGGTTAGATTAGGGCTTAGGGTTAAGGATTAAGTTAGAGGGGTCAGTGAGTGTATGGTGCCTGTGCTTGAGAGGAGATGGCAAAGGGGTATGATGCCTGTGCTTGGGTGTGTGATGACAAGGTGGGGCAGTGAGGTTATGGTGTCTGTGCTTGGGGGAAGATGACAAGGGAGCAGTGAAGGTATCGTGCCTGTACTTGGGGGGGAGATAGCAAAGGGGACAGTGAGTTTAATGTGCCTGTGCTTGTTAGGGGTGATGGCAAGGGAAGGCAATGAGTGAAATGTAAGTTATACAGATATTAGAAGCCAAAGAGGATTTGCAATATGCTTGTGAAGCTTCTCATTCATCCAGATCATGGTATATCTGTTGTATTCAGTTAGATCAACTGGACTTTTAGTTCTTGAAGACGTTTTGCTAGTCATCTGACTGGCTTTCTCAATTCAGAATGACTCGTAAAAGAATTTGTTGGCAATTATGTACCCTGTATCGGAGGAAGTGGTAAACTGGAACTAGACGTTTGCAATAACCAACACACACAGATCAGTATTTGATGTTTGACTCCCGCTAACCTTTAGATCACAAGCTGAGTGTCATCAAAACCCTGCAAAACAGAGCAGAGAGCATGAAGAAGAGCATGAAGAGGTGAAGGCTAAAGAAATGAAACATCTCAGACGAGCCCATAAAACTTGTGGATATCCAGACTGGGCCTTTGTCAAAAGAAGTAGAAGGAAAGAAAAGAACACGAATACCAACAATGAAGGGGGAAAGCAATGTATAGCAGGGGTCTCCGAGAAATTAAGAAGTATTTTCAGAAAACACTTATCCCTGTCTGCATTAAACCAAAGAACACACTGAGGCAGGAATTGGTACATCCGAAAGACCCAATACCAAAACACAAGAAAAGCGACATCATATATGCAATGCAGTGAAGAGTGCTCTGATTTGTATGTGGGGGAGACCAAACAGCAACTGCACCAATGTATGGCCCAGCACAGAAGAGCCAATTTCTCGGGTCAGGACTCAGCTGTGTACCTGCATCTTAAGGAAAAAGGACATACCTTTGAACAGCTTGGCAAAGGAACATGACTGGTTCAAGAGAGGTATCAAGGAGGCCATTTATGTGAAAGCATAAATAAACCAAGCCTGAATAGAGGTGGGGGGTTCAACACCAACTGTCTGTCATGTACAATGCTGTTTTGACACCTTACCCTGGTCAGTTCCTTTAACACCCCTTAGCCACAATGCATACATTCCCTGCATTCAGAAGGTCCCTAACACCTGGCTGTCAGATATACCATGAACTGGAGGAATGAGAACCTTCACAAGCATACAGCAAATAACAGCAGCATTAGTCAAAAACCGGAATTGGTGTATTGCTGCACTGATTGTAAATAAAATCACTGACATTAAGACCTGCATTAAGCTGCTACAAACATAGGATCCTTGGCAACCGGGTCTACCTTGGAACACTCAGTATAACAAAGGGAGGAGGTGTTAGTAATGAATTAAAAGACCCATGGGAGGATACTAACTTACGTCCTGACGAAGCCCCTCCCAATTTCGGGGAGAAACACGTCGACTATTGGACTTATATCTGGTGTTTGGCGTGGAGGACTCCAACTTGTTACCTTGCTAGAAGTTGATACCAACTTACCATTCTCAGCCGTGAAGCTCCAAGCCTATAAGGTACCTGACTGATCCCGAGTAGGAGTGTTGCCATTTCATGGACTAAGAGTTAAGCGGTCATGTCCATGGGTCCGTTGGGTCAGTGAGTATAGCCCTGTACTTACCTAAGAGCAAAGTGGAGACTGGTTGATTTTTGAACTTTGGGATAAGCCTCTTTGTGGGGACACTGGACAGAGGTGTAAAACAGGTGGAATCTCTTACTGGTATTTCCAGTTGCCCGTTTACTCTGATGTTTGAAGCCAGACATAACACCCATGATTTTCAACATACAAGGAAACGTGTGACAGGAGCAAAATACTTACCTCCCCTAAACCTGTTGTAAAGTCTTTGATCTGCACAAATTGTCTCGGCTCCATCCTTCGCAAATTTACAGGTGGTGGATGGTATATTCAGTGTCCGGGACTGCAGTAAATTGATAAAGTTTGGACATTTTCTCTACCACAACCGTTAGTGGAGGTGGTAATTTTCTAGTCTTGGTGGTGTATGCTTAGTGTGGAGTGTAACATGGGGATTTATGTGATTTTATCTATGTTTAATAAAGCTGTATATATTTTATACTAGTGACTGATTTTTAGTTGAATCAAGGTCAATTGCTAATTAGCGTCTAGATAAATTACATATGGGAAGACCCCCCTAAGGGTGGTAGTGGTACCCAGTATATATTTTTACACCAATGCTGTGAGTGCTGTTTTGAGTCACTTTGGGAGATGTTCTTTACCTACATTGTTACATATTGCAAATCCTATTTGATTTCTAATATCTGTATAACTTAAGGGGGGTGGTAGGGATGTATTATTCATTTGAAAGCACAAGCATCCTTGCCATCTCCGCCCAAGCACAGGCACCAAACCCTCACTGCCCTCCCTTGCCATCTCCCCTCAAGCACAGGCACCATACCCTTCCTGCCCCTCCTAGACATCCCCCCTCCCAAGCACAGGCACAATACCTCCCCAGCACACAAAACCAGCCATTTCCAAGTTTACAGGCAGTTTCTGACAACATAGCAGAGCCAAGCTGAGTAGCAAAACAACTGTCAAAATTCCTCTCAGGTCACGGGGGCATGCATCTAAAACAAAGTACTTCCCATTCTGTTTTTTTTTATTATCCTTGTCATGCCCTCTTAAGTCGCCGGGTCTGTGAGAGCAAGGATCTCTGCAAACCAGTAAAAAGTGGGAGCTGAACTATGCTCCGTGAACTTCAAAGATTTATTGCTCAGTGCAGAAGTGAAAAAGGAATGTAAGAGGCTTTTTAATTAGTTTTTTTATGATAACGCTTTCCTTTAACTCTTTGCTGGAATGGGCTTTACTACTCCTTTAAGGTTAGTGGTTAGATTCGGGTTTAGGGTTAAGGTAAGGGTTAGGGTTTGTGGTTAGGTTGGGTTAGGGTATAGGTTAGGTTAAGGGCTAGGATCAAGTTAGGATAATTGTAGCGTTAGAGGTTAGTGTTAGATTAGGGTTAAGGGTTAGATTCTGTTATGGTTGGGGTTAAGGTTAGGTTAGAGTTGGGTTAGGGTTATTGGTTAAGGATTAGGGTTTAGTGTTAAATTGGGGTTAGGGTTTAGGGTTAGATTGGGGGTTAGGATAAATTATTAAGTTAGAGTTTATGTTAAGTGTTAGGATAAGGTTAGTTTTAAGGTAGGTGTTAGGGAAGTGTTTAGGGTTATATTAGGGTTAAGATAAGGTTAGGGTTTAGGGTTAAGATTAGGTTAGGGTTAGGTTTTGTTTCGATTAGGGTTAGAGTTTAGAGTCAGGGTCGAGTCTGGCTTGAGCAACCAAGGTAAGGGACAGGGTAAGGTTAGGAATAGTTATAGAGTTATTTATAGAGTTATTTTAGGGTTTGATTAAAGTTATTTTAGGGTTAATGTAAGATTGGGCTTTAGGGTTAGGCTTTAACATTAGGATAAAGATATATTAGGGTTAAAATAAGGTAAGGGTTTAGGATTAGGGCTAAGATTAGGTTAGGGTTAGGTTTTGTTTCGATTAGGGTACGAGTTTAGAGTCAGGGGTAGGAGTAGGGATTAGAGAAAAAGGTAAGGGACCGGGTAAGGTTAGGAATAGTTATAGAGTTATTTATAGAGTTATTTTAGGGTTTGGTTAGAGTTATATTAGAGTTAATGTAAGGTTGGGCTTTAGGGTTAGGATTTAGCATTAGGATTAGGATTAAGATTAAGTTATGGTTAGGTTTTGTTTGGGTAAGTGGTTAGGATTAGGGATGTGCTAGAACTCGAGTCCAAGTTTGAGCCGAACTCAAAACTTTTTTAGTTCAGACGAACTCAAACTATTCAAACTAGTTCGGGTTCAAACTAGTTCTATTTTCCAGACTCGCAGGACTATTTTCGAACGTTTGGCAGGCCTCAAACAGCCGCTTCTGAAAATCCCCAAATGGCCAGATATTCCTGAAAATGGCCACTCGTGGATTGCTGAACGTCTGACAATCGCGCGGCCGGACCATCTCCCAGGTCCCAGGGGCCTGTAAGGTAAGTTACCATGCCATATTACCATGCCATATTTTTGGAAAGTTAATTTAAACTTTCCGAACTATTTATCCGTTTTCAGACTTTCGAACTTTTTTAGAATTTCGAAAGTTCGAAAACGGACTGAACTTTCGAAAGTTTGGCCATCTCTAGTTAGGATTAAGTTAGGGTTTAAGTTTAGGGTTAGGGTGAAGTTAGTTTTAGGATTGGGATTAGGGGTTGGTTAGAGTTACATTGAGGTTAAGAAGGTTAACCTTTAAGGTTAGGATTAGGGTTAAGATTAGTTTAGAGTTAGGGTTAGGTTTTGTTTGGGTTAGGGTTTGGTTAGGGATTAGGGTTATGATGTAGGGTTAGTGTTAGGCTAAGTTTTAGGGTTTGGTTAAAAGTAGAGTAGGGGTTAGGGTTATGGTTAATGGTTACTCTTAGTGGTTAGATTCAGGTTTAGGGTTAGTTTAGGGTTGAGGTAAGGACTAGGGTTACAGTAATTGCTAGGGTTACAATAATTAACAGTAATTGTTAATTTAGAGGTTAGGGTTATGTTTAGGTTAGGGTTAGATTACAGTTAAGATTAGGGTTAGATTTGGGAAATGGTTGGTGTTAAGGTTATCTTAGAATTAGGGGTTAGGGTTATTGGATAAGGGTTAGGGTAAGGTTGGAGTTAGGGTTTAGGTTAGGGTTAAGGGCTAGATTAGGGGTTAGGGTTAAGGATTAAGCTAGGGTTTAAGTTTAATGTTAGGGTAAGGTTAGTTTTAGGATAGGGTATCTGTTGTATTCAATTAGATCAACTGGACTTGAAGTTTAGTTCTTGAAGACGTTTCGCTAGTCATCCGACTGGCTTTCTCAATTCAGAATGACTTGTACAAGAATCTGTGGCAATTATGTACCCTGGAAAATCCCAATTAGCATATCACAGCCAGGTGTTAAGGGCGTGATTAGATAGTGGCTAAGAGGTGTTATAGGAACGCCCAGAGTAAGGTGTCAAAACAGCATTGTACATGGCAGACAGATGGTGTCGAACCCCCCCACCTCTATTTAGGCTTGGTTTCTTTATTTTCACATAAATGGCCTCCTTAACACCTCTCTTGAACCAGTCACGTTCCTTTGCCAATATGTTAACATTACAATCTTCAAAGGTATGTCCTTTATCCTTAAGATGCAGGTACACGGCTGAGTCCTGACCCGAGGAATTGGCTCTTCTGTGCTGGGCCATACGTGATGCAGTTGTTGTTTGGTTTCCCCCACATAAAAATCAGAGCATTCTTCACTGCACTGCACTGCGTATATGATGTCGCTTTTCTTGTGTTTCGATATTGGGTCTTTCGGATGTACCTATTGCTGCCTCAGCGTGTTGCTCGGTTTAAAACAGACAGGGATATGGTGTTTTTTGAAAACTCTTCTTAATTTCTCGGAGACCCCTGCTACATATGGGATGACCATGTTCTTTCTCCTGTCTTGCTTTTCCCCTTCACTGTTGGTATTCGTGTTCTTTTCTTTCCTTCTGCTTCTTTTGACAAAGGCCCAGTCTGGATATCCACAAGTTTTAAGGGCTCCTCTGAGATGTTTCATTTCTTTAGCCTTCGCCTCTGTGCTAGTGGGGATGTTCTCAGCTCTGTGTTGCAGGGTTCTGATGACCCCCAGCTTCTGATCTAAAGGGTGGTGGGAGTCAAACATCAAATACTGATCTGTGTGTGTTGGTTTTCTGTAAACAACAAACTGGCTTTCTTGGACCGCTTGGTAGAAGTCAGGGAGAATGGTAAACTGGAAGTAGAGGTTTACAGAAAACCAACACACACAGATCAGTATTTGATGTTTATCTCCCACCACCCAATACAACAGATATACCATGACCTGGATGAATGAGGACCTTCACAAGCATATTTTAGGATAGGGGTTAAGAAAGTGTTTAGGCTTAGGGTTTGGGTAAAGTTATATTAGGGTTAAGATAAGGTTAGGCTTTAGTTAAGGGATTTAGGATTAGGGTTAAGATTAGGTTATGGTTAGGTTTTGTTTCGATTATGGTTAGAGTTTAGAGTCAAGGTAGGAGTAGGGGGTTGGATAAAAAGGTAAGGGATAGGGTTAAGGGTTTAAGTGAGGGTTGTAAAGTTCCTTAGGTGTCTGGTGATCAGTTCCAGGGTATCTCGGAATCACAATAGCCTCTTCTCTATCCTAAAATTATCTAATTTTGAGTGGTAGTTATTAAGGATTTTCACTGTATCCATTAAGAGGATTGTGACATTTGCTATGTTAAGTCATATTTCAGTTAGTTGTTTTAGTCCATATCTAGTTGTCTTGTTGTTTGTTGTTTTGGTGAGTTAAGTAGGTAATCCAGCAGAGGGATAGGTGATATCCATTCTGACCATCTGGCTTGAGACGTGGTGTTGTCCAGTGTATCATCTGCCTTTGTTGGGCAGAATAGAAATAATGGAGTAGGTGTGGTAAAGCTTGACGACCTTTCAATTTGGGGGATGTGATATTTGTTTTCGAGAGGCAATGTGCTTTTTGGCCCCATATGAATTTGTTAAAGTCTGTTTGCAAGGATTTAATGACTTTCCCCTGTGATTCTTCCAAACCATTAAAGGTACAGGGTTTGTCATGAGGGGAGAAGTGAACTAATACTTGCTATAATCGGTGTATCATTAGCTGTATATCGTAGATTATATTTTTAAGTCTCTTTTTAATAAGGCTATTGGTTGGTAACTTGGGCAATCTGTCAGGTCCTTGTTCTGTTTTGGTATTACCATGATGTAAGAATGTAACATCCTACTTGGATTCTCTGTTCTCCTTCCAGGAACCTGTTAGTATTAGGGGAGTTAATGGTTCAGACAGGTCTTTATAATATGTATATGTAAGGACATCTGGTCCAGGAGATTTGCCAGAGGGCATTTGTTTAATTGTCTCCTGAAGTTCAGTCAGGGTGATAGCTCTGTTTAAAGTTTCCAAGTTTTGGTTAGATATAGAGGTAAGTTGCCATTGTAGTAGGTAGTCTTGTAATTTTTGATTATAGGTGTTAAAATTAACAGGATGTTTAACTACCATGTACAGGTTTTTATAGATAGTTTGGCATTCAGCTGCTGTTTGTTGTGGGTTGATAGTAAGATGTCCTTGTTTGGTTTTAATACTATAAGGGGATTGAGTAGCCCTCTTATTTTTCAATTGATTTGGTAGAATTGTATAGGCTTTACTGCCATATTCATAATTTTTTTGTTGGGCCCATGATATAGTCTTGATCTTATCCATAGCTAGTTGTCTTAGCTTTTGCCGGAGTATTATTACCTATATAGTTGTTTGCACGCTCGGTCGGGTAATTAAGGATCCACACCTTCTGGCCCATTATTATTATTACCGTTTTTAGTCTAGGTAGGGCTCGGCCACACTGCAACACAAACGCAAATGTACACTGAATCACATGCGATTTCATGTGCGATTTTGTTGCGCTTGCGCATGCGGTTTTTTCATTAAGTATTGAAAACGCATGCGATTGCAATTTAAAATGCGGAACGCAAATTGCTATCGCAATTGCAACGCACCCGAAAATGCACGTTTTCGGCGCGTTGCCATGTTTTCAATGATCTGAAAAAAAGACGCTAGTGCAAATGCATGCGCAAATGCAGAAAAATCACAGCAGTGTGGCCTAGCCCGTATAGTTGATTTAGTGTAGAGTTTTGTTTTCTGAATGTTCCCTTTAAGGGTCTTCACATTGTGCTTCCTTATTCCCTTTAAGGCGGCCTTATGGGCTTCCCAAAGGGTTCCCAGAGATTTGACTGTACCTTCATTTTGGTATTGGTAAAGTTGTGATGTGTTTTTTAAAGATTCTAACAGGGAGATTCAATAAAAGTTCTTATCGTTTAAAATGGTGCTAATTTTGCCCCAACCAACCAGATGTTAGCTTTCAAATGTTAAATAAGATCTGATTGGTTGGGGCAAAATTAGCACCATTTTAAACGATAAGAACTTTTAATGAATCTCCCTGTAAGACTTCTGGTCGTCTAAGCAATGTTTAATTTAATCTCCAATGGCATTGGCGAGTTTGCGGTGTTGACATATTTATTTGAAAATCTATTGGTGAATGATCAGACCAGGTGGTATGATGGATATCTGTATGTTGAGTTATTCTCAGGGCCGGTGCTGATACTAGAAAGTGATCCAGTCTAGAGTGCATTTGATAAGCATCGGAGTAAACCGTAAATTGCTTAGAGGAGCAGTTAGCTATTTGCCAGGCGTCATGGAGTGTATGGGTTCTAATTAATTGGCAGAAAAAGTCTACCACAGCATGTACAAGGAGAAAAGTGTCACTCCAGAAGCAGATATTATAATATGTGACCCATGCCTGACCTTTTAGCATGCCTTCCAGTACACTTTCTGAAAACATTTAAGAGACTTAGCAGAGAAAAGGGGAAGGGGGAGATGTGTAAGCAGAGCAGTGTCCATGGTGAGGCTGTGCAGAAATGTATAAGTGTCCCAGACACTACAAGAGAAGGCAGTGAGTAAGGGAGGGTGGGGGGAATTAGGAGCATCCACTAAACATTAATGATTTAATGACAAAGCAAGCACAGATACATATGTGAGTACCACCATTTTATGTCTCTCAAATTGTAGTTTCAGATAATGTAAAGTTGTTTGAGTGAGTATAGTGACCCCTTAAAGAGTTATGATACCGTGCATCGGACATTTATTAAAATTCATGTCTACCCTTTAAAAAATTTTTGATATATTGTAGGGCTTCCCCCAGCCCCAACCTCCATAATAGAATTATCAGAAACTCCCCCAATCGTTACTTACCTTCCCTCTCTCCTCTGCCGCACTGCCCGGCCTTCTGCTTGCATGAAACTGCAAGCAGGGGGCCGGACCAGCAGCCACGTCCCTGATTGGCTGAGAGGCAGCCAATCACGGATGCAGCTGCCGGCCGCTTAGAACGCTGGGGGAGAGAGGTAAGGTAAGTAGAGTTCGGGGGACTTTCTGATAAATCTATTATAGCTGTTGGGACTGGGGGAGGGAGACATACTATATGATCAAGGGGATTTACACTAGGGGGAGGGAGAACAAATGGGTGGGAGAGGGAGGGAGAAGGGGGGGGGCTGCAGTATGCAAGGCAAAATTCTCCCGGGGGAGAGACAGGAGGCAGGAGTCCTGGTGGCCAGTTTTTTGGACTTTGGGGGAACATCACAGGAGAACCATTTGAGCTGGGATGTGAGGTAAGGATTTTATTACATTACACAGACGGACCAGTAGTGGGTTAAATTATAGTTTTGGGGGTGGACATGCCCTTTAATATATTAATCCAACAATAAAATTTAAACACTATAAATAATAGCTAATTGGGCCTGATAAAGAAAAAAAATATAATATGTAAAACAGTAAGTTTTAACCTTCAAATGTAAGATAGCAGATAGTGGATGTAAATATAGGAACATAGGGGGATATTTGTAGCACAGTATACATAGGATTATTCAACACAGTGTTATTTCAATCTATCACCATACCGGAGGGGGAAATAGGAAAAAGTAGGAAAGAGAAGGGGGGGATTGAAGGAGTAAGAGGAAGCAAAATTGTAAAATTTACACAATAGGAAAATATAGTATACAGAATATTTCAAAGGTACTCATCAGCCTACGCGCATTTCAGTCAGTCTCTGAAACGGGGAGAAATCTCTATTTGGGATCCAATGTTTAACTTGACATTGAGGGAGTTAAACATTGCACCCGGTTGTCGATTACCCAGGGCCCTGTGTGCTCTGTCCAGGCACCATTCCTCATTTGGAATTTGCAGGACCAAAAAGTGAAACAGGTCACATAGAATGGGCCAAAGGGTGTCATCCATGATTGTGTCTGGGATGCCCTTGATTCGTATATTCTGGCGTCTCTCTATTTTCCAAATCCTCTTTTGTTGGATGGCGTGCTGTGTGGTGTCTAAGTGATCAGCAAAGTACGCCATATCGCATAACTAGATTGTAAGCTCTACAGGGCAGGGACCTCCTTTCTTCTTGTGGCAAAGCCATAGCACTTTTATTTATATAATTTATATATTTATGCACAAAACTATTTATGTATTTATCTCCCTTGTATGACTTTATTGTATTTTGTTACTGTACAGCGCTGCGTCCCCAAGTGGCGCTTTATAAGTAAACTATACATACATACATATTGTGCATGCAGTCCTCCATATGGCTTGTTCGATCCCCCAACTTGGTGAGTTCTGTACGTAGCTCTGCAAAGCCATGGTGGAACTCCTTGGTTAGAGAATCCGTGATTTGCTGTGAGAAAACCGATAGGTATCGTTCCAGGATCATAGGTGTTAGGATCAGTTCATGCATGTCTTCTGTCTGGGATAAAGGGGAAGAGGATGCAGGGCTTTGATATTGGGTTTCATCCTGATGGTCTAGGCCGCCCAGGTGCTTCATAAATTTGTCCAATGGCGTGGCTGTTAATGTAGTTTTCTCTTCCCTATGGTGGTGTGAATGGTAGGTGATCTTAGCGAGCAGGTCTGCTTTTAGTGAAAGCTGATGTATGTCAGGCTTGTTTAGTTAGATGTACCGTGGAGCTCCCAAGTTATGCGTCCATCTTGGTCTGTACGTAACCGTTCCCCCTCCTGTGTCTTTATGTTACTCCTGTTTAGTCATTGGATAATTTGCTTCTGCAGGCCTTCCTTTCAAACATGTCCATTTATTTTCTTATTAATACACTTGCAGAGATAGCAATCTTGCTGCCAATTTGTCTCTATCTACCGAGCTGGGTTAAAACCTAATCCCTTTTTGCTATGGTTGAATCTTCTTTCCACAGTCTACTTTATACAGATTGAAGGAGATTAGCTATGCCATCCTAACTACTAGATATCTTGGTCTGCTTTACCTGATCCAATAGCCTCCTTTGTCTTAAGGTGGTAGTGCCCATGCCTAACTCTGGCTTTTTTCTAGCGGTGTCTACAGTGTCCCTCAGTAGCTGGATAAAGTAACGAATGCTGGTGTACTCTCTCTCCTCTTTAACCTATCTCTAATCTTATCTTTCCTGGCTTAACTACCAGATGAGCAGGGGAAGCCATCACAGCGGGCCCCAGGAGTCAAGGAGATCTTATTTTTCCTATGACAGATATCCATTAAACCACTGGATATATGACGGATAGGGGCCCCATTATCAGCCACATACACAACACCCACTGGTGCTAACAAATCCTCATTTAACCAATTTCTGGCTGGGTGAGATATAACACAATCCCTTACAAAAGAGCAACTCACCACCAGACTGCCCCACCAGACTGCCCCAGGCCCGTCACAAGACCCACGGAACAATTGACATACAACAACTCAATTTCCCAATCTTTCCAGGAGCCAAAATATGTACTGATACAGTTCAGGGCCAACTGAAGAAGATCACGTGTAACATTTGTAAGTGTGTAATTAGGACCTTGTCTTAGCCTTTCTGGGGTGACACACTCATGGTATTACCTCCACTGGATTCCCTGTAATCTTATGCGGCCATCCTCTCCTCCATCTGAAATCAGGTAGTGGTGAGTTGTTCTCAATAGATGAGGTATATCCTCTTCCTCAACCCCACCCTCCCAAAAAATGGACCAAAATAAGAAAAAAAAGCCCCCACAAAAAAGGACCAACCCCCCCTCAAAAAAAACCCCAAAAAAGAGGGGAAAAAAAGAGGGGGAAAAAAGAGGGAGGAGAACCTAATGGGCAGCGGCTCTCTTCCTTAAGAGTTGATGAGTTAAGTCGGTCTGCCAGGCCCTCCTAAGGGAGGAAAACCTAATGGGCAGTGGCTCTCTTCCTTAAGAGTTGAGTTGGTCTGCTAGGCCCTCCCAAAAGGTCCTGCTAAGTGGTGGCAATGATAGGAGGAGAACCTACTAATAGGCATCGGCTCTCTCCCTTAAGAGTTGAGTCGGACTGCCAGGCCCTCCTAAGGGAGAAGAACCTAATGGGCAGCGTCTCTCTTCCTTAAGAGTTGAGTCAGTCTGCCACGCCCTCCCAAAAGGTCCTACAATGATGTGTAGCATCACTCTCCGTAAAGTAATGAGACGGACTGCCAGGCCCTCCTAGAAGGTCCAGCTAAGTGGGGAGAAGAGGAGAACCTATGCAGTGTCTCCTTTCACATTTCAACCATTATCTGATTGAGGAGCACCTGATGCAGCCCCTACCACCACACTAGCATCATCCCAGAAAAGGCAAGATAATGCTGGTGTACAGCGTTACTGGTTACACATTTTCAGCCACTGATCATTACCTACTTCAGTTAGGCTTGCACTTCATCCCTTCACACTCTCTAATGCTTTGTTAGAATATTTCAATTACAAATAAACCTATATACATTGTGAGATCTACCCTCACAGTGCTGATAGAAGAGGTACACTTGGATGTGGGCCTACTGAGACAAGACCTACATAAAGTGCGCCAGAAGGTGAGCAAGGCCGAATCGCGGATAGGCACAATGGAGGACACCATCCAACCACTACCAGCAAATATGTCCCAACTGCAGCAGGAGCTACAACAATATAAGGAAAAGGCAGATGACCTCGAAAATAGGTCAAAGCGACAAAACCTGCGCCTGGTGGGCTTCCCGGAGAAAGCGGAAGGGGGCCACACCAAGGACTTTGTGGAACAATGGATTAAAGAGAAGTTTGGGGGAGACTGCCTCAGCACAGCCTTCACCATGGAGAGGGCGCATCAGATTCCGAATAGGCCTCTACCACTCAGGAGTAGGCCCAGGCTGATCATTGCGAGGCTCCTGAATTCGCGAGACAGCGATGCGATACTAAGAAAGGCGCGCACCGCAACAAATCTCCAGTACGAGAACACCACAATTGCAATTTTCCCAGATTATTCTCCAGACCTGCAACGTAGAAGGGCATCCTTTATGGCAGTGAAACAAAGGCTCCGTAACGCGGGATTAGAGTATGCAATATTGTACCCGGCAAAGCTGAGGGGGATCCAGGAAGGGAAAACACACTTTTTTGTATCACCAGCCGAGGCCACGGCCTGGATGGACACCAATAATATCTGATGAGATCAAATCAGGGTAAACCACGGATACGTGAGTATGCACTATAATATAGCACACCACTGACAATACACACCTGCTAGACGTTAACCCACAATTGTAACACAACTGCAAACTGATGCCACAACTACACTAGCCGGGAGTTGGAATGAACCAACGCTATGGATAACTACACACTACCGGGACACAAGGGGTAAAACTTATTATATGCTCTCACACTAACGATAAACTATGACAGTAAATCCTTAGTTCGGTATCGGTAATGTGCCTGCATAAATACGGTAACTAATGTGAAACGGTGAACACCAGGCTATATGTTCTAGATTCTATAAGAATCCTCTTTCCTATTTTATGGGTTGTTTTCTCTTTTGTTCTCCTTTATATATATATATATAAAACAGAAAACGTTTTCTGTTGTGTATTGGAACCTAGACCAGCAGCTCCAGGCACATTGAATCATAAGGGAACGCAGTGTGCACACTAACACAGACTATATATATATATATACATGAGATGTTAAGACGGTTAAACCCCAACGGTGAGAGAGTAAATGTTTACGTACAGCTTCCCACAAACGTCTGGTATTGTAAATATGAAAACCATACAGGGTCATAACTAAGGGCACAGGAAGCACAACACCCCCTATGATAGGTGTATGCTAACTTGAATTCCACTATACACCACATAGCATAAATCAATAAACAATGAGGTTGTTTTGCCAGGCCGAAGGAATAGCCTACCCCTGCCTGGCACTAGATAACTGTACTAATTTTACTATATACAATGTGTAATTAAGCAATAACTAAGGGGAAACCCCACGGATCTATCCGGAAATATGATGCATATGACAATGCGAGCTAAGTTAAATGTACGAGGTTATGTCTACATTACGGTAATTTAAATCCACAAAGAAAGTCACGATGCTGCCCTTAAATTCATGTGTGCTAATTTAGTCTACAACCATAGACCCTTACACTTCCGCAGCAAGGAAAAGGCACTAACTTTTAAAATGCACAAATCAAGTGATGACTGCATATGTTTGCTATCTATGTAAATAACTTGGTCACTTACCTACCGCCCTTTTGTATGTATATGAGAAATAGAACATGGTAATAAACAGCCATTATAACCTCTCTCCGTGATATATGGGGAGGTTGTGAGTTATAGATTTCGTGTCTTGGTGGCCTGCGGGAGGGGACTGTCGGGACCTGGGAGGTAAGCAGGAACCGGGGCATGAATTACCAGATACCACTTTTATTTTCAATGGTCCCCGTGCCCGGGCGCCCCCGCCTGGATGGCCACTGGCCACAAGGGTTGTTTAAGTGGGAAGAGACAGGAGGAGTCTTGAACCGCCACCCCAAAACATTCCAGGGTAAAGCAGTTACTAAAAGTAGCCCCTGAGTAGAAATATTACTATTCTTTTGTTTTTTGTTTTTTTTTAATTTTATTTAATGTTATTGTTTTGTTATAGGGTTAACTCAGCTAATAAAGGATCGTTTCAGCATGTAAATAGCATTATATACACTAAAACACCAAATGTGAAGTCTTCTGAAAAGATATGTAAAAGTAATATCCCCGTCAGTCTCTCAGACTCTCCCTCTCCCCCCTCTCTCTCCTTTTCTCACTATACCCTAAACCCTCTACGCTATGGCCGGGAACCTAAAATTGTTCTCATGGAATGTACAAGGTTTGGGCAACCCGCGTAAACGACATAGTTTGGGATATTATCGGCCAGCATAAACCGGACATCATATGTTTACAGGAAACGCACTTCCTGCAACAAGAGGCCAGGCAACTAAACAAACCATGGATAGGCTGGCAATTTCACAGCTGTCACTCATCGTACTCCAAGGGAGTAGCAATAATACTACGTAATACACTGAGATGTGAAATTCTTCAAACCCAAATAAATGGAGCTGATAGATTTGTATTTGTGGCTTTAACAATAGATAATACTCCATATCTCCTATTAGGCTTCTTCAACCCACCGCCCTCAAATATATCACTCTTATCACATGCCATTGAATTCATGGCGAAATACTCAGAACCCCGGCTATTATAATTGGAGATTTCAACATGGTAATGAACGAAAACTGGGATAGACTCCCAGCCAGACTTAACTTTTACTCAGCCCTAACACCTACTAAACTAAATCAATTTGCAACAGACCAAGAATGGGTGGATGTCTGGAACTACCTGCACCCATCAACACAAGGATTTACCTGCCACTCAGTGACATACGCTACACTTTCCAGAGTGGACCATATATTCGTAACACCTTAATTATCGACCAACTTGATAAGTATGTCCATATTGCCAAGAGGACCATCAGACCACACTCCCCTCTGCATGGAGATATCAGGGGCAAATACACAATCAACAGTATCTAGGAGATGGAAGCTAAACCCCTTTTGGATTTCCCTGTTCCCGGAACCAGATCGCATCCAAGAACTGCTAAAGATGTACCTGGAAATGGATCAATACAATACAACAAGTACAATATCACAACTGGTCCAATGGGATGCATTGAAAGCCTTCCTGGGGGGAACTCTGATGTCAACAATATCATATATAAAAAACTAACTAGAGAAGATGAAGAGAAAGTGACACTGGAGGAAAATTATCAAAGCTGGCAATCCAGACAGAGGGCACACTCCACTCTGCTACAGGAGAAGGAACAACCCAGTTCATTCTTCTTCAAGCAATCTCATTTTGAACTGGGCAACCAGTCGGCAAAGATATTAACATACCTGACAAAGAAAAAACTAACACCAAACTTAATCCTCAAGATCCAGGATCCCCTAAAAGGCACGTTAAAACAAGCACCAGAAATCGCCAACAGTTTTAAACAATATTATCAGGAACTATATGCAACACAACTGACGAATAACATAACCAAAATACATACTTACCTTTCGGATATTTCATGCCCCTCCCTCGAAGAATCTCAATGTACATTTCTAGAAAAACCAATATCGGAAGAAGAGATCCGAACCACAATACAGCAACTAAACTCTGGGAAAGTCCCAGGTCTGGACGGGATCCCGATTGAAATCTATAAAAGATATGCGACACTACTCAGCAAACCCCTTCTAGAAACGTACCAAGAAGCCTTCCAATCCCAACAACTACCAAAATCAATGGAAGAAGCCAATATAATTGTGCTGCCAAAGCAAGACAAAGACCCAACTCTAAGCTAGACTCTTATAGACCGATATCACTTCTGAATCGAGACTATAATATACCGGCAAAAATACTGGCCAATAGGCTGCAGACCATGATCCCCACTTTAATAGCGCCGGAACAAACGGGATTTATGCCAGGGAAATCAACATCGATCAATCTAAGACGAGTATTAATCCAGACGCAAATAAATCATGATAACCCTGGACATAGAGCAATCCTCTCGCTTGATGCCAGGAAAGCCTTTGACTTGGTGGAATGGGAACTCCTATGGGCAACACTACAAAAATATGGATTTGGCCCAAACTATATATCTTGGCTTCGACTACTATACAACAACCTGAAAGCTTGTATATCAGTCCAGGGCGCAACCTCAGAATTTTTCAATCTCCATAGGGGAACAAGACAGGGGTGCCCACTGTCCCCTTACCTCTTTGCATTGGTAATCGAAATGCTGGCCATAAAGATCAGATCCGACTCCAAAATAAAGGGCCTTAAACTAGACACCTTTGAAGAAAAATTGGTTTTATATGCGTATGATGTCGTCCTGTTTCTGGATGTGTCGGAGGAGTCCTTACAATCAGCTGCCCAACTGACTCTACTCATATAAATTGGATTAAGTAATGTATCTTCCCTTTGGACAGAGGCGCGATACAATATGAAAATTTACCACAGGGTATACCGTTTAAATATCTGGGAATGACAGTCACCAAATCTGGGCCCGAATTCTACAATTCTAACTGAAATATCTTAGACGTTCGGTAGCAGTCGAAGAACAACCCACGCAATCAGATCTAATGCTAACATGCTACCTGAAGGGAACTTATATGGCCTTTATAACAAATTGGGCTATTCACTCAATAGGTCCAAATACCGCTATCCACGGGCAAGATGCAAAGTTATGGAAGATAACAAATAATCTACTGAACTTTAAAGATATCCCACAGGAACTTCCCATATGGCAGAATTACTCATGCGCTAATCTACGACAATTCCACTCTGCAGAGTTCTGGGAAAAAAAGGTGTTGTCAACTTCATATCATCCGTGACAAGCAAATAATACCGTTCGAAGAACTCAAAGACAAATACAAACTGAGTAACCAATATTTTTTTCAATATCTACAGCTCAAACACTGTATTCTAGCGGACTTTAAGGGGCAAATACCCGACATAAGACCACATCCAATATTACAAATACTAAAACGCCCCACACGGAAGAAAATAATATCAAGACTATATCAAGCTCTTCTACGAGAAAGTATGATCACACCTACATCATTGCTACTAGATAAATGGCGTAAAGTCATACCAATACCGGACTCTGAAATAGCTGGTGAATTATTGGAGAGCCACATGCTAGTATCCCCCGCTGCACAAAATAAGTTGATCCAGTTTTACATTCTAAACCAAGCCTGTATAACACCCCAAAGATTAAACCGAACCGGCAGGCGCCAGGACTCTAACTGCCCCAAATGTGACTCACCGGAAACGGACAGCTGGCGCCTATTGTGGTCCTGCCCCAAAATACAGTTATATTGACAAGATATTCAACAGTTCCTGTGTGCATATCTGTCTTTGTCCATCCCCCTGCAACCAGAACAATATGTGTTGGGGATCTTCGACCTTGAATTTGGAGAAAAATATAAGCTGACCCTGAGTAGGGAACTGTTATTCTATGCCAGAAAGGCAATCATACTAAAATGGATGGCGCCGGACACACCAACAATACATGATTGGAAAAGACTGGTTAATAAAGATCTGCCATATCAGCGGGTGCTATACAAACACCGGAGATGCCCACAGAAATATAAAAAAATATGGGATATATAGGGGGAATCAGATCACAGCACAGACAACCCTTAAAATAGGTAAACCCAAAGAACCAGTCACTAGACTCGAATATTGAATAATGCCATAAATACTCTCCTTTCTTCCCTCTCCTTCTCTTGTCCCCCCTCCCCCCTCTCCTTCTTTTCTCCCTGAGAGACTGATCGGGCGCAAACATGCTCTAGATTTATAATCTTTATAAGAAATACGATAATGGTATAATCTGCCTTGAATAGGAATTATACAATAAAGCTGAGACAATTGTAAATAATTTAAAATGTTTAACTTTATTGATAATATGCAGTACCATTATAGGTTTATGTGTAAAAGCAATAATCTCTTGCCATTTTATCTTGTAATGCTACTTCTGCTGTACATGTATAACCTTACATAAATAAACTGAATTAAAAAAAAAAAAAATATCTGTATTGACTTACGGTATTATACTTAATGTGAGTGTCCTAGCTTGAAAAATGACAATAAAGAACACGTTATAAAGAACACATTTACAAGATTATATTCTTACCTGTAAATCTCTCATCTTTCATCTTGTTGCTCCTGTATATCCTACATTAGGTGCCTTTCTCCATCTAACATAATCAGCTTAACTGGTTGGCTGCTTATATGAGGGGCCCAATGCTCTCCCTATGCAGGTTAGATTATTCTAACAAAATATATGGGTGTAGGGAACTATAAACTAGTTACCCTTTAGTCTTCTTGTTCTGGCAGGATTTGGCCAGTAGGGGCCACTGTGTAAAAAGTATAAAAGGGAGAGCACTCATGTGCTCAGCCTCTTTCTACTTTCTGGAGATGTTTACATGAAATATGTAAAAGTATCAGCCCCCTGATTATACCTGCTCCACCACCTGTCTGGAGTGCTTCCATTGTGGGAAGACTGGACATCGTGTCCATCAGTGTAAAGTACTTGCCAACCAACTAGACATTGAAGGCAAGATGGGACAGCTATCAAGGTAGCAATCCTCACAGCCTGTAGTTCTCCCCGGTGCACATTTAACTTGCTTGTAAAAGGCATGTTCAACACAGGCTTTCAATTGACTATTATTTACAGGCCTTTCTACCAGCAACTACCACTGCAGCCTGTCTGTCCCATGCCAGTTTTTGGTGGGGGAAAGGTCCTGTCTACATGGATGGTTGCCTGAAAATACAACTACACATCCCTGGATTAGTTGGAGACAATGATCCCCCACTTAAAGTCATTGCTTATGTGAGCCCCCCTCCAGGTGGAAAAAGTCAACACCTATGATTGTTTGCTTTAATGAAAAAGTGAAAGCTGTTGAGGAAGCCTTTATTAAGTTTCTACAGCCGAGAGATGGTACCCCCCTGACTGTTTGTCAGTAGCTCCAGAGCTGCAGGAGATTTGCCAGACATTTGCTCCTGAATCTCCTGGGGGGTTGTGTTTGAAACCCTTGGCATCCAGTAGAGCTTCCACCAGGGGGAGTGCAAATCCTCCAGGTCTATGTGGAAATTGTACCTGTTCTAAGTGTCTAAGTGGAAGTTTCTTTCCATTAGAAACTGACCTTGAAGAGGCTTTAAAGAATGTCTGGGAGATTCCAGAGAGGAAGGACTACTGTTACAAAAGCCCTAGAACTGATGTGGTCACTGTAAAAAATCATCTCTCATTCAGTAGTAAATCCAGTATGGCAGACAGTAGCCAACTGCTACCTTGTGGAATGTTTAGACTCTTAACCTGTCAAATTTGTCAGAGTGTCAGAGACTCAGTTAAATTTTAATCTTGATGATTCTGATGACTCCCGCAGAACACCAACAGATGCTGGACAGTAGGTTAGCTCAGTACCATGATGTGTTTTCTGTAGATGTTATGGACATGGGGTGTGCTAAAAATGCTGAACACACCATACGATTAAAGACAACACTCCTTTTAGAGAAATGTCGGAGACTATTTAAAAAAAAATAAAGACCAAAAGATTATTGTGGAATCACAAAGACCTTATGCTTAACCTATAGTTATTGTCCGAAAGAAAAATGGAAATGCTCACTTATGTGTGGACTATGGAACACTAAAAAAGCGCACTATTCCTGATCAGTTCACACTGACACGCATTGATGAGGCACTTTCTTGCATGGCAGTGCTTGGTTCTCAGTGATGGATTTAAGATCTGGATATTACCAAATTCCTATGTCTGCAGAAGATGAGGAAATACATCTTTTTTTTGCCCATGGGGGATTTACCGATTTACCCATATACCTCAGGAGATAAGTGGGGCTCCAGCTCCTTATGGAAAAGGTCCTTGGAGACTTGAACCTAAGAATCTGCATAGTTTACCTTGACGACATTATTGTTTTCAGCTCTACCTTTTATCTTTGATAAAAGATTGTTCAGTGTGCTTGAGCGTCTTTGAAACTCTCAATTGACAAGTGTAAGTTCGCTCGCAAATCTGTGAATTTTGTGGGACACATTGAAGCAATCTGAGATGAGATCCTTCTTGGGATTTTGTAGTTATTATCGGAGGTTTATAGACAGTTACTAAAATTGCCTATCCACTAAATGGACTGTTGAAAGGGGACAATATTGAAGAACACAAAGATGCGCTCTTTAAATGGACCTCTGCTTGTGAGGAAGATTTTACATCATTACAGCAAAAAACTCACAGAAGCACCTGTACTTGCCTATGCTGACCCACAAAAGCCTTAATGTTTTGTATGTAGATGGTTACGAAGGGTTGGGAAGTGTCCTTCATCAAGAATATCCTGGAGGATTAAAACCGGTTGGATATGTCAGTCGGAGTCTCAGCCCAACTGAAAGAAATTATCCTGTACACAAACTAGAATATTTGGCCTTAAAATGGGCTGTCACCGAAAAGCTACATGGCTATATTTATGGGGCCCAATTTGAGGTAAGAACTGATAATAATCCTTTAACATATATTTGAACCACTGCCAAATTAGACGCTGCAGGGCATCAGTAGTTGCCTGCTTTGTCTAATTACCAGTTTTCCTTAAAATACAAGCAAGGCCCAAAGAACATAGGGGAAGATGCTCTTTCAAGATGCTCTGGTCTACCTCCTCAGCAGGAAGAAGATGAGTGGAACTTCCAGGTCCAGCAGTGGCTGCTCTTTGTGCTACAGCAGCTGTGCAGGGAGATTGTGTAGCTTTCTCTGAGTTATGGCTGGTGGACTCCCTTGGAGATGGGTAGCTTGGTAGCCTACTAAGGCTGCACCAATGGAACATTTAAAAAGTACTGGGCCTATGGATTAAGTATGCATGGCCTTTTGTGCATTGACAATGAATCTAGTGGGATTGGCAATGTTCTGATTGTGACTGATCATTATGCATATTATGGCCAAGCTTATCCCACTAAAGATCAGAAAGTTGTGACGGTAGCAAAAATGTTATGGGAGAAGTTTTTGTACATTATGGGCTTCCCAACTGAATTCCCTCAGACCAAGGGAGAGACTTTGAGAGCTGACTGATAAAGGAGTTGTTAAATCTGCTGAATGATGAAAAAAGTCATGCTACAATCCTGAACGCTTTAATCACACACTCTTGGATATGCTGAGTATCCTCTCAGCTATGGCTAAGCAATCTTGAAGTGGCCATGTGGGTGCAATGGTTCATGCATATAATTGCACGAATCATGATTCAACTGGACTTTCTCCCTATTTCCTCATGTTCGAGAGAGAGGCTCGACTCCCAATTGACATCCACTTCGATGTATCCACTGATGGGATAGGATGTCGAGTGCATTATCAGTATGTGGCTCATCTCCAAGTAAGCTTAAAGGAGGCTTACTAATTACTGGCAGAGGAGAATGCCACAAAGATAAATGCTACACAGAACCAAAGAAGAAAGAAGGTACCGCACTCAAGATTAGAGATGTCCAAACTTCACAAAATCCGGTCCGCTCGAGGATCCGGGAATTTTCGAGAAAATTCGAAAATCCGTGAGCGGACCCATTAATATGAAAAATATCCTTGAAATTACGAGATTTCTCGTAATTTCAAAAAATTTTGAAAATACACGTAATCCTCGTAATTTAGAAAATTTTCGAAAATACGTATTTATGAAAATAAGAGAAATCCTCGTATTTTCGAAAATACGAGAAATCCGCTGTTCGGAAGTTCGAAAGGCGGAAAATCCGGAAAAATCCGCCGTTCGTGAACGGGATAACGCGAACCGGCCATCCCTACTCAAGATATACAAAATATATACAACCCTTTATTCGAACACAGACAGTGAACAGTTATATTAAAAACATTAAAAAACTTACAGGGAGACTCAATAAAAGTTCTTATAGTTAAAAATGGTGCTAATTTTGCCCCAACCAATCAGATATTATTTAACATTTTTAGAAAGCTAACATTTGATTGGTTAGGGCAAAATTAGCACCATTTTGAACGATAAAAACATTTATTGAATAACCCTGAATATGTACAGTTAAGTAACAGAGTTCACTGACCAATAAATACAAAGTGTCTAGTGCAAATGCAGCCCTCCATCACTGGACATAAGTACAATCAGTAACCCAATAGTAGGAAGCCATACACTTATCTGATCTAGGTCAAAGTTAAATCGTTGTTCGCCAAGTCAGCAGGGGGGGTCCAGAGAAAGGAGAGCTAAGCCAGGGAACAAAGGCAAGGCCCAAGAAAAATGATGAAAGCGTTTCGCCCTATGCAGGGGCTTTTTCAACAACGTATATCTGTATGGGGGACGAGCGCCGCTATTTAAACACTGGAGGCGCTGACGCGATTATGTCATCATGTCAGCGCATGTTGGTGACGTCACAGACGTCCCGGGCGAGTCAGCGCAAAGCATGCACGTAGGGATGCGGTGGCCAATCAATGTAAGGAACGGGAGAGGTAAGTACCATACGTCCGTCAACAGTCACACCCCATAGAAGCGGCCAATAAAAGTCACAAAAATATATACAAGAATACAGTTCACAGGATACTGAAGTGAATACAGAAGCCCATCGGTCCCTAACTGGAAAAGTTAACATAAACTAAATACATGCAACAGATCTAATAAGAGAGATAGGTGCATATAGTATTACACATGTTAATCAAGATATGAGGCTTTGACAGGGATCATTGCAGCATATATAGGAGAATCTGAAGATCCAACAGCATATATATGGAGAATTCCATATTCAAAATAATGAGTACAACCAGACTAAAGTCAAATGTGGGTATAAAGCGATGTTTCACAGAGTGGTAAATAAAGTACATCGGATCCCGGTACCGGGATTCCCACAAAAACACCAACCAAGAGAAGCAGCTAGCAGTCATATCGAAACAAAGATAAATGCTGGAAACAAAAGATGTTTTGATGCCAAGGTACGGTACTGAGAACTGATGCTTGCTGTTATACTTCTCTGTAATTTGGGTCCAGCTGTTAAACCTAGGTTGGCCAACAGATGGAAGAAAAAGTTGAGGTAGTGGGTAAGCTACCTAATATTCCTCTGTACCAAATCCATTATCCAGAGGGAAGGATTAAAGTTTGGCACAGAAATCATTTGCTCCCAGTACCCAAAGTTCCTACTGTTGATGAGAACCCTGATACTGCAGCTGAGGCTAAGAATGTACCCACAGACTGTAATGATGGACAAGTTGCTGACCATGACTGGTTTGCATCCCCACTTAATAGCTCTGGACAAACTTTGCAACTTGTGGCAAGTGGTAGTTTGCCTCAGAGGGGGGGATTAGATCCTGCTACCCATCCTTTTAAGCCCACAAATGAACTGTCCCCTGTGCCTGTTATGGCTGACAGCCCAAGCACTCCTGCTGACTCTGGTCATGGGCCTTGTATACCTATTCCTGGAGATGTGAGAAGGGGTGATCGTATTAGGATACCTCCCCCCTTTCTTCACTTTTGACACTTTGTGGAGGCCCTGTTATGCCCCCTAAAATAATATAGAACTTCTACAAAGTATCATTTACACAAAAACAAAACAATAAAATAAATCTAGAGATGCAAAATAGGAAATTCATGATGGCTTTATTCCATATATTGATATACTTTCAGCCCTGATCTTGCTATCTTTTTCTAGAGACAAGTCCGTTTCACGGGGTGCTGTGCCTTACCGGATATTAAATGTGATGCTTAGTGGGGCCTTGAAGAGATAATTATTTGGGGCTAAAAGGGACACTAAACTCAAAAAATGGAACATTTTAAGTTGCTTCCAGCTAGATCAATAATTCACAGGGAAGTAGGATAGTTTATTCAGGGTTAAACTTACCTGTTAGCGTGACACTCACGACTTCTAAATAGCAGATGGCATGGTGTCCTAAACTGCCTCCCGTCTTATGCGCAAGTGCGCCAATAATAAAGATAGGAAGCAGATCACATAAGCTTGAGTATCAGATGTTCAGCTGTTCTATCATTCACTGGTAGGTGGGAACAAGCTATTCTACCTCCTTGTGCATTATAGATCTAACTGAAAGCAACCTAAAATTGTCCCTTAAATGTACTGTCCAGTCATGCACTTTCAACAATTTTGTGTCCCTAGAATTTGTTTAGAAATGTTGGTAACTATGTATACATTAAAATGCCAAAATACAAAAGTTAAAATTAGCAAAGCCACAGTGTACCACTGAGAAAAGAAAGGAAGGGTACAAGTGGAATATCCCTTAGTATTAATTTAATAGTCCCATGCTGTGTCACTAGGCTAACTAGCCCTAAAACTATAGAGCCCTAAGCACACTGTGCTCTCCTAGTATAATCAGGCAGAGATTGCCTGGACTCAATCCCTATATTAGGTGGCACAACTGGTATGCAGATAAAATCATAGGCATTCACACAATATGAATGGCGATATCTCCCAAACACATGGTCTGTGATGGTCTGTAGATACGCATACATTTGCTATATTGTTAAGTTACGAACCGGGCACCCCCCATATCACATATTATTACGGAAAATGCCTGGACACTCACAGCCAGTGCTACAGAGAGAAATAGAGACCCCAACATGTTTCGCTCAACAAGAGAGCTTAATCATAGACACGGAGCGTCTCCCAATGCCTCCAGGTCCTCCCCTGTCCATCCGTTGATGGTAGGCCAATTGCGGGATCCAGAGCATGACACACCTTAATACCACCCATCTGTGCCGTATGTATGATAGGTCAGTGACAAAAGGTACGGATACTGACCTGTCATACGTATATGTGCTGTATAGCTTAACCCCTTCATGCAGAGATTGTAACAAACGGGGCTATTCTAATTAGATCCATGTAAGACCCCGTGGGGTAGCATTGTGTTCAATTGTGTAACCACTGTTGCTAAACATTTCCTCATGGAACACAATTATCTTTTCTTATATATTATATATATCTATCTATCTATCTATATATATATATATATATATATATATATATATCAAGCTTGGCTTGATAAAGGTCCAGACCAAAACATTGCCGTTTGTGCACATGTATTAATAAACTGCTTTGGTTTGCACAAGGATTGTGAGTGCTCATGGGTATATGGTGTTGTTATTGTAATTGTATAGGCTGTACTGTTGTGTGTTTAATATATAGATTGTAAGCTCTTTGGGAGAAAGCCTGGGTCAATGGGCAGTTTAACCCTTTAGAGCAACTTTGGCTTCTAACCTACAAATCCCCAGTTTTGAATCCAACTATGATTCATTAGGGTAAAGAGGTAACTTCTCATTGTCCTACTTTGGCCCTGGTCTACCTTGTTATCTATAGAGAATTTGTATGGAAATAAAAAATAATGCTGAATAGAAGTATTTGTGTTTATTTACTTACTTACTTACTAGTTAAAACAAGCCGCATCTCAGAGACATTTTGTACAGGTTTTGTTCCCAAACAAGATGTTTTTTCTACGTCAGGTGCTCCTAATAGGTTTTTAATGTATGATAAATGACCAATACATCCCAACAGATCTGTAATCTAATTTATGAGATTTACTTAGACTGTCTACACATGGGCTGATATTTTCCCTAATCTACCGCTGTAGCTACTATTTTGAGCAAGTTAAAATATGTCAAAAGTTTTGTTGGATAAAAAATTGGATCAGAAGTGAGATAAATTGTTGCCCGATTCCATGGTCTTCGGCCACATGATTGGCTGAAATATTGGCAGTACCATTGCAGTTCCAATCAGACAGATCACCAATTGTGTTTACCGATCAGTAATCTGTCTAAAAGGAATAATGGACAAGCCTTTAATTGGATACAAGATTATCAGGGTTTAAAAATACATATACGTATGTCACCCCTAACCCCAATAGTTTGAAAGATATAACAGATAGGATGCCCAATGTTCCAACACTCCTCTATTTTACTACTACCACACTACTGTGGTTAAAGCATTTATTTATTTTTACTTGAGGGGTGGATATGCCCATTAATAAAACTAAAAAAATCCCCATCAGTTAATGTCAAAGAGGAGGAAGCGACACAGAACAATTCAGCCACAAGGGTCCTGAACGAATGAGATCGGTGACACCGTATTTTAAAGGGTATCTTCACTGGTAAAATAATTTTTTTGTATTCAGTTTTATTGAAGAACAGGAGGTTAATTAGCGGTGTCTTACCTCCTGTTCAATAAAATGTGCAGGAGCCAGGAACGAATTGCATACTAAGTTCTTCGGGACTTGTCAGAGGACACGGCAGAGGAGCATGAGACCGGGTAAGTTCTCTTACTTTGTTCCTGGCTCCTGCACGTTTTATTGAAAAACAGGAGGCAAGACAGTGTGGATGAAGCACGGATAGGGGCCCTATGATTTTTGCTGGGGGGGACCAATGATTCTTATTTATGCCACCGATGCCATCTGATTCTCTTAATAACAATTCTCCCACTCAGTCAATAAAAAAAAACCCCAGGATTTCAAGGAAAAACAAAGCAGAAATAGTCAGTAGAGTAAATAGAGTAATAAACTTTAATGTCCTGTAAATAGAAATCACAACTGCAGGTTATTTTGCATAAATGAACACGGCATGATTATTGAGTTAATAAAAAGGAAACTTTATTACAGGAGCAGGTTCCAACCAATGTCACTATAGATCAGTTCCATTCATTCACTTTTACTTTGTTAGTTTTTGACCAAGATGGAAGATTTCTGCTTTATTCTAATGACTTCATCCCTTAACCACCAACTGATTAATTCATTGGTGCACTGCAAACACTGGGTTGGACAAACTTTTCTCTGGACTTTTCATCTTACATGTAGTTAGCACAGTAGAGAAAAAGCTAAACATGTGTGCAGGGTTGGTCCTAGAAATATTTCAGGTGTTGAAGTGGAGGAGGTACTAAGGACATTCATTGGACACCAGCAATTTCCTAACAGCTCATCAGCCACTTATCTAATTTGGCAGTTTTCTATTTGCAAAAAAAGAAAAATTGGATTGGTATTAAACCCGATACGCAATGTAGCCAGTACTGGCAGAGCCATTTAACTACACAGAGTACTGGTGTAGCCATATAAAAAATACCAACAGATACTGGTGAGCCCATAAATACCAGGTACTGGTGTAGCCATATAAATACACAGAGTACTGGTGTAGCCATATAAATACACAGAGTACTGGTGTAGCCATATAAATACACAGAGTACTGGTGTAGCCATTTAAATACACAGAGTACTGGTGTAGTCATTTAAATACACAGAGTACTGGTGTAGCCATTTAAATACACAAAGTACTGGTGTAGCCATTTAAATACACAGAGTACTGGTGTAGCTATATAAATACACAGAGTACTGGTGTAGCCATGTAAATTCACAGAGTACTGGTGTACCGATATAGAAAAAAACGTAGCAGTGATTAGTCAAGCCAAGATCAATCGATGTGGGCAATTTCATTTCTAAACAATGAGCAAACAGCTCCAATTCTAACTGGGATCAATGGGAGAAAAACAGGAGAGAAACTGCAGAAAGAAGGAGCATCAAAGCCACACTGGGAACAATGGTTAAACTTTGGTTACACAGGTTGGTCTGGCAGCACTGAAACCTGAAGTTTGTCATTCCACCGTATTCTGCTTTGATCGTGGCCTGATCTCATGTAGCTGAGGACTTGCACTTGTCCAGGGTTTTGGAGTCAGAAACTGTAAAAACACATAAAATGATAGGTAAGTGTAAGTGACACTAGTTACTTTTTCCTTAAGTTTTCATTATCAAGGAATATGCTTTCTACTTTACAGACATCACCCCAGTTTTAAGACCCTGGGGACACCCCACTATCACTCTTGACTTACACTGGCTATATGCACCCCTGTCCTGGCATCTAAATGGTTAACACCACCCACTCCAGAAAACAAAAGGTTAATCAACTAACACACTACCAACAGTCACAGAGTAAAGCTGGGTACACACATAACCGATAAAGGGCCAATCCCATTGATACAGTAGAGAGCAGACCTTTTCTGGTGTGTACATGCAAAATGACAATTACCGATGACGGCAAATGTTCAGTGTCGGCAATGGAAATAGTCGTTTCGGCTCCCTGTACTGTAGTATTAAAAAGTCTTTTAAACACCATGTTGCTACCTTCCCCTCCTTAGCTAAGGAAACATCCTGATTTTCAACTTGTATTCCATCCTAGCCAAACACACCTAACATTATGTAATGT
Organism: Hymenochirus boettgeri; assembly: GCA_019447015.1. Lineage (NCBI taxonomy): Eukaryota > Metazoa > Chordata > Amphibia > Anura > Pipidae > Hymenochirus > Hymenochirus boettgeri. The sequence continues at coordinate 223,921,630 of CM033470.1, read as the reverse complement.
AGGCCAACACGTATATTAGTACATACGTAATGTAGGCCAACACACATAATATTACATAAGTAATGAAGGCCAACACGTATATTACTACTTACTACATATGTAATGTAGGCCAACACATAGAATATTACATATGTAATGTAGGTCAACTTATAGAATATTGCATATGTAATGCAGGCCAACACATATAATTTTACATACATTATGTAGGTCAACACGTATAATATTACATCTGTAACATAGGTTAGACGCAACATTTAATATTACATATGTAATGTAGGTCAACACTTAAAATATTAAATACCGTATGTAATGTAGGTCAACTTATAGATTACATTTTTATCGTAGGCCAATTTATTGACAATTGCATATGTGTCGTAGGCCAACCCAATTAATATTACATATCTAATGTAGCCCAAATTAAATATGTATCGTAGGCCAACACAACTACTATTACATACTTAAAAGGGGCTGTGTTCTCAATACAAATGCCATCAGTTAAAAAGTGCACACAGCAATGGGGTGCTGCTTCCTGCTTACACCGTGTGCTGTGATATCACCAGCAAGCCACTAGCTTGAGCATGCAGACTTTTATTCTACTGCTGGGATAGTGCATCATCAGCTGTATCATAAGCCCCATCCCCAAACTTCTAAGTAATGTTTAAAGCTAGCCTCAAGCCTGAAAAGGTTTTTTTTTCTCTTCTTAAATTGTCTATAGGCTGAGAAAAGGGCAAAAAATTAAAAATTGCAGGCTCCTAACTAGCTTTATAAAAAATAGTTTTTAAGGGTGGGGATTATGAAACACAACACAGAAGCATACAAGGAAGTGAAACTTTATAAGCCTTTAACTTTTGATTTGCAACTGCTCGGGCCACCATCTTAGGCTTGTTTGAAAGGTATGACACACCTCTTTTTTATCGAGGGCACTTTTAAGGAGACCACAGTTTACCTATAAAATAAGGTTACACATATAATACACACATAACAAAAAGAAACACTTATATTTGTACATACATAACTTCAGCGTTAGACAGGAATCCATATTAGCAGGACAATCGACTGGTTTGTCGCAAGGAACATTTAAAAATTCTGGACACTGATAACACTTCAGGGCATCTCCTGGGTAGAAAAAAATAAAAAGCTTTAACACAGCAAGAATATTAAATATAAATTGAAAAAGAAAGTTCAAGTATGAACTTTGCATTTGGCTTGAAAGGCTGCATTTTGGATGGGAATGTGTGTGTTTGTGCTGCAGATTTTAAAACTCAATAATGTCAATGATGAGGACATTGTTGTTTTTTATTTACCTTTTAAATATGTCTGTCACATGAAATAAAGGTAGATCAGTTGGTGTGTGTACTCGTGTCAGGTTGGGGAATGAAATACTTTTTTGATTATTGGTCAAAATGTTTTTTTTCTATACTTACCCTTTAAATATAGTTGCCACATGAATGAATAGGTAGCTCATTTGGTGTGTGTACCTGTGTCAGGTTGGAAGTTAAAAAAAAAAAATTATTTTGATTATTGATCAAAAATTATTTTTGACTATAGTTACCCTTTAAGTATGGCTGCCACAGATCAGTAGGTGTGTGTACCTGTGTCAGGTTGGGGGTTAAAAAAAACAAACTTTGTTGATGGTTAGTCAAAATTGTTTTTTGACTATAGTAACCTGTTAAATATTTCTGCCATTAAAATGGAAGGGTAGGTCAGTAGGTGTGTGTACCTGGACCAGGTTGAAAGGTAAACAAACAAACTTTTTTGATTATTGATCAAACATTTTTTTTTAACGTTAGTTACCCTTAAGTATGGCTGCCACACTAATGGATAAGTAAGTCAGTAGGTGTGTACTGTGTCAGGTTGGGAACCTGACAAATTGTAACAGTTGGGTTCACACTCCCAAACAACCTGGGAGAGCGAACAAAGCGTGTGTCAGGTTGGGGTTTAAAAAAACAAATGTTTTTTTGACTATAGTTACCCTTTAAGTATAGCTGCCACGGAAATGGGAGGGTAGGTCAGTAGGTTTGAGTACCTGGGTCTGGTTGAGGGGGTATGTCTTTTTTGTGTTTACAGCGACAAAAATATCTTTTATTGAGGATAAATCAAAATTAGCTTTTTTTGAATTTAGTTACCCTTTAAATAAGGCTGCTACAGGAATGGAAGGGTAGGTCAGTAGGTGTGTGTACCCTTGTGAGGTTGGGGTATGTCTTTTTTGTGTTTACAACCATAAAACTAACTTTTATTGAGTATATCAAAATAAGTTTTTTTTTAACTTTATTTACCCTTTAAGTATGGCTGCCACAGGAATAAAAGGGTAGGTCAGTAGGTGTGTGTACCTGTGTGAGGTTGGGGGTATGTGTTTTTGAATGTATGACTATATAACTAACTTTTTATGGATGATTGACCAAATTAGTTTTTTGACAATAGTTACCCTTTAAGTATGGCTTCCATGGGAATGGAAAGGTAGTTCAGTAGGTGGATGTACCTGTGTCTGTGTGGGGAGTTGGGGGTATCAGTGTTTGTGTTTATGACCATGAAACAAACTGTTTTGAAATATCTACATTTGAGGATTGTTACCATTATAGTCTCTAGAAAAGATGTCCTGTAATTCGCCGATAACGCCTTAATGACTCTGCGGATTCCTTAGATAGGTAATAGCACACTTCTCCTATATGCCATAAACTGTGGGAGGAGATACAGTCCAAAAAAGCGGAAGAATAAAACAGAAGAAGAAGAAATAGAAAGAACAGTAATTTGTCTCTTAAAGCCAAATTACTAATACAAGCCATCACATTTTTGTAGACAGTTTTCAAGGATACTTTCCTTGGATGTTCTCTCACTGTCTTCTGTAATGAAGATAAAAACAGAAAAACAGATATGAATTAAGGTGATAATTAAATGAATGGGTTTCATGATCAAACACATTGCACCAGTGAAATCTAACAACACAACAAAAAGTTTTTGCAAATGCAGTTTGATTTTTTACATTTTATAACCTCACACCTTAGGACTATTACACATTCTATACTTAAATGGAAAGGAATTTAAATGTAAATGTAAGTATTAAAATCAGAACAATAGGGAACTTTACCTAGCAATGCAGCACAAAAATTCCAAAGCTTTGTAACACAGGATTTGCAGCAGATGTGTGGGTTATGTAAAAGTCACCCACCCAGCTGGCACAAAAATTGTAGCACAACTTTTAGAATGCAGATACCTGGCATCACAGTCATGCAAGACCAGGCCAGAATATTAAATCTATGAGTTTCCTTTTATATGTTTTGGTTGTGCTTTTAGATTTTAAAAATATTTCAGAAAACAATGTAATGATTTTTGCAAGAAGTGTCTATTTACCATTGCCTTGTACTCCTTGTAAAGGTGTAAATGTAAGAAAGTCATAAAATGATTTCAATTGTGATATAGTTTGCTTTACTGTGGCCCAAGACACTAATGGTAAATGGTTTCAGTGCTGGTCCAGTCCAGTTTAGATCAATTAATTCCCTTGGCTGGAGCTCACTAATTAAAAGGGCAGGTGTAGCTGTTTTGGGAGGAGAGTTTGATCAGGCAAGGAGCCTGTGGGGCTGCAAGCAGGCAGACCAGTACCTCTGAGTGTCAGAGTTGTAAACCCCAGGAGGAGACTGGGTACACCAGCTAATTCTCAAAGAGAGTTGATCAGGCAAGGAGCCTGTGGGTCTGCAAGCAGGCAGACCAGTACCTCTGAGTGTCAGAGTTGTAAGCCCCAGGAGGAGACTGGGTACAACCAGCTAATTCTCCAGGGAGAGACACAGAGCTGTGTGAGTACTGGACTGGGAGTGTTCAAACAGTCAGGGATACTTATTGTGTATTAATAAGGCCAGTGTGCATTGGATTTATTATTTTATTGTGTGAGCTAATTCCCTAAATAAACCTGACTGAGGTCAGTTTGAAAATCAAAACAAAGACTGTTGCCTGTTTATGTGTTAAATTGTGCCCAAAGGCTGTCTTTCCTGGGAGACAACGGTCCTTGCTACCTGAAATGTTACATCCTTAATACAGATACTTCTCGTAGCACAGCCCTGGGTAAACAATTCCACATAGAAAGTTTCATTAAATGTAATACTACTTAAAGTATGTGGTTTATGTAGCTAACTGTGGCTGCCAATATGTCGGTAAAACTAAACACAGGCTCAAGGAACAGGTCTGCTAACATCTTGTCAATAAGTGGCGTTTTATAATTACATAGTCATACATTACATACAGGGTAATACATATTATACAAAGTCATGCATATTACACACACAGGTAATACATAATATAAGTACTCAGAGTGATGAATTACGTACAGCAGTACTGTGATACAATAGGAAAGCGTACCCTGCCCAAATAGCTTACATTCTAGAGGAAATAGGGGTTAGACATAAGGTGACGGGAATCAGTAGGCTGTAAAAAGAATGGATTAGTGAGATGGGTAATGTCTAGGCCAGGTTATATTCTTGCCTGAAGAGGTGGGTTTTAAGGTTACGTTTGAAGGTATTAAGGGAAGGTGAATAACGGACAGACAGAGCAAGGGAGTTCCAGAGCAGAGGGGCAGCATGAACAAAATCCTGAATGAGGGCATGGGAAGAGGTGACAAAGGTGGATGAGGGGAGGATATAATTGCAGAACGGAGGTTGTGTCTGAGATGGTATCATCTCTGAGGTATATGGAGGGGCTGTGTTGGATAGTGCTTTATAGGATAGGGTTAGCAGCTTGAACTAGATCCTTTGTGTGATGGGCAGCCAGTGCAGAGACTGACAGAAAGGAGAGGCGTTAGAGAAGAGAGAAGAAAAATGAATGAGCCAGGCAGCAAAGCTAGGAAGGATTTAAGTGGTGCCAGGTGGTTGTTTGGTAAACTACACAGGAGTGTTGCAGTAGTCTAGCCAGGATAGGATTAGGGCATGGACTAGGATTTTCATAGCTTCTTTCGAGAGGAAGGGACCAATGTTTGAGATGTTCTTGAGCCGACAGGAGTTGGTAAGTATGTTGACATAGGGTTTGAAGGAAAGGGTGGGATAGATTCAGTCTTCATTCCAGATCATACAATATGAAACAAAAAATGTAGAGGAAGCAGGGAAAAAAATATTCCTTTAATACAATAAATATAATCCTCCAATAAGCTATATAATACAAACAAAGTGCATATGTATCATAATAAGATATAAGTAAAATAATATACTCATGTAAATCAAAGTGCAAATATATAAAGAACTTAAAAAATATCCAATGTTACTATAACATGAATGTCCACTATCCTGTGATCAGTCCAATAAATACGTTCAGTCTTCCAAATCACCCCTGTACCTCACGGTGTACTTCCCCCGGGATTCAGCACTCTCCCTCCCGTGTGTTCTGATCTTTCCAACTAACACTGCAAGCACCCTGTTTCCACTTAATGCACGTCTATCAGGTTTCTCCCGGGAACACTTTCCTCTCCTCCTCCGTTCTCCAACTACGAATCCCCTTGGAGGTCACAGGCGACCCATGCGCTACTGCTAGATGGAAAGTAGATCCTGATGATCCTGGTCTCACTCACACTGCTGGTAAATGGGAAGTAGATCTGGCCAATCAAAAGTCTGCTGCAAACACTTTTTTGTTTCATATTGTATGTTATTGAGGTCATTTTATCCAGGAATTGGAACCCGTCCTGGATAGGGGCAGTAGAGTGGGGCCTTTCCACATTTTTTGCTTTTTATTGATTCCAGATCAGCCTTTGGATTACATGGAAATTATTGCCAATTATTTGCAGATACTAAATTTCACATATAAATGGGTCCATAGGGAGACAATAAGGATGATTTTTTACTCAAGAGAGAAATGTGGTAGATATTAAAAATTTGGTCCAGTGTCCTAAATGGGTTTTGATCTAATTATTTAATTGTTGGATTTAACATATCAAGAATTAACCAGGCAATTTTTACTTACCATTGATATATTACATTACTTATGCACAGTGGTACAATGTGTATGTTATTTTATATATCCATTAGATTTGAGACACTTAGAAAAACTTATTTTTGTTCTCTCCAGAAAGAAAGGGTTTGGTATTGTTTTTTGCAGTCAGTTATATTTTATACATAAACATTTGGGTTTCAAGGGTGGGTATGCCTTTAAATAGCTTTTATGTTATTATCAATAAATAATAAATTATCTTTTGTGCATTTGTTCTCCCTCTGCCTTATGATTTTAATGCAGTAATAAAAGCAATGTCTTACTATATTCTGATTCTTGGATGATTGCATTGCTCTATTAGTGGTTGCAGAGCCTTCTACTAGTATGGTTCTATGATTGTGTGTGGGAGGTCCCGGAGTACTCCATTATACTCTTTCCCACTGGTGATGCTGACTTTCCCATGCTCTATCTGTCACAACTTGGGAAACAGACAGAATATGTGGTAAGCCCCACTCCCCTAGAAAACAATCTTTTCTGAAGCTAGTAACAGGCTGGCAACCATTGTTTTTTTCACTGTCTATAAGCACTTTAGGGAAAGAGAAAAACAAACCCATTTCAAACTTGCAGCTAGCTTTAAAAATGATTTTAAAAGCGTGAGGGGCTTAAAATGCAGCTAATGATGCTCTGTCCCAGCAGTAGGATACAAGTGGGCATGTTCAAACCAGTGATGAGGGGGTAAAGCAATGCTACTGGTAAAATGTCACAGCTCAAAGTGTAAGCAGGAAGCACCATCACTGAAACTGCTATAAGTTTGGATAGATTGCAGCTGGGTGCATGATCCTAAATTTGTTTTAAAGGTCTCTTTCTTTTAGAGATCTTGTTTGAAGACCACAGTTCCTCTTTAAGGTTACACGCAGTTTTATTATATCTGTATACAAATGTAAGAATATATTTTCCCCGTTGTTTGAATGTTGCTTATTTTAGTACTGCACAGTGCTGCATCCTCAAGTGGCACTATATTGTATTAAAACTCATACTTCAAAATGCAACTCAATAAATATTAGTAACTTGTATAAGCCATGAAATGTGTAGGGCTCTTACCATGGATTTTTAGGGGTCTGCAGCCATATTACATAATCATTAATCTTTTCCTTGGATGTCATCTGTACCAGACAAAATAAGTCAAATTAGCAGTATTTATAAAGCAGGGGTATTATTAAAGGGCATGTCCACCCCAAAACTAAAATTTAACCCACTACTGGCTCCACTGTTCAGTGTTAAAAAATCATTACCTTATTCCTCTGTTCCAAATGGTTCTCCTGCAATGTCTAGCCAAGTCCCAGAAAGTGGAGAGTAGGAGCCTGTCTGTGAGTGAAAAGGTTTCCACCTCTTACCTTTCTTCTGAGAGGTTTCTGGCTTGCCCACTGGAGCCCTTACCACCCTGCCTCTTGATTAGAGATGTCCGAACTTCGCAAAATCCAGTCCGCTCTAAAATACGAGAAAACTAGTATTTTCAAAAATTTTCGAAAATAGGTTTTTTCGAAAATACGAGTTATCCTTGTAATTTCGAAAATTTTCGAAAATACGTATTTATGGAAATAAGAGAAATCCTTGTATTTTTTGAAATTACGTGTTTTCTCGTATTTTCGAAAATACTAAAAATCCGCGAATCTGAAGTTTCGGAAGGCGGAAAATCTGGAAAAATCGTCCGTTTGCGAACGGGATAAATCCGCGGCAGATCCGGGTTCGGCCATCCCTACTCTTGATCCCTGTTTTCTGCCTGGTGCCCTACCGTTTAATCCTTTTGCTCTAGTGTAGGGGACCCTATTCAACCCCCAACGCCATGTTAATTTGCAAAAAAATAATCAGTAATGTACCTTCAGAGAACTGTTCCCCCCTGACAATCACAGTGGCTACTGCCAGTCCAGCCCCCTGCTTGCAATTTCCTGCAAGCAGAGGGCTGGATCAGAACACCAGGGGAATGAATCTCTGTAAGTACCTTTCTGATTATTTTTTTGCAAACAAACACAACAGTTGGGGGTGGGATAGGGTCCACTACACTACAGAAAAAGTTAAAAATTAAGGTGGAGATACCCTTTAAATAGCTAACATTGTAAAATACTGCTTCCTCATTTAAGGATTGGTATTTTTATTGAAGGATCACTAAGTATTATTATTTAGGTACAGTATTTAAGAATCTGTAGTGTTATTTAAAAAGAGCTATTTTTATTTAGGTAGGGATATTCTTATTTTAGGAGGGACATTTTTATTTAAGGCTAGTATCCTTATTTAGGGAGATGTGTTCTAATTTAAAGATCAGTATTTTTTATCATAAGTTAGGAATAGAGATTTGGAATAAAGATAGTTCGTAAACAAACCCATTAAAGTCAATGGGAGAAAATAGTTCAAACATATCTAATTATTTACAGTAAAAATAGCAATGGTTACTTATTGTAAATGGCTCTGACATCTAGGAAATGGTCTGGGGAATGTTCATACCCTCAAACCTTGTTTAAACACTAACTTCCCTCACGATTGGGCAATTGTCGGGTTTCCGCATTTGACGGTTATCGCCAATTCAAGGGTTACCAAACAAACCGTTACATTAGAGGGTTATGGCAAAAATCGAGGGTTATCAAACCGTACGCAAATTTGATAACTTCGAATTTTCGACAATTATCGAAATTGAAAAACCCGAACTAGTCCGTAGTTCGGGAAGTTATAAAAGTCCGAGTTCATCCGAACTATTAAAGTTCGGGTCGAGTTTGGGTTCTAGTCCAGTTCTAGTTAGGAATGAGTTGTGTTAGTTACCAATTGGTCTCTTTAAACTGCTAGTATCACAGGTAACCTTTAAAATAATATGCATCATTGGAAAAAATAGCAAGAATTTTTTTTAGAAATATAATCTAATTAATAGACAGTGGAATTTAAAGGGAATGTCCACCCCCAAAACCATAATTTATTATGTTATTGGACATTATCCTAGCTTTAAAACAAGCCAAACTCTATAAAAATCTGTTCAGCCAATTTTAAGATGCATACCTTTTTAGAACCTTCTTTTTGCAGATCAAGAGCATCAAGCTCTCACCTACGTCCGTGCCTTATCCATTCCCCCACAGCCTTCATCCTTTCTAGCACACACCCCCACCACCATCCAGATCCATCCTCGCCCCCCCTTACTAGCACCTAGCTTAAAATCCCTGCCCAGTCCTAACCGCTGACTTATTTTTTTAGAAAAATAATCAGAACTGTACTTACAGGCCTTCGTCACCACGGTGCTCTCCATGACGTCAGCCACATTTGTGATTGGCTGAGTCTCAGCCAATCACAGACGCGGCTGTCAGTCTGGCCCCCTGCTTGCAAGTTCCAGCAAACAGGAAGCCGGATCAATGCGCCACAGGAGCGAAGGGGTTGTAAATAACGTTTTGATCATTATTTTAAAGAATAAACATGGTGGTTGGGGGTGGGCAGGGACGATCTATCATATATGTAAAGATGATTTTAGGGTGGATATACCCTTTAACAAATCCTTACTTAAAATTGTAGAGAGGAAATTCCAAAAACAATAGGACTTATGTAATAAATGGAGATTATTTGCATTTGCTATGAATACGTAGCAACCAATCAGATGTAATCTAACTGCAGTGGATCAATTTAAAATCTGATTGGATGCTGCAGATCAATAGAACTGGCAAACATTTTCACCTAAGGCATTTTAAATCCTATTTGTTGAGATGAACCAGTAGAATCATGGTTTTAGATAATCCTGCAACAAAAAATATTGATTTTAATTCCATTTAACATAGCGTTAACTACACTTAGATCTAGGAACCGAACTTAAACTTAAAACCAAACAAAATATGAAAGGATAAGAAGTTACCACAATAATAATTAGGTGTTTCAGTAACTGCAATCTTCTTAAACAATTATAATTAAAAATGGGGTATTTTGTGGATGCATTTTTATTTTAAAAATAACATTCATAATGAATTATATTTAAATATGAGGAGTTGTTTATTAGCTATGAAATTGGTTATTGGCTAGAAAACCATAACCTTGTTAAAGTTTTTAAATAATGCAGGTATTAAAGTTTCTTGGCTTGGACAAATTATCTCTATTAAAATCAAGCTACTACCTAAACTTCTTTATCTATTAAGAGCGGTCACAATAAATACACCTAACTGTTACTTTTCAAAATTTACCTTGGAAAAATTCAAAACCCAGAATAGCGACGGCTTTGTTTACTAAACCCAAAAACCAGGGCAGCCTAGGTTTCCTTTATGCTAAACTGTACTATCAAGTGACCAAAACAGCAGTCAGTAAATATTCTAAAACTAAATAATAGATCTAATTGGATCACACTGGAGAATGAAACCCTCCAATATTCAAACTTATCATTAGACCTTTGATTTCAAACAAGTGTAAAAAGAAATTACCAGTCCTTCTACCCACTCTTGGAGTTACCTTCAAATTATGGAATCAGCTTTAATATTCCCCTACATCATAAGCTGGTCTCCATCCTAACTTTCTACTTCAAGCTCTAACGCTTATTTTATCTAATTTTATTTAAATTTCAGATATCCTAACAACTCAGGTACTTTCAACATTTGATTTCAATTCCTCCTTTTTAACATATATCCATTCTTGATAAATCAAATTACCCCTACTTTCAAAAGGATAAATGGCAAGAGGAACTGTATTAAAGGGGAACTGTGGTCTCCATACAAGTGATCTTTACTAAAAAGGGTGCACCCCTACCTTTAAAATGACTCCAGGATCATGCTACTAGTTGCAGTCTATCCAAAGTCATGCCAGCACTGTGAGTTGTGACATCACCAGCACCACTGGTCGGCCCCCAAGTTTAAGGTTGGAGCATGCCCACTGCTGGAAATGAGCATCCCCACAAGGCCAACCCAACCTTATTTTCATCATTTTTAAAGCTAGCCACAAGTCTGAAAAAACAAAATTTCTCCCTAAGATGTCTATAGATAGATGAAAGGACAGAGAATGTTTGTAGATCTGTAACTAGCTTTGGAAAAGATTGTTTTTTGGGGGTGGGGCTTATGTCACAGCTAATAACACCTGCCTGTCACAAATACAGGACAGTTTGTGAAGTGTCAGTTAACAAGCCTATAACTTAAGATCAAGAGATGCTAAAAACATCATCCTAGGCTTGTTGAAAAGTTCTGAGAAAGCTCTTTTCAATACAGAACACTTGTATGGAGTTACCCTTTAAAGTTATGTATCACTGTTATAATGTACCTTTTACTTGCTAAAATGTTCCCAAGAATTTATAATTTATTCTGGGTAGTATGTCAAGAAAAGGAATCTTTATTACATACAGTATTTTGTGGAAATGTGAAAAAAAGTAAGCCATTCTGGTTATCATATTTTAGAATGTCTTTAAAAGAAATGTTAAAGAAATCTTAGATTTATATATCCCAATTCTACCTGAAATATATCTTCTAAATATAGGCTTAAATAATATGCTAAAAAAAAAAATATTGTTGACATGACATATATTAGCAAAGTAAAATTATTAATTGCTAAATTGATTTATTTTTTTCTTTTAACTTTTCTAGAATGCTGCAATATGGATCTATACCAAATTACTCTCATAATTTAAACAATGTTGTTTATTTTCTGTAAATATTTGAATATTTAATAAAAATTGATAAATAAAGTTGCAACTTCTACTAAAGAACCATTTAAAATCTAAATTATATCCCCTTATTACTATGCTTGATAAATTAACAAAATCTTGGAAACAATATAATATTTCATAGCTTCATTAAAATGAACCTGCTACAATATCTAAACTTCTATTTTTGTCCCAATAAATATTTCATTTTCTTTTAAAAAAAAATTCAAAACACCCTCAAAGTTAATTTGTAAAGATTTGAAACCTAGGATAGGTTTAGTCATTTTAACCATACTCAAAAATCTAGGGGGTCTAATAGAAAACATTTTTTATCCAGCAACTTTATTGGCATAATCACTATAGTTCCTTAAACTAGATAGACACAAATGGATCACATTGGAGAAATATAGCCCCCAAAACACTAAATTAACACTAAATTATTAGACCACTTATTATGGATACCAAAAAAATGCAAAATTAAAGTACTATTTCTAATGCCCACCACTGAAGTTACCCTCAGTGGGGGAATTATGGAATCAAAATTCCCCTTCCTGGCACCCTGGCCTCTTTCCTAACTTTCTGCTTTCCACAAACAATAACACTTATTATTCCTAACTTAAAACTATAAATATAGACAGAACATAAATAACATAAAAAAACTTTCAGATATCTGTACAATTCGTTGTCGTTTAACATTTAATGGCTCCAAGAATATTAGGAATATTCCTAATTCCTTCATTCTTACATATCTCGAAATTGTAAGTTACTTCAAGTACCAACAAAGGGCAAAAAGAAATACAAATTAATATTTCAATAGACTAGTGGAATCATGTCTTACTATTCCTCCATATGTCCATTGCAGCTATAAACTTCCTAGAAACCAGTATAAAGCTTCCTACTATGCTTGCTAAAATGTTTCCAATAGTTCCCAATTGTGTATTGAATGTGGGAGAGAAGGCTTTTGTTTTTAATTACATACCGTATCTTGTAGTAGTATGGCAAACTCAAGTCATTCTGATCAGCTTGTTTTGTATTATTTATAGAACTCTTAGAACTCTCAGGTGCTGGTGTAATTTATTTATTAAATTTGCAGCAACCAATCATTTGTTTAACTGCCTTAACCCAGTAAAAAGCTACGATCTGATGATTGGTAGCATACCTTCAATTCTGCACCTCTTATTGCAACAGTCACTCAGATTTATATATCACACTTTTACCCAAGATTGCCATTCTAAATATTGGCTTAAATAATTTTACAAAACAGAAAATATTAATACACTTTCTAGCAGTAGTAAGGATATGAATTGTGAGAAGCTTGGAAAAAAATATTCCCCTCTTCTAAGGAAAAGTTAATACAAACAATTAATGCCATTGCTATCCTAGAATACACAAAAAGTAAATACTTTTATTACTATTACTTATCCAGTTTCCTTTATTGATTTTTTTTAACTGAAATGTATTCTCTTTAAAAAAAATTCATAATATGTGATAACTTTATGATAAATGCCTATTCTGTTTAATTGTTTTCTTTTATTTTATTGTTACTGTGTGCTTTCATTGTTTTCTTGGAAAAAAATGAACATTTAGAAATTTAAAAAAAATTAAACTGGTCTCATATATAACTTAACTCTTTGTATGTTGATTTTGTATATGTCAAAAATGTTATTAATAAAAAAAAAGGTTTATTAGTATTCTAATCTTCAGAGCCTCACTGCTTTAGAAGGTTTCCCAAAATATTCCAAAAATGTTTAAACCCAAGAATCATGAGTTCTAGAGCTAAAACTAAAAAGTAAAGTAAAAGCTGTACTAATACGGTGGGCTTCAGAACCAAGCTCGACCCCTGTTCTGAAGGCTTTTCTTGGGAAATTTCCAAGCATGTCCCTTTTATTAATATTAATCTTTTCTACATTTACATCATATACAGATATAAAAAAGCACAAACATGATTAATCATGCAAGCAAAATTATTATATACTTTTTAAAACTGGCTCCTTTAAAACCTCCACAGAGAAAACACAAAAGAGCCAAACCTCAGCGAGATCTGGGAACAATTCATAAATATTTGTCATTTAGAAAGTGAAAAGAACATGTTTAGAAGTGTTTCCATTATACATCTTGGTACTCACAAAGAATACTTAAAGGGACAATAAACACACAGCAGTAACAATGTGGAATATGGCCTTGGAAATTTGGAAGGCAAACAGTAATTTTGATTGAGATTATGTTCTGTTTATTGATGTTTAATCATTTTTAAAAAGCACTTGTAAACATGTATATATAGACTATTGGCAAAATATGTGTTCAAATAAGAAATGAAAAATACAACTTTATTTCTTTGGTTTTAACTCATTGTTGCCCATTAGCTATAGAACTCCCCAGGGTAGTAACTAAAAGGGCCAGTTCTGGACATTTTGGTGCCCATCCACCTCTTGCTTTAGTCATTGTGTAGATTAGAAAATGATTTTACAGTATGCAAACAGGAAGGCTACAAGTAAACTAAATTGGTAACAACTTACTGCTAATGCCCTCCACCCTCTCAGTGCCCTAGCAGTTTGCCTAGGTCCCTTATGTCACGAAAGCCACACTTACGATCATTAGGAGGGCTTTCTCTTGAGGTGTGGAATATTTGCTGCTATCGTAACATATTAAATCAACAAAAGAAACTAACTCAATTTCATTAAATTCAGTTGCTCCTAAAAGAGGAAGACAAATGGAAAACTAATTGGATTTTTTTTAAAAAAAATCAAGATGCCACAATATTGAGTATTTCACTCAAAATTAAACTATTCCTTTAATGTATTGATTGAAGACCAGGAGGTTAAAGAGCTATTGCCTTACCTTCCGTTCTTCAATCAATTGAGCAGGAGAGACAGACGAAGAAAAAAGATATTTACTTTACATGCGATCCTTAGCTGCAGCAACTATAACTAGTAACTATATCGTGCATGCACAATAATTAGTGCTATAGTTACTCCGAACAGAAAGTGGTCGGGAGTTTTCACTGCTACAGTGGAGGATCGCATATAAGGTAAATATCTTCTTTCTTTGTCGCTCCTGGTCAATTGATTGAAGAACGGTAGGAAAGGCATAGTCCCTTAAACTCCTGGTCTTCAATCAATACATTAAAGGAATAGCTCACTTTTCGAGTGAACTATTTTATATAAATGAATGCCTATGCTGATGGTGAATCTTCCATGCAACATTTTTTTTCCAGTTAGAATATCCTTTGTCATAATTCATTTGGTTGCAATGCCTTTATCATAGACCCGACAACAGACTTCATGAGACAAACATGGATGGTGCCAGACTATATGTTTTTACATTGTACTAATAAATGCTAAGTTTTACGCATCCACTGAAGTCTGTTGATCTCCTCACCAACTCTTCATGTTACATTTTGACTATCTGGATTGCTGGATCGGTTCCATAGATGTTGGAGGATGCTGAGACAGCGTGGTTCACTATTGTGGTGCAGCTACCCACAGTAAGTGTGACCTATACTTGTAACCAAAATTCTATGCATTGGTCATTTGCCTCTTCCATGTGATACTAGTCTAGTTAAATATCATCTTCCAAAATATAATTACTAGTTTGCCCTGAGATTAAGGTGCATGACTTTTTTATTATTTGATGTATTTACCCTTTAGTTAATTTAGTGTTAAAGTGCAGCTAAAGCATCAAAGGGACACTATACTGAAAAAATGACTTTGCCTCATCTTAATCTGTAATTGAATACATGTAAGTAGCACATACTCAGATTTGCATGTGTTGCTGCATGCCTTCAATCCAGCACACATTTTGTCTAGGAGCAGTATCCCCCCTCCCTCTTTTAACCATTCCTACTTCCATCCGACCTGACTTTTACCCCACAAACCAACTGTCAAGCCTGCACACAGCATTCTAACTGTCAAAACTCGGTCACAATTCCAGCTACAGTAAAACTAATCACAGAAGAATAGTTTTTGAGAGCAAGGAACTTGATTGATAGCTGAAATTAAAGAAGTTTTAGATTGGATATCTAAAGAAATAGGGGGCAGATCAACAAAAAATTATACAGTGGTGGTTGGGAAGAATTATAGTTTCCAGTTATGGTCAATTTTAAATAACCTATTTTTGGTATAGATGCCCTTTAACCCGTTTTACCCTTCTAATGAATAGTTCATTAATTTGTTCTCTATTAGTTTAGCCCTTTCCTTTTCTATAGGATAAGCACTTGGTGGTAGAGAGTGGCTTTTGGCCAGTGCAGAAACATTTGACCACCAAACCTTGATTGTCTGTGGTAGACTGAGAGTTCTCTCTTAAAAAAACAGCTTAGGAGTCAATGGTTGAACTTATCAGTACTTACTATATCAAAGATATACAGTAGATGGCTGAACCAGCTAGATTTTGTTAAATCAGTGGGTTTGCCAAACCACAGTAAATTCTTCTGTCAAACTTCACAAACAAATTTGGACTTCAAAATTTGAGAGATAAAACTCAATTAACAACTAAATATATATATATATATATATATATATATATATATATATATATATATATATATATATATATATATATATATATATATATATTATAGATATATGTAGGCAGGGAAGTAAAAGTTTAATTCCGATCACTGCCTGGGAAATGTAATGAGCTATGTTTAGAAACAACAGACAACCAAAGCTTGCAAATCACATTGAATTTTCATACATTCCTCATAATATCGACATTGCTTCGACCTTGATAATTGCAACCTGTGTTTATTTTTAAACATTTAAATACACACTACTGTAGTGTTATAAAGGAGTCATTTAATGATAACATTAAACAAAATAATGTTTGTGTTTTTTAGGAGCATGTCTCATTAAAGCAGCAAGAATCTCCCAGTGTGTCATTTACCAAGGTAAACACTAAGACAGTGGGTTGCCTCCATGAGATTGCACTATTAATTAGGCTTCATTTTAACATCTGATCTGGGAGGATCTCCATATTTGCCCGCAATTCCAACAATGATTTCCATTTGCATATCATTAGCAGCTTGTTATTGCTGCTATGAAGTTTAAAGAAACAGGCAGGTGCAAAGCCTAGGAAGTTGCTAAGTTTTGTTAGTGTCGATTGTGCTGTATTAATTCCTGTGTTTATTGTTTCCCAGTGTCCCTTCTAAGCTTGCTCATACAAAACAGCAGGGCTGTGTACACAGGTTAAAATATAGGAAAACACCAAAATCCGCAGGAAAACAAACACAGTACGCAACGCAGGAAATTCAATTCTGCATCTGCACAGGCAATATGTATCTGCACACACACCTAAAAAATTGGATGAAACACCAAACAACATCTAATTAAATGCGTTTTTTCCTTTTTCAGCAAAATCAAGGTCATAAAAAATAGCGTAACTGCTATGAGACAAGAAAAACTTGCAGGGGGATGTAATAAAAGTTCTTATTGTTAAAAATTGTGATAATTTTGCCCCAACCAATCAGATGTTATATACTATTTAAAAGCTAACATCTGATTGGTTGGGGCAAAATTCGCACCATTTTTAATGATAAGAACTTTTATTGAATAAGAAAAAAGGTAACTGAGGGTCGCACTCCAAATCTTTAGAAATATTTATTATAAACCACACATAACCACATCACAACGTTTCGGGGGAATCACCTGAATCACCCGAAGAAGGGGGCATTCCCCCGAAACGTTGTGACGTGGTTATGTGTGGTTTATAATAAATATTTCTAAAGATTTGGAGTGCGACCCTCAGTTACCTTTTTTTCCTGTGAAATCCATCGGTTCCTAAGGGAAGAACCCACAGAGGTGTCTTCACCCTAGTTTGGTAGAGTGCACCTCCACCATTGTTTATTCTGCTTTTATTGAATAACCCTGTTTATGCTTTGCTATAAAACAAGTCAGATATGCAGAAGCTACCACAGTCTAGCAACAAACAGAGCAAGGCTATAAATAAATACTTCCCATGGCAACATAACACTTTCAAAATATCATTAGGTGGGACCTACCGCCCATGCCAGTTAACTGCATTCTCAAGTGAGTGCATGTAGGCACCGTTAGAACTGGAAATGACCTCCTCTTCTGTATGATACATGCACATATACATTAGAGGTATAAAGTATGAGCCCTGGAATTGCCCATTAGAAATGTGGTGGCGCCTTGTGGAGGAGAAAAGGGAGTTGCATAACGTGAAAAAACAACGGGCCCATTAGACAAAGTTTACCTTTGAGGTAATTATGTTTCAATACAGAAGTCAACGGGAGTCGAAATTCTGCAATTAGCATACTTTATTAAGGGCTTAAAATCGCATTACAATGTGGGTGCTGCACTTGGATTCACTTTTCACACGAGTTACTGTGTGGCCTTTGCCTATAGGTCTTATAGCTATTTGTGTGCATATAGTAATTTGCATGTATGATATGAGAGAAACTGCACGGAAGCGCTCACCTTTACTTACAAATATAAATATATATAGAGAGGAAATCTTGGCTAGTGGACTGGCTGGAAAACTGACTGGGGCAAAATAAAATGGCAATTATTTTGCAGGACATTATGGGAAGAAACATAAATTAGAATTGCTGTAGAAATTTGAAAAATTTTGCATAACCACAAAGTTTGAGGTTTCGTGGCACCACATATTTAGCAGCAAACTCACTCCACCTCTAGTTTCAATGAGATGTCTGGTCATCTATTCCAATAGCAAAGTTGATCCCATTGCTTCTACAAATAAATACAACTATCACAGGGCTAAATCAATAGACTTTAAAGTATTATTTCTTTCAGCTTTGTGGCAGTAGAATGGTTAAGTCAAGGGTTTAACTAAAAAAAAGCCTCCTATCAGTGAACCAGCATGTGTTTTAACAGCTTGTGTTTCTTCAATGTTATTTCTTATGAGAAATCCATTGCCAACTCACCATTATTTTTTTCTTCTTTATAATGGTCTAACCCCTGACATTCAGAAGATTTCAAGAACAAGCTTACAGAGGAGCAATACCCATCTGTACCTGTATCTGTGTGAAGCACCAAAACGTTAATAAAGTTTCCCATTGATTAAGAAGGTGTGCTCGGAAGAAACATTATTTTTATATTTATATTCAAATGCAATCCAAAATGTGGGCACTCCCCCTTAAAAGTTTGGTAAAGTTTGGTAGTCCATTGATTACCCCAGTGCAACCAGCAGATCGATAAATAGAAGCCAGTAAAGCCTAGTGAACACGTGGGAATAATTTACAACAATGCCTTTAATTGGCAATATAACAAGCATGGAAAGTTTTAGGTCCTGAATTCCAAGGCTTTATCAAGCCAAATGAAAAGAAACATAAGGGTTACAACCATTTCTAAAGTGCTCAGTACATCACTTCCCGTGACATCATCAAATAACTTCCTCCTGTGGACAGAAAAATGTGAAACTCCAAACCCTGGAAAACCAGGGATATGCATACATAATATATAATAATGTGCTATGCAATGTATTCTTATTAGAGTCCATCTTCTACAAACTCATAAGATTGTCTATATATTTTTAAAGTTCTATATAGAAAAAGTGTAAAGATATATGAATAAAAGAGAATAAAATAAGTTGTAACATTTATTATTGTTTTAATTTGGCTTGATAAAGGCCTGGAACTCAGGGCCGAAACGTCCCCTGCTTGTTACTGTATGTAGCCAATTAAAGGCATTGTTGGAAATAAATCCCACGTGTGCACTGGACTTTATATATAAAACAGGGTGTAGGAGGTGCACTATTTACACAGTTAAAACACACTAATACTACGTGTTTCGGCCATCTTGTGACCATCGTCAGGCACACCGTCCCAGGTACATAACATCCTATTAAACATAGACTCTTTAAAACCAAACCCCCTTCCCTCCCCCAGTCCATTAGGAAAGATGCTGTCCAGAATGCCTGAAAACCGGGCCACTTATCCCTTACAAGGTAAGGTAACTAACACCTAAGATAATACAGAACACTTACTGCACATAAATCTCACATCCCAAGGGTACACACTAGGGACAATGATACCAAGCTCGACATCCCAACTATCAGACATAGGAATGTTATGAATTAGATCCATGTACCATCAAATTAGGGATATACCCTGCAGACCTCACTGCTACACCACTTAGACAGGGACCAAAAACAACTATTCTGAGAATTATATTAAAGGAAACATGCAAGGGCCAATTGCTCATTTAGTCCTCTCGGAGCTAAGGTGTCAAGCTTGTGTATCCACCTAGCCGCTCTCCTCATCAATAAGTGTTTACGATCCCAACCCCTATCATTGTCAGGGACCTGGTCTATTGCCATCCCCTTGAGGCATGATACACCATGTTTAGCTTCACAAAAGGGCCTCGCTACTGACAATTCACTGAACTTGGCGTTTGCCCTGTTGGGTTCTTTATACACCGCTCTAATAGAAAACCTATGGTCTGATGGTCTGCCATTCTTTCACTGACAGGGGTAGTGGTTTTACCCACATAATAAAACCCGAAGGAGCACACTATGATATAAATAATGTAAGAGGATAAACATGTCAATCTTAGTTTAATTTTAAACCTGTGCCCTGTATGGGGATGGGCAAAGTCCATGCCTACCAGCATTGATCTATAGGTCAAGCATCCACTGCATTTATAGCAACCCATCTTTCCATGCCCTAACCAGGTGTTTTTATGTGTTTGAGGGTTAACCCTGAGGTCCTTATTAACCAATAAGCTGCAGAGATTCTTACCGCGCCTGTGGGCAAAAATGGGTCTGCTATTTCGGAGTGCAAGATTATGATCATTGGTCAAAATATCCTAATTCTTTCTTGCACTGCGTCTAATGGCTCCACCATTTGTAGAATATTGTAAGCAGTGGGGAATCGCTTCTTAAGTCGCAGTACTAGGATGCTCGGGGGTCTTAGTCCCTGAATGAGTCTTGACAGCCCACCAAAGGCCTGAAACTTGTTGATTGTTAATTCTATTCATTCATAATAATTCATTTTCAGTCTAGAGGACTAATTTATCTAATGCTGTATCGAATACAAAAACCCTTTAGGCTTTGGCATATATTAATGCTGGTGCTGTGGGTATGATTGAATGTACAAAAAAATAAATTGAGGGGTTTACTTACAGCAACCTAATTTGAGAGATTGTGTTTGTATCCTGGCGAATGCAGATTGTTGCTATACGGAGGAGAGAGCGTCCGGTGCTTTGGGTCGGATGTCCAGCAGAGTCCCGGTGCAGATATCCCCACTTAAGTATATGCCTTGTTGATACTTACTGTTTTTGTTTCTACATCAATGTTTAGGTATGGGTTAGGGTTACCCCGACCCCTGTGATGGGGGGGTTGCGCGGAGGCGCCCGTTTATGCATTGTTACATCCGATTTACTTACCTATTAATTCAGCTTGCTGCTCTACTTTATTGCTTTATATCCTGCTTTCATTCCAGGACGCCATAGTTAGATGAGTATTGATCTGGGGACGCCCAGATATTTTTTAGACGTTTATGATGTTAAGGTACTATGTGTTGTGTTTTAAATGTATAATAAAGTGATGGTTTTATTTTCTCTATGTTGGAGGGTTCTTTTATAAATACCTTTGAGTTATATCTATTTTCCCATTTATATGTTATGGGAATGTGTATTTCCCTATATATGGCTGTATGGATGCCTCTGCGGTTTCCCAGAGTTCAGTGGGTTTTCTGGTGGTTGACCAATAACTTTGGTTAACATACTTGTTTATTTTTCAGTCTAGAGGACTGCACCCTTATCCTGTCTATAAAGTAGAATATGTTGAAAATGCATAATTCATTTAATAACTCCCATAAACCTCTTTGACTTATTTAAAAGTATGGGAAATGTAGTTCTTCAAATAGCCAGTATGCTGTGTTTATAAAACTACAGAAAAGTGGTCCAAGGTATATTTCACTGGGCTCTAAGAATGTTTACTCTCCTGTGGACTCTACTACTGTATGTTCAGTTTTAACAATTATCCAATCGGGCCTTCGGCAAGTCATTCTCCCTCTGCATTGCTGAAGACTGGATTACCCATTAAGAGAGGGGGAAATTGTGCATTGATGATTCATACAGATACAGCCTTTAAGGGGCACAATATTTTGTTGGAACTAAAGTAATATATTCAAGCACTTTCTTTTTATCATGGGACATAAATATATGTATGTTATATGTTTTTCCTTTCTTTTTTTACAGTAACATATATGTCATATAGACTAACCTGTAGTTAGGAATGCCAAGTGTATTAAACATGCATTAAACACTTTAGAGCAGGAAATACGTGAATATATTATGTGAACCGTTTGTACAAGAGGTAGTTGCATTCTGAGCATTCCAACATTCAGCATTAACAATCCCCCCGCCTGCAAGTGGACTTCATGTCTAGCACAAAGGCTGCTTCTTTAACTCTCCATAAAGTTGTACAGCTGAATGGGGGTGAGGGCACACAGAGGAACAAATATCCCCCTTACCCCACCCCACTTCCTTATTCAAAAGCTATTCATCACCAAGGAGAAGGGAAGGAGCGCAGAGAAGTACAAAGACAGGAGAGAGTCACAATGCACATTGCCAGTTAATCGTAAACACATTATACAAGTGTGGCTGCACAGGGAATGGGAAATGCACTGTTTGTGTCAATTATAATGGCTGTAATAATAACAACAGTAATATAGCTATCACACAAACACCTGGAAAAAGATCTATAAAAACAAAACAAAACAATATATATATATATATATATATATATATATATATATATATATATATACAGTATATATTCCTCCATAGTTAGCACTCCACTTCTTACAGGATTCAATGCCCCAGTTCTGAATTCCAAAGATTAAGCGCACCAATCTAAAAACAGTTATCCCATCCTCCTAAAAATAAATAGTTAACAACTCGCACCACGTGTAACTTCAAATAGAAACATGTATTAAAGATACCCAGGTCCCCACCTCATCTCTTCAAGTCCAAAAACTGTGAAGTGTATCTCCAGCTGTGCTAAAAAGATACATACTGTACCTAAGAGTCCCATACTAGTTTTCAAATCAGCTTTTAATCGACTCCTAGTCCTGATATTACCTAAGGGACCTTGTCACATGTAAGAGATGTCACCCGGGGGCCCGATACCATTCTGCAAATGTACATGGAACACTTATTTTTCCATAAAGTTTAAGGGCATACACGCTGCTCCTATATAACACGCAGTCACCAGGGTAACAGGGAGTATACAGGTCCTAATTTGTGAACGCCACTAAGCAACAACATCACTCTCAGCATGGACACTATTCCCAAATGGACCACCCGGAAGGTTAAACGCAGCAACACTGGAAGAGGGAAAAGCGTATAAAAATAACTATTAGGATACATCAGTGTGTATTGTCAGCAATGTCTCTGTGTTTGCAGACAAAACAAAACTTTTTCAACCATTAAAAGCTACAGAGGATGTGCAATTGTTGCAGGTGGAGCTAGATAGATTATCACACTGGGCTGCTAAGTGGCAGATGCGATTCAATGTTGATAAATGTAAGGTAATGGATTTTGAACATAAAAATCCTGGTGCTATAAATAGCTCTGTGTTAAATAAATCTCTGTTGGAAAAGATCTTGGAGTTTTGGTAGATAATAAACTTAAATGTTGCAAGCAAGCAAGATATTGTCATGTATAGAGGGGTATAAATTCAATGGAGAGAAATATTATTCTCCCTCGTTATAAAGCATTCATAGAGCCTCATCTGTAATATGTGGTGTAGTTTTTGTATCATATGTACTAAAAGGACATCTTGGAAATGGAAAGGCTTCAAAGAAGGGTAACTAAATTAAAGGTTATGTCCACCCCCAAAACTAATTTTTACTATGTGCCTAGAAATGGCTATAAACCTCGACCTCGCAAGGTTTATAGCAGTGACAGGTCTCCCCAAACATTACCAGCCTCCCGATGCCTTCTGCTTGACCTTTTCCTGTGATTGGCTAAGGCGCAGTGCCTCAGCCAATCACAGGAGTGGACGCTGGTCGAGCCCCTCTTGCTTGACTTCTGTGCACGGAAAAGGCACAGAAGTCAAGCAGAAGGCATCGAGGGAACGAACGCGGGTAAGTACGTTTGGGGGGACCTGTCACTGCTATAAACCTGGAAAGGTCGTGGTTTATAGCCATTTCCAGGCACATAGTAAAAATTAGTTTGGGGGGTGGACATACCCTTAAATAAGGGGACTCGTGGAGCTTGAATATGAAGACAGATTGGATAAGTTACAATTATGCAAACTAGAGAAAAGGAGCTTGCGTAGGAATATGATTACAGTGTATAAATACATTAATGGATAACTCACAACTTATTAAAAAAAACCTCCTCCGTCCGATTATCCGCTGCTGACCGTGCTGCTCTTTGGTCCACTTCAATATATATAATCAAACAATTGGCAGACAGACATTCCAATGGAATTAGTTGGAAAAAAATTTTTTTATTTACCCAACTGTGAGATTCATCTCCGGCATCTTTTCGAGTGGACCTCCACCCTTTATCAAGCCTTGTTGGGTTGGGTAAATAAAACAAAACATTTTTGCAACTAATTCATTTTGGAATGTCTGTCTACCAATTGTTTGATGATAAATACATTAATGGGCCATACAATAAACTGGGCAGTTTTCAGCAGTAGAAGATGCAGATATTAAATCTGGAAGTTTAGTCTTCAAGTTGGGAAGGGGTTGTTCACTGTCTTCCAATGTCTTCCAATGGACATTGTGATGGAAGGTTCAGTGAATAGTTTTAAAAAAAAGGATGGATGTGTTTCTAAAAACAAAGAATGTTGTATGTTACTGGAGTTGATCCAGGGATATTTCTGATTGCCACTTGGAGTCAGAAAGGATTTTTCCCCCTTCATGCTGTTTGTTTGTTTTTTTTGCCATCTTCTGGATCAACTATTAGGCACGAAATGTGGGTATTGCTGATTAGGTTGGATATGTCTTTATTCAATCTGAAATACTATAATACACTAATAAACATATTGGCATCATTTAAAGTAATTTTACAAATAGCAGCTCATGCTCCAATGTTTCATAAAGTCTAAGGGGAGATAAGGTGCAAAGCCATATGATCCACTGTCTTTCACCTCTTTTTCAAGATCCTCAGACAGTCCCAGCAGGGATATGATCAATAATCATGTACTTAAGCATTGATAAATTGTGGCCAGCTTCTTCTAAATTACGGGCCACTTGTAAGTCCTAACATCTAGGCTCCTTGAAGCTAACCTTCTGCACACCCCCTCTTCATGGACATCCAAGGTACTCATTGCTGCCATAATTGACACCCAATAGTTAACCATCCTATCATGGATGTGGCTGACAACCTATAGATTCAGTTAACTAGTTTCATCCATGCCCTCATCAGTTGTTGCTTTAATAGGGGTTCTTTGTAACATTGCTCAAGAAAATGGCAGGTCATTTCTTGTAAAGTTTCAGTCCAGTCCGGGTCAGTATTATTGACTACCTTGGATGTCCATGAAAAAGGGTGTGTGCAGAAGGTTAGCCCCATGGGCCTAGATGTAACGACTTACCGGTGGCCCATCATTTCAAGGAAGCTGGCCATAATTTATCAATGCTTGTAAACATTATTATTGATCATATCCCTGGTGGGACTGGGGATCATGAGAAACTTTTGTTAAGAGACATGAAACACAATGGATCTTATAGCTTCGAACCTTATCTCCACTTGGACTTAATTACAATATAAACATTAGCTGAAGTTGTAAATTTGACACTACGTAATCTGTCTGCATTTTTAATTATGACCATTGTGTTTTTTAAATATAATGTTTCCTATTTGCCAGTATGTTGCAACTGATGTGTGCTAAATGTTTTTATACACTTTTATTTCCCACTTCCAGGGTTGCTGCATTTAACCTTCCATAGTATGGGCCTCCTATGTATATATACTATGACTGCAGCCTGCAGGGGTGATACATGTTTATATATAATGTAGCCTTTACAAGGATCTCTCATTGTATGACTAAGCAGCAGGTTATTTTGGACCCTATTTAAAATGAGGGTGTGTAGTTAAGTGAACGCTGTTTAGCCAATCAGAATGATAGGGATGTCTGTGCTGTGGAATTTTAAAGAGTGCATTTGTCCCATTGCAGAGTGATTAATATAGTTGCACAAGACTTACAAACATACAGTAGATAAACTTCACAAGAACCATGAATACCGTATCCTGTTAAATATTTAAATGACCATGTTATGTACCCCTTACAGCGAAACATTAGACATCAATATTGAGCTCCTCATTTAAAAGCTCAAGGCAGCTGGCCAAATGCTTTGGAACTCTGAATAACTTAGAATATGCTTATATTGTACATTAATAGGGAAACAAGTTGTTTAATATCTAATATCTTAACCCCACCCCTTAAAAAAACTTTTAATACGTTAAGCAGGAACACGTAAAACATAATTTCCAAAATGGTTAATGTTGTTAAATATGCTCCCACACAGAGATCTCAAATGACTGGCATCAGGCTGACAGATGGTGTGACTGATCGTGCGGTCCCATACGGGACCACACGATTGATTTACCGGCAGTTCCGATCGCCGATACCGACGAACTGCCAATGAAGAACGGTCACGGCCAGCCGCCCCAAACCATCTGTTGGTCGGAAATATCTGATGATGTGTACCCAGCCTTAAACAATGTTTTTTTTAAACTTAGCGGTATCTGGGTCATTGTGCGTAAACATGGCAATTACATAGGGCTTCAAATCTAGGGTCCCTTGCCACTGGTATGGTATTCCACGATAAGGCACTACCCATTTAAGTGCCAAAATAAGAGGTGCAATAGTTTACCTGTGCTTTTAATTTGCAGCAATTAATTAGATGTTAGCTTTTTACAGGGTTACTGCAGATAGATAACATCTTATTGGATGTTTCCGATAAATAGTATGGATAAACTTGTATCAGCCCCATTTTTTAAAAACCAAACTATGACACCATAAAGTACAAATTGTTGAGTTTCGTTCTGTATTTTTGAATTTTCCGGAAAATTCGAAAAATCGAAAACGGACCTAAATTCGAACGTTTCTGTCCATTTTGAGGGACAAATAATAATAGTAGGTTACTGTAAATGACACAGAGACCTGGGGAATGGTCTGGGGAACCCATAAATATAACCAAAACTTATTTTAAGTTTTCGAGTTTTTGAGCTTCCGCATTCCATTTTTGAGAGTTACCGAAATTGATCATTACGTTCGAGGATTAGATTTTTGCTAATCGTCTACTTTCGATTTTCAATAACCGTCTACTTTAGATTTTCAATAACCGTCTACTTTCGATTTTCGATAAAAATCGAAAAATCCAGGTTCCGTAAAATCCAGGAGTTCGAACCCACATTACATCTCTAGTAGCTACCATACTACTACCATTTCTCAAAGCTATAGTTTCTAGTATCTATGCAGCGTGTTTAGGTGCCCATTCACATTGGCGTAGAGAAAATACCACTGTATTTTTCCTCTATATCATGTATATTGTATATGGTGCCAAAATACAATGACTTACAATACAATACAATGCTAATGTGCTATGGTCCTGGCATATTCACCAGGTCCTGGCATATTGCAGACGAGTTCTGATGGAATTTGTGCTGCAATAAACAATTTAACTAATGTGTCTGATAACCAGAAAATAAAATCATTTTCAAAATTCTTTTAGAAAAGACTTTTATACCAAATAGGAACCCAGCATTATATCCACTGGCTATTCGTTCATGTGCACAGCTGTGCAGGAATTATCACTGTACGTTCACAATTGTATATTTAGTACAACTATTAACTATATATATATTTCTATAATACTGAAATACTTTCATAATTGGAAAACACTAGGAAAATTTCTGTTTTCTAAAGTATTATCTTGTTCATTACTAAGCCGTCAGCTAATTAAGATGCAAACACATGGTAAGTTAAATAAGTACAACGTGTGAAACTTCTTCAGTCATATGGATACCCAGTCTTTCAACTCTAAAATAAATTAAATGACAAAATGTGACACATCAGTGCTGAACATCTGTGGACAAGACTACATTAGAAAAAAGCAAAACTAAAAACTTTTGTCCCTAGATTGCTGGGCAAAGCTATGGCTTTAATTACCATTAGGAGTTAGGGGGCAGTGTAGAGGGCTGCTGACTCTGACTATATGAATTAGAGGCTAATGAGCCAGGGTTCCCAAGGTTGGTCACCGCCTGGGGAGCTGCAGCTTTACATTTGTGTGGTCTCAGCCTTTCCCAGCTTGTGTCATTCTGTTCCTGGGATCAGGGGGGCTCCCTCGGTTCCTTTGCACCTGCATCGCTTTTGGCTCCTTCAGGAGTTCGCTGAAGCCTGTAATCAGCTTTGTGAAGCCATTGAGCGCACGGCTGAGTGAAAACTTGCAAAGCTCCCACAGAAGCGAACCTGCTGTGAATAGGAGTCAGCATGGGGGATGCTCTCCAAGCCTATGGCCTGCCAAATTCCAGCAGAGAGCCTTCCAATCCCTGCACACAGCCTGAACCAAGGGAGCTCCCACAAGAAAAAGCTAAAATACCAAGTCCCTGAGGTTAGCAGTCGGTTCCCAGATTAACGGGTAATGCTGCTATTTACAGAACTATTGAGCAGGCACTGAATCCTGCAGTCTAACACCTCCCTATTTACTTATTCTTTATTAGAAAGGGGGGTTTGACTCCCAAGCACCCAGGAGGCAGCACAGGATACTAAAAATTGCACATTAAAAGTTAATAAAACTACACAGCAAAAAAGAAAAAGATACAAATGACACCATTATTACACTGCAGTATGGAAAGTTATAGAATGTGATTCAAATAGCAAATGCCCCAGTGGGAATAAGGAATTTGGAAAGTACTGTTGGATATATTTAGCCAAAAGGCTGTATACACACCAGACAGATTATTGAGTGCTAAACCCCATCAGAAATAGTTTTTTGCCTGATTTCTATAAAGTTGCCTCTATTCAAAAGTAGGTATGTAGAGTGATTTGTGAATATATAATGTAAAGATTGACTGTTAAGATTATTTGTGCAACTATTTTATGCTAAAATTATATTAGCATAGCTGATCAATCTTAACAGCCCAATGGAAAATCCTAACAATTCATCCCAATGCTGCAAGTTAAATGCTCTGTACTTACAATGTTATAGCAGTTAACCAGTTATATTCTCTTATATGGTATAATAACTATAGAAAGCTATTTAGGTATTTAAATCTTCAGTTTAATTGACTGTAAGCACCCGTATACTTTTAGCAATCTGGCACTAGAAATGTTTTTTTTTTTGGTATATTTAATATTTCCCAAATATTCTCGCTGACAAGTCATATGGATATGCCGTAATTCAGAAATTAGTGGATTTTTTTTCTATTCTTGGTAGGGTGCTGGATTAAGAGGCTGGGAGAGTGTAAAACAAGTCAACGTGTAATTGTATGATAAGGCTCTCACGAGGAATTTATTGGCCACATTGCCATTCCTACTCCTTTCTAATCTCGTTTAGCACATTCATTCTCTGCAATCTGTCTCCATAATCTTCTGTGACAGAATGGCAGCCAATAGAAGCCTGCGTGTTTGGAGAGCTGAGAAAATATGCACAGGCATGATAAACTGATGCTAATTATCCAGATTTAGGACACCAAGTGCAGAAGATCAAGGTTTACAAATAGCAAGTCAGAGCCAATGATGATGGCTTCCTAGTGTGGGATATATTGGAGGGGACAAGATAAGGAGAGAAGAGATTTATTGGTCAAAGGGTTTACCTCTCACTTTCCCACTTTTATATTGTAATAAATTTATTTGGGTTAAATTCACCAGAACATTGCTCTTTTATTTGGCAACGTGCCATGACAGTCTAGCTCTTTGTGGGTGTTCAATAAAAGTCCTTGTAATAAAGAACTAGTTGATAAGAAGATACAAATAATTGAGGTAATGGGCAATTTCCTATAGAATACAGCAGATAATCAGAGGGGGAGACAACCTTAGAAAGAACCGAGATAAAACACAGTCAAGGAGATTCAATAAAAGTTCTTATCGTTTAAAATGGTGCTAATTTTGCCCCAACCAATCAGATGTTATTTAACATTTGAAAGTTAACATCTGATTGGTTGGGGCAAAATTAGCACCATTTTAAACGATAAGAACTTTTATTGAATAACCCTGAGTATTTGTAATATGAAATTGAACATTTTTGGTTTGTTTTTAGTTTAGTGTTTATTTCTAGACTACAATTGATTGTTACTTAACTTGCAATGTCTTTGAATGAAATTAATGTGTTTTGCGTTGTTTTAATAATCATAGGGATGTTCTTGTAAGGATAACTTTTTACCTTTAATTATTAAAAATATCTTACTAGGAATCTAAGATACTGAGTGATATTTTTTGACATTATATACATGTTTGGGTTATTAAATAGACACAGTATCTGTTTGCACTAGTAGTTTAACACTAATATGGGGCAATATTTTATTTATTTTTTAAATATGTTTTAACACATTTTAACACTTACAGTAATATGTTAATAAATAAATGATAATAATGTTGCTTTTTAAAAACAATAATAATTATTCCAAAATGGCGATCTTTAAAAAATCTGATGTCATAGTGCTGTCTAGCATTTAAGAATGAAATCAGAAATTCAAAATATCGTTTTATAAGTTCACTGCATATATTATGGCTTCCCATGGCTGATGATAGACTAGAGTATTTGATATGTAATAATCAAGGGCTTCACATAATGGGAAAAATCACATTTATGGGTCATGTAAGCAATGTTCAGTTAGCTTTTCCAATTGATTGCTCACCTAAGCCATGATTGCTGATAAAATATTTGCCAGTCCCTGAAATTTGTGCCACCCATTGGCTTCCTAAATTCCTTTCATATAAAATCCCACTATTTATAAAGCATCTGGATCTTTGTGCCTTGGTCTGAAATACTGAAATAAAACATCTTGCCCAAAATAAATGTATAGTGTACCGATATGAGTTCGGCTCTCCATTCATCGCAATTCTGTATAAACTCCTTTTGGAACTTTAACATCAGCTATCTGCTGGCGCTAAAAAACTTGCACAAAAGAGATGCTTTCTGATCAGTACATTGATTGCATAGTTTGCACACTCCTCTTTTTCCACTTGCACTGCGATCATTGATATGTTACACAATCAGATCGCATGTGATAAGCAAAGAAATTGTGATTGCATGCACTCTGAAAACAGATCGCAGTATAGTGCATGTAATGTCGCCACCCACATTGACATGCACTGTTCTGCGATTCAGATTGCAAGTGCGTGAAAAAGCAGAGCAGTGTGGTCTAGCCCTCATTCTCTCAAAATTCCCTCCACTTCAACCAATGGAAAATGTTGTCTATCATCAAGTTAAATTTGTGGGGAAGGTAGCAGGGAGTAGTGGAAAGGACAAGAATTGACAATTTCTTACCATGCACAAGTATCGGAAATGTGTGTACCTGACTTAAGCCTCTTACACACACTAAATCATGCCACACGCTTGGCAAAGGGACATTTTGGAGCAGTTGGGTGTGCGCATGCGTTCGCTCAGGCTTTGTTCATCAATCTGCCCAGTGGATCACCACAGCTTAAAGGGCAACTAAAGCCACAGAACAACACTGAACCAGAAGGTAGAACACCTTGATATATAACTAGTAATCTGTGTCTTACTTCTCATTTTGATACAGGCTCTGTTATTTAGGTTATTTACCTAAATAACATATGGTTTGTCCTTTACTTCTCAGCATTCTAGTATCACACAGTTTGGTCAACGACCATTATGTTCTGCACATGCTCAGTCCTTAGCTATGGCACAAACTTGTTACAGTTGGTCACACCCATTAATAATCTCTAGCCAATCCTTTTACAGGACAGATAAAGCAAGGAAGCATGTGACTGAGGTCAGGAGGTGTGGTCTGACACTGCACATACACACAGATACTTCATCCAGTTCTTAACAGGCTTTGATTTACTTTAACAGAGTTTACTAAAGTGGCATTTTATAGTTTATTGGTGTTTTTAGGGGGGTTGTTTTCACATTCTGGAGTATAAAAAATTGGGTTTAGTTCTCCTTTAAGACGTCACCCGCTCAGGCGTCGACCCTTGCCACACAGTTTTATGTCTATCAAATTTCTCTTTGTAGACACCAGGGGGTGGAAGATCAACCTTGTATGAAAGTGTTAATTGAAAAATAGTAATTTGCTACTATAAGCAAGGAAATAATATTTATAAAGGAGACTTATGGCTAGATTTACCAAACTTGATTCATACCAACAAGAAAGACAACAAATAAAAGACATTTTAATTGTTTACGACTTCAAACAGTTAACCTAACCCTACAAAGTTTCGACAGAATAAAAATCCATGTAACTGAATATGTAATATTACACTGTAATATTAAAAACATTCAAATAATGTTTATGCTCAGGGTAAACAACTTGGGTATCGAACCCTGCAAAATTCTCCAAATTCAATCTAACAAGATAATGATGCCTATGATCACAAATTCCCTTTCTCTCCCTTTATTGAATCTCTTGCTGACAGGGTTTGCTTTAATCCAAACATAAAAGGCAAATAGGGCAAGCCTGAATAGGAAATGTATATATTTACCCATAAATACTGTTTCTTAACCTATATTATTTATTATAGGAATTAATTTTCACATCAGGCTTCAGGATCAAATAATTAGCAATTCTAATTCTTATCGTAGCACATTTCATCAACACATGGAATAAAACTATACCAGAACATAAGCTAATTGGGACAGTAACTAATGATATCTCTATTGCAAAATCTTCATTCTGCCCTCCCTATACTATATCAGTTGACAAAATATATAAACTAAGGCTGGGTACACACCAGAAGATATTTCCGTCCGACCGTCCGATAGTGCCGTGGATCGGTCGGTCAGGCAGAAATATCTGATGGTGTCGGGCAGCCAACGTGAACGAGCTTGATCGATCGGGTCTGTTGGTAAATCCCAGACGATCAGGCAGTTTACTATGGGCCGCGGCCAACAGTCATTTGTCCTGTCCGAACACTCACTTGCAGCGAAATGCTTGGTCGGGACAAATAATAGCTTTGCGTGTACCCAGGCACTAAAAGAGAACAAAGATCAGTATCATACAACATATTATCCAGTGACAAACAGCAATGAAAATTATTGCAAATCTATACAGACAAAAATGCACAATCTTTTAGCACATACAAATCAGAACAGTCTGCAAAGCCACATTCCTCCTGCTTGCAATCTACAGATTAGGGTAAATTAGGGTACCGTGTGAGCAGGTAACACTAGGTGTGGCCTTTTGTGTGGACACTGCACAAAAACAATGACATGGACTGATAACTTTTAAAATCAATAGACTCCAGCTCCCTAACATGCACATTAAAGATCATGACAAGTTGTGAAGCATGCTTTAGGTAATATCTAGATCAATTTAATAACCTGCTGATCATTAAGCAAAATGAGTAGTTGTTACTACTTTAGTATAGTTATGCTACAGAAACTGTGGAGAAGAAGCTGCAGATTAATTTGCCCCGAAGAACATGTACCGGTAATATTGTAGTATTGCCGAACATGAAGTATTTACTATTGATGTTTACCCAAAGTCAGGCATAGCACTATTTGATATGTAAGATATGTAAGTAACATATTTATTAGCAGGAAAATGGAAACAATCAATTCTGAATAATAAATAATTGATAGATAAAAATCTGGTGGATTCGCCAAAATAAAACCTGACACTATGCTGTCAGGAACAATATCACAATATGATGCAGCTATGGAAACAATGGACCAGAAAAGGGATAGATAACACATCAAGGAAGAATGGGGTGTTTGTGTGTGTGTGTGTGTGTACATGTGGCAGCTAAATCCACAAAACTCTAATATATTAAATTCTCATGCAAAATAAATCAAGTTTACTGGAAAGACAGACACTACAATAGCAAAACTGCTAAACGTTATAAACAGACAATTAACGGAGCCCCTAAACAGGTGGCCAGTGTAGATACATGTTTTTATGTGCTCTCTGGGACTGGACTCTCCCAGGC
Source organism: Hymenochirus boettgeri (assembly GCA_019447015.1). Lineage (NCBI taxonomy): Eukaryota > Metazoa > Chordata > Amphibia > Anura > Pipidae > Hymenochirus > Hymenochirus boettgeri. The sequence continues at coordinate 223,888,035 of CM033470.1, read as the reverse complement.
ACCTTTGTCTCAGATGCCACCAAGGCATTTAAGGCAATAAAAATAAAACAACTAGAGATTTGTAGCTGTAAATTATAACTGGTAGATACAGTTTTCCCATGGGCAAAATATAAATTGTTCTTCTTTTTTATTACTTTTATCACATGTTTATTAAGTTCTTTTTATTAAATTTTTTAAAAAAATCTAATATTTTGCATTCAACAGGACCTGAGGTTTCCTTGGTTGGAGGATATAATGGTAGTGGTCTATTAATGATCTTATTACCTGTCGGCGATCCCACAATGCAGTACGCTACTGCAGGCAGTTAATCCATTGCGGGAGCATGGTCAGGTAAGGTAATATACCTGTTAGGTAAGCTGATCCTATACCTGTTAAAAAAAACATTTGAAATGGCACATGTCCTGTAAAATGAATGTAAAATCTATGCTAACCATACACAATGTGGATTTTTCACTCATTTTTACAATGCTCTGGCATATTGCATCTCCCTGTATAACTTTATAAGGCAAAGCAAGATGATCAAGGAAGTACTTTAATGTTAATAAGATGCATTTAAGTACTTTCTGATTACTTTAATGCCTCTGCCTGATGAATCATTAAATATTGCACCCCATCCTTGCTTTTTGGGTGTTAATCACATTCCAGGGGTTGTCAATGGAATTTGGAATTCAGAAATGATTGATCCACAAGACAGGGATCAAGAAACCACAGGGGCACAGTTATTTCTTCAGGAGCCGTAATATGGTCCAAAAGTTAAAGATAACCTCTGTGCACAAAGCAAAGAGGCACAGTGCCCCATTTAAACTTAAAAAAAAATAATTCCCATATACACTTCTTTCCAATAAACTGCTAGAATATACAGATAAAAAAATAATTATATTAATCATGTAAAAGTTCCAGAAATAATAGTAAGAGTTTACAATCAAAAAAACCCTACAGAAACTAGGGTATGAGTGAGAGGAAGTGTTATTAGCAAGAAAGACACAAAAACAGCTGTAAGGGCACGGCACACTGCAATGCACCTGAAGCACTCACGCATGTGCGATTCCGGTGCGAATGCGATTTACATGTGATTTCTGTGCGTTTGCTCTTTCTCCTTTTGATATAGGAAATCGCATGCAATTGCGCATAAAAATGGTGATCACATGCGATCGCGTATCACAAACTGATGCACAATCACAATGCACCCGAAATCACACGATTTCTATGCGTTGCTTCGATTTCAATGTTAGGAAAAAATTGCAAGCACAATCGCGAGCACAAACACATGGAAATCCCACTAGTGTGGCCTAGCCCTAAAGGTGCATACAAATGCGCGACCGTGGGGGGCCAACCTAAGACGCACGATGTGTATGAACGTTAGTTTAAACTGACAATTACACCGTGTATGGGCGATTTGCCACCTGAAGTGGCCATGCGGTCAAGGCTCATTATTCATGTGCTGGGCTTTTCTCCCGACAAAGCAACTATACACGGCACGATCGTTGTCCAAAGCTGATGTTTGTTTAGGATATACTGTAGCAGTTGCAACAGAGTGCAGTCTGTAGGTTATGTTAAGCTTAACTTTGATGACATTGGTTGCCCTTCCCTAGAAGTAGTATGAAGGCCAAGGACAATTTAGAAAACAAGTAAAGTCCTGAATACACGGGATTGACATTTTGAGAAATTTGATTGGATTGTTCAAAATATGTTGAGCGCTTTATCGGAAAAACAAATATTGAGTCAGGCGGAAATATTTCCATCTTCAGTCCCACTCTCTCCACAGATTAACTTGACATCGGAGATTCATGGTGGGAAACTTTGAGTGTTTCTACTGATCGGATTTCTAATTGTTGCACTTGATTGAAAATCGGACCGGTAGAACCTCTACCTCTGTATGGCTAGCTTAAAGAGGAACTGTGGTCTCCAAACAAGTTAAGTTAAAAAGAAAGGCCAGTTTCCTATATTTTAAACGAGCCATCAACCACCTCTCTACGTGCTCCACAGCCCAAGATATACAGAAATGACTGACCAGAAAGTTAATGGGTGGGAGGCTGACATGTGACATTTCTAAGGCTTCTCCTGCACAGTGCTGCCGCGAGCACAGCCTCATACTCCGTGTGTGAGGGAGACAGGAAGTCCCTCCTCCTCTCTGCTGTGTGAAGTCCTGACAGAGAAGGTAAGGGAATCTACAGCCCTTCTCTTTCACTTCTCACTCTCTTTCACTTCTCACTCTGCTTGAAAAGGCTGATTCCACAGAGTTTTCTGTAGGGGGGAGGTCTGAGTAACCCATGGCACCCGCGAGTGAGCGGGGCTTAGACACCCGGGAGTGGGTGGGGCTTAGGCACCCGCAAGTGGGCGAAGCTTAGGCATCCGCGAGTGGGCTGGGCCACGTGAGGCAGTAAGATAATGGGTCATGGGGGCCTGCAACTGGAGGGACCATGGGATCCATGAGTGGGAGGGACCAGGGGGGCTGCAAAGGGGAGGAGGAGACACAGGACAGATTGACTGACAATTTCAGAGCAGGAAGCAGGAAGTGCAGGGGACCTGGTGATGCTGCTGCCATATCACACACAAAAATGTAAATATCTTCAAAATTAAGCAAAATAAACAATGGAAATAAATTGCAAAAATTTTCAGGGGAGCATTTTTGGACCACAGTTCCCCTTTAAATGTGCCCATACCCTGGACCGATATTACGATCAATTTGGCATTTCCATTGATTGGCCCAAATTATTTTTTTTTTTAAATTTATAAAGCACTCGGTGGATGAAAAAAGTACCTGGGTGGAACAAGAAAATTTGTTGGTAAAGAAAATGAAATGTGCTCTATTTTTACTAGTTAATTATTTTCCAATACTTTTTAGGTTTGACATGCCCTTTAAACTCTATATAACTACATTAAATAAAAAAAATACAGCCTTCTTCATATTGTAATGGGAATACTGATCAGTCTTGCATCATGCTCATTATATAGGTTAGGGATGTCTAACTGTCATCCCACTAGATGTTTGAAAACTAAAACTCCCAGCATTCCTTGGTTGCAGAATGTAACATTGCAGCACAAGCACGTGACCCACATACAGAGTGTTGCAGGTTTCCTGTGCCACCTTTTTGTGGCCTTGGGGATCTTGCAAAAACTAGTCAACGCGTGATAAAATAATCTCACTGTTAAAAATGGGTCTTTACTGGGCAGTTTTGGCAGTAGTTTTTACTGACCTATTGGCACATCTAATAAACCTAAATATACATTTTTTATTTAATCACAGCAGTAATCTCTCAAGAAACTTTTTCTAGCTGGGTGGCATGAAAAGTTGCCGGGTGAGCTGCCCGGCTAAAAGACCCTAGGGAGAACACCGCCTACAATGGTACTATGTGATCTGCCAGTTGCCAGATAATGTAAAGATCTAAAGATGGAAGCTCCTGAAAGCTAATCTATTAAGAAAAATATTGTTAGTGCAAATAAAAAGATTATCACATTAATGCTTTCGTGTCACCTAATGCATGATTAAACTGAAAATGTTGTTCTTTTTTTGAAACAAGTTTGGATTGCTTTCTTTAGTAAGTAACTTTTTTTTTTCCAGTACCTTTACTATTATCCTTTATTAATAATTTATTCATCTTCCAGTTTGTTGTCTATCTCTCTAGTATACAGGGAAATTCAATAAAAGTTCTTATTGTTAAAAATGGTGCCATTGGTAACATTGCCCCAACCAATCAGATGTTATTTAGGATTTGAAAGCTAACATCTGATTGGTTGTGGCAATGTTAGCACCATCTTTAATGATAAGATCTTTCATTGAATCTGCCTGATAGTCTACAAGCTGATCAAGACATCAATAATATAGCTTGTTTTGCAAAGTTATATATAATCTGTGACATTAGGATACAGGATCCTCCAGAGATCAGTTATATTTATATATATTTATATATATTTAAAAAGATAAGTATAATTGCCCTTCAGAACTGAAGAAATACTTACTATAACCCCATATTTTAATACGTATTACTATAATAATAATTTAGCAAGTTTTTTTGTGGAGGGGCTATTACCTAAATATCTCTCCACTGATATATAAAAAACATACCCGTAGGACCTGTGTTTTTTTCATAAAGTGTGAAGCCTTGATCTAATTGGTCAAAAACAGATTCCCGTTAACACTTCCCTACAATAGAGTGCTTGCTTACATCAAGCAGTTTATTGAACCGAAGTTATGTTTTTGTACTTAATTGGAAAAGAAAATATAAGTGCAAATATAAAAGAGAAATTTCCAAGAGCCTTATAGCCAAAGGTTTAAAATGTATGTTGTTATGAAACCTAGATTGTAGATGATCCATGTTTGGTACAGTTTGTTACCAAATTTCTATTGGATTGTGTTTGAATGGGACTCCTCTTGAAAATAAAATCTTATCTGGCCAGTGAATAGTCACCTAGTTTTTTTTTCTGGCCAAATATATATTTTATAGTTTGCCTGATTTAAAGAAAATTTTCCATTTGAAGTTTTTGACGTTTTCCTTACCTGTGCAGACATGACCATGATCATCTACCTATCTCCTACCCTGGGACAATCACTATGTAATGAAAGAAATAACACTGGCATCCCTCACTCTGTGTCTTAACTGAAGACCAGTCATTGTGGGGGTGTAAGTAAACTTGTACTGTCCTATGTGATACATGTCAAAGTAACTAGATAGGCTGTATAACTCTTTATTTTATACTTTATTTCAAAGTTAAAAATGCAATTAGACACAAAAAGAAGGAGAGAGGGAGAGAGAAGCTTGAGAAAGGAATGAGAAAGTGACTGAAATGTTTATTTAATGTTATACACATAAAATAAAAGTTGTCTTTTGCACAAGAAGTGAGGGTGCTCTGTAATTATATTATGGTTGGATATTTAATGAATTTTAGGCTGGGTACACACCAGCATATATTTCCTGCCAACAGCATACAGTAGATAGATAGATAGATAGATAGATAGATAGATAGATAGATAGATAGATAGATAGATCAATAGATAGATCAATAGATAGATTAGATAGATAGACGTTAGATAGATATATACATAGATAGATAGATACATAGATAGATAAATAGATAGATGATAGATAGATGATAGATAGATAGATAGATAGATAGATAGATAGATAGATAGATAGATAGATAGATAGACATTAGATAGATAGACAGACAGACTTCCTTCTACACTGCCCCAAATACAAAGCAATACGGGACCCTCATTTCAAGATGCTGTCGGACTTTATCCCAGACTTCAACTGCTTAGATGGAGAGAGAAAACTATATATCCTGCTTGGAGAGGAGGAAGCCACAGTAAATATTGGGGCACACTATGTAGCGGCATGTCACAGACAGAGAGGAGCATAAATGAACTCAATGTCCAAAGACTACTTGCCCAATTATCCCTTTATCCTTCCCCAATCGACTTAAAGACTAAAACCCAATATACCCTTTATAGTACTGTCCATATATTAATTATCCATTGATACCCATGTCCCCCTACCGTGAACCTCTAATACTAACATGTTTTATTATTTTATTATTTTTTGTTCGCTTTGGCAATATCAAAATGTAAATTTATCCTGCCAATAAAGCTCTTTTTGATTTGATTTGATTTGATATTGATTTGATAAGATAGATAGATAGATAGATAGATAGACGTTACATAGATAGATAGATAGATAGATAGATAGATAGACGTTACATAGATAGATAGATACATAGATAGATAGACATTAGATAGATAGATAGATAGATAGATAGACATTAGATAGATAGATAGATGTTAGATAGATAGATGATAGATAGATAGATAGATAGATAGATAGATAGATAGATAGATAGATAGATAGATAGATAGATAGATAGACGTTACATAGATAGATAGATAGATAGATAGATAGATAGATAGATAGATAGATAGATAGACGTTAGATGCAGGTTGAACAATTTACAGGAAGATTCAATAAAAGTTCTTATCGTTAAAAATGGTGCTAATTTTGCCCCAACCAATCAGATCTTAGTTAACATTTGAATGCTAACATCTGATTGGTTGTGGCAGAATTATCACCATTTTAACGATAAGAACTTTTATTAACTAACCCTGTTAATTTATAATGATCTTGGGTCCAAATAATTTTGTACCGTAAACCATGGGTTCCACTTATTTGACAGAAACAGTAAACTTCAGTAAAATAAACCCCCTTTCCTTTTATTTAGTTCCTAATGTTTTTGCTAAGATGTTCCTAAATGGAAATGACTAGAAAAAACGAATATAAACAATAGGAATAACATAAAAAGGTTCTGCCTGAACCAGCTTCCCATGAACTATATTTTAGCAGCAGATGATACAGCGTTTCCTGTTCCCCCACCTTCCTGTGTGACTGTGTATTGATTGTTTAAATAACGTTTTAAAGCTCCTTTCCTAAATATAGGAATTGGAAGGCAATGACAGGTGCAGCAGTAAAGGTGAGAGTGTGGCCCTCCTGTTACTTACCACCATGACACCTCACATGATCCACCAGCTGACTAGATAGACAGGACAATGATAGGAATTGCTTAATAAACCCCAGATCACATCTGTTCCTCTAACCCCAATATCTAGAACTGATTGACTGGCAGTGCCCATTGGGATCAGTATTTACAGTGCCTGCTCCATTAAATCTCAGCAATAATCCAGATCCCACTGTCCCTCTGGGGATGTTACTGTATTATCCTGCTCATCCACCGCTTTACTCCCCTGCTTCCTTCTCATATCGCCTGGTCCAGTCCTCTACTTATCCCACTGCCTGAACCTCCAGCATCTAAACCATTAGCTGTCCCGGGGGAGCCAAGGATGTGTTTCCACTGCCATCCAAGTCCACCCTCTGCCTGTGCCCCAGAGTTTCCTCTTCCTGGTATAAAATGGTGAACATTAATTTACTGCAAGCTGTGCTACGGTCCCAGCACAATGTACCTGGGAATATTATAGACCGTATAGTAATAGACAGTAAAATAAATGGTAATATATATAGTAATATATCATTATATACAGTAATATATAGTATATAGTAATATATCATTACATACAGTAATATATAGTATGTAATATATTGTTATATACAGTAATATATAGTATATAGTAATATATTGTTATATACAGTAACATATAGTAATATATCGTAATATATAGTTATATACAGTAACATATAGTATATAGTAATATATAGAAATATATCGTTATATACAGTAACGTATAGTATATAGTAATATATCGTAATATATAGTTATATGCAGTAACATATAGTATATAGTAATATATTGTAATATATCGTTATATACAGTAACCTATAGTATATAGTAATATATCGTAATATATATCGTTATATACATTAACCTAAAGTATATAGTAATATATAGTAATATATCGTTATATATAGTAACCTATAGTATATAGTAATATATAGTAATATATCGTTATATACAGTAACATATATTATATAGTAATATATTGTAATATATCATTATATACAGTAACATATAGTATATAGTAATGTATCGTTATATACAGTAATTTATAGTGTATAGTAATATATCATTATATATAGTAACATATAGTATATAGTAATATATAGTATATAGTAATATATAGTAATATATAGTTATATACAGTAATATATAGTATATAGTAATATATAGTAATATATCATTATATACAGTAACATATAGTATAGTGTAATATTTTGTTATATACAGTAACATATAGTATATAGTAATTTTTCATTATATGCAGTAACATATAGTATATAGTAATATATATCGTTATATACAGTAACATAGTATATAGTAATATAGCGCAATATATCGTAATATAGCGTTATATACAGTAACATATATTTTTATATATGGTAATTTATAGTATATAGTTATATACAGTAACATATAGTATATAGTAATAAATAGTTATATACAGTAATGTATAGTATATAGTTATATATACGGTAGTAATATATAGTCCCAACAAAATTTAAAATTCAAAAAAATATCCTGAGCACACCTAAATAACTTTTTGTGTTGCTTATTAACATTTCGGTGCTACACTGAGCACCTTCATCAAAATGCAGGTACTTAGTGTAGCACCAACACATTAATAAACAACAACAAATATTATTTAGGTGTGCTCAGGACATATTCTTTATAGTAATATATACTGTAGTTATATACAGTAATAAAGTATATGTCCTGAGCACATCTTGTTTATTATTGTTTCGGGTTTCTGATGAAAGTGCTCATTGTATCACCGTAAAGTTAATAAACAAGTTATAAAGGTGTGCTCAGGACACATACTTTATTGAGTCTATAATTAAGTGGATTAGGCATCTGCATCATTTGAGGCACCCATAAGAATCAATGGACTGAGTGCAAGAGTTGCTACAGTTTGTTTGAGTAATATATAGTTATATACAGTAATTTATAGTTATATAAAGTATTATATAGTTATATATAGTAATATATAGTTATATATGGTTATATATAATATATATAAAAATATAGTTATATATATATATATATAGTTATATATAGAAATAGTTATCTAAAGTAATATATAGTTGTATGATGTAATATATACGGGTAGTTATTATAAACAGTAATATATAGATATATACATTAATATATATTTATATAAAGTAATATATAGATATCTATAGTTGTATAAAGTAATATATAGTTATATATAGTTGTATATAGTAATATATAGTTATATAAAGTAATATATAGTAATATATAGTTATACAAAGTAATATATAGCAATATATAGTTATATAAAGTAATATATAGTTATATAAAGTAATATATAGTTATATATAGTTGTATACAGTAATATATAGTTATATAAATTAATATATAGTAATATATAGTTATATAAAGTAATATATAGTTATATATAGTTGTATACAGTAATATATAATTATATAAAGTAATATATAGTTATAATAAGTAATATATAGTTATATACAGTATATTATAGAATAGTTAGCAATCTAACCAGTCTAGTTAGCAGCCAGTGGCCCTCCTGCTGGGTGTGGTTTGTTTTTTCCAGTTTCATCTGTAACTATAAACACTGGGCGCCTGTTTAAGAACATCATTGGGGAACATGATGAGAACTACACCACCCAGCATCCTCCACAGTGCTCTATTGCTAACCGAGAGAATGTAGAAGGAGGAGGGGGAAATCTGAACATCCGATTGTACCGAGTGTGTTAGATCTCCATATGGCACAATATTAATGGGCAATGCCCTGGGCACGGGACTTTCCAATCACAGTTCACCTAACACTAGTCAGTGACCCCCTAATCTGCCCCATTAAATGGTATAGACAGGCAGAATGCTGGGAAATGTGTCGCTTATTAAGCAGAGTCCCTGCTGTTCCATTGCTAAGGAATTGGGTTGTCCGGATCGTTCAGTCCCAACACTCCACTGTCTACATAGTAAATCCCTCGCTGGTGTTAACCCCTTCTCTTCTCCCAGGAGCTGATGATGTCCCCTGTTGCCATCAGCCCAGTAGCCCATTGCTGTGTGATTAGGAAGGTGACCCCAGGGTCAAGGTTTCAATGCACTAATCCCACTCTGTGACAACACCAAACACTGGGGCCCATTCCCACCCAATCCATCTTAATCTGTCCTGACACACAACATACACACAGCTCCCTGGGTGCTCACAAAGACCAAATGGGCCCCTGGAGCGTTATGGGCCACAAGCTTCCATGTTACATCCCCGGATAAAAATATAATTGTGGATTCTTATATCATTAGAAACATTAATTATTAACCCATTATGCCCCAGCGTCATATCTATAAACAACGATATAGATGGATGGGCGGGTGGGCGGACGGACAGATAGATGATAGATAGATAGACAGACAGACAGACAGACGATAGACAGATAGACATACAGACAGACGATAGATAGATAGATAGATAGATAGATAGATAGATAGATAGATAGATAGATAGATAGATAGACGGACAGACAGACAGACGATGGATGGATGGATGATAGATAGATAGATAGATAGATAGATAGATAGATAGATAGATAGATAGATAGACGTTAGATGCAGGTTGAACAATTTACAGGAAGATTCAATAAAAGTTCTTATCGTTAAAAATGGTGGCCGACGGGACAACATTGGTTTATAATAAATGTAAAAAGTAAGCTGATTAATTAAACAACAACATAAAAACCCAGGTGAGATCTGATTGACAAATGATCTGCAAGTAACATATACACTATATAGACCAGATTGGTACATTTAGTAATATTCTAATATTATATAAAGAAACCCATTACTGTCATAGTTTGTCAGAGAGTAAAACCGCCCCTGATAGCGTTAATATTAATAAATAGGAATTTATATTAATAAGTGATCTGGATCCAAGAGATCAGTGACTGGGTAAAAACAATCCAATCAGTGTAAATACCCTGCGTCACTGCATTACTGTAATACTGACTGCCTACACCACCTGCATTATAGTCATTTAGACAAAAACCTTAATACTCTAAGAAACCTTTACAATCTCCACAAAATCTTACCACAATTATGTAAAGAATAGTTTGTGTCTAGGCAATCTATCCAAGTCTCTATGAATGATCTGTCAGAAGATTCCCTACATTACACAGTTGTACAAAGATCCATTGAAGATTTTGTGATCAGATTGCAAGGTTTGTGGCTGATGATCGAACAGACAAACTAGAAACAGGGGCGAAAAAAATGAAAATACTAAGAAATGATTAGTAAATATAAAAAAATCACAGAGCCAATGAATCACCTTTAATGGAACATTTACTCCAATAAAACCCAGGGAGTCGGGGTTAAATTTAAGCTTAGATCTCTCTTTGGAACTTTGTCACATTACAAACTGTTAGTTAATGGAGGAATATTTGTAAGGCTGGGACAGGTAATGACATGGAAAATAGAACTTAATTATGTCATCATTAAATTAATAGACATCCTAATGAAACTGTCGCAAGGAGTTTAACGAACCACATAAAAAGCCGACTTGACACAAAAGGGATCACTCACTAGAAGTGTAATTACAATGCAATGTATACTGAAAGGGGCTTGTTCTATGGACTGGGGGATTTGCAATTTGCTGATCTGTAAATGAGAAAATGACCCGTCACAAACCTTCCCCTGGTCATCCAGATGTAACAGGATTTGTAACAAACACACCGATAACAATCGTTCACTAGCAGGTTAACAAATCGAACGATCAATCAAAAAAAATCTACTTATTTCATACTTTCTCTTTCCCTTAAAGTGCAAAGTATGAATACTAACACAATATTTGTTTTCTAGTTATTTTTTTTAACTAAATTTATAATAATGTGTATGTATTTTTAACGTAAAACTTCTCTAAATATCCTTTAATTATTTGTGTATTAATTGTATAAATATAAAAAAAAACTCTCAGCGCAATTATGGTTGTTACTTTATCGACCTTGAGCTAAATCACGCGAATATTCAAACTTTTATTTTCTGAAATATGAATGTTAGAAACAAAACAAAAAATAATATATATGATTATTATTAATAATAATAATAATAATAATAATAATTATTATAGTCAACGTATCACTGTTGCTGTATTTGGTTGAAGTTGACAGCTATCCAATAAAGCTATTTCTAAATGTCATAGTTATTCCTCTGTCACTGTTTCCGTATTTTACTGAAATTATTAATATTCGGTATAAAGAAACCCCATGATATTTCGTTACAGAAATTCTTTATCTAACCAAATCGATGAAACCTACAAACGAATTCAATTTAAATAATTCACACCAAGTTCCCCAACTTCCTAGAAACTAGAATGATGGCGTTTACATGCCAATGAATAGCAAAAACCATGGTGCATAAAAGAAGCAGGTGGATTTTTAGCATCACTTGAAAATTTATTAAGCTGAAAATTAATATCATCCCTCTGATATTTTCTTAGGACGTTTGATAAACTATTTACACAATGGGGATTTAAAAAAAAATATTTCAACAGGAATTTACAAGAATTTATACAAAAGGATAACAAATCATGAAAATGAGCACAGAATTACATACAAAATCTAAATCTACAGTAGGTTTTTAGCCTGTAGGTGGGTGGGTTATATAAATTATAGGGAACATCTATAAAAAAAACTGTGTAAAGTGTGTGAACTAATTGTAACTAATTTCAATAAAGCAAGAAAACAAAATGTATCCATATAATAATAATAACTTTCTGAAAAGAAAATGAACTGTCAATTTCAGGGCAGCTGTTTGTGTCACTAAATCCAAACTAGTTGCTCCCTGGGGGATTATAAATACTGTACATAGAAAATGGTCAGGGGAACATGTCTCCCATCTAGACTAGTTTAGAAATATCTTTATCTTTATCTTAGATTTTAACAAGGAGAAAAGAAAAGGTCTGTTCATGAGACTTTATAGCACGAATTGTTGAGTTTTTGGATTGTTACAAGAACATCAAACCAACATCTCTGTACAGATAGAAAAGGATGGGGGGGTCGGTGTGGGACAGTGGAGGGAAGCAGCAGGATGAACTGTCCCCAGATCGCTGTGCAATGTCACCTGCCATACATGTTACGGTCACTATCATCTTCTCTGGAAAGTTCGCATTGTTAGATGTGTGTTAGAGGAACAGTCCCGGCGACCCCCGTGCTCGCCCCCTGGTAATGTTGTGGTAAACTATGAAGTCTGCTGGTTGCTGCCGCTGCAGCCGCTGCGGCCGCAGCTGCGGCAGCTGCTGGGTCCCCGGCTTCACCCCCAGTAGGTAAATACATACTTATCATCTCTCTCAGATCTCCAGGACAGGGCGGCCGGTTATGTGGCCCTCCACCGCTTACCGGGGGGCTCACGCTCGGTTCGGGTTTTACTAAAGATCCAAGAGCCCCCAGAGCCCCTGAAGATGCAGCCGCCGCCGCCGCAGCAGCAGCTGCAGCCGCCACTGCGGCAGATGAAGGGGATCCCTGGTGTTGCTGCTGAGCGGAGCTGTAGCCGAGGGACCCATAACTGGATGGAGAGGCGCTCATGTAGCTCTGGGCACCGGGCAAGGGACTGTACTGGAGGGCGCTCATATCATAGCGATGCATCGGTTGGGGTGGTGGTGGCGGATGTGGTTGGGGGTTATGGTGCGGGTGGTGGTGCGGATGATGGTGCGGGTGGTGTGGGTGGTGGTGCGGGTGGTGCCCACTGACTGGGTGCTGTTGCTGCTGTTGACTATAGGCGAGTTGAGCTTCCTGCATCATTGCGGCCGCAGCAGCAGCGGCTACAGATCCGGAGTAAGCCCCATTGGCCCAGCCATTCATATGAGCATATCCAGCGGCCCCGGTTGATGCACCTGAGCCGGGACTGTCCAGGCGCTGAACCACCACCCCACCTGCACCTCCTGCTCCCCCTCCTCCGCCTGGGCTCAGTCCGACTCCCATATGGCCCCCTCCGGCAGCGTGCAGGAGTCCCCCGGCCAGGGAGTACTTGTCCTTCTTCAGCAAAGTCTTAGTTTTGCGCCGCGGGCGGTACTTGTAATCCGGGTGCTCCTTCATGTGCAGGGCGCGCAGCCTTTTGGCCTCGTCGATAAACGGCCTCTTCTCGGCCTCCGACATCACTTTCCACTCGGCCCCCAGCCTCTTGCTGATCTCGGAGTTGTGCATCTTGGGGTTCTCCTGGGCCATCTTCCTCCTCTGCCCCCTGGACCAAACCATAAAGGCGTTCATAGGGCGCTTCACCCGCTCCTGGTTGGCCTTGTTCCCCCCTCCTCCCCCGGGTTGCCCTGTGTTGCTAGGGGGCTGCACCCCGGGGGAGTGTAAGTCCGTCTCCATCATCATACTGTACATCGCTCTATGGGACGGGGATTCACTGACTGACACCGACAAAGTTTGCAGCTCCAACAGGTGCCACTTGTCCCACTCACTGTGTCCGGTCCCCGCTCGGCTCCGCCTTCTCCCCGATGACACACGGTGCCACTTCTCTTTATCGGTCCCGGTGCACCGGACGGAGACTGATGGATCCCAAATGACCGCGATCTCTCCGATCACAGCCCGGACCGAGCTCCGCTAAGTGATGGAACCAACTGACTGCTAGAATCGGCAAGTTCCAGGGGAAAGTCCGAGCTGCTGAACTGTGGAATGCGGGGCTGTGAGTGCGGTAGGAGCTGGTGCAGGAGGCGGTTTTGTCTGATACTCTGTCCCCGAGCCAGCGGTATAGCGGACACACAGCGCAGGCACTCGGATCCAGGCGCACAGCAGCCATAGGGCGCAATCCGGCTGAGATTAAATGACTTTGCCGCGGCCAATGGGAGTCAGGCTGCCGGTGGGGAGGGGGAGGGCAGAACGGGAGGACGGGGGAGGGGGTGCGCGCTGTTCTGTTTGCCCGGGCACGCGGTCCCATGACGTCACAGGGGGAATGAATCCGAATCAGGACAGGACGGAGGGAGGGAGGAGGTGGTTGGAGAAAGGGAAAGACTGACTGCCGGGTCACTCGCCATATCCAGTCCCATCTCTTTCCTATGTCACTGGGAACAACAGTTCCACTAGGTAAAGTAAGAACTGGATCCCTATATCATAGTCACCTTGTATACAGGAACCCGATACTGTTATAAGGACCCTCGGTACCACCTAAAGCCAATAAACCCTCTATGGCCTCCATGCATCCTACAGGGGAAAAGTCAGTGGTGAGAAAGGATGTTAGTCCGAAACATGTAGCACACGTTTGTTTGAATAAAGTCAACTATTCTCACAGCTTGGAGTCTGTGCATTTCGTAAGCTACACTTATACCTTTACTTACTTGGAGAATAGTCAGTGTCAGTAATTATGTTCACCCCATAGACAATGCAGGTTTAATTCCACATCTAAACACACAGCATGTTAATGATGGGAATATTCTATAGCTACCTGCACAGTACAAATCTATCTATCTGTCTGTCTATCTATCCATCTATCTGTCTGTCTGTCTATTTATTATCTATCTATCTATCTATCTATCTATCTATCTATCTATTTATATATCTAACGTCTGTCTGTCTGTCTGTCTATCTATCTATCATCTAATCAATCTATCTATCTATCTATCTATCTATCTATCTATCTATCTATCTATCTATCTATCTATCTAATCAAATCAAAAAGAGCTTTATTTGCAGGATCAATTTACATTTTGACATTGCCAAAGCAAACAAAAAATAATAAAACATGTTAGTATTAGAGGTTCACGGTAGGGGGACATGGGTATGTATCGAGCTATCTATCTATCGTCTAATGAAAGCCAATATCCTATTGTTTGGGAGGGGAGCAGTGTACTTTATTTACTTTACTTGCCCTTTACTTTCTGTACCAGGAGAACGGGTGTGTGTGTGTATAGTTGCTAAGTGACAACTGTCAGTCAGACTCAAACTATGTTTTTCTCTCTTCTTCTTAGACCGATAGTATCAGCAAGTGTGAGCGGGTAATGTGGAGGGAAAGAATTGAATGTAGAGGTTGCAGACATAATTAAGATCTCATTGTAATGTAAACACCACAGTCTCCCCATATGCATCTAATATCAGTCACCAAAGGTCGAAATGGAAACACGCTAAAAAATATCTAATGTATTTTGTTCCCATCTAATAAACTCTGCAGTCAATAAGGAGATGTCACTTTGCTACATATTTCTTCCAAGTCAATGTCTGCACACACATGTGGAAATTCCTGAAGTCAAACCTGCTTCATATTCCCCATTGGATCTGCCCTTTCCCAAGGTTATATTTCAACTCTAACCATTTAACTGTTACCCCATCCACATAAGATAATATATAACAAAATAATGAGAAGATCAGGCAAGCTGTAGAGAACAGGTAACACCATTCTATTCGTTTGTGCTGATGAATTTTCTGATTTAGTTATTATCTTAACAAACACACACACACTTAAAAAAAAGGTTTTCCATGTTTAAACTAACAGTTACAAGATAGACTTTTGTCATGACAAGCAATAGACTTTCACCAATAGTGCAATGGATATTTTTGTTTTTCCTATTGCATTAGAGTGAATGGACTGGTAGGAACTAAAGCTACCCAGAGACATGCTATCTATAAACATCCAATCTCCACCTGCTGCAGGTTGGGACTGCTCCATTTCCAAAACAGAAATACAAACTAAATCGTTATCATCTGGATTCTCAGGGATCATTGCAGTACAAGGTATGAATCAATTTCAATACGTAACTGTATAGGAAAGTCATGGACATTTAGATTATGGTCACCATGTTACTTTATATGTTTTATTAAGACAGTAGCTGGAATGTTAGATTTGCTGTGAAGTCTGAGAGTTCCCAGTTGCACTAAGGGCTGCAATGCTGTGTGCTGGTTTAGAAGAATATATATTAAGCCTTGAAGGATCCCTGGTCTGTTTAGTTTGTTTTGATTGTTCTATGGGGTTTTCATCACACTTTGTGTGCATCTACTCATCAGTAACTGCAAGTATGAGAAGTGATGACTGAATTGCCCAAAGGTGAACTGTATTGCTGCCATCCTAGTACTGAAATATGTATAGACTTTCCAGAGATCCTGCCAGCCCAATGACAGCTCCTAGCTCCTTTTCTGACTACCTTTCCTTATCTCACACAGTCATGCAACCACTCAGCATTCTATAGGCATCCTGCTGAGCTTCTGGCCGGGAAACCCAAGCCAACTTTCAGCATTAGGGAAAGAGCATGACCGCCGCCTGCTGGTCAACATATGACTGTTTTTTTTTTTTTTTTAGTCCGGCAGATATCAAGAAAAACAGTTTATAATACAGTTTTATCGTTCATTGTCAATGAATACATTTATTATAGATCACGAAATAATCACACTATTGTGGCGTTTTATTTAATACACTAAATAACTACAAACCTGTTTAAAATGTTATTTATTACAGCCCAAATGAGTTTATCATTTATTTAGTTATTATTATTTGTACAATTTCTAAGAATTGTCCGTATTGTTTTTTTTTATTGTTTATGAAAGAAAATACAAAACTATAAAGAAGCCCTAAAGTGAGCAGGTCTTTGGTACCTTTGCCACCTTCTTAGACACTTCCTTGTAGCTTTGAGCAATGTTACTCCTTAAACAGAGTGTAAGGTCTGGGGGTCAGGTCTAGTGTAAAACTAGTGTAAGTCAGCTGGTGTACAGCTATAACCTAGTGTAAAGCTATAACCTAGTGTAAAGATTTAACCTAGTGTAAAGCTAGTGTAAAGCTAGTGTAAAGCTAGTGTAAAGCTAGTGTAAAGCTATAACCCAGTTTAAAGCTAGTGTAAAGCTATAACCTAGTGTAAAGATGTAACCTAGTGTAAAGCTAGTGTAAAGCTATAACCTAGTGTAAAGCTATAACCCAGTTTAAAGCTAGTGTAAAGCTATAACCTAGTGTAAAGCTATAACCCAGTTTAAAGCTAGTGTAAAGCTATAACCTAGTGACCTAGTGTAAAGCAATAACCTAGTGTAAAGCTATAACCTAGTGACCTAGTGTAAAGCTATAGCCCAGTGTAAAGCTATAACCTAGTATAAAGCTATAACCCAGTATAAAGCTAGTGTAAAGCTATAACCTAGTGACCTAGTGTAAAGATATAACCTATTGTAAAGATATTACCTAGTGTAAAGCTATAACCTAGTGACCTAGTGTAAAGCTATAGCCTAGTGTAAAGCTATAACCTAGTGTAAAGCTATAGGCTAGTGTAAAGCTATAACCTAGTGTAAAGCTATAGCCTAATGTAAAGCTATAACCTAGTGTAAAGCTATAGCCTAGGGTAAAGCTATAACCTAGTGTAAAGCTATAGCCTAGGGTAAAGCTATAACCTAGTGTAAAGCTATAGCCTAGGGTAAAGCTATAACCTAGTATAAAGCTATAGCCTAGGGTAAAGCTATAACCTAGTGTAAAGCTATAGCTATAACCTAGAGTAGCCAACGCTATAGCATTGTGTAAAGCTATGACCTAATGTAAACCTATTAGTGTAAAGTGTATATAGTGTATAGCTGTAGCATAGTGTAAACCTATAGCACAGTATAAACCTATAGCATAGTGTAACGCTATGACTTAGTGTAAAGCTATAGCATAATGTAAAGCAACAGCATAGTGTAAAGCTATATCATAATGTAAAGCTACAGCATAGTGTAAAGCTATAACCTAGTGTAAAGCTATAGCATAGTGTAAACCTATAGTATAATGTAAAGCTATAGATTAGTGTAAAGCTAAAGCATAGTTTAAACCAAAAGCATAGTGTAAAGATATAGCATAGTGTAAATGTAAAGCTATAGCATAGTGTAAACTTATAGCATAGTGTAAAGCTATAGCATAGTTTAAACCAAAAGCATCGTGTAAAGCTATGACCTAGTGTAAAAATATAAGCTAGTGCAAAGCTATAACCTGGTGGAAAGCTATAACCTAGTTTAAACCTATAGCATAGTGTAAAGCTATAGCCTAGTCAGGGTAAAGATATAGCCTATTGTAAAGGGATGTCTGCACTCCTGTGTCTCTGTGGCTATCTGGCAGAGCGGCTACCTTCTCTGCTTTCAATTTAAATAGACAGATTCCTGAGCCTTTCAGGAAGTCTCACCCTGTGAGCAGTACTCACACATATAATTCAAATTTCACAGCTGACCTGCTCTGTAAACCTCAATCAGCTTCTAATTGAAGAGAGAAAACAAAAATATTGCTTCCCTACAGCAGAGCTAACGATTTAATCATTATATCAGACATTATAGCTTTTAATTAGGCTGGTGCTGATACTGTATGGCAAGAGATAATTCAATCCAGGTCTTGATGAATTCTGTAATTGGGTTAACAGCAGTGCAGTTGGGGAGAAACGTCAATATTCAAGCTGTGTGTGGCCCCTCAGTTTGGAAATGGAAACACAGGTTAGATCCCATGGCAGGGAGAGAGGAGATTGTTTTGTCCCAAAACACACATAAAAAATCGGTTATGGCAAAATGAACAACTCCCCCTTGCTACCAACTGAACTCTGCCTATTAAAAATGAACTTTAGTTTCTCATTTTCCTACAGAGCATTAAGGAGACCTTGTTGTATGGTGCCCATAAGTGTAGAACTAGAGTGAATGTTTAGAAATATTCAGTGCTGCTGAGGTGAAAACAATAATAACCCATCGCTCTCCCATTTCTAAAGCCAAGCAGCATATGTTCTGTTGGGTTTTATTTTAATTTCAGGCTCTCAGTGGAATTCATTTTCCTTAATAGAAAATCGTGTGACTGAGATAATGGAGTAGTTGTGGTCTGAAATTCAGGATAGGAAAAGTGTGTAGTACATTGAAGAGCAGTTATACTGTACACTGTTAATACATTACAGGGTTATTTATTCAACCTATCTTGTTAGAGCTGAATGATTACATACATTTAATAATTAAAGGAAATATACACACAAATAAAAAAAAAGTACATTTATCTTGACATAATATGATGTCCCCCTATAAATTGAGATAATCTGATTTCTATATAACATTAAATAATCTGATATCTCTCTATAATATTAAATAATCTGATGTCTCTCTATATCATTAATCTGATGTCTCTATAACATTAAATAATCTGATGTCTCTCTATATCATTAATCTGGTGTCTCTATAACATTAAATAATCTGATGTCTCTATAACATTAAATAATCAGATCTCTCTATAACATTAAATAATCTTACGTCTCTCTATATCATAAAATATTCCGATGTCTCTATAACATTAAATAATCTGATGTCTCTATAACATTAAATAATATGATGTCTCTATATAACATTAAATAATCTGATGTTTTTCTATAACATTAAATAATCTTATGTCTCTCTATAATATTAAATAAAAGTATGTCTTTCTATATAACATTAAATAATCTGATGTCTCTCTATAACATTTAAATAATATGATGTCTCTCTATAACATTAAATAATCTGATGTCTCTCTATAACATTTAAATAATCTGATGTCTCTCTATAACATTAAATAATCTGATGTCTCTTTATATGATTAAATATTGTGATGTCTCTCTATATAACATTAAATAATCTGATGTATCTACTACATTAAATAATCTGATGTTTTTTTGTATAGCATTAAAAATATGATGTCTCTATTACATTAAATAATCTGAGGTCTCTATATATAACATTAAATAATCTGCTGTCTCCATATAACATTACATAATATGATGTCTCTATATCATTAATCTGATATCTCTCTATAACATTAAATGATCTGATGTCTCTCTATATCAATTATCTGATGTCTCTCTATAACATTAAATAACCTGATGTCTCTCTATAACTTTAGATAATCTGGTAACTCCCTAAAAAGTTAAATAATTTGATGCCTATCTGTCCTCCTATATGTAAATATGTATTTTGCATGGGATACATCTGATAGTTAAATGATACCAAATGATTGTGATGTAGGAATTATAATATCAAATGTAGAGGGATTCTGAGAGGCTTTAGATATCTGCCATATCTTTTAGGTAAAATGAGAGCAGGAAATTTGTTTTCATATGATCAAATTGTGTTCTGAAAAATAGATTTCATATTAAACTGAATATAAGTCACTAGGAGCCCCACACATGGTGTGAGAAACTGGTTCCATTTAAATAAATGGTTCTGAACTTGAAATAGCCGCATTAGCTGTGTTATGCGTTTGTAAATTGGGAACAATTATTTTTTAAAATGGAGTCTATCTATCTATCTATCTTTCTATCTATCTATCTCATATCTATCTATCTATCTATCTGTCTGTCTGTCTGTCTGTCTGTCTGTCTGTCTGTCTGTCTGTCTGTCTGTCTGTCTGTCTGTCCGTCCGTCCGTCTCTCTCTTTCTCTCTATTTCTGTCTATCTATCTATCTATCTATCTATCTATCTATCTATCTATCTATCTATCTATCTATCTATCTATCTATCTATCCCCCCTCTCTCTCTCTCTATCTATCTATCTACATATTATCCATCTGTGTCTATCTATTTATTATCTATCTGAATAGCTTTCTACTTATTATCTATGTCTGTCTGTCTATCTATCGATCGATCTGGGATTTCAGGGCTTTTTCTTGAACTTAATTTAACAAACTAGAATCGTTATTATTCATTCTACATAGAAGACAAGTCACACCGAATTATACAAACACAAAGATATAAGCAGCCAGTTCTTTCCATGATGGCCATTTCTGTTACTGCAAATTAGATTATCCACCCAGACTTCAAACAGTATAAACATGACATGAGATGCAAAGAGTGAAGGGATCAACCCTCTCCAATCTTGCTTTTCATCCAAGCATCTCCCAGAAATGACATCCAGTCCTTTAATATAGTTTACAATGAGATTAAAACATCACTTTGACACTATGGCAAAACCTCCCATTCAATGCAGTTCTTCTTCCCTAAATCACAGGACACTTGTCTGGGTGATATAGATAGATAACAGGTGACACATAGAAACATGCAGATACCCACTTTGGTGCATTTTCTAAAGGAAACTCTAATACACTGTAACAATGCATGTTTGTTCTAAATAGGTATCCGTTTTATAATAATTTTCTGTGTATGGGACATTTCTATGCTGTGCCACTTTTTGTACATGGAGTGAAACCTGCCATATTAGTTTTCTCAGCTGTGACATTCTTTATTGACATATCTATACATGACCACTAGTAGCGCTCTCCTGGCTAGGGTATCTGACCTGACAAGATACAGGGAAGCTGCAATTTATAATGTGAATGTAAACAGGAGACTACAATCACAAAATAAATAGGATCTGTTTGGAAAATGTCATCCTCAGGATTTTCGATTTCCTATGGATATTGTACTAGATTTTAGATTTCCTATGAATTTTGTATTCGATTTTAGATATACTGTGCAAATTGTATTAAATTTTGATTTTCTTTGGATATTATACTAGATTTTCGATTTCCTCTGGGTGTTGTATTAGATGCTAGTTTTTCTGGTTATTGTAATAAAGTTTACATTTTTTCTAGATGTTGTATTAGATTTTTAAATTTCCTCTGGATGTTGTATTAGATTTTAGATTTTTGTGGATTTTGCAGTAGAGTAGATTTTTCTGGATATTGTATTTGAATTTAGATTTCCTCTGGATATTGTCTTTGAATTTAGATTTCCGCTGGATGTTTTATTAGAGTTTAGATTTCTCTGTATATTGTATAACATTATAGATTTCATCTGGATGTCTTTTTAGAGTTTAGATTTCTCTGAATATATTTTAGATTTCTCTGGATATTTTATTTGATTTTAGATTTCCTCTGGATGTTTTATTAGAGTTTAGATTTCTCTGGATATTGTATAACATTTTAGATTTCTCTGGATATTGTATTTGGATTTAGATTTCCTCTGGGTGTTTTATTAAGAGTTTAGATTTCTCTGGATATTGTATAATATTTAGATTTCTCTGGATATTGTATAACATTTTAGATTTATCTGGATATTGTATAACATTTTAGATTTCTCAAGATATTGTATTTTGAATTTGAATTTCCTCTGGATGTTTTATTGGAGTTTATATTTCTCTGGATATTGTATACCATTTTAGATTTCTCTGGATATTGTATAACATTTTAGATTTCTCTGGATATTGTATACCATTTTAGATTTCTCTGGATATTGTAGGCACACTAGCTGTCTCTTTAGCACACGCTTAAATGCTTAACAAAACACTCAATCCTCTCAGTGTAACAGGACAGAAACTTTGAATACTAGTTATAAGTGTATATTAATATAATGTAAGCAAGTAAAATAAATGAAATATAACTAGAATGTCTACACTAAATGTTAGAACAGATTTTTACATCCAGTTAAATTAGAATCTTTTAAAAACCCATAAAGAATGACCAAGCAGGGAATTGTGTAAGTTACAGTTCAGCAGGAGCTTATTATTAAAAACTGGCCTTTGGCCAAGATTGATTTTTAGGGGGTAGAAAGTTATCTGCTTAACATGTATTAGTATATATTTAAAAAATATATGAAAGAAAGAAAACCGATATATATATAGATAGATAGATAGATAGTAGATAGATAGATAGAATAGTAGATAGATAGATAAAGCCCAAATACAGTCCCATATATATATATATAGATAATGATAGATAGATAGATAGATAGATAGATGATAGATAGATAGATAGTAGATAAAAGCCCAATACAGTCCCATATATATATAAGGATTAGGCGAAATTGGCGATTTTGTGGATAGAACCCCCTTAAATATATTATCTGTGGTGCCCGGATTAGAACAAATTAACAGTATCGTTTTAATCTTGTATTTCAGGGCTAATCCTGTAGTTTAATTTCTCCCAGTATTTGCCAGGTGCAGGGTTTAACACCAGAACCTCCTAATAATCTCCCTGACAGAGCTCCCAATAATGGGGCTGATCTGCACTGCCCTTATGTAGTAATGAACTGGGAACCTTCACAATGCAGTGTTATCAAGGGAACCAGGATAACCAGGATTTAAAGAACGAACATCAAGTCAGCACATTACCAGCAATAGGGATTCCTAACAGGCAACCAGAACATGTAGATATGGGTTAACAACAAAGTGACTTTTACACTGATTACTTAATAACCCTACTACACACACTTGTAAAATGTATAGATATATCATTCCAATGTATTATATTAATCTATATTACATAAATCAATAATACACAACAATAAGAACACACACACACACACACACATATATATATATATATATATATATATATATATAATATATATATATATATATATATTATATTATATATATATTTTTTTTTTTTTTTTTTTTTTTTTTTTAAATCGTTTTATAACTGTAATTTCTTTGCCCCTTTGCCCCAGCCTGCCCCATTTGCTCTTTGTCCTTACTGCAGGGTGGGGGCTGTAATGGTTCTATTACAGAATCCACTACATGTCTAAACACCTGTTTCAGAGAGATTCGAGCAGATGCCTTGATTTACAATCAATACCCAGATTCCCATCTTGTAAATCGAACACACTACAACTTTTATTTACGTATATCGAATATGTAAAGATTTTTCTTGCTCTTCGTTTAGAATTTACAAAATACATTTTAACAACTTTGTAAAAATAAGCAAAATGTCAAGAATCGGGAACTGTATGAAGAAGGACTGGCCTGGCACTTATGCAGCTGATAATTAAGAGTTTCTTTTATTTGTGGGGTTTTGATTGATTGAAGGGTCTCATCATTTGACTTAATTAGACTTAAGGAGAATGCAATTTCACATCAAGGGTGTAAACCGTTACAATTCCATTGAATGCACAATTGCAAGGTTGAAATTATATATATATCTCAAAGGGTTAAATCAAGGTGGGTTTCCAAAGACAGTTATCCTCCTATAAACTTACACTTACATTTGGCACATTTAATAAGGCTGGCATTTGGTCACTCTTTCTTACATGGCACAACCAACGACATTTTAACTGTTAATTGAACGAATTTGGAATATTCTCTTTCTAGCAGAAAATCCAACTGAGCACTGATCCTTCTAATGTCTCATTAACCAAAATCCATGAATAGAAACTGGATGTGTAACCTGACACCTCCCCTTATTCCCCACCAACAAGGTTCAAAATCACTGCACCCCCAGTCTCCTGATATCACCGCACCCCCAGTCTCATGAAATCACAGCACGCCCAGCCTCATGAAATCACTGCACCCCCAGCCTCAAGAAATCACTTGACCCCCAACCTCATGAAATCACCGCACCCCCAGCCTCCTGAAATCACCGCACCCCAACCTCATGAAATCACTCCCCCCCAGCCTCAAGAAATCTCTGCACCCCCAGCCTCATGAAATCACCGCACCCCCAGTCTCCTGAAATCATCGCACCCCAGCCTCATGAAATCACCGCCCCCCAGCCTCATGAAATCACTGCACCCCCAGCCTCATGAAATCACTGCACCTCAGCCTCCTGAAATCACTGCACCCCAGCCTCATTAAATCACTGGCCCCCCGCCTCATTAAATCACTGCCCCCCAGCCTCATGAAATCACCGCACCCCCAGCCTCCTGAAATCATTGCACACCCAGTTTCCTGAAATCACTGTGACCCCCAATCTCCTGAAATCACTATGACCCCCCCCCCAGTGTCCTGAAAAATCTGCTTCCCAGTCTCCCCCACACCCATAGACAGCCACAGAGGGGGCACCCATGAAGACATCAAGACGGTCATGCCAAAGAAAATCCATCCCCAGCTGTGATCGTTGACTCAATGCTTAGAAGTTAAAGAGAGACTTACATTTCATGGATCCATCATCCCTCCAACTGGTTGTCTGGCGATGGACCTATTGCTCTGTCAGAGGCTTTGGGTATTAAATGCATATCCAGACAGGTATATGCCATACACATCCTGTACAGGTAGGGATGATCATGGGATAGAAGGCCCCCCAGCAAGCCCCTGTTCCCTTCCCGGCTACAACACATAACACTGCAAGGCAGAGAGACAAAGAAATGAAATTTATTATTGATAGTAAAGACTTTGAAGACAATTTCAAGTTATTGTTTCTCTCAGTAGAATAAAGGAGGCTTTTCCCCCTAACATAATGAACCGTCTTTGTGTGGCTGCGAACAATCCAAACAAGGATCTAATAAATAGCCACTTTTTTTGCGGGCTCCGCAGTGAGGGGATTGAGCAGTTGGTTTGAGAGCAGCTGGGACGCTGGAAGATGTGGGCGGAGCCAGGTCTGTCGGCTTCTCTCTCTCTCTCTCTCTCTCTCTTCTTTCTCTCTCTCTCTCTCTCTCTCTCTCTCTCTCTCTCTCTCTCTCTCTCTCCTCCCCCTGCACCGATCGCCTTCCACCTTCTCTCACTCTCTCTCCCTGGGTCCGATCCTTCCCTCTCTATCTCCTCCCCCATCATCTTTCCTGTTCTTGCCTCATCCCTTAACCACCCGTCTCATCCTATCTCACTCTTTCGGTCTCTCCTTCCCCCGCTCCACCTTTCCCCTTCCATGAGTCTGATCTCCCCTTGTCTTTTCCCTCTGCCCTGATCTGCTCCTTTCCATTCTCCCCATTCCAATTCCATCCCTTCATCCCAGTGCATTGTATCCTTCACTGGATCTCCTTTCATTATCCTCTCCTGCCCGTTTAACCAGCCCTATATAGAGATATATAACATATGTTCCCCTATGGTTTGTTAAACTATCCAAGTTCCCAGCTTGTTCCCACAATGCAGCCCATGTCTATCCCCTGCCTGACTGTACATTCCCCGTCTGCCCCCATTCTCCTGCCCAGTCTATTGCTGGTCTATGTGCTAAGAGTTCTGCCAGCTGTTCGCTAGGTATATGTACTGGTGGGGAGTTGCTGTGCTGGATTTTTATATCCTACAGATATACATATACATACACATATAGAGAGATATACATATACATAGAGATTTATACAGGTACACAGATACATAGAAATGTATACAGATACAAACATAATACAGATACATTGAGATTTATCCAGGTACACAAATCATAGAAATGTGTACAGATAACAAACAGAGATATACAGATACATAGAGATTATACAGGTACAAATAGAGATATGCAGATACATTGAGATTTATACAGGTCAACAAATACATAGAAATGTATACAGATACAGATAAAGATCCATAGAGATTTATACAGATACAGATACATACACACACAGACACATTGCTGTTTATACTGTCAACCCCCCCCCCCCCCAAGCCTCCCTAATTAAACATTATTTCAGGCCCCCCTGTCCTTGTTCTTTGTTCTGGTGAACTGTAATTTGATTTATGTGGCATTGTATATGGTTTTTATAGGTTGTTCTTCTAAACTGGCAATGTTCTTTATAGTACTATTTGCTTATTATAACACCATTGGCATGTGAGTAACTACTGAATGGAGACTGGACACAATACATATATCATATACACTGGGATTGTCAGTTGCATACAAATGTAATATAGTAATGAGATTAATGATATACATTTTATCAATGATGATGGAGGGTCTAAGAGATGGATTTTAATATCACTTTACAGTAATTTACCGAATCACAGTAGCTATGGTTATTACTAGACAGTGAAAAACCCATATACCATATAAATAATGTACCAAGGAATGACACTATAACAAAACACAAAAACAAACAAAAAAAAACACACAGCAAAAACCCCTTTAGAACAAATTTAGAACTACAGTCACACTTTCCGAAAATGTATGTATTAATATCATATAAATGAACAGTTGATTGTGTGGGTGTTAGTTCAGCCTTCATCTGTAAAAGTTGGAGATCAAGAGATTTTCATGCATTAGGGGGGAACCAGACAGGGTAGAAAACAGGGAAAATGTGAACATTCAAGCAGCTGCCAGTCACTGGCATTGACAGACTGAGGCAGATCTGCCATCTAATAGTATGTGTAGGCAAAGCAGATGTCAGACTTAACGTTAATATACAGTAAAGCTTTATCTGAGTGATATAGTGAAAACAGTGTAAAATAAAAGAGAACATCCGGTAATCAGAACAAATCGCACATTAAACCATTGGGAGTTCAGGGGATTTTGTATATGGTTTATGTAAATTTTGCCTGGTTATTATATGGTAGCTAAAGCTTCACACTGTATTAATGGCAAAGCTCTACAATGTACAGATGAACATAGCAATATGAAGGGAAGAAAGACACATCTGCACATACTGACTCCTCTGTGTGTTTGATAAAGTGCAGTAGAAAAGGCCAATGTCAGTACATTTGCTCAACACAAGGTTCATCTCACTTTCTCTGTCCTGATCAACTTAAATGTCATGGATATTAAGCAAACATCCCATTATCTGACATCCAGAGGTCACAGACATGGTTTTTCCTAGTGTACTTATAGTCCTTATGTAGCAGTTGAGATCATTATTAAAGTGATAGCCTATACTCTTGTAATGTGTAGTCCAGAGAAATTGAAAATGGCAAACTTTCTATAGTAGATTGTATTGTCCTAAAAAGCATCCAGTAAACAATAAACTGTCTGTATAGATTTACATTAGGATTTCACATTCGGGGCCTCCAGTCTACTAAAAAAAAGCCCCTTCCATTATTTTTACTTTGTAGTAAATTAAAACAGTCTCTATTGGAAAGCAACATTATTCTCATGTCACTAAAGCATTTTTATAATGATAATGTATGGAAATGTATGTAATTGTATCTAAGATGAAGCTTAGCTTTGTGCATGTTTAGTGTAGTGTCTGTTTCAATAGACCCCTCTTATTATCCATTTCAAGATACAATACAACCTGATTCCTGTTGCTAAATAAATACCATTATTTATTTTATAGAAAGATCCACATTTCTCATTAAAGGAGTTAACAATTCAGACAGACATACAACATCAAACCAGAACACACCACCATTATCCTAACAATATGTGGCCACAGCGACCAACTCGCCATGCTAACAGGTAAGATATTGTAAACTTTGGGCTACAGAATGTGTGCTTTACCAAAATGTGACTCATGTTACTTGCAACCAATGTGCAATACTATGTTAAACAAACACACAATAGTCCTGCAAGCACAAATAGGCCTGATTACGTATCATGTGATAATAGAATGTGTATACCATATGGAAAAATGCCAAGACACACAGCTCTATCAAATTGTGCTTTTATTACTCATAATAAGTGTTGAACATTAAAAAAAACATTTAGAAAATTTACAAGGAGTTAGCGTGACTAGACTTTGGAGACTGCAGCAGCCCCCCAATTTAACACTGTTAAATCAGTTTTAGTTGTGGAATAATTTCCATTAAAGGACAAGTTAATCTCTCAATGAAACATTTTATATAGTTAAATCGTCCCCTACCCAAAAGCCGCAATATTAGAAACCTGAGAGATGTTAATCTAGCTTGAAATGCTGCCTGAAGTCCTGTTACCTTTATTTCTGCTTCTCGGTTCTTCTAGTTAGCAGCTGGATGTACAGATGACATCCCAGCCAATACTGAATGATATCCTATAGCTGCCTCCTTTGAGCATGTAAAAGCCCGGAGAGCTTAAAGGGTATGTACACTCGCAAATTTGTTTTTTTAAATTGCCTATTAGTGGAAACTGTAATTTATCCCAACTATCACTGTATTGTTTTTTTTTTGTTGATCTGATCCTATTTCTATACATATCCAATCTGAAACATCCTACATTTCAGCATTTCTGTAAGCAATTTTGCGAAGTTGGAATGGTTTGACAGTTGGTGTGCTGTATGCTGTATGCAGTATTGACAGTTGGTATTGGGGAAAATAGTCAGGTCAGTGGTCAGAGCCTGAGCAAAAAAAGTACTTTATTAAAGGCATGCAGCACACACACACCTCAGAGTAAGTGCTACTTACATATATTTATTTATAGATTAGATGAAGGAAAGTCATTTTTTTAGCATGAAAAAATACTTTGCTCATTTCACGCTACAGCAAAACTGCTTACAGATATGCAGATTGGATATCTAAAGAAATAGGGGACAGATCAACAAAAAAATGATACAGTGATAGTTGAATTATAGTTTTCATCTAATGGGCATTAAAAAAAAAATAATTTGCAAGTGTACATATCCTTTAAAAGTAAATCTTTCTAACTATTGTAGTTTTGGGTTATGATTTAGCTATATATCATTATTCATTTGAAGGCATGCGTTTAATTTACCGGTATATGGATACTGCTGGTGATTTACCACTACACAAGACACTGTAGTGGTGGAGGGTTATTTTTAAAGCAGCAGTACCTACAGATATTACATTTTGTTTTGCTTCAGGTACTTCAAAACTGTATTTGACCAGCAACCCAGGATATCAGGACAGGTCCTTCAGGCCAGGTGTGTTTTTGGCAAACCTGGACAGTTGGGGGTATGCAAATGTGTTTGTGTTAAAGTGTATCTGTACAGAAAAAATAACTTTGTCTCTTAATATATAAATGAATACATGATGCAGCACTTAGGCTAAGATATGTGTGTGTTTCTACAAGCCTTCGATCCAGTATTTGTTTTGCTCAGGCTTAGTATTCCCCCTCACACTCTTAACCTATTCTGCCTTTTCCTTTGACTTGACTTTCATTAAATTGAGCAAGCTTAGTATTCACTATCAACCCACCGTGAGAGGGGAATTACCCATCATGCAATTTGCACATACCAAATCCTCTTACCCTAACTGTAATTCTTCCAAATTATTACAGCAAACGGCACATTGCAGAAGAATTTATGATAATAGAACAGTTGAATGACAGCTAAAAAGGTAAGAATTTCAGATTGGCAACAGGTGACATATCAGGAAAAAAGTACCTTGGTGGTTGGGAAAAAATTCAAATAAAAACCCAGTGTGCTGCCCTTTGAGTATATTTTTTCGGACAAGCATCAAACTTGGAGAAAATCCAAGAGAATTAGGCCAGAAAATGTGGAATTTAACATGATTGAAAACATTAACATGCAAATTTCTCCCAATTCTTATATCTGTGGCCACTGCTAGATTGTGCATCTGTTGCAAGTACTAAGTAGGCATGGGCATCAAATAAATGATTTGTTGGTTTGCAAATGCAGCATGACAAACAATACAATGCCATCCCTTCCTTCCTAAGTCTATATAGGGATCCTCCAAAGACTATTAAGTATACATGTATAAGAGAAATTTAGCTTCGTATAAGCTATTTCAAAATCGGGTGGTCGGGGTGTGGAAACTCCAGTCCCTTCGCTACACTCGGTGGTACAAATATACAGCTTTAAACTATCCTCTTATCATATAATTGCACGAGTATGCCGCACACTCTCTCCCATGTATGGCCCAGGCATCTGCCCAAGAGCCTCCATAGACTATGAATTAAGGCTATGATTATGGCCTACAATAGCCAGAAACCGTCCGGCGACTGATCTGTATTACTATGTTACTTACGTTTGTTGAATAAGAAGTTTTTAACTTGCCTATGACCGAAAGCCCGGCTTTGGTAGCCTATGAGTAAGAGCGTGTAATGTCGCTCGAAACGCGTCAGGCAGCCAATGGATTGTCTGATAGTTTTTAAATGTTTAAATAAAGTATGAATTTTTTAACAAATTGGTGACCAGTGAAAAGTTCTTACCGGATTGAGGAGTGCGGACTAATAACCCATCCACGGAGGACAAGATACTTATCAAGCTAACGGACCGAGCGAAGGGTCTGGGGCAGTCCTGCACCCGGACCACCAAGTCGGACGGGTAGTCCAAATCAAGGGGGAAGCAAATGCAATATGTGTTCGGTGGAAATAATTGAAACAGTTAATGTTATGCTGTTAATACTAATAGAAGGTCAAGAAAAATAGCGATAGATCTGGGGTTCTGTACACCCAGATCTCCCTTCACTTTAAGTAACCTACCAAACACTTGAAATTACAAACCATATGTAAAGATACTTATTTAGTCAAATGGTTAATCCACTGAACGATAAGTGGTCACCGGATACTGGGACCGTATAACTCTGAACATTTGTTCTAATATGTAACTGTGAATAATCAATCAATCCTACCTCCCTGTCCAGGTACTTTTAATTTCTAAAATGTTCATTTTTAGGGTATAGTGTCTAGTCTAGTCCCATGAAAAAGCTCACAATGCACGTATAAAACAGTAGGCAACAGGAGCAATGTTTTATCAAAGCTTTCCTTTAAAATGTTTGCTTTAAAAGTTACCTAAAACAATATCTGTTGTATTCATTAGATCAACTGGACTGCTTAAAGTTTAGTTCTTGAAGAGTTTGCTAGTCAACCGACTGGCTTTCCCAATTCTGAATTCTGAATAGAGAAAGCCAGTCGGATGACTAGCGAAGCGTCTTGAAGAACTAAACTTCAATCCAGTTGATCTAACTGAATACAACAGATATACAATGACCTGGATGAATGAGAACCTTCACAAGCATTCCTAAAACAATATACATATTTAAAGACTGGTAAATCATTTTGAGATGAGTCTTGTCTACATCACGTAAGAATAGCAATGCAGAAACATTGCCACTAAAATAGTTATTATAATTACAAAAAGATCGTATTTATAGAAGGGCTTTAGAACTTAAAGGAGAACTAAACTTAATTTTTTAAAACCTAATGTGAAAGTTTTTCTCCCCAGAACACCAATGCATTGTAAGATTCTTCTCTGGTACGTTGCATTTAGTATATGTGAGAAAAAGATTCTGTAAATAAGAAGGTTTCCATTTTATTGCCAGTACAACCCACAGCCCATGAAGTCATCAAAGAAACACGCCCCCTGATAATCAAAGAAACACGCCCCCTTATCAGGAATCCCTGATAAGACTTTGAAAGCTGCTTGTTACCCTGCAGTTAATTTCCATTCAATGCGATTTGCTGGAAAATAAACTGCAGGGTAACAAGCAGCTTCAAAGTCTTATCAGGGACTTCCATATTCCATTTTTTTTTATTCTTTTCCTAGCAAAAGATAAAGCTTCCAAATCTACCTGGCTGGACTTATTGAGTGTTGGCGTACTAGGTAAGGTACCGGGTTTAAAAATACACAGTTCAGAAGGTCACAGTTCAATACCCTAGATAAACCTTTTTTGTTTCTATTATAATCCATGCAAAAGATAAAGCTTCTAATTGTACCTAGGCTTTAAACTTATTCATTGGCGGCTCACCTTGTAAGAGCCAGGTTTAGACACATACATTCTGAAGGTCATGACTTTGAATCCCCAAACTTACCTTTATTTTTTTTTCCATTTGTTCCTAGTACAATATTCTACATGCACCACGTGTTTATATAGTGTCTCTCTTAGCCAGAGGGTAAGAGCTTTACTTTAAGCAAGTAAATGTACAAGTTGCAGGTTCTTTCCCCAGACTTACTTTTATTTTGCTGAAATGTTAGTATTCCATTTCTTACATCCATGCTATCTTTGAAATACACTGCAAGATTACTTTCTTTTTGTATGAAAAGCAAAGGATTATATATTGTTAGGACAGAGCATTGAATGTGTTTAAAAACAAAAAAATGAAATCCCTGTTCTGTGTTAGGAAGAGGAGGATTTGTGCTATAATTGATTGGCTGTCAGCTTCTAGGAAGCAAGGCTGCAACTTCCTTGTTTTGATTGTTGAGCTCTACATCATGTCCCTGTACGCAGACACTTAGCTGGGGGTTTACCCAGCTAAGGTGGATTGTGGGAGCTGACCCTAGTACTCACAGGTATTTTCATAAATCCTCCAATGGCCACAGCAAGGGAGAGGTGAGACACAGCTTGTTGTATGCTGTGAATGTGCTCTGTCTATTGGGACATGTTGTCTGGAGACTTTAGTTCCCCTTTAATATGAATATCTGCATGTAGTGACAATTTGTATGGATGAACAATAAATACATTTTCTATGAATTGCTGTCTGCTAGGGTTTTCTTATACATCTAGCTTTATTGTACTGGACTTGTGGTTTACATTTATTTAACAAACTGATCCTGGAAACCCCAAGTTTAAAGAATTAATAAGAACCACTATATGCTTGTGAAGGTTCTCATTCATCCAGGTCATGGTATATCTGTTGTATTCAATTAGATCAACTGGACAATGTAGTTCTTGAAGACGTTTTGCTAGTCATCCGACTGCTTTCTCAATTCAGAATGACTTGTACAAGAATTCTGTGGCAATTATGTACCCTGGAAAATCCCAATTAGCATCACAGCCAGGTGTTAAGGGTGTGATTGGATAGTGGCTAAGAGGTGTTATAGGAATGCCCAGAGTGAGGTGTTAAAACAGCATTGTACATGGCAGACAGTTGGTGTCGAACCCCCCCACCTCTATTTAGGCTTGGTTTCTTTAGTACTCAACACCTCAGACTACCATGATAAGGTGACCATGCTCCTGGCCGATAACAACACATATGAGGCTTTAACAAGGGATCCCACCAGCCGTTACAAGAAAAGAGTCATAGACTTACTACAACAGCTTCAAAAGGATAAAGCCATTGACCGAGCAATGTATCATCACCTCTACCCTGGTGAGGCACATGCATGCATATATGGACTCCCAAAGATACATAAGGAAGGGGCCCCACTAAGACCTATAGTCAGCAGCATCAACTCTGTAACATACAAGGTGGCAAAATACCTAGCCAACATCTTAGGACCATTGGTGGGAAGTTCTAAGCATCACATCCAGAACTCTCAGGATTTCACCAACAAGATTGAAGATATAGTACTCGTGTAAAGAAACTATGGTGTCCTATGATGTGACATCTCTCTTTACTTGTATACCCACCAAGGAGCTGTTGACATGGTGAGAAAAACAGCTGGGCCAAGACAGCACTCTTACCAGCAGAACTGATCTCAACCAGAAACAGATGTGTTCCTTGTTGGACTTGTGCCTGAATACCACTATTTCAAATACAGGGATAAGTTCTATAAGCAAAAACATGGATGTGCTATGGGATCTCCAGTTTCACCCATTTTGGCCAACCTTACATGGAGGAGGTAGAAACACAGGCACTTATACCTTTAAGGGCATAGCACCCAGCCACTGGTTCAGATATGTTGATGACACCTGGTAAAATCCACCGAAGGAAGTACAAGCTTTCACAGAACACATTAATGCGGTAGACCAAAACATTAAATTCACAAGGAAGAGGTACAAAAAACAAACTTGCTTCTTGGACTGCTTGGTAGAAGTTAAGGAAATGGTAAACTGGAAGTAGAGGTTTACAGAAAACCAACACACACAGATCAGTATTTGATGTTTGACTCCCACCACCCTTTAGATCACAAGCTGGGTGTCATCAGAACCCTGCAACACAGAGCCGAGAACATCCCCACTAGCACAGAGGCGAAGGCTAAAGAAATGAAACATCTCAGAGGAGCCCTTAAAACTTGTGGATATCCAGACTGGGCCTTTGTCAAAAGAAGTAGAAGGAAAGAAAAGAACACAAATACCAACAGTGAAGGGGAAAAGCAAGACAGGAGGAAGAACATGGTCATCCCTATGTAGCAGGGTTCTCCGAGAAATTAGAAGAATTTTCAAAAAACACTCGTATCCCTGTCTGCTTTAAAACCGAACAACACACTGAGGCACAATTGGTACATCCGAAAGACCCAATACCAAAACACAAGAAAAGCGACATCATTATGCAGTGCAGTGAAGAATGCTCTGATTTGTGTATGTGGGGGAGACCAAACAGCAACTCATCAACGTATGGCCCAGCCATAAGAGCCAATTCCTCGGGTCAGGACCTCAGCCGTGTACCTGCATCTTAAGGATAAAGGACATACTTTGAAGATTGTAATGTTTAACATATTGGTGAAGGAACGTGACTGATTCAAGAGAGGTGTTAAGGAGGCCATTTATGTGAAATAAAGAAACCAAGCCTAAATAGAGCTTGAGATAGATAGATGATAGATAGATAGATAGATAGATAGATAGATAGATAGATAGATAGATAGATAGATAGATAGATAAAAGATGGATGGATGGATGGATGATAGATAAATAGATAGATAGAGATAGAGAGATAGATAGATAGATAGATAGATAAGAGAGAGAGAGAGAGAGAGAGAGAGAGGGATGGATGATAGATAGTAGATAGATAGAGAGAGAGAGAGAGAGAGATAGATAGATAGATAGATAGATAGATAGATAGATAGATAGATAGATAGATAATGGATGGATGGATGGATGATAGACTATCACTATCGATTATCTATCTATCTATCTATCTATCTATCTATATATATATATATGGGACTGTATTTGGGCTTTTATCTATCTATCTATCTATCTATCTATCTATCTATCTATCTATCTATCTATCTATATATATATCGGTTTTCTTTCTTTCATATATTTTTTAAATATATACTAATACATGTTAAGCAGATAACTTTCTACCCCCTAAAAATCAATCTTGGCCAAAGGCCGTTTTTAATAATAAGCTCCTGCTGAACTGTAACTTACACAATTCCCTGCTTGGTCATTCTTTATGGGTTTTTAAAAGATTCTAATTTAACTGGATGTAAAAATCTGTTCTAACATTTAGTGTAGACATTCTAGTATATTTCATTTATTTTACTTGCTTACATTATATTAATAGTATTCAAAGTTTCTGTCCTGTTACACTGAGAGGATTGAGTGTTTTGAAGCATTTAAGCGTGGCTAAAGAGACAGCTAGTGTGCTACAATATCCAGAGAAATTAAAATGGTATACAATATCCAGAGAAATCTAAAATGTTATACAATATCCAGAAAATCTAAAATGGTAACAATATCCAGAGAAATATAAACTCCAATAAAACATCCAGAGGATTCAAATTCAAAATACAATATCTTGAGAAACTAAAATGTTATACAATATCCAGATAAATCTAAAATGTTATACAATATCC
This sequence comes from Hymenochirus boettgeri, assembly GCA_019447015.1. Classification (NCBI taxonomy): domain Eukaryota; kingdom Metazoa; phylum Chordata; class Amphibia; order Anura; family Pipidae; genus Hymenochirus; species Hymenochirus boettgeri. The sequence continues at coordinate 223,851,709 of CM033470.1, read as the reverse complement.
AGAGAAATCTAAATATTATACAATATCCAGAGAAATCTAAACTCTTAAAAAACACCCAGAGGAAATCTAAATCCAAATACAATATCCAGAGAAATCTAAAATGTTATACAATATCCAGAGAAATCTAAACTCTAATAAAACATCCAGAGGAAATCTAAAATCAAATAAAATATCCAGAGAAATCTAAAATATATCAGAGAAATCAAACTCTAAAAAGACATCCAGATGAAATCTATAATGTTATACAATATACAGAGAAATCTAAACTCTAATAAAACATCCAGCGGAAATCTAAATTCAAAGACAATATCCAGAGGAAATCTAAATTCAAATACAATATCCAGAAAAATCTACTCTACGCAAAATCCACAAAAATCTAAAATCTAATACAACATCCAGAGGAAATTTAAAAATCTAATACAACATCTAGAAAAAATGTAAACTTTATTACAATAACCAGAAAAACTAGCATCTAATACAACACCCAGAGGAAATCGAAAATCTAGTATAATATCCAAAGAAAATAAATTAATACATTGCACAGTATATCTAAAATCGAATACAAAATCATTGGAAATTAAAATCTAGTACAATATCCATAGGAAATCGAAAATCCTGAGGATGACATTTTCCAAACAGATCCTATTTATTTTGTGATTGTAGTCTCCTGTTTACATTCACATTATAAATTGCAGCTTCCCTGTATCTTGTCAGGTCAGATACCCTAGCCAGGAGAGCGCTACTAGTGGTCATGTATAGATATGTCAATAAAGAATGTCACAGCTGAGAAAACTAATATGGCAGGTTTCACTCCATGTACAAAAAGTGGCACAGCATAGAAATGTCCCATACACAGAAAATTTTATAAAAACGGATACCTATTTAGAACAAACATGCATTGTTACAGTGTTATAGAGTTTCCTTTAGAAAATGCACCAAAGTGGGTATCTGCATGTTTCTATGTGTCACCTGTATCTATCTATATCACCCAGACAAGTGTCCTGTGATTTAGGGAAGAAGAACTGCATTGAATGGGAGGTTTTGCCATAGTGTCAAAGTGATGGTTAATCTCATTGTAAACTATATTAAAGGACTGGATGTCATTTCTGGGAGATGCTTGGATGAAAGCAAGATTGGAGAGGGTTGATCCCTTCACTCTTTGCATCTCATGTCATGTTTATACTGTTTGAAGTCTGGGTGGATAATCTAATTTGCAGTAACAGAAATGGCCATCATGGAAAGAACTGGCTGCTTATATCTTTGTGTTTGTATAATTCGGTGTGTGACTTGTCTTCTATGTAGAATGAATAATAACGATTCTAGTTTGTTAAATTAGTTCAAGAAAAAGCCCTGAAATCCCAGATCGATCGATAGATAGACAGACAGACATAGTAATAAGTAGAAAGCTATTCAGATAGATAATAATAGATAGACACAGATGGATAATATGTAGAGATAGATAGAGAGAGAGAGAGGGGGGATAGATAGATAGATAGATAGATAGATAGATAGATAGATAGATAGATAGATAGATAGTGATAGATAGATAGATAGATAGATAGATAGATAGACAGAAAGAGAGAGAAAGAGAGAGGACGGACGGACGGACAGACAGACAGACGACAGACAGACAGACAGACAGACAGACAGACAGAAGATAGATAGATAGATAGATAGATAGATAGATAGATAGATAGATTGAGATAGATAGATAGAAAGATAGATAGATAGATAGACTCCATTTTAAAAAATAATGTTCCCAATTTACAAACGCATAACACAGCTAATGCGGCTATTTCAAGTTCAGAACCATTATTTTAAATGGAACCAGTTCTTCACACCATGTGTGGGGCTCCTAGTGACTATATTCAGTTTAATATGAAATCTATTTTTCAGAACACAATTTGATCATATGAAAACAAATTTCCTGCTCTCATTTTACCTAAAAGATATGGCAGATATCTAAGCCTCTCAGAATCCCTCTACATTTGATATTATAATTCCTACATCACAATCATTTGGTATCATTTAACTATCAGATGTATCCCATGCAAACAATATTTTACATATAGGAGGGACAGATAGGATCAAATTATTTAATTTTTAGGGAGTTACCAGATTATCTAAAGTTATAGAGAGACATCAGGTTATTAATGTTATAGAGAGACATCAGAAATTGATATAGGAGACATCAGATCATTTAATGTTATAGAGAGATATCAGATTAATGATATAGAGACATCATATTATGTAATGTTATATGGAGACAGCAGATTATTTAATGTTAATATAGAGACCTCAGATTATTTAATGTAATAGAGACATCATATTTTAAGCTATACAAAAAACATAGATTATTTAATGTAGTAGATACATCAGATTATTAATGTTATAAGAGACATCACAATATTTAATCATATAAAGAGACATCAGATTATTTAATGTTATAGAGAGACATCAGATATTTAAATGTTATAGAGGACATCAGATTATTTAATGTTATAGAGAGACATCATATTATTTAAATGTTATAGAGAGACATCAGATTATTTATGTATATAAGAAAGACATACTTTATTTTAATATTATAGAGAGACATAAGATTATTTAATGTTATAGAAAAACATCAGATTATTTAATGTTTAATAGAGACATCAATATTTAATGTTATAGAGACATCAGATTATTTAATGTTATAGAGACATCGGATATTTTATGATATGAGAGACGTAAGATTATTTAATGTTATAGAGAGATCTGATTATTTAATGTTATAGAGACATCAGATTATTTAATGTTATAGAGACACCAGATTAATGATATAGAGAGACATCAGATTATTTAATGTTATAGAGACATCAGATTAATGATATAGAGAGACATCAGATTATTTAATATTATAGAGAGATATCAGATTATTTAATGTTATATAGAAATCAGATTATCTCAATTTATAGGGGGACATCATATTATGTCAAGATAAATGTACTTTTTTTTATTTGTGTGTATATTCTTTTAATTATTAAATGTATGTAATCATTCAGCTCTAACAAGATAGGTTGAATAAATAACCCTGTAATGTATTAACAGTGTACAGTATAACTGCTCTTCAATGTACTACACACTTTTCCTATCCTGAATTTCAGACCACAACTACTCCATTATCTCAGTCACACGATTTTCTATTAAGGAAAATGAATTCCACTGAGAGCCTGAAATTAAAATAAAACCCAACAGAATATGCTGCTTGGCTTTAGAAATGGGAGAGCGATGGGTTATTATTGTTTTCACCTCAGCAGCACTGAATATTTCTAAACATTCACTCTAGTTCTACACTTATGGGCACCATACACAAGGTCTCCTTAATGCTCTGTAGGAAAATGAGAAACTAAAGTTCATTTTTAATAGGCAGAGTTCAGTTGGTAGCAAGGGGGAGTTGTTCATTTTGCCATAACCGATTTTTTATGTGTGTTTGTGGACAAAACAATCTCCTCTCTCCCTGCCATGGGATCTAACCTGTGTTTCCATTTCCAAACTGAGGGGCCACACACAGCTTGAATATTGACGTTTCCCCAACTGCACTGTGTTAACCCAATACAGATTCATCAAGACCTGGATTGAATTATCTCTTGCCATACGTATCAGCACCAGCCTAATTAAAAGCTATAATGTCTGATATAATGATTAAATCGTTAGCTCTGCTGTAGGGAAGCAATATTTTTGTTTTCTCTCTTCAATTAGAAGCTGATTGAGGTTTACAGAGCAGGTCAGCTGTGAAATTTGATTTAATGTGTGAGTACTGCTCACAGGGTGGACTTCCTGAAAGGCTCAGGAATCTGTCTATTTAAATTGAAAGCAGAGAAGGTAGCCGCTCTGCCAGATAGCCACAGAGACACAGGAGTGCAGACATCCCTTTACAATAGGCTATATCTTTACCCTGACTAGGCTATAGCTTTACACATGCTATAGGTTTAAACTAGGTTATAGCTTTCCACCAGGTTATAGCTTTGCACTAGCTATATTTTTACACTAGGTCATAGCTTTACACGATGCTTTTGGTTTAAAACTATGCTATAGCTTTACACTATGCTATAAGTTTACACTATGCTATAGCTTTACATTTACACTATGCTATATCTTTACACATGCTTTTGGTTTAAACTATGCTTTAGCTTTACACTAATCTATAGCTTTACATTATACTATAGGTTTACACTATGCTATAGCTTTCACTGGTTATAGCTTACACTATGCTGTAGCTTTACATTATGATTAGCTTTACACTATGCTGTTGCTTTACATTATGCTATAGCTTACACTAAGTCATAGCGTTACACTATGCTATAGGTTTATACTGTGCTATAGGTTTACACTATGCTACAGCTATACACTATATACACTTTACACTAATAGGTTTACATTAGGTCATAGCTTTACACAATGCTATAGCGTTGGCTACTCTAGGTTATAGCTATAGCTTTACACTAGGTTATAGCTTTACCCTAGGCTATAGCTTTATACTAGGTTATAGCTTTACCCTAGGCTATAGCTTTACACTAGGTTATAGCTTTACCCTAGCTATAGTTTACACAGGTTATAGCTTTACCCTAGGCTATAGCTTTACACTAGGTTTATAGCTTTACATTAGGCTATAGCTTACACTAGGTTATAGCTTTACATGCTATAGCTTACACTAGGTTATAGCTTACACTAGGTTATAGCTTTACACTAGGCTATAGCTTTACACTAGGTCACTAGGTTATAGCTTTACACTAGGTATATCTTTACAATAGGTTATATCTTTACACTAGGTCACTAGGTTATAGCTTTACACTAGCTTTATACTGGGTTATAGCTTTATACTAGGTTATAGCTTTACACTGGGCTATAGCTTTACAATAGGTCACTAGGTTATAGCTTTACACTAGGTTATTGCTTTACACTAGGTCACTAGGTATGCTTTACACTAGCTTAAACTGGTTATAGCTTTACACTAGGTTATAGCTTTACACAGCTTTAACTGGGTTTAGCTTTACACTAGGTTATAGCTTTACACTAGCTTTACACTAGGTTACATCTTTACACTAGGTTATAGCTTTACACTAGCTTTAAAACGGGTTATAGCTTACACTAGTTTACACTAGCTTACACTAGTTTACACTAGGTTAAATCTTTACACTAGGTTATAGCTTTACAAGGTTATAGCTGTACACCAGTGACTTACACTAGTTTTACACTAGACCTGACCCCCAGACCTTACACTCTGTTTAAGGAGTAACATTGCTCAACTACAAGAAGTGTCTAAGAAGGTGGCAAAGGTACCAAAGACTGCTCACTTAGGGCTTCTTTATAGTTTTGTATTTTCTTTCATAAACAATAAAAAAAAACAATACGGACAATTCTTAGAAATTGTACAAATAATATAACTAAATAAATGATAAACTCATTTGGGCTGTAATAAATAACATTTTAAACAGGTTTGTAGTTATTTAGTGTATTAAATAAAACGCCACAATAGTGTGATTATTTCGTGATCTATAAAAATGTATTCATTGACAAGAACGATAAAACTGTATTATAAAGCTGTTTTTCTTGATATCTGCCGGACTAAAAAAAAAAACAAAAAAACAGTCATATGTTGACCAGCAGGCGGCGGTCATGCTCTTTCCCTAATGCTGAAAGGGGGCTTGGTTTCCCGGCCAGAAGCTCAGCAGGATGCCTAGAATGCTGGTGGTTGCATGACTGTGTGAGATAAGAAAGGTAGTCAGAAAAGGAGCTAGGAGCTGTCATTGGGCTGGCAGGATCTCTGGAAAGTCTATACATATTTCAGTACTAGGATGGGAGCAATACAGTTCACCTTTGGGCAATTCAGTCATCACTTCTCATACTTGCAGTTACTGATGAGTAGATGCACACAAAGTGTGATGAAAACCCCATAGAACAATAAAACAAACTAAACAGACAGGGATCCTTCAAGGCTTAATATATATTCTTTCTAAACCAGCACACAGCATTGCAGCCCTTAGTGCAACTGGGAACTCTCAGACTTCACAGCAAATCTAACATTCCAGCTACTGTCTTAATAAAACATAAAAGTAACATGGTGACCATAATCTAAATGTCCATGACTTCCTATACAGTTACGTATTGAAATGGATTCATACCTTGTACTGCAATGATCCCTGAGAATCCAGATGATAACGATTTAGTTTGTATTTCTGTTTTGGAAATGGAGCAGTCCCAACCTGCAGCAGGTGGAGATTGGATGTTTATAGATAGCATGTCTCTGGGTAGCTTTAGTTCCTACCAGTCCATTCACTCTAATGCAATAGGAAAACAAAAATATCCATTGCAACTATTGGTGAAAGTCTATTGCTTGTCATGACAAAAGTCTATCTTGTAACTGTTAGTTTAAACATGGAAAACCTTTTTTTTAAGTGTGTGTGTGTTGTTAAGATAATAACTAAATCAGAAAATTCATCAGCACAAACGAAAGAATGGTGTTACCTGTTCTCTACGCTTGCCTGATCTTCTCATTATTTTGTTATATATTATCTTATTGGATGGGGTAACAGTTAAATGGTTAGAGTTGAAATATAACCTTGGGAAAGGGCAGATCCAATGGGGAATATGAAGCAGGTTTGACTTCAGGAATTTCCACGTGTGTGCAGACATTGACTTGGAAGAAATATGTAGCAAAGTGACATCTCCTTATTGACTGCAGAGTTTATTAGATGGGAACAAAATACATTAGATATTTTTTAGCGTGTTTCCATTTCGACCTTTGGTGACTGATATTAGATGCATATGGGGAGACTGTGGTGTTTAAATTACAATGAGATTAATTATGTCTGCAACCTCTACATTCATTCTTTCCCTCCACATTACCCGCTCACAACTTGCTGATACTATGGTCTAAGAAGAAGAGAGAAAAACATAGTTTGAGTCTGACTGACAGTTGTCACTTAGCAACTATACACACACACACCCGTTCTCCTGGTACAGAAAGTAAAGGGCAAGTAAAGTAAATAAAGTACACTGCTCCCTCCCAAACAATAGGATATTGGCTTTCATTAGACGATAGATAGATAGTCGATACATACCCATGTCCCCTACCGTGAACCTCTAATACTACATGTTTATATTATTTTGTTTGCTTTGGCAATGTCAAAATGTAAATTGATCCTGCAAATAAAGCTCTTTTTGATTTGATTAGATAGATAGATAGAAGATAGATAGATAGATAGATAGAAGATAGATAGATAGATAGAAGATAGATGATTGATTAGATGATAGAAGTAGAACAGACAGACAGACAGACGTAGATATATAAAATAGATAGATAGATAGATAGATAGATAGATATAAATAGACAGACAGACAGATAGATGGATAGATAGACAGACAGATAGATAGATTGTTACGTGCAGGTAGCTATAGAATATTCCCATCATTAACATGCTGTGTGTTTAGATGTGGAATTAAACCTGCATTGTCTATGGGGTGAACATAATTACTCTACACTGACTATTCTCCAAGTAAGTAAAGGTATAAGTGTAGCTTACGAAATGCACAGACTCCGAGCTGTGAGAATAGTTGACTTTATTCAACAAAACGTGTGCTACATGTTTCGGACTAACATCCTTTCTCACCACTGACTTTTCCCCTGTAGGATGCATGGAGGCCATAGAGGGTTTATTGGTTTAGGTGGTACGAGGGTCCTTATAACAGTATCGGGTCTGTATACAAGGTGACTATGATATAGGGATCCAGTTCTTACTTTACCTAGTGGAACTGTTTTTCCAGTGACATAGGAAAGAGATGGGACTGGATATGGCGAGTGACCCGGCAGTCAGTCTTTCCCTTTCTCACAACACCTCTCCCTCCCTCGTCCTGTCCTGATTCGGATTCATTCCCCTGTGACGTCATGGGACCGCGTGCCCGGGCAAACAGAACAGCGCGCACCCCCTCCCCGTCCTCCCGTTTGCCCTCCCCTCCCCACCGGCAGCCTGACTCCATTGGCCGCGGCAAAGTCATTTAATCTCAGCCGGATTGCGCCCTATGGCTGCTGTGCGCCTGGATCCGAGTGCCTGCGCTGTGTGTCCGCTATACCGCTGGCTCGGGGACAGAGTATCAGACAAAACCGCCTCCTGCACCAGCTCCTACCGCACTCACAGCCCCGCATTCCACAGTTCAGCAGCTCGGACTTTCCCCTGGAACTTGCCGATTCTAGCAGTCAGTTGGTCATCACTTAGCGGAGCTCGGTCCGGGCTGTGATCGGAGAGATCGCGGTCATTTGGGATCCATCAGTCTCCGTCCGGTGCACCGGGACCGATAAGAGAAGTGGCACCGTGTGTCATCGGGGAGAAGGCGGAGCCGAGGCGGGGACCGGACACAGTGGAGGGGGACAAGTGGCACCTGTTGGAGCTGCAAACTTTGTCGGTGTCAGTCAGTGAATCCCGTCCCATAGAGCGATGTACAGTATGATGATGGAGACGGACTTACACCCCCGGGGTGCAGCCCCCTAGCAACACAGGGAACCGGGGGAGGAGGGGGGAACAAGGCCAACAGGAGCGGGTGAAGCGCCCTATGAACGCCTTTATGGTTTGGTCAGCGGGGCAGAGGAGGAAGATGGCCCAGGAGAACCCCAAGATGCACCAACTCCGAGATCAGCAAGAGGTGGGGGCCGAGTGGAAAGTGATGTCGGAGGCCGAGAGAGGCCGTTTATCGACGAGGCAAAAGGCTGCGCGCCCTGCAAATGAAGGAGCACCCGGATTACAAGTACCGCCCCGGCGCGCAAAACTAAGACTTTGCTGAAGAAGGACAAGTACTCCCTGGCCGGGGGACTCCTGCACGCTGCCGGAGGGGGCCATATGGGAGTCGGACTGAGCCCAGGCGGAGGAGGGGGAGCAGGAGGTGCAGGTGGGGTGGTGGTTCAGCGCTGGACAGTCCCGGCTCAGGTGCATCAACCGGGGCCGCTGGATATGTCATATGAATGGCTGGGCCAATGGGTACTCCGGATCTGTAGCCGCTGCTGCTGCGGCCGCAATGATGCAGGAAGCTCAACTCGCCTTAGTCAACAGCAGCAACAGCACCCAGTCAGTGGGCACCACCCGCACCACCACCACACCACCCGCACCATCATCCGCACCACCACCCGCCCCATAACCCCCAACCACATCCGCCACCACCACCCAACCGATGCATCGCTATGATATGAGCGCCCTCCAGTACAGTCCCTTGCGGTGCCCAGAGCTACATGAGCGCCTCTCCATCCGTTATGGGTTCCCTCGGCTACAAGCTCGCCTCAGCCAGCAACACCAGGGATCCCCTTCATCTGCCGCAGTGGCGGCTGCAGCTGCTGCTGCGGCGGCGGCGGCTGCATCTTCAGGGGCTCTGGGGGCTCTTGGATCTTTAGTAAAACCCGAACCGAGCGTGAGCCCCCCGGTAAGCGGTGGAGGGCCACATAACCGGCCGCCCTGTCCTGGAGATCTGAGAGAGATGATAAGTATGTACTTACCTACTGGGGGTGAAGCCGGGGACAGCAGCTGCCGCAGCTGCGGCCGCAGCGGCTGCAGCGGCAGCAACCAGCAGACTTCATAGTTTACCACAACATTACCAGGGGCGAGCACGGGGGTCGCCGGGACTGTTCCTCTAACACACATCTAACAATGCGAACTTTCCAGAGAAGATGATAGTGACGTAACATGTATGGCAGGTGACATTGCACAGCGATCTGGGGACAGTTCATCCTGCTGCTTCCCTCCACTGTCCCACACGACCCCCCCATCCTTTTCTATCTGTACAGAGATGTTGGTTTGATGTTCTTGTAACATCCAAAACTCAACAATTCGTGCTATAAAGTCTCATGAACAGACTTTCTTTTCTCCTTGTTAAAATCTAAGATAGATAAAGATATTTCTAAACTAGTCTAGATGGGAGACATGTTCCCCTGACCATTTTCTATGTACAGTATTTTATAATCCCCCAGGGAGCAACTAGTTTGGATTTAGTGACACCACAGCTGCCCTGAAATTGACAGTTCATTTCTTTTCAGAAAGTTATTATTATTTTATGGTACATTTTGTTTTCTGCTTTATTGAAATTAGTTACAATTAGTTCACACACTTTACACAGTTTTTTTTAGATGTTCCCTATAATTTATATAACCCACCCACCTACAGGCTAAAAACCTACTGTAGATTTTGTATGTATTCTGTGCTCATTTTATGATTGTTATCCTTTTGTATAATTCTTTGTAAATTCCTGTTGAAATATTTTTTTTTAAATCCCAATGTGTTAAATAGTTTATCAAAACGTCTAAGAAAATATCAGAGGGATGATATTAATTTTCAGCTTATAAATTTTCAAGTGATGCTAAAAATCCACCTGCTTCTTTTATGCACATGGTTTTTGCTATCATTGGCATGGAAACGCATCATTCTAAGTTTCTAGGAAGTTGGGGAACTGGTGTGAATTATTTAAATGAATTCGTTTGTAGGTTTCATCGATTTGGTTAGATAAAGAATTTCTGTAACGAAATATCATGGGGTTTCTTTATACCGAATATAATAATTTCAGTAAAATACGGAAACAGTGACAGAGGAATAACTATGACATTTAGAAATAGCTTTATTGGATAGCTGTCAACTTCAACCAAATACAGCAACAGTGATACGTTGACTATAATAATTATATATTATATTATTATTTATAATAATCATATATTATTTTTTGTTTTGTTTCTAACATCATATTTCAGAAAATAAAAGTTTGAATATTCGCGTGATTTAGCTCAAGGTCGATAAAGTAACAACCATAATTGCGCTGAGAGTTTTTTTTTATATTTATACAATTAATACACAAATAATTAAAGGATATTTAGGAGAGTTTTACGTTAAAAATACATACACATTTTAGAAATTTAGTTAAAAAAATAACTAAAACAAATATTGTGTTAGTATTCATACTTTGCACTTTAAGGGAAAGAGAAAGTATGAAATAAGTAGATTTTTTGATTGATCGTTCGATTTGTTAACCTGCTAGTGAACGATTGTTATCGGTGTGTTTGTTACAAATCCTGTTAAACTGGATGACCAGGGAAGGTTTGTGACGGGTCATTTTCTCATTACAGTCAGCAAATTGCAAATCCCCCAGTCCATAGAACAAGCCCCTTTCAGTATACATTGCATGTAATTACACTTCTATGAGTGATCCCTTGTGGTCAAGTCGGCTTTTTATGTGGTTCGTTTAAACTCCTGCGACAGTTTATTAGGATGTCTATTAATTTAATGATGACATAATTAAGTTTATTTTCCATGTCATACCTGTCCCAGCCTTACAAATATTCCTCCATTAACTAACAGTTTGTAATGTGACAAAGTTCCAAAGAGAGATCTAAGCTTAAATTTAACCCCGACTCCCTGGGTTTTATGGAGTAAATGTTCCATTAAAGGTGATTCATTGGCTCTGTGATTTTTTTATATTTACTAATCATTTCTTAGTATTTTCATTTTTTTCGCCCCTGTTTCAGTTGTCTGTTCGATCATCAGCCACAAAACTGCAATCTGATCACAAAATCTTCAATGGATTTTGTACAACTGTGTAATGTAGGGAATCTTCTGACAGATCATTCAGAAGACTTGGATAGATTGCCTAGACAAAAATATTCTTTACTAATTGTGGTAATTTTGTTGGAGATTGTAAAGGTTTCTTAGAGTATTAAGGTTTTGTCTAAAGACTATAATGCAGGTGGTGTAGGCAGTCAGTATTACAGTAATGCAGTGACGCAGGGTATTTACACTGATTGGATTGTTTTTACCCAGTAACTGATCTCTTGGACCAGATCACTTATTAATATAAATTCCTATTTATTAATATAACGCTATCAGGGGCGGTTTTACTCTCTGAAAACTATGACAGTAATGGTTTCTTTATATATATTAGAATATTATCAAATGTACCAATCTGGTCTATATAGTGTATATGTTATTGCAGATCATTTGTCAATCAGATCTCACCTGGGTTTTTATGTTGTTGTTTAATTAATCAGCTTACTTTTTACATATTATAAACCAATGTTGTCCCGTCGGCCACCATTTTAACGATAAGAACTTTTATGAATCTTCCTGTAAATTGTTCAACCTGCATCTAACGTTTGTCTATCTATCTATCTATCTATATTATCTAATCATCTATCATCTACTATCATCATCTTATCATCATCCATCCATCCATCGTCGTCTGTCTGTCCGTCTATCTATCTATCTATCTATCTATCTATCTATCTATTATTCATCTATAATCTATCTATCGTTGTCTGTTGTCTATCTGTCTATCGTCTGTCTGTCTGTCTGTCTGTCTATCATTCTATCATCTATCTGTCCGTCCGCCCACCCGCCCATCCATCTATACGTTGTTTATAGATATGACGCTGGGGCATAATGGGTTAATAATTAATGTTTCTAATGATATAAGAATCCACAATATATTTTATCCGGGGATTGTAACAGGAGATTGTGGCCAACGCTCCAGGGGCCCATTTGTCTTTGTGAGCACCAGGGAGCTGTGTGTATGTTGTGTGTCAGGACAGATTAAGATGGATTGGGTGGGAATGGGCCCCAGTGTTTGGTGTTGTCACAGAGTGGGATTAGTGCATTGAAACCTTGACCCTGGGGTCACCTTCCTAATCACACAGCAATGGGCTACTGGGCTGATGGCAACAGGGGACATCATCAGCTCTGGGAGAAGAGAAGGGGTTAACACCAGCGAGGGATTTACTATGTAGACAGTGGAGTGTTGGGACTGAACGATCCGGACACACCAATTCTTAGCAATGGAACAGCAGGGACTCTGCTTAATAAGCGACACACATTTCCAGCATTCTGCCTGTCTATACCATTTAATGGGGCAGATTAGGGGGTCACTGACTAGTGTTAGGTGAACTGTGATTGGAAAGTCCCGTGCCAGGGCATTGCCCATTAATATTGTGCATATGGAGATCTAACACACTCGGTACAATCGGATGTTCAGATTTCCCCCTCCTCCTTCTCATTCTCTCGGTTAGCAATAGAGCACTGTGGAGGATGCTGGGTGGTGTAGTTCTCATCATGTTCCCCAATGATGTTTTTAAACAGGCGCCCAGGGAAGGACAGAGAGGAAACGGAAAAAAAAAAAACACCACACCCAGCAGGAGGGCAAGGGGGCGGGAACTAGGACGGGTAGGAGAAGGTGCTAAACGAGCGAGAAAGACGTGGGAGAAGAAGAACGACAGAGGACGGAGGAGAACGAGGAGGAGGACGGGAGGAGAAGGAGAGACGGGAGGCAAACGAGAGAAGAACGAGGAGAGGAAGGGAAGAACGAGACGAGGACGAGAGAGGAAGGGAGAGAACGAGAGAGGACGGGAGACAACGATTGAGAGAAACGTGAGAGAGGACGGGAGAGAAAAGAGAGAGGACGGATGAACGAGAGAGGGCGACGAGAGACGGGGGGGGGAGAAGATGAGAGAAGAGAGAGGACGGGAGAGAACGAGAGGAGGACGAGAGACAACGAGAGAGAAACGAGAGAGGACGGGAGTACAACGAGAGAGAGCGGGTAGGGGAGAAAAGGACGGTAGATAAATAGAGAGGAAGGTGAGAGAGCGAAGAGATGACGGAGTATAAACTACCGCAGACTGGGTAAGGATTACTAGTATAACATATGCAAGCTATAGATTACTTTAGAGTGTAACGTAGTTCTATATACTACAACTATCACTATATATAGTATCAACTATATTATTGTATATGATTGTATATATAAGTACCAATCCTAAGGAAGTACAAGCTTTCACAGAACACATTAATGCGGTAGACCAAAACATTAAATTCACAAGGGAGAGGTACAAAAACACAAACTTGCTTTCTTGGACTGCTTGGTAGAAGTTAAGGAAATGGTAAACTGGAAGTAGAGGTTTACAGAAAACCAACACACACAGATCAGTATTTGATGTTTGACTCCCACCACCCTTTAGATCACAAGCTGGGTGTCATCAGAACCCTGCAACACAGAGCCGAGAACATCCCCACTAGCACAGAGGCGAAGGCTAAAGAAATGAAACATCTCAGAGGAGCCCTTAAAACTTGTGGATATCCAGACTGGGCCTTTGTCAAAGAAGTAGAAGGAAAGAAAAGACACAAATACCAACAGTGAAGGGGAAAAGCAAGACAGGAGGAAGAACATGGTCATCCCATATGTAGCAGGGTTCCTCGAGAAATTAGAAGAATTTTCAAAAAACATCGTATCCCTGTCGCTTTAAACCGAACAACACACTGAGGCAGCAATTGGTACATCCGAAAGACCCAATACCAAAACACAGAAAAGCGACATCATATGCAGTGCAGTGAAGAATGCTCTGATTGTATGTGGGGGAGACCAAACAGCAACTGCATCAACGTATGGCCCAGCACATAAGAGCCAATTCCGGGGTCAGGACTCAGCCGTGTACCTGCATCTTAAGGATAAGAGGACATACCTTTGAAGATTGTAATGTTAACATATGGTGAAGGAACGTGACTGATTCAAGAGAGGTGTTAAGGCGCATTTATGTGAAATAAAGAACCAAGCCTAATAGAGGTGGGGGTTCGACACTTGCCAGTCTGCCATGTACAATGCTGTTTTAACACCTTACTCTAGCGTTCCTATAACACCTCTTAGCCACTATCCATCACACCCTTAACACCTGGCTGTGATATGCTAATTGGGATTTTCCAGGGTACATAATTGCCACAGATTCTTGTACAAGTCATTCTGAATTGAGAAAGCCAGTCGGATGACTAGCGAAACGTCTTAAAAACTACTTTCAAGTCCGTTGATAATTGAATACAACAGATAAGAACCACTATACTTTTCAGGATGTTTTTAGGCATAGGCCACCTAGGCAAAGAGCTAGGGCACCTATGTGGACCCAGGGCGCCCAGTGTTCTCCTTAGCATCTACCTATCAGCTTCTTTTATTTGCTGTGTTAAACTGATCTCCTTGTTCTGCTGTAATTTGCAAACTTGTAGTGAGTAAGAGAGCCTCATTCTGCAGCCTTTTTCCAAGTACAGCATTTTCTAAGTGTAGGGCTGAATTAACAACAGAATTAACTAGGGTACCATCAGGATCCTTTCCATCTTTCCTTACACCATCTTATTGTCATTACTGCTGTATCATAACTCTCCACTGGCATCACTTCATTTGCTTGACTGTATTTTTACTGGTATGAATCTCTTTATCATAACTCTCCACTGTGCATCACTTCATTTGCTTGACTGTATTTTACTGGTATAAATCTGCTGTATCATAACTCTCCTCACTGTGCATCACTTCATTTGTTTGACTGTATTTTTACTCGTATAAATCTGCTTCTTATCTCATAGTCTAGTCTGGTTGTTTATTGGGGCATTCCCATTTGTTTGATCCTCACTCTGTTTTCATTTAATTTGTCTGTCTCCTCTTAGCCCCTCCCACTTCCCAGCTGAATAGTATAACTAATTGTAGTTGTAATCTGGCCAGCTATATCTGTAAGAGCCTAGTCAGATTCTGACTTTGTCACGTTCTGCAGCCTTTTCCAAGTACAGCATTTTCAATGGTAGGGCTGAAGTAACCTGAAGTGCCTGACACTGAACTCTGCTCATTTGGATCAGATCATTAAACCCTTCACATTGTATTATTACCCCATCATGTTCCATATAACCTTGCTCCTTACCTACCTGGTTACCTACCTACTCAGCTACATCATCCTACTGCAACACCCCACTGTTGGTAAGTCTATTTACATTGCACCCTCCATTTTATTCTCTTCCCACCTTACCCACCATGAACTCCTTTCCATTGTCAAACACCCCCCAGTCTCCTCCCTACAAGACAACACATGGTCCATTTAAATCCCACTCACCTCTCACCTTCTCTTGTTCTCTCTCCTGCTTCTACTGGCAGCTGGTGAAATCTTCCCTAATCCTGGCCCCACTCCCATACTGCACCTGTATGATCAACCCATCCCCACCCTAATGTCTACTGCCCGTAATGCTTCTTCATCAACTCGTACCCTAAAAACACTTAATATCACTAATGTACCCTCCTTTCCCTTCCCCCTGCTCCTATATCTGGGGCCTTGTGGAACGCATGGTCTGTTTGTAATAAATTTGCACATGTACATGACCTATTATCTCTAACTGCTTCACTTTTCTTGGTCTTGCTGAAACATGGCTGTCACCCTCTGACTCTGTCTTAGCCTTACTCGTATGGTGGCCTTCACTTCAGCCTCACTATTAGGCCCGATAATAAATGTGGTGGGGGAGTTGGTATTCTTCTCTCTGAGCGCTGTACTTTCAACCTATCACGCCCTTACCAGCCCTCTCCCATCTATCTTTTGAGTTCCACTCATTCCTTGTTTACTCTCCCATGCCCTGCAGATTGCGGTTATTTATCGACCACCAGCCAGACCACCACTTTCTTTGACCACTTCTCTGCTTGGTTGTCCCACTTTCTATCCACTGACATCCCCTCAATTATCTTAGGGGATTTCAATATCCCCATCGATACCAACACCTCTGCTGCCACTAAACTCTCTCTACCTCCTCCCTTGGCCTTACCCAATGGTCCTCTGCCCAGACCCATTGTAATGGGCACACACTGGATCTGGTCTTTACCCGTCTCTGCTCCATATCTAACTTCTACAACTCTCCTCTTCCTCTGTCTGATCATCCTCTTCTCAAATTTAATCTTGTGTCATCTGTCCCGCCGTAACCCCTAACAACCAAACGTACAGATGCAGGGACCTGCGTAATCTCGACCCCCATTCGTCTCTCTCCCTCTCCAACAACTTAACTCTATGCCCTCCTTCTCTGACCCTAACCATGCAGTCGTCCACTACCATAACACAGTTTCCAATTCCCTTGACTCGTTGCTCCCTTATCCACCCGTTGCCTTAGACGCAAGAACCCACAACCGTGGCTTGCAGACCAGATTAAAAAGTTGAAAAGGCAATCCCGTATATCCAAGCGTCGCTGGCGCATGAGAATAATATCGACTTTCTTGAATTTAAAAGTGCCCTTTGTGCGATCAGAGGTGCTTTGTCCCTAGCCAAACAAAACTACTTCTCTTCAACATATCCTCCCAATCCCATAACCCCAAATAGCTCTTCAAAGTATTCAACTCCCTGCTCTGTTCGCCACCTCCTCCGCCTATCCCTGTTCTATCGGCTGATGAAATAGCCTCAATTCACAGAGAAAGTGAAAACATCCAAAGTGGTTTTCCTGTGCCCCTAGCTCTACTACACGCTTCCAACCACTACCATTGGTCTGCCCAATCTCCCTTCCTTGCTCACCCCCTCCATCTCTACCCCTACCACAGCAATGTCTAGCCCTCTTCATTGGTTAATCCTTTTACTTGCCCCTAACGAGCTTCACCACTATAACAAAACGGTCTTTCATCTCTCCTATCCAAGGCACGTCTCACACACCTGCTCCTCCGACCCCATTCCCCTCACTCTTATTCCCCCACTCTCCTCTTCCTTCATTCCAGCCCTAACCTCTCTCTTTAACTTGTCCCTATCCACTGGTATTTTCCCCCTCTATATTTAAACATGCCGTTGTATCCCCTATACCTAAAAAACCCTCCCTTGACCCGTCTGCTCTTTCCAGCTACTAGCCTGTCTCCCTTCTCCTCTTGTCATGCTGACCTGGTTAATCACCGGTCTGCTAATGCTCTCTTTGACCACCTCCAGTCAGGCTTCGCCGCGTAACCACTCCACGGAAACTGCTCTCACTAAAGTGACCAATGATTTACTTAGTGCTAAATCTAAAGGTCACTACTCTTTGCTCATTCTCTTGATCTGTCCTCTGCTTTTGATACTGTTGATCACCGTCTGCTTCTTCAGATCCTGGCCTCCTTAGGTATCCAGGACACTGCACTTTCTTGACTATCCTCCTATCTCTCTGGTAGGACCTTTAGTGTTCTTTAGTGTTCTGAAACTAGCTCCACTCCTCACCCCCTCCCTCTGGGGGCCCGCAAGGCTCGGTACTTGGTCCTCTTCTTTTCTTCATGTACACCCAGGCCTTGGACAACTCATTAGTTAATTTGGGTTCCAGTATCACCTGTATGTGGACGATACCCAAATTTACATCTCTGCCCCGGATCTCCCTACACTGACATCCCAGGCCCAGACTGCCTTAGTGCGGGCATGTCTACATGTCCTCCTGCTTCCTCAAACTAAACATTGACAGACTGAACCTTTCCCACCCTCACGATCTGTTCCCCTCCCTAGCCTTACATTAATATTAACAACACACCCATATCCCCATCTCCTTGTGTCCGCTGCCTGGTAATAACGCTAGATTCCTATCTTTCCTTCAAACCTCATTCAATTCGCTTGCCAACTCCTGTCGGCTCCAACTCAAAAACATCTCCCGCATTCGACCCTTCCTCTCGAAGGAAGCTAAAAATCCTAGTCCATGCCCTATTCATATCCCGACTAGACTACTTAACACATCCTGTGTGGTTTACCAACAACCGCCTGGCACCGCTTCAATCCATCTCAACTCTGCGCTCAGCTCATTCATTTTTCTTCTCGCTTATCTAATGCCTCTCCTCTCTGCCAGTCCCTCCACTGGTTGCCCATCACGCAAAGGATACAGTTCAACTGCTTACCTTATCCTATAAACCACTATCCACATAGTCCCTCCATATATATCTGAGCTGATCCAGCGATACCGTCCCAGGCACAACCTCCGCTCTGCAAATGTGCCTTCCCCTCATCCACTCTGGTCACCTCTTCCCATGCCCGCATCAGGACTTTACTCGTGCGTCCCCTCTGCTCTGGAACCCCTTACCCTGTCTGTCCGTCACTCACCTCTCTTAACACTTAACACTATACCTGGCCTAAACATTACCCCCTTACTACCCAATATGATCCAACCCGCCTTTCACGCTCCACTGCCAATCTATATACAGCCTACCGATTCCTGTCACCTTTCTCACCCCATATCCTCTAGTCTGTAAGCTCTTTGGGCAGGTCCTCTCTCCTATTGTATCACGGTATTGCTGTAGAAACTCCTCACTCTGTTATTTACATTATGTATTACCTGTGAATGTAATATGTATGACTTGTATAACATGTATTACCCTGTATGTAATGTAGAGACTATGTAATTGTAAAGCGCCACAAGATGTTGGTGCTTATACAATCAATAATAATATAATAATAAAATAATATTATATTATAAACATTGCTCACTCTACTTGGAACCAATGTTGCAACTTAACTGAAGGTGAAGGAAGGAAGGGAGAGGTTAAGCTAAGCTAATAGCAGTGAGGAGAGCTGTTTTGGCAAGTGAAATGTTATGTTAACTTTTTAAGTGTCCCCTGTGACTAGCAGCCATGAGATCCCTATCCCTGCCTCTTCCTTCCTTCCTTCCACCCAACTCTCCAATTAGAACTTAGAATAGGTGAGAGTGAACAATTCAATGGAGGAACATGGAAAGCAGGTAGATTCTGTATATCATGTCAATGCTGGCAGCTGAAAGAGTTAAAGGTAATACTCTGCTGGCACTGTTAATGGCATACTCTGAAAGTGCGACCATGAAGGGTTAATGGCAATACTCTGGAAGTGCTGGCACTGAGGGGTTAATGGCAATACTCTGGGAAAGTGCTGGCACTCAAACTATAATAGGAAAGTCTGCTGGCACTGAAGGTTATAGTAATACTCTGCTGGTCCTGAAAGTGGTAATGGCAATACTCTTTTGAGGGCTAGCCACACTACTGTGCTTTTAAGGGCAATGGATCCGATCCCAAGGTGGCTAGAAATGATCCTGATACTTTTTTTGATTTAAAAAAAATACTTTGTTTTTGTTTTAGTTGGAAAGAGACGGGCAGATATCATATTGGTACTTTACATTTAACTGAGCTATGAAGTACCTTTTTAACAGCCCAATTGCTTGAATCACTCTCAAAACAGAGACATAATATCATTATAACCAGTCCTCTTCTATCTATTGCAGCAAAGAGATACACTGGCACCTATACGTGTTATTTATTTATTGTTTTTTAATCCGTTTTTCCCCCCCCCCACCCTTTTATGTCTCTCACTCACACACACACACGCACACCATACATACAATACACAAACATAGAGAAAATTCCACTGTGATATAAGTAGAGAGAGCGAAAAGACCTAGGTCAGCCCAGATTTTCTTTACTATGTTCTGCTTCTGGATATACCTGAACCTCTTTAGATTAAATTACTGTGTTAGCAATTATTTCAGCTGTCACCTGTTTGTGATGTAAATTAGCGATCAGATTTCGTGTCTTAGAGAAGGCATCAACTGCACTTACACGGATCAGGTAAATGGACACTTGGGAATCTGCCATTGTAGTAAGTTATTAAGGCTAATTTTTTTATACACTTTGCTTTTAACGCCTTTTAAAAGATAACCGCAATAGCGATAGTAACTTAGTAACAATGTTGCTAAATAATTTTTCTTTATAAAACACATGCAATTATTTCAGACATAATATCCTATAAAATGATTTATGGGACAGACATTGCAAACCCACCAAATAGGCACTACTACAATTAAAGCTACTATACAAAAGGTGAATTACTTAGAGAAACTCCAGACCCATTGTGAGGCTATATCTGAAATGTATCACGCTACTATACCTTTAGTTTCTTCCAATATTGCTAATAGGACATTACTGTGCTATTTTATGTGTGAAATGGATAAGCTAATTGGAAAAATAAGGGGGGATGGAAACAGAATGGAAAATGTTTCCATCTACACCATCTTCAAATCCTCAGCTCTCCAGATTTCTAGTGAAATCTTTTGGAATACGGGGCCAATGTGGAGAGCTAGCTTGCTTCTTCCAATCAGATTTTTACCATAGACCATATTGTCTACAATATCAGTTTGAATGGTGGTGGCTTCAATCCTTCCAACTCAAAGATGCCATGCCAGTAGCCTGTCTATGTGCTTAGTGGCAAAATACATTTCATAACCTAGTTTAAGTTCATAGTGGCATGCAGGAAAGACCAAGCATACACACCAATAGGTGAGATGTGGGATTTTATTGTAAGCTAAACACTTGTCTATGAATCTTACCATGTGGTGGTACCTCACCTCTGCACTCTTGAGACTATTAAGAAGTGATTTGCATTGGAATTTAGTTTTAATAATCTTCACTCTTTAGCAGCATTACAGCACCCATCTTAAATTGATATGATGAACCCAACCATTTATGGTGGCATTCTCATTTTCTTCTCTGGACAATAGATTTTCCAGATGTACTAAAAGTCTAAAGCTGGGTACACACGTAATGATAAACCCCTGATACTGTACCTGACCGTATCGGGGCTTTATTGTTACTGTGTGTACCTTTGTTTCCCGAAGGGAGCGCGGGTCCGTACGATCCGGTCGGCTGAACACTCGTTCGGGAAAGACCGAAAATTTCCTATCTGCCGAGCTAGACTCTTTATAGAGGAGTCTGTCCCGAGTGTTCTCCCTATGATACGTTTTGGGACTGTTTGTATGCAGATCTTTGAAAAATGACAGACAAGATCTTGCAGATCCTGTCTGTCATCTTTCACAGATCTGTACTGTGTGTAACCAGCCTAAAGAAGGATTTATTAGGGGGAATTACTTCTGCTGTCCAGTCTTTGTGCTTCTACTAAATTTCAAATACATTAACAGGTCAGCCACCTCCGTACATATACAGGATGTCTCACCTATGCTTTAAGGTGGTGCTGTGAGAAAAAACTAAATATCTGAAAAGCTTATTTAGGAGACATCATCTAAAATGAAGAAACCCATCAGCACTGCATCAATTAATCAACACTAATTCACCATGCTAATTACACATGTACAATAATCACCAGGATCACAACCATAATCACAACCAGAATACCAAAACTCAAGTGTATTTACATATCAAGAAACTCATTACACAATAAACATATTCCCCATAAAACACGCTACAGTCACCCATATGGTTGGTAGCAGGAGTGGGTTAAGAGTCTATCCAATACTGAAAATCTCAATTGTCCAAGCACAAGGTCACACTGTATCCAACTCCACAGTAGAGCATTATCCTTCCCAAATAGATGAACCACAGTATCGTTGAAAAAGTTATATTGAATGCACATCTCTCAAACCACTAACGATATGGTCATAATTCAACATAGTTATCATCCTTAATGCCCATGCCATTGGCAGCCGGTTTCTCCTCGGTTTCCCAGGTAGTCTCTATCAGGGTTATTCATAAAAGTTCTTATCGTTTAAAATGGGCTATTTTGCCCCAACCAATCAGATCTTATTTAACATTTGAGCTAACATCTGATTGGTTGGGGCAACGATTTTAAACGATAAGAACTTTTATTGATAACCATGTTTGTCACTCTGATGACTCGTCCCATGATCTTCTCCTTGCAGGTCCGGTGGGCCAACAGTCCAGAACTTAGTACAATTTCATGCACACACAAACGAAACTCCGTCATCAATCCCAAGAAACACTGCTACCGTTACGGGTGCTGTTCCGCCCTACGCGCTTTCATCACCCAGTGATTTCTTCTTCAGGGTGTGAAGAATTTTTAAACTTAAACTCAGTAGTTTGAGTGGCATCACCTGACCCTCTGTTCCCTTTCCTGTCTCCTGGACTAAGCACTACTGGTCAGATGGCTAGTGGCTACAATAGAAGGACTGTGGGAGCACTCCTTAAGTTACAACAAAAAACATACATGATAACACAAGGGTGTTGTGTGTGTGTGTGTTAGTATACATTAATGTGATCACATAAATGAAAAGCCTTCCAACCCAGTCAATTTAAGCCCAGCCTGGCATAAAGGGTATCTCCACTCTCAAACCACAAAATTCTTCTAAGGTAAGTCAATCACCTCCCAACCCTAAACGTTTGTTTTAAAATCCAATATGTACTTACCCGACCTCGTTCCCTCGGTTACGGCCTCTTCTGCTACTTCCGTGCATGGAACAGAAGAAGGGGCCGGACCGGAAGCCGTGTCTGTGATTGGCTGAGATTCAAAACAATAATGGATAAGCACACTCACACACCTGCTAGTTTTCTCTCTGGTGCTGCTCCATTCAAACCAAATTCCAAAGATCCAACAGTCACTGCAGACACAAGAGAAGCTAGAATGCTACTCGGTTGAACTGGTGAAATAAGTGGCTTATTTCCCCTGTTCATCCAAGTAGTGTTCTGGTTCCTCTTTTGTTCTGCAGTGCAGTTTTAGTACATTTAGGGCTGATTTCGAATTTTAAAGAAAGCATTTAGGGTTGGGGGGATTGACTTATCATAGAAGTTTTTTTCAAAAAAGTTGCAGCCACCGAGGGATCCAGAGCAAATGGGGAAGCTCCACTCCACATCCAGAGTCCTCTTAAAGGTTTAGAAAGTGGCAGGTATTAATAACACACAGACAGACTCTTACGGTGGCTATATACACGAGCAATAATATTACAGCTCGTGTGTAGGGGATATTCCCGACCGATCGGAGTGTTGTGCCGAACAGACCGGTAAGTCGGCACTCCAATCGATCGGTAAAGACGAAAATTTTAGTCGACCAGCATTGGCTCCCTTTACTTAATAGAGGGAGCCAATAGCGTTCATGCGGTGTATGGCTGCACGGCCAAGGTGTTCCAGGTGTGTAGGTTCCCTTTGTAATGGTCTGACAGATACCATGTGATGTGTCGGCACTTGCGATGAAAATCGCAGGTGTATGATCACCTTTACTCTTAATTGTTCTGGACTTAGGACAACCATAAGGAGCACAGTGGCTTTTAATATTATAGTATATGAGACTGGTCACAATGCTACAAGCTGCTGAAAGCAGGAAGTGGTTCAGGGAGCTATATTGCGGAACCTTGCCAGCATATAACTTCTCCAAGTTTTACCCAGAGATGTGATCCTAGGTTAATTTTTAAGGAGAATGATACCCAAATAAGTAAGAAAGTACTTCCTCAGCCATCTTCTCAGAAGATTCAACTCGGGTGCAATTCCTTTACCTTTATGAGCTCTATTAGGTTATGTTTGTTCCTTCCCAAAGCTGAAGCTGACATGTTCCCTTCCCTGCCGTACATTTGCCTTCATAACATGTTATGCACATATGTGATTTTACCTCCTTTTTAAACCCTTATAATTTAAGCTATATTAAATAAGCAATATTCAAATTGCAGAAGTGCCTGGGTGGAGTAGAGAGCTTCACTGATTACACTTTTTAGTAGCATGTTCTTGTGTTAAGGTCTTTTACTCTCCCCTTCTATATATACCTAGACCAGTGAAACTTGTAGGAAGCCTAATAAAACACACGTAGTATGGCTAAGTTAGGGCTATGCCTCACTGGCAGTTTTTCTCATGCATTCTGATCATGTGAGTTGTTAGCATGTGAGAATCGCATGCCAGTACATCACAATGGGGGTGGCAATTTGTGGTGGCAATTTGTTTCAGTAACATATGTAACTACCATTTTAAATGCAAGCCAGGAGGGAACACAGACACTAACCTGTGATCACGCTCCAGTGCTGGCTTCTCTGACAGATCCCAAAAATCAATTCAGCTTGCTTTTATTTAACCCTAACTTGTTCAGAGACCACAATTGCTCTTTAATTTATTTTTGTGAAAGAAGTGTCT
Source organism: Hymenochirus boettgeri (assembly GCA_019447015.1). Taxonomy (NCBI): domain Eukaryota; kingdom Metazoa; phylum Chordata; class Amphibia; order Anura; family Pipidae; genus Hymenochirus; species Hymenochirus boettgeri. The sequence goes on along the minus strand of CM033470.1, from coordinate 223,827,055 downwards.
TCTCTTGCTGCTCCTCTTCACACACACTGTTGTCTAAGTCTTTGCCTCAGTGTGTGTGTGCAGACAGTTGTTTGGCATACAACATGTCCAAACATCTTGAATGCCAAGTGAGGGTGGCATTCAGGTGTTTGGAAACTACAACTCCCGTCTAATAAAGCATGCTGGGAGTTGCAGTTTCCAAACATCTTGAATGCCACCCTCACTTGGCATTCAAGATGTTTGGAAACTACAACTCCCATAATCTATCAGCATGCTTTATTAGCTGGGAGTTGTATTTTCCAAACATCTTGATGCCAAGTGAGGGTGGCATTCCAAGATGTTTGGAAACTACAACTCCCAGCATGCTTTATTAGCTGGGAGTTGTAGTTTCTAACATCTTGAATGCCAAGTTGTTTCTCTTTTTATCTCTGATCTTAACTCTTTTCTATCTTCTTTTCTTCTTCTATCTTTCTTCTTCTCTAGTCTCTTCTTCTCTTCTTCTTCTTCTTTTCTTCTTCTATCTCTTCTTCTTCTTTCTCTATTCTTCTTCTTCTCTTTCCTTTTCATCGTTCTTCTTCTTCCTTCTTCCTTCTTCTTCTTCTTCTATGTCTTCTTCTTCTTCTTCTTCTCTTCTTTCTTCTACCTTCTTTTCTTCTTCTTCTTCTTCTTCTTCTCTCTTGCTTCTTCTTCTTTCTTCCTCTTTCTTCTTCTTCTCTTCCTTCCTTCTTTCGTCTTCTTCTTCTTCTTCTATCTATTCTTCTCTTCCTCGTTCGTCCTTCTATCTATCTTCTTCTTCTTCTTCTTCTCTTTCTTCTCTATCTACTTCTTTCTTCTTCTCGTCTTCTTCTACTTCTTCTTTTTCTTTCGTCCTTCTTCTTCTTCTTCTTCTTCCTTCTTCTTCTTCTTCTTCTCTATCTTCTTCTCTCTATTCTTCTATTCTTCTTCTTTCTTCTTCTTCTAAATCTTCTTTCTTCTTCTATCTATCTATCTTCTTCTTTTCTTCTGTTTGCTTCTTCTTCTTCTAGTTTCTTCTTCTTCTTTCTTCTTCTTTCTTCCTTCTCTTCTATTGTTTCTTTTCTTCTTCTTCTCTCTCTTTTCTTTCTTCTATTCATTCTATCTTCTGTTCTTCTTCTTCTTCTTCCTTCTAGTTCTTCTTCTCTTTCTTCTTCTTCTTCTTTCTTCTTTTCTTCTTTCTTCTTCTTTCTCTTCTTCTTCTTTCTTCTTCTTCTCTTCTTCTTCTTCCTCTTCTTCTTTTCTATCTTCTCTTTCTTCTCTATCTCTTCTTCTTCTTCTCTTCTATCGTCTTCTTCTTCTTCTCTTCTTCTTCTTCTAGAGCTCTTCTTTTCTCTCTCTTCTTCTTTCTTCTTCTCTTCTTCTATTCTCTTCTTTCTCTCTTCTTCTTCTTCATCTTCTCCTTCTTCTTATTCTTCGTCTTCTTTCTCTCGTTCTTCTTCTTCCGTTCTTCTTCTTCTCTTCGTCTATCCCTATTCTTTCTTCTTTCTTCTGCTTTCTTCTCTTTCTTCTTCTTCCTTCTTCTATCTTTCTTCGGCTTTCTTCTTCCTTCTTCTTCTTCTTCTAAACTTCTTCTAAGTTTCTTCTTCTTCTTCTTCTTCTTCTTCTCTTCTAATTTTTCTACTCTTCTTCCTTCTTCTTCTACTTCTTCGTCTTCTTCTTCTTTTTCTTCTTTCTTCTCTTCTTCTTCTTCTTCGTTCTTCTGCTTTCTTTCTTCTTCGTTCTTCTTCTTATCTTCTTCTTCTTCTTCTTCTTATCTTCTTCTTTCTCTTCTTCTATCTTCTTCTCTCTTCTTTTTCTTCTTCATTCTTTTCGTCTAAGTTTCTTCTTCTTCTTCTTCTTCTTCTATCCTTCTACCTCGGTTATACTCGAGTCAACAACTTTATTAGGATTTTTAGCTGAAATTGGGTACCTCGGTTTATACTTGGGTCGGTTTATACTCGATATATACGGTAACCCTTTTTGGGTCTGGGATCACATTCCACCTTAGAATTTTATTATATAAAAAAAGTGGATCCACTTACATGAATAGATATGAGGGGAATAGATTATTCTCTCCTTTACAAGTCACTGGTAAGGTCTAATTTGGGCCTTATCAGTATGACTATGCAGTTTTGGAATCCCCATGTACAAAAGGGTCATCTTAGAAAAGTTCAGAGAAGGGCAACTAAAATAATAAAGGGAATGGAGGGGGCTTGACTATGCAGGCAGATTAGACAAGTTAGGCTGTTTACATGGAAGTGACGATTGCATGGGCATATGATTACTTATATATCAATTATTAATGGGCATATAATAAACTCTCTGGAGCAATTGTTCACCAATCCCCAATAGGTCATATCAGAGAACATGTTGACATCTTTAAGTTGGAAGAAAAGAAGTTTTATCTCAGGCTAGGAAAGGTTTCTTTACAGTTAGAAGTGTTGAACTGTCTTCCAGCAGATGTCGAAATGGCAAGGTCATTGAATAGCTTTAAAAGTGGCCAAGATTAGTTTCTTAAAGGAATAGTTCACTGAAAAAATTTCTAATTCTTTAGAAGTATTGATTGAAGACCAGGAGGTTAAGGAGCTATGCCTTGCCTCCCTTCTTAATCAATCCCCTGGAGCGACAACAAAGAACGAAGAAACTTACCTTACTTGTGATCCTCCTCAGCAGTAGTGACGATCCTGACTGCTTCCTAGTTCAGTGTAACTATAGCACGCATGCCTGATAATGCACATTATAGTAACATTAACAGGAAGTGGTGTGGGAATTTCCACTGCTGCTGTGGAGGATCGTGTGTAAGGTAAGTTTCTTTTTTTTTTTTGTCCAGCGCTCCTGGGGAATTGATTGAAGAACGAGAGGTAAGGCTCCTAACCCCTGGGTCTTTAATACATTAAAGGAATTGTTATGAGTGTATTATTCTTTAAACAAAAGAATGTTATATTATGGTATATACATATATTGTTGTTCTGGTTGATCAAGGGATACTTTCCAATTGCCATTTGGAGTCAGGAAGGAATTCCCATTGCTTCAAATAAGTTAAGTATGGGTATAAGACAGGCTTTAGCACTTGCAGCTTTGGTACATCTCCCTAATAGAAATTTCGATTATTTTTACCGAAAATATACAAACTACATAACCATTGTTAGAGATGTATTGCTTTGTAAAATCATTGAATGTCTGTTTTATGCCTGTTGTATTGAGTTAGATACAACTGGACTCTCAATTCAGAATGGCTTGTAAAAGAATCCGTTCGCAATTATTACCCTGGAAAGTCCCAATTAGCATATGACCAGCCAGGTGTTAGAAACGTTCTGAATGCAAGGAGTGGATGCATTAAGGCGAAGGGGTGTTGTCGAAACTGCCCAGGGTAAGGTTGTCAAAACAGCATTGTACATGGCAGACAGTTGGTGTCGAACCCTCCACCTATTTTCAGGCTTGGTTTCTTCATTTTCACATAATGGCTCTTTGAACACCCTCTTGAACTCATTCGTGTTCCTTTGCCAATATGTTGACATTACATCTTCAAAGGTATTTCCGTTTTCCTTAAGATGCTGCTCCACGGCTGAGTCATGACTCAGGAATTAGCTCTTCTGTGCTGGTCTATACATTCCGTGCAGTTGCTGGTTTGGGTCCCCCACATACTGCACTGCACTCTGATTTCTATGGGAGGGGAGACCTGGATGAATAGAACCTTCACAAAAATTGTTTTATGGTACTTATAGACAATAACTTGGTAACCCAGTAGAAATAAAAATTTTCAAATTTAATTGTCAGTTAAAGGGGAACTGTGGTCTCCAACAAGTTAGTTAAATGAAAGGCCAGTTTCCTACCTTTAAAGACGGCCTCATCACCACCTCTCTACCTGCTCACAGCCCAAATATACAGAAATTACTGACCAGACAGAGAAGGTAAGGGAATCTACAGCCCTTCTCTTTCACTGTGTGAAAACAGCCTTTTCAGGCAGAGTTCTCAACTGCTGAAAAGGCCGATTCCACAGAGTTTTCTGCAGGGGGGGGGGAAACTCATCACGGCACCTGCGAGTGGGCGGGGCTTAGACAACCCACCAGTGGTGGGGCTTAGGCCCCCCCAAATAGGGGGGGCCATGGCACCTATGAGTGGGTGGGGCCACGGCACCTGGGTGGGCGGGGCCACATGGGGCTTGATACTGGGCCATGGGGGGCCGTGCAACTGGACGACCATGGGGGCTCATTAGTGGAGGGACCAGGGGGGCTGCAAAGGGGAGGAGGAGGACACAGGAACGATTGACTGACAATTTCAGAGCAGGAAGTGCAGGGGACCTGGTAATGCTGCTGCATATCAACACAAAAATGTAAATATCTTAAAACAATGCAAAATAAACAATGGAAATAAATTGCAAAAATTCTCAGGGGAGCAATTCCTTTCAATTTCCCTAATTTACCTAAAGTCACTTTTGGACCACAGTCCCCTTTAAGTTGTATATCTCTTAAAGGGTAACGGTTCTCCATTAGTGAAAAAAAAACTAAGTAAAAAAATAAAAAAAAAAATGCATTGTTGAAAATAAGACTATACAGTATGCCTGTTAATTTATGAAGTAAATGTAAAAGCAGAACAGAGTGCTATTATTTAGACCTTCAGTGCCTATTCCTCATCCTCCTTACTAACAGATACCTTAAGTTGAACTGTACACACATCAACAAGACGTGAAAGGAAAAACACAGGTAAAGTACACACCAACAGAGAAATGTTCCAGAATAGAATCGTCTGCAGCTAGAAGACCTTATAAAAAAGCACTTGAAAGCAGCACTGAGAAATTGCTAATCTGTTAAAAAATCCTTTTTTTCCAGGTAAGGAAAAAAAATACTATTATTATCCTCTATGTACTTTTAAAATAAATACATAACTTTGCTTTCTATTCCTTTGCCCAATATTTGACAAACATTATATTAGCTTTTAAGAAATAAAGAAAACAAAAACAGAAAACATTTTGTTATTTTATTGTGCTGTTTACGTCTGATCCATTTATTACAATACCTTTATTATGTATAAAGTCTGTTTGGATTATTAGATGTTATTACAATTCTGCCCCTACTCCTCTGTATTGTTCTCCGAGTGAGAGCTAATCTTGGAAATCCACATAAACTAAAGTTTGGTGAATCTTCCTACTCAGCTGAGGATTTTTTGAAACTCTAGTGATTTTCAGCAATGTGCATGCAATGGTTAAGGATTCAATCGAATGATTTTTGTGATATTATGGTAGAGGTAAGAGATAGAATAAAAAAAAATATTTCAAGCATATAACTGGGTAAAATTATCAGTGTAAAAAAAAAATTCAGGTGTCAAACTTTAGTTACCAATTTTTGGTATTTTGGGAAAAAATCTTACCAGTAGTTTCGACTGTGAAATTTAACATTAAAACCAGAATTTTTTCTCTCAAAAAGTTTTCGACAAAATTATACACCCCCCTCCACTTATGTGCCACAAAAAATAGCACTCTGCTGGCCCTCATAGAGTTTCTTACATAACACCGTAAGTCAAGGGTACCAATTTTACCTGAAAAATTAGTGAAACCTGATTGACTTGAGTATAGTACGAGGGTAGAACATTATGACCACTACTGCTTCTGATTCTGTGTTGTTTTGAGGCTTTAGGTTTTGCCCTTTGAATGGAAAGCAGCATTCCCATACAGTAGTCCCAAACATTACTGTATGGGACTACTGTATGGACTACTTGTTTGTGAATTAATTCTTGGGTTGGGAAAGTATTCATCCTTGGCCATCACATCTTATTTAGTATTATTCTTAGGGATTTATCACCCGCTGAATATACGGATGATGAGGCTGTATCTAATTCAATTAATCTGTTGGTCTGTTTTTTTGCCATAAACAAGCACAGAATAGTTAATTCAGCTAGTAAAATGTGTTTAAAGATGTATGCCTTTTAAAAAGTGAAAACGTACTGCTTAGCCATCTTCTTCATACTTTTAGATCAGAAACAGACACTCACATTCTCATTGCTTCATGGGTGAATTTATAACACTGGAAACATGGCGAGACTCGAATACCAAGGTTTACACCAGCTAACTAACCAGCATCCATTATCATCACTTTGAGTATGAATAACAATATAATTCCAACAAAAATATAGCAAAAATATATTAATATAATGTTAAATGGATGACAAGTAAAAGGTTTTCTGCCATGTGCAATCCATATGCAAAACAAGCATGTAAGATGTAAAAAAAATAAGATAGTATGACTTGAAAAATTAAAGATGTTTTTATCCTTCTCAGATTGTATGTATGTAATTATATATAAAACAGCACTGATAAGAAAATCATTTTATAGAAAGAATATCAAATACAGCTTTTAGACCGAGTTTTATAAGTTAATGTTACTTTTCAATAGAAGAAATAATATTGCCTTATAAGCTTTAAGGACACTATAATTATGATAAAAAAGTGCTTGTTGAAAGTTAAATAAAAGTGATAGAAGATGTGCAATATTGTGGCCATTAGAATGATAATCATCTTTCTTAAATACAAAAACTGTTGAAGTGCATTAGCTGCCCTAAAACTATCCGCCTTCGGTTAATACTAAGAAAAGAATAGACTTTAATACATGCTAGCACAGAGATTTAAACGTTTATGTATAACGTATATTTGTCAGTAATGCAACATAAAGTGGGCTCAGCCACCTGCCTCTCATAAAACTGGGAGCGCAGTTTTATTCTAATGCAAGTAACTACTTTGTAAACTGTAAACTAAGAGGATCCCTGTTATAAATCACTTAATGAGAACTAAATAGATTTTTTTAAAAAAAGGTTTTCTCCCTCCCAGAACACCTAATAAGTAAGCTTGCTTTTAGTACATATAATAAAGGTTAGTTCTGTAACTGAGAAGGCCTTCCCAAGTCTGCCATACAAAATCACAGCCCATGACCACCCATGCCCCGTCTTCACTGCTCTATAGCCAGAGTTTTTTCTGATGCGAATGTCTCCACACCATAAAGAGGCCCTGATAAAGACCAACGGGAAGGAAAATAGAACCAAAAATAGCCTGTTAATAAAATAACATAAAAATATAATTTGTGAATTTTATTTAAACATTAATAAAACCAGTCATTAAAAGGATAACGCCCAAACATCCTGCACAATTTTGAAAACCAGCCTGGCCCAATCCTTTTACAGTCGCATTCATAATACTATCAATCACAGACATCAGTGTTTGGAAACGTCACTTGGAACAATAACAGGTAAAATCTTGCCAATGTTACAATCATTTGTGGAATCCCAAACTTTAAAAGGTAAGTACATTTGCCAGTGAGATTCCATCAATTGCCCCCCCCCACACACAGTTCCATTTTTTATAGGGGTATGCAATTTCTAATTATGCAATCCCTGCATGGCCAGCAAATTACAGCCACTCTCTTCCAGGAATGCCAAACATTATACATGGGGAAACACTCAAAATGACGCAGCTCTTCTGCATCGCACCTGATGGGATAAGGAGAGCTAGTAACTTTTCAACATTTTTAAAGTAATGATGGCAAAATTCTAAATATTAGATGGGATAGAAAATGATTATTTAATAAAGTTTCCACTTACCTTGCCTGGTGGCTTAATTTGACCCATAAATCATAATACAAGGTCACGTGGTTAGCATTATTATAGAGGGGGGTGCAAATGTGTGATAAGTGACAAAAAAAAGGCTGAAAGATCTAGGCCTGGGTACACACGACGAGCACTTGCTACGAAGTACCCAGGACAAATGTCAGTCGGCCGGGCAATTTGTCAGAGGCCGAAATGCAAACAATCGAGTTGTGCGGGTCCCATAGGCAACCGGCACGATCGATTGGATTTTACCGTATGTGCCGTCCGGTATCATTCGTCGCCAGATATGGAACAATGGACGGACGAGGTCCGGTCGCGGCCGGCCCCCCACACCAGCAGATATTTTTTGGAGACCAACTGAAGTGCCGTGAATTGGTAGGTCGGGGTAAAATATCTGCTGGTGTGTACCCAGCCTTTAAACTCTTTCTTCTGTTTACACTAATGAGGACACCCGATTAATATATTCACTTCTAGTACTTGAACACAGAATATTTGGCTGATCCGGTGGCCAAAAGAGATAAAATTCCATAAAGGTCGGGGAACAGATTTTATTTATCACCGATTCAAGGAGCATCTCAGTATTGTCAGACCACTGTATTTATATCTTGGATTGGTAATATCTAGTTTTCTGAGTGCGAGTGGGTTTGCTAATGTGAAGGCCTTTTTTAAAAAATGGACTCCTATCCAGCCTGGTAAGTATAAGCCCTGTCAGTTTGACATCTGTGGTGGGAATGCTGTTTGCATGGAATATTAAGGTATAAGAACTGGAAACATTTTAGATCACAACATCACAAGCAGGTCTCGTATCTATGTAATAGATTCTACCAAACCAACCGGATTCGTCTTCCTATGAGAGTGGGACTGTAACCCTGACTCTTGAGGGTTCGTGGACTGATTTTCCTTTCATTGGGCACCTTATATTTACTAATAAATTATGGAACTATAGTCTTTGACCTTTCTATTCTTTCTTGCATAAAAAGAAAGTGTTATTATTTATACATTTTCAGTTGGATCAGTTTGTCAGTGGTGTTTCCATCAGGGGTCTGTTGCTTGGTCTCTATGTAAACTAATGTGCGGACTTTAAAGTCTGAGTATTGGACTAAAAATTAGGTTTAGTGGTTGAGATTGCAAAGTTATTCATTTAGCAAAGCAGCATGAAACGCCTAAGCTATACCCTAAAGTGAAATGAGTGTTAGGTTTTTAAATCAATAGAGGAAGGACATTGTGAGTTATTGTGGACCAATGGACTATAGTATCAATAATTATTAAAACAAAGCTTTACCTTCCATACACACAAATGGCAACTTGTGTTCCAACTATATGTGTCAATCCAAACTGCACCACAAGATTAATATGTTAAAGGAAGAACCAAGGCAAAGGCGAATGATGCAAATCGGCTTGTTGGTATTATCCCACACCATATTGGTTAAACAACTTTATCAAGTGTGAGATTGGGATTAATAAAACAAGCCTGTTGGCAGCAAACTCTGCCTTTGCTTTGGTTTCTTCCTCACCCCACTTTTTGATATCATATAGACTTACAGTAGTTAAAGGCTCAAACCCACACCTAAGGAACACATCTTCTAGAAAGAATGGCCTTTCTTTAAAACATTGTTGATAAACCAATACTGTTGTACTATGAATTCATTCCGTATGCCTGCTATGCCTCTGGCTACCTTCATGGCAAACTGAGCAATTTAGAAACCTGTACTGAGCTTGTTATTGAGCCTGGGCATGCCTCAGAAGGGACGGGGAATTAGAATTCAGTCATTGGCTGTGAATGTCCCTGTCAATCTATAACTGACAGCTGTAACTGGAAAAGAACAAGAGCAAGCGAAACGGGCAAAAGAGACTGGCCGGTTTCGCGGACCCGAACCCGGATCCGCCGCGGATTTCTCCGTCCGCAACGGCGGATATTCATTCCGGATACTTTCCGACTTCCGAACTTCACAACTGCGGAATTTTTTTTTTTACGAAAATTTTCCGAAAATACGATTATCTACGTAATTAGGGATCTACGATAACTTTGCGGGAACAGAAAACCCGAAGATCCTCGAATTACGAGGATTCACGTAATTACAGGTATTCAAGTATTACGAGTTATTCTCGTTAATTACAGATAACTCGTAAAAAACGGTATTCTGTAAATTTTCAAGGAACGAAGCAGCCAACATCTATCCACAATTAGCCAATGGCAGCTATCATAGTGTACAGAAAAGCCCTCGTTTTTTTTACGGAAATCTTCGTTTTTTACGGGAATCCTCGTATTTTTGAAAAATACACCGTTTTACAATTCACGCTACGCGGACGTTATTTTGTTAGGGATTGTTGGGCATTTTAATACTGCTCTAAGGCCATTACCCAGGTCCCTGAGTGGTTAAGTTACGGTTACCAAGGATTTTAGACCACTTTTAATGCGGATTTTGCCGAACTTTCATTTTAATACGTTTTAATGGGTTCCTCGGGATTTTGATTTTGGATTTTTTCGAAATCCGCGGATCCTCGCTGGACCGGATTTTTCGAAGTTCGGACATCTCTAACATAACGGGCAACAGGACATTGTGCGGATGTTCAGTTTAGTTTTTAGAATGTCAAGATTTCAAAAAACTATTACCGTTAAGGGTGTTTGGGGGTGATTGCCTGTATGTACAGTTTTTTCACTTTTAGGGCTGGACTTGCCCTTAAAAATAATGGAGAAGTGTTTTGAACACAGCATCAAAGTGGGTTTGTTTTACCTGGAAAAAAGTGTTGTGTGAGGGACTGATATCCCTATAAGATATCAGAGGGACTGCAGTCAATAGGCAGGGGATCTATTCTATCATAAGCAGTGAACAAACTTGAACTTGATGGACTTGATGGATTGGTTTTCAACCCAAATTAAACAAATGGCCACATGTAATTATACACTAAGGAGTCTGCAGTCTGATTATTTAAATCAATCTTTTCGCATTTTCTTTAAAATAATTTAATTTCTTAAAGCCTTTTAAGCTGATTTGCTTGTACATCCCAGCAGAAGTGGATTAGAATTCTTCCTGTACATTTACATTCTTGATTATATTTATTACATTGTGTTGAGTGGAGCAGTCTGCTTATTAACACCATGAATATCATAAAGAGTCCCCATAAAGCCTAACGAGGACTGTGGATAACAGTTTAAGATGATAAACATATGGACTCAAGTAATTCAGAGTTGCCAGCAAGAAGGCACCAGTTTGGGCTGTTACCAAATGTTTTACAGCAACAATTACTATTTAATACTGTCGTCCTATTGCTGGAAGATGCTGTATGTCCCAAACCATGCAATGTTTCGTTTGTTTACACTATTTGTAGGATTGTTATGCCAGTATGAAATGCAATGGTCTTAATGGTGGACTAAAAGAACACACCAACTGTGTTAAAACTGTATTTATTTATTAGACAGCTACTGATCTGTAAGCATTTTTATTGGTTGTACTATTGACAATCTACAGATGTATGACATTTCTGCGAGAAAGACATTCCCCTGTCTGTTTGCATTTGTTTTGTAAATCGAAGAACTTTTTGATTCACGATAATATATTTTTTGTTATTGTTTGTGTACATTGTGACACTGATTATATGACCAACAGGCCAGAAAACTTTACTGACTTAGGATATTCAATGAATAAAGGAGCTTAATATTCTAATCATTTTCTAATGTGGGGTCACTGTAAGTATGACACATTATTACGGTTTCCAAATGCTGTATACAAAGAAAATGTTTTGAGGTTGTAGGCTGGAACTTTATTTAAGAAATTAGATCCAATCCATGAAATAAAAATACAACCAAACGGTACATCGGGTTTTTTCATTTATTTATTTGTTTTACTTAGCTTCCAGCCCAGGAGAAAACAGCTGGCCTTTGAAACACTTGAATGCTGTTACTAATATTACCAAAAGGAGATTCTAGGGTGGGTGGCTGGGCTGAAAAACTCAAACTTTAACACGACTTCCTGAATACACAATAAGATTACATATGGCACAATTAGAGACCATTCTGGGTAATGGAAGATAAGGGAGCTGAAAGGGAACACGGGCAGCACAAGCGGGAGTGCCCAGTTGATTGTTTTTAGGATCCAGAGATTAAACATTGTTTGGCTCTTCTTATATATTGCGTGAAGTTTCTTTCCCATTTCAGGGCAGACTTCCGTGCGCCTTCTCCTCTTCCCTGATTAATATGTAAAAGGAATAAAATTTCAGCCAGGAAAAGCGGTAGGTTATGGCAGTTGCCTCTTTGGCTTCACTAGAGGAGTGATGATTCTGTGTGTCAATGATATGAATTTAGAACTAAATTCTCACTCCAGATTGGGTGCCTCTGGCATCACTGTTCTCTAAAAACATCTGTTACATTGCCCCTGGCAGAGTTATATCATCTAGCTATGGATTCAAGCAAAGGCGTGACAGAGATGCTATGTGTTATTTACATGTTCTATAGATGTTGAGCTCAATTCCTATTAACCACGATACTCCATCATTACTTTGGAATATATTTACAGTTTTTACTTAAATATTTCGAACCCCAATCTACCCTGGGATCATCCGGTCTCTGATCTTCCTTGTCCTTGTTTAGGCACCTGCATGCACACAGGGGAGCCCATCCATCCATATCATTTGGCTTGCCTCGTCCCCAACAAATGACCGTAAGTAATATTTCGGGCTTTTTTTTTACAAAACGAATTTGGGTTGGGTGGGCTGGGGGGTCTCACTAATGAAAACTTTTTTTTTTCTGGGTGAGTACCCTTTAAAAGAAATTGCCAGGGCCTACTAATGGGGGGGGGGCCTAAATCCATGGATTAGGCATTGATGAAGTAGGGAGGAGCCCCATACACAGTGTTTTTCCCTGGTACATAAACACTCTAACATGGCCTGCACCAGTTCACAAAATGATAGGGGGGAAACAAAACAATGCAAAATTAAGGGGAGAAAAAACCCTAAAGGGCAAAACTAAACCACACTAAAAATGTTTGCCAAATTCAAAATTAGAATATATATGTATATAAGATTAAAGAAAATAATATAAAACTGCCCAAAAATCTGTGCTTATCAGAAAAGTCTTCTAGTATAATCTTTTTGCAATAATATCATTATCATCATAAATCAGGGATCGTACCCAATTCAGAGGTCCGCAAATCGATTTCCTGAAATCGGACTTTCCAAACTTTTTCCGAAATTTTCTAAAATCCTCGAACATTTTGGTAATGTTTGGTAATCTTCCAACAAGCCAAGGATTTTTGAATGGCTGGAAAGTCCTGCCTGTTGGGACATTCGGGGGTCCAGTGCCTCATAAGAAGATCCCTTATAGAGCCTTTGGGGCTTACGGGGTTCCTCAGTTTAACCAGGACCCACCCTCCCCGCAATTTAGTGACATAACCCCTTCCCGGGGTCTTTAGAGTGCCTTCTGGTGGCTTGGAAGGGCCCTTGGGGCACTGACAAGTGCCTTTTGGGGCTTTAGGGGGGTCCCACAGCTCGACACCGAGGACCACCCTCCCTGGCACCTTAGAGTGCCCTTGGGTTTCCCTCGGATCTCACACACTTCCCAAAATCCGCTTTCCCAACTTTTCCCGAAATTTTCAAAAATTACATGACCCTGGGGGTCATGTCTTCTTTCATCTCAGTCGGCAGCGACACCAGCACCACTGATGTCCCGACACGGACAATGTTCACTGCGGTTCCAGTGAAAATTGCCAGCACTGTGACATAAATGTTGCCGGATCTACTTCTTCTGGCATCACTGTATGACTTTTTGAGCTCCACAGGGTTTTTTTTTTTCTCCCCCTCTTATATCCGGTGTGTCTGACGACCCCCCTCCACTGACTACACACCTGACCCCCCTCTACTTTGATTTTTTTCAGGCCCTCCGACCTCCTCGAGCGAACGGTTTTTTGGCCCGTTCGGCCACTCTCTCCCCTTTCACAGCCCCTACTACCTACTCACTCTGTTGTTATCTTTGATTCTTACCCCTACCCTTTTTCTTCAGTAACATTTCTAACTTCTCGCCACGGACTCCGCTCTTTTCCTTTCATCTCATCTTTTCTTGCTAACCCTACTACTCGCCGTTTTATCTGTCTCTGCTTTGTTACTCCCAAGATCCTGATGAGGTTAGTCGAGTACGGCAACCCTGCAGATATGCCTTTTCTGTTTTCCCCTGTTTAAACCCTATAAGATCCTCTTTTTGGTTGTTGACCTAAACTGTCTGTTTATGACTTGACGGACTTTTTACGATCTTTCTTCTTCCCTGCGTTTTTCGTTTATACTTCTACTACTATTGTCCTCGCTGTTTAACCCTGCCAGCGGTGTGTGTCATTTAGGCCCTGGTGTTGGACAAATTAAAAGATGACCAAAAACTTCTTTGTGTGTCAATACATAATGAGGCTTATGAATTCAATTAAGGGCATGTCCACCCCCAAACCTAGAATTCCCTCCCCCACTACTGGCCCCCCTCTGTAGTGAATACAATCCTTACCGTACATCCAGCTCCCAATGGTTTCTCCGTTAACCCCCCCCCCCCAAAGTCCCAAAAACTGCCCACCCAGGCGAGTTACGCAAGCCCATATAGGGACCGTTTCCTGTAGCCCCCGCGGGAAAGTTTGGCTGGTACTGCAGCCATTCCCTCCCTCCTCCCCCTCCCTCTCCTCTTCCTCTCCCCTCCGTTTTGGCGATCCCTCACCCTAGTGTAATTTTCCCTTGTGCAAATATTCGTTTAATACCTACCCCCCAGCCCCACACACTCGAATAATGATTTCTTAGAAATGCTACCTCTGTCCTCGGGCGTTCTGTGCAGCCGGCAGCCCGTCCGTGATGGCTGCCCTCACCCACCCAGACGCAGGGGTTCCCTGTACTGTGGTGGCTGGTCGCCCCCGCTTGCATTCTGCAGCAGGGGCCCGGGACTGTTGCGGCGCGGGTAGTGGCCGGGCGTAAGTACTATGGCACTTTTTTAACAAATCATCTATAGCTTTGGGCTGGGGGAAGGTAAAACTATTATTGGAAAAAGTTAGTGAAAGAGGGGACATGCCCTTTAAAAAAAGATTATGTACAAACTGGAGGACACTGAATCCATCAGAGAGAGACTGATTGCAAATGCTTTATTATGAATGAAAATAATGTTTTAAAGATTTTCTTTATTTTTTTCTGCTATTCACGCTCAAATCAAAATCAGTTTCCTGTGATCCTATAGTTTCAAACATCTCAATTAATGGAAATTTAAAGGTTGTTGTAAAGCCATGCTGTTACCCGCTCATGACTGATTTAGAAAATTACGCAATTCAATAATTCTTTTTTTATCTTTAGTCCTGCTGTTTAGCTAAAAAAAAAAAGAGAATTGCTTGTGAAGATGAATGGGTGGCATTTCTGAAGCTTAGTGAGGGTCAACGGGGAAATCCACAGTGACTCGGCTGAGTCCTGGGAGCCCTCAATATAAAAACTATACTGGGGCAGAGCCGTCACGCAAGGGGCTCCAAGCAGCAAGGCTCAACAACCGTGACCACAAAGCACATAATGGACAAAAATACCCCTAAACGGATAAAAGATCCGAACTCACCACCCAGAAATGACCAAAGGTAACAAACACAGGCAAAAGAAAAGAAACTTACGGAGTTCTTCAGACCGTAGGAAACCAAGATTGTGCCGACTGCCTGTGCAAAACTGTTCCCCAAAAAAACCCATATGCCCAGAAGAATGTTTAAACCAGGGCAGACTCGTAGGACCACGCTCCACACAAACAGGTATGGACCAGAAAGACATGGAGCAACACCATACAGTCACATTGACACCCCAAATGGACACATCCGCCACCCTCACTCTCCACTTCCATCCAAGTTTTTTCCCCAACCATGCAGGAGACCCCCAGTTACACTGGAGCAGATACACAACTTTTCATCTCCTTCAAACATGATTGTCCAGACATTACTGACCCGTAAACACCTTACAAACCTCAGTAGACACACTGGAACAAGAGTGGACGCTACTAATACTAATATTGAGGAAGTAGTCTCAGCACATAATGACTAACGGAATATTACAAGTTTAGTGGACTTTGATCTAACATTTTTATTTATAAGTAAGCAGGAACTTGAAGTGAGGGATCCCAAAGGAATGAAAACTCCAGATTTAAAGGATTATATAATACATTTCTTTCCTCGACCTACTTACAGACGCTTCCACCCCTCCACTCTTGAAGACTCATCTCTCGATACCGAATCCTTAAATCGAAAAGCACGCAACCGAAGAGGGCTCAAGAGACATTTTAACTATTCAACTACAGACTTTCCTTATCCGAAATAAAATCATGTCCGTAGCGAAGAAAATTCCAAACTTTCCCCCCACCACCATACCAGATTTACAACTAGATGCAGACCTTTCCCCATTGGTCAGCCTCCAATGAACAGAACCTAATGATGCCGCATAACAACCATTTTAAAGACAAACAACATACCTTCTCAGATGGGGCTTTCCTACAAACATTTGGTTCTCCTAATGGTTCCCTCTCCACTATTAAATGTCCATACCAACCCGAAGAAGGTATAACAACTACTGCTTATCCCACTGGGTAACTGAAAGACTCCACACAGATAGCCCACAAAAAACAGGAAACAACCCCATACTATTTCCTCTGACTGGGAAACCGTGCGTACAAGCCGGAAAATATAAAGCAACTAGTCACGCTACTGCAAGTCTCTCTCTGTTATTGTGTGGTAAAGACTTAGAAACGAGCCTACGGACATGAACCCCCCCCCCCATACTATCTGAGAACCTACCCATTGACTTCAGATTATCTAACTATATACAGTTTCATCAAGCTGACCCTAATGTTTCCTTATTACTTTCCGCCTCACAATCAATTTTTCCTTTAATATCTAAGGGTTTATTTTTTGCTTTTTATGTTACAAACAATGTTTAGCTGTTTTTTTACCAACAAGATTGGGGTTTAATTATTACCAATATGGGTGCTTAAGGCTACGATGGTATTATACACAATCTCGGTCGCTTTTTAGTTCCACAACAAGGTCTAGCCAATAGTTCCCACCATAGTATTGCTTTATCACTAACAAATGTGGGCCCCCCAGGCCACAAGGTATTATGTATAATCTTGTCGAGCTTCATTAAAGGGGAAGTTCATGCAAATACATATGCTTTTCAGAAAAAGAGCAGTAATTTTGCACCCCATGACCTTAATCTGCCAATTCATCATGTGTCTGTGGTATAATAAATGCAGCAACCAAATACTGACTTCCGTTGCAGGACCCTTATAAGACTGTTCTGGTCTTGGCCCTTAACCAGTGCCTGGGTTTGATTCATTAGAGATCTGATCATCTTTGACCCATCCAAAACCCAATCATTAGAAATTCTGTAGGAACATTCCAATGGGAGGAGTGGTGCATCCACGAAGAAAAGGACGGTTAGAACCTGAAATAGCAGCTCCACTAATGTCAACAGGCAGGGAACAGCAAAGGTATGACATCCCTGATTTTTCAAAATGGATAAGATATGTAGAATACTAAGTCTGCATTACACAACTAACATTTAACAAATATTGATTAATTTCACTGACTGTTCCCTTTAAGTTACACAATGTTTAAAGCTGTTCTTATCAAACAAGATTGGCTTTATTCTTCTAATCTAGACTTCCAAGGTTATGATGGTGGTATGTATAATTTAGGGTGTATGAGGTAATATCTCTCATATCTGCTGTACTCAAAAAAAAAACAAAAAAAACGCAACAACAAAAAGTAATGGGTCTCTTGTCAAGGCCTAACTCCCCATTTAAAGATCCAAGATCCCTGATGTGGAAACTTGCCTGGCAATTAACTCAGATATATTATTCATCCAGAAACTCATTCTTCCAACCAAACCCCCCTAAATGTTACCAACAGTAATTCCCCTACCTAGTTTTCCCCTACCTATTTTCTTTCCTCTTCTGCTGCAAAAGAAAAGCAAGTCTTGGAATTACGGTTCATAATCCCCACTATATTGTAGATAATACACTCTGATTTCAAAACCAACTCTATGCTATGCTCCGCAACTACACCTAAAATCATTTTTAGAAAACATCAAAAATTCACAGTGAAATTAACAAAGTTCTAATATGTGGGGACTACAATGCTTATATCAAGACCCCAATGGGATTCCACCAGTACCAAAAGACTCTTCCTTTCAGCAGCATTCAAAATGTTAAACGGAAGAACTCTAGCACTGGATGGATGTGTTAACATCCACTTTGGGAAATAAAGAATACATGTTCTACTCTACTCCAATCCCAATGATTCTTATTCATAAATTATTGTGCTGGTCTAATAAATGTACCCTACAACAACAAATTAACAGAATCCAACATAGGTCCACCCTTATGGACAGATCATGGTCATTTAAAACATAACCTTAGATAGAGGTATACCCCCCACAACCACAAAATTGTCGACTTAACCCCTGCATTACACACCCACCCTAGGAAAATCCTAACAGAATTACAACAGGAAATTTTTTTTTTACTTAATGACAACGGGGAGTGCCAAATACTACACTATGGCTCGCACACAAAGGCCTCATGAGACGGGGTATTTAATAAAAGAAGCGTCAAATGCATAAACATCATGACCAACACAACCAACAACCTGCAATAAAGATAGTATTTCCCAACTCGAAGCAAAACAATCACGTCATGAGATTACTATAAAATATAATCAAGTACCTCAAACAAGACGAAAAATTGTTAACACTGTGATAGTAACGCTTCCTAACACTGGGTACCCAAATTTACATACAAGGCACTAAAGCTAGCAATTACTAGCAACAAACTAAAGACTCAGAAATGCCAAATCAGAATCCCCACCTGTTGCACAACAATAAAAGATCGATAGACCCCCAAAGAAATTGCAAATGGAACTTCCGGATTATTACCAAAAACTTTTCAACATTACAAATTATGAGAACAGAACAGAACCATCTTTTTTCTTTTCTCATAACTTTCTCCTGAGTATACATCCAGCCTACCATCTCCAAATTAACTCTATCCAGAATGACACCACCCAATAGAACCAATCGAAATAATGGAGTTGACAAAATAATGCCCTACATAAAGAATAGATATATGGGGGGATTACTCTCCAATAAAACTCATCATTTTAAAAAACGCAGCACCACAAAGGGTGTCCATTATCACCGATCATCTTCCTTTAATAATGGAAACCCCTTGCAGAATACATTTGAACACACAAAGAAATTAAAGGATCCAAAGAGGGAACAAACCCTAAACTATCAGGGAATGTATAAAAGTTCTTATCATTAAAAATGGTGCTAAGTTTGCCCCAACCAATCAGATGTTTAGCTTTCAAATGTTAAATAACATCTGATGGTGGGCAAAATTAGCACCATTTTAACAATAAGAACTTTTATTGAATAACCCCATGTATCATTTCAGATGATCTTATTCTAACTCTAACCTATCCTAACATCTATACATCTCATTCTGGTAACTCTCAAATAATGGGAGCACTATCTTTCACAAAACAAACTATACACCTGATACGCTAATTGTTAACATACCCAAAATTACTAAAGACGGACTAATGCAGTACATGAATTTCAATGGACGTTAAGAGAGTATGCCCTATCGACGAATAGAACTTTCATTCCCAACTCCTCCTTATATAAACCTAATGACCTTCCCCTGATAGCTATGAACCAAAATTGACAGGCAAATGGTCAAAATAACTAATCCTGGCTAGGTAGGCATTCAATCCCTTAAGATGATGCTTCTCTCCCTAAATGTCCGTACATCTTCCGTACATATACCAATACACCCCCCCAAGAGATTTTTTTCCAGAACAATACAAGGATCTGGGAAAGATTTTATGGGAAATAAAAAACCCAGATTCCAAAAACAAATTCTCTATTGAGACCAACTCCAAGGAGGCCTAGGAATGCCTATATACATAAATATTCAAAATCCTCATCCTAACCAACTCCAACACTTGTGTCCGCAACGGAAAAGGAAAAAAAATCTGGATAGATATGGTGCACACATTTCCTAAGAAACAAACCTCTTCGCTGCACATTAGGAACAACGTTTTTTAGCACTGGAGGCATTTTAAGAGACCTCCCTCCCTAATTTGAGTGGTACAAACCCACATACGATCCATACAGTAGGTTTCCTACCCAGATACCTTCACTAATGCTGGATAAACGTTGTGTCAGAATGCAACACTGGAAACACATTATTTTGGTACTGCCAAAATCATAAGAACCTGTGGAATAACATATAAAGAACTCTCCGAAATCCTAGCATGGACCATTCCAAGTGAATCCCCAATCTAATTCTTGTTTATATAGGTTTATCCCGATACCCCGTATATATGACACAATAATGTTTCATCACATACATTCACAACAACAAAAATCAACTAGCCACAACCTTGGCTCTCAGAAACTCTCCTTCTACAGAGACATCTTAAAGACTTACCAATCATCCATGCAATATGAAAGATTCTAAGAACAATTCGCTCATAACATAAATACGAAATGTACTATCGCATGGATCTTAGGGAAGGACAACCTCCTTCCAAAATTTTGATGGAATATTTGAGGAACCTGAAATAACTAATTATAATAATCAAGATTTTTTGACTATAACCTAAGATTCTATAAAGCAACTATACACTAATAATAAAGGTATCTGAAGCAATCCTTACTCAAGGGGGGAGGGGGGAAGGGAATTAAATTGTATGTATATTTAAAATTAAAATCTGAACGGTACTAAATGATCATGCTAAATAATATGTGGAATCCTACTTGGTTTTACTCTGTTGCAATAAAGAAATAATGTTTAAAAACAGTAACAAAAAACTTATAATACTGTAAAATCATTCCCCCCCCAAATCCTAAACTGGTAATAGATTGAAAGTCTAACCGAAATCCTGCACAATGTCCTGTTTCCCCTGTTTCTGGCTTCCTGTTTTTCCAGTTAGCAAACTGTCATTATGGATTTGACAGTTGACTCTATTAGCTATCTGTAAGCTATTTTTATTGTAGCTATTTGTAAAAGCTAAAGCAAGCTAAAAATCAGTTCTTCATATTTAATTTTTTTATAGTTCACGCTTGAATTTAGTTTTCAATAACATTTGTTATAAAAAAAATTTGACTGATTTTCACTTTCATCCCCATCTTTTGCTTCTTCTTAAATTTCGTATTAGTAAATGAATATATGAATGTTCCCGTTTAGGGAGCGTCAATTCTGTCATTGCCAGCAGCCGTGTCTGTGATTTGCTGTCCTTTCAGCCAATCACATGCCACGCTGCTGGCTGGCCCCTGTTTGCAGTTCTGGCTCGGGAAGCTGATCAGAGCGCCATCTCACATAGGCTTTGGGGGTGGGCAGGGGTGCCTACATTATTTAAAAAAACTATTTAGAGGGTGGAGATACGCTTTTAAGTTGTCTTTATTTCATCTTTTCGTAAGAATGGTCTAGTGTCTTGTACGTGCAGTTGGTCTCTTATTGAACTTACCTTTTGAGAGATTCAAGGAGGTACCTTAAAGGGACAGTTCGTGGAAATGATCAATATTTGTTAAATTGTAGTTTGTGTACTACCTTCTTAGTTTATTCTTCACATTCTCTAATTCTCTACCATTTTGAAAAATCGATTTTATATCACTTTGCTGTTCCCTGCTGTTGCTTAGTGAGCGGACCTTTCAGGTTCTAAAATGTTCCGTCTTCTTCCCAAGATGCACTACTCTTCCTTGGAATGTTCCTAACCTTAATTTTTTACTGATTGACGTTGGTGGTCAAAGATGCTCAGATCTCTACTGAGGTGCAAGTGAATTAACCCAGGCGCTGGGTCCCGGGCAAGCATAACTCACTACTAGGGGTCCTGCACACCGGAAGTCAGTATTCGGTTTGCTTTATTTATACACAGACAAAATGATGAATGGGCAAGATTAAGGGTTATGGGAATAAAAAATACTGCTCTTTTTTTCTGAAAAGCATATGTATTTGCACTGAACTTTCCCTTTCAAAAGTATTCTATCTCATGTTGACTGGTACTCAATATATTCCAATGCTTTTTTAACCGACCCTTTCCTACTTTTTTTGATAATTTATTATACTTGGTAACAACAAACAAAACCTTTTGTTTCATTTTACTCTTTCTTACTCTTTTACATATTTCGTTTTTCGTGCATACCCTTTCCTTTTTTACCCTTCAGACATACACCTTTTCCACCAAATTGAAAAAAACGACTTGCCTTTATCTTTTTCTATGTTTTTAGTGCTGTCCAGGAACTTGATCCCTTTTTTGCCTCACTGCTCCTGTCACTAGATCTCCTAGTCTAGGGATGGCCGGTTCGCGGATCCGAACACCGGAATACGCCTCGGATTTATCCCGTTCGCGACGGTGGAATTTTTCCGGATTTTTCCGCCTTCCGAACTTCAATATGCGATTTTTCGTATTTTTCCGAAATTTTCGAAAAATACAAGGATTCTCTTTAATTCCTACATACGTATTTTTTCGAAAATTTCAAAATTACGAGGATTTACTTGTATTTTCGAAAATACATATTTTTCGAAATACATGAAAACTCGTAATTTCGGAAATTCACGAATACGTGAAAAACTCCGTAATTCGAAAATTTCGAAAATATGAAAAATCTCGCTATTTTCAATGGTATTTTTAATTTACAAAAAAACGGGTCTGCTTCGCGGATTTTTCGAATTTTCAAATTTTTCGGAAATTCGCGGATCCTCGATCGGACCGGATTTTGCGAAGTTCGACATCTCTACTTATGTCCTGTTCAACTCACTTCTAGTTACTATGCATGTCTCCTCTCTATGTAGCCCACCCCCTCCCAAAAACTGATGCACAGCTAGAATGTTGGAGCAGGTGCAGTGGATATGATCTGTTTACCCACTATAAGCCAGATAGCAAATTCATCCTTTGATTTTTTTGTGTTATAGTGAGAGTGATACTACTTTGCTAGGGAAGGAAGCCAGCACTGGGAGCTGTAATAACTTGCTTAATCATGAAAGATTTACTTTTAGTTAGCAGTAGGAGCTTGAAGGTAATGTGCGTGTAAGGGTGGAGGCTTTGTAATGATTTCTTTAGGTACAGTGGCTACATTGAGACTTAAGTACACAGACCACAGCTAACTAACATGATTGGGTTATCTGGCACAAAAAGAATCACAGAGAAAAAGATGTTTATTCTTTTCCTGATCTGAATGTCTGAATCAACTAGCCTATGCAGTGACAGTGCAATAATTTACTTTTATAGAATGGATATTTTCTACATGTAGGGTGTCTGGGGCAGGGGCTGGGTGATTGACATTGATTTACTGACAGCTCTGTGCCCTGCCCTCTTTAAAAAGTAAAACTCTCAGAGCTAAAAAACAACAAACACGGATAGTAAGGTCAGAGAAAAAGAATAAAGTAGATTTAAGATTGTGTGGAAAAATTAATCCTAATTACTGTGTGGATTTAGTTGGAAAATGATTTTGCACAGTTTAGATGGTCCTTTAAGTACATACCAGGCAGGATCCTCTTCTTCAAGAATTTTTCCTCTCTCCTCTCCAACCTTTGTTTATACTTTTGGCTTCAATCTGTCACTATTCTGCTTAACTCTGTGAATTGTGATTTGGGTCTTGCCCACTTTACTGGTTCGGATGTGATGAGGAAAAATACAATAAAGTAATTTTTATCTGTTGGTAAAAAAAAAACTTTTTTTTTCTTTTCTAG
The DNA here is from genome assembly GCA_019447015.1 of Hymenochirus boettgeri. Lineage (NCBI taxonomy): Eukaryota > Metazoa > Chordata > Amphibia > Anura > Pipidae > Hymenochirus > Hymenochirus boettgeri. The sequence continues at coordinate 223,803,756 of CM033470.1, read as the reverse complement.
CATGAAAAGAATAACAGGAAACAGAAAAGTTAAGTTTTTGTTGCTTAACCAAGGATTAGTTATCCTAAACGTTGCCAATGTGGTCTTTGATGAGGGAGCCATTTGGTTTGGCCTAAAAAATGTTTTTAGGTAAACTGACTAAATATTTTTAAACGAGTGCTGCTCTTGATTGGATTCATTACTTTAAGAGGTGAATACTAATTAGATTGCTATAGTTGCTTAGTATTGCTTATGAGGTCAGACATATATTTATATATATTTTTTGTATATTTATGTACTTATCTCTATAGATACAATTATTTTATCATGTGTCATCACATCATGGTTTAACTTTATCATTATATCCTTTTCTCACCTACAATCAGCGCTGGTTAGGCATTAAATATGTTTGATTATGGTAGGCCTTTGTGTATTGCCCATTTATTTTTTTATTTTATGTTATCCTGTATATATTTATGGTGATTGCATTATTTTTTCTACTCCCCACTCTAAGGATTGGGTTGTGGGTGACTTGGTATTATCCATGGACACCATTCCACCATTGGAATTGAATTCTTGACGTCATGGCTCAACGATGGACTCTTGGTGATGGGTGGTGGGGTGGGGTTAGACAGTGATTTGTGTTAAATTGTGGTGTTGTGGCACTGTGTTTGTCACATTTGAAAAGTGTTGTTCATTTGCATACATCTGAGCATTGAAAGATTGTTTCCACCGCTGAGAGAGTCTTTATGTTTCCTGTTCCTGCATAATCTTCTTCATCTATCTCATCCAAACGTTGGGGACAGACTTAGCAGTCTACAGGAGATCGGAAGGCCAGGAGCATCATACTTTTATTTGGCCCCCCATATATTTAGAAACTACATCTCCCGGCAACAAAGCATGCTGGGAAGTTGTAGTTTAACAATATCAGGAATGATGCTTTTAGTTGCCGCCTTTTAAATGGACAGCAGAAATTCTCATACGTAATATCCAAATCTATTAGGCTATTACATATGAACTACTGTGTGGGAAATCCGCTGTCCATTTAAAGGCCCTTAAAGCCTCAAAACAATACAGAACATCCAAAAGGAGAATGGTATCTAATGTTGTCTTTTTGATTTTGTATTGTTTTAGCTTTAGTTGGCCCTTTAAATGGACAGCAAACTTTCTATACAGTTTCCATTTGTATAGCCATACTGGATTTTGGCTATGACTGTATTAGACTAACTATATGGGAATTCTGCTGTCGCATTAAAGGGAAACTACAGCCCTCAAACAAACCAAATCAGGCAGTAGTGGTCATAATTTTCTACCCCTGTTTATACTCGAGTCAATCACATTTCTAGTTTTTTTAGGTAAAAATAGGTACCTCGGTTTATACTTGGGTCAGTTTATATACTCAGAGAACTAATGACATCATTTAAGATAAGAAAGAAAAAAAGTTTAATCTTTAGGTTAGGAAAGGTTTTTCGTTTACAGTGACAATGGTGAAACTCTTCAGCAGAGGTGTAATGGAATTGCATTAAATCAGCGTTTGAAGGCCTGGATAAGTTCTTAAACAAAAAAAAAAACATTAAAATTACTTTTATGGTTATTAAATATAACAGGGATATTCCAATAAAAGTTCCTTAGTCATTAAAAGGGGTGCTAATTTTGCCCCAACCGATCAGATCTTTTTAACATTTGAAAGCGAATATCTGATTGGTTGGGCAAAATTAGCACCATTTTTAACGATAATAACTTTTATTGAATCTCCCTGAAGTTTTGGTTGATCCAGGGACCCTTTTCCGATGTCATTGAAATCAGAAAGAAATTTTGTCCCCCTTTTCGCTATACAAGTTGACTAGATTAATGTAATGTCTTTATCAGCCTCCATTACTATGTTACTAGGAAGGACACTTTTTGAATGTGGCCGTACCAAATACAGACGGAATTTTATTATACCTGCAGTGTATGTCAACAGGAATATTAGTTTTAAATAGACCTACCTGAAAGACTGATCTTAGAAGAAAAGGCTTGTGGATGTCCAAATGATTTTCAGATAATATCCCATCAGCATTAATTAACCCTTAATAGCTTGTTGTAGGAACTGTATTAGAATTACCAACAAGGATAGTGTGTAGGATTGATTAGGGCCATGGTTAATCTGAATGGGAAAAACATCGCAAAGAACACATAAAAGTAAAATTACCAATACCGTTAATTTATTTTTATTGTCTAAAATTGTAGCCGGCATATAGTTGTATAAATTGATTTCTAGAACCAAACCATACCAAATCACACATAAACCACATTCTTTGAAACTGGTCAGAGGTGGCTGTATTAAATTTCAATAGAGTATGATAAGAGAAAGGTATATGCGGTATTTAAGTAAAAGTGTATCCCTGTGTGGCCATTGCATGCATTAAATGCTAGCTGCTTTTAGGTGTGTGTTGCTATTAACTAAAATCAATCGTCAAAAATGGAGTAAAAGAAAATTACCCACCACAGTTTTTAGTTATTATTTCAGATCATGGGTTTACTTTATTTCTTTTTCATCTGGTTTGTTGAGCCTACTAATTCCTTATTACATTTTGTCACATCAAAGACTGAAATAGCTATTTATTTAATTTTTGCACAGTATTAACAGAACAAAGGCTACACCCTCTTGAAGAACTAACTAAAGGCTATTAAAAAGTACTGGACACACTGCTGTAACACATAAATCTTAATTGGCTATATTAAAAGCTTTTTTTAAAGGAAGCGCTACCCTGCTGTAAACGGTACGACTACTGCAAAAATTATGACAGACAGGCAATTGGAAGTAATGGGTAAATTGAACATGATTTGTATGAAGAGGGGGAGGGGGAATATATTTTGCATTAGAAAAAAGTAAGCACTTTTTTTAAAAAAATATTTTAGCCATAGTTTGACAAGTTTTCTATAGATAGCCATACACCTTTTCCTTGTCATAGGCTTTATTTCTTTCCTCGTTTTAATATTTGTAACTGCCTTTCACTTTTTATCATGTAAAAGTTTGGTGTGCCTGTGTGGCAGGTTGTATTGTAAGCTTTGGTGGTATTAAACAGCATCTAAAAGCAACAAGAAAAAAATCTCATAGAGAAAATACAACACAGATACCATATATATATATGGGGATATTCAATAAAAGTTCTTAATCCTTTAAAAATGGTGCTAATTTTGCCCCAACCATCATATCTTATTTTAAATTTGAAAGCTAAGACTAATGGTTGGGACAAATTAGCACCATTTTTAAGGATAAAGACTTTATTGAATTGTCCCTGATAAAGTAGTAATTAATATAGGAAATCACACTACCAAAAAATATCAAAGCAAGGATGCTAGATCCACCCAGCATTTTTTAGCCTGATCCAGGTCATTAAACAACCAACTGAAATCCACTCTATAATATGTATATATATATATATATATTATAACTATATATTTGTGTGTCATATTGCCTTGATATTTTCTTTGTTTATCTCCTATATAGATATTGCTTTATTTGTGTAATCTGTACCAGTATAACTGTTATACTACATGCCTTCAAGAATAAGGTACTATCAGGGTGATGCAATAAAAGTTCTTATAGTTTAAATGGTGCTAATTTTTGCCCCAACCAATCAGATGTTAAGCTGTGTAACCACCTCACCGATAAAGCCCCGATACCTGTTGGATCAGGCTTTATCGTTATGTGTGTATGCTCCTTTTCCCCAATAATGAGCTCCGCGGAGCGCCAAAACGATCGGGTTCGGCCGAACGCTCGATTCGGGAAAGGCCGAAAATTCCATCGGACGCGCTAACTCCCTATAGAGGAGTCTAGCGTGCCGATGGAAAACACCTCCCCGAGCGTTCTCCTTATGAATTCATAGGAGAACGCTCGGGACTGTGGTGTATGCAGATCTTTAAAGAATGGCAGACAGATCTGCAGACCTGTCTGTCATCTTTCAGAAATCTGGACTGTGTGTATCTAGCTTAAGCTTACAATGTTAAAATCAGATCTGATTGGTTGGGCAAAATTAGCACTGTTTTTTAAACAATAAGAACTTTAATTTAATCGCCCCTTATTTTATCTAATTAAATGGGGTGCTATCTATGTACAAGAGTGTTATAATACCCCTGGAAAATCCCAATTAGCATATCACAGCCAGGTGTTAAGGGTGTGGTTAGATAGTGGCTAAGAGGTGTTATAGGAACGCCCAGAGTAAGGTGTTAAAACAGCATTGTACATGGCAGACAGTTGGTGTCGAACCCCCCCACCTCTATTTAGGCTTGGTTTCTTTATTTTCACATAAATGGCTAAAGAAATGAAACATCTCAGAGGAGCCCTTAAAACTTGTGGATATCCAGACTGGGCCTTTGTCAAAAGAAGTAGAAGGAAAGAAAAGAACACGAATACCAACAGTGAAGGGGAAAAGCAAGACAGGAGGAAGAACATGGTCATCCCATATGTAGCAGGGTTCTCCGAGAAATTAAGAAGAATTTTCAAAAAACATCGTATCCCTGTCTGCTTTAAACCGAACAACACACTGAGGCAGCAATTGGTACATCCCAAGAACTACATTTCAAGTCCAGTTGATCTAATTGAATACAACAGATAAGAACCACTATACTTTTCAGGGATGTTTTTAGGCATAGGCCACCTAGGCAAAGAGCTAGGGCACCTATGTGGACCCAGGGCGCCCAGTGTTCTCCTTAGCATCTACCTATCAGCTTCTTTTATTTGCTGTGTTAGAACTGATCTCCTTGTTCTGCTGTAATTTGCAACATTGTAGTGAGTAAGAGAGCCTCATTCTGCAGCCTTTTTCCAAGTACAGCATTTTCTAAGTGTAGGGCTGAATTAACAACAGAATTAACTAGGGTACCATCAGGATCACTTTCCATCTTTCCTTACACCATCTTATTGTCATTACTGCTGTATCATAACTCTCCACTGTGCATCACTTCATTTGCTTGACTGTATTTTTACTGGTATGAATCTGCTTTATCATAACTCTCCACTGTGCATCACTTCATTTGCTTGACTGTATTTTTACTGGTATAAATCTGCTGTATCATAACTCTCCTCACTGTGCATCACTTCATTTGTTTGACTGTATTTTTACTCGTATAAATCTGCTGTCTTATCTCATAGTCTAGTCTGGTTGTTTATTGGGGCATTCTCCATTTGTTTGATCCTCACTCTGTTTTCATTTAATTTGTCTGTCTCCTCTTAGCCCCTCCCACTTCCCAGCTGAATAGTATAACTAATTGTAGTTGTAATCTGGCCAGCTATATCTGTAAGAGCCCTAGTCAGATTCTGACCTTGGTCACGTTCTGCAGCCTTTTCCAAGTACAGCATTTTCTAAGTGTAGGGCTGAAGTAACCTGAAGTGCCTGACACTGAACTCTGCTCATTTGGATCAGATCATTAAACCCTTCACATTGTATTATTACCCCATCATGTTCCATATAACCTTGCTCCTTACCTACCTGGTTACCTACCTACTCAGCTACATCATCCTACTGCAACACCCCACTGTTGGTAAGTCTATTTACATTGCACCCTCCATTTTATTCTCTTCCCACCTTACCCACCATGAACTCCTTTCCATTGTCAAACACCCCCCAGTCTCCTCCACTACAAGACAAACACATGGTCCATTTAAATCCCACTCACCTCTCACCTTCTCTTGTTCTCTCTCCTGCTTCTACTTGCAGCTGGTGAAATCTTCCCTAATCCTGGCCCCACTCCCATACTGCACCTGTATGATCAACCCATCCCCACCCTAATGTCTACTGCCCGTAATGCTTCTTCATCAACTCGTACCCTAAAAACACTTAATATCACTAATGTACCTCTCCTTTCCCTTCCCCCTGCTCCTATATCTGGGGCCTTGTGGAACGCATGGTCTGTTTGTAATAAATTTGCACATGTACATGACCTATTTATCTCTAACTGCTTCACTTTTCTTGGTCTTGCTGAAACATGGCTGTCACCCTCTGACTCTGTCTTAGCCTTACTCGTATGGTGGCCTTCACTTCAGCCTCACTATTAGGCCCGATAATAAATGTGGTGGGGGAGTTGGTATTCTTCTCTCTGAGCGCTGTACTTTCAAACCTATCACGCCCTTACCAGCCCTCTCCCATCTATCTTTTGAGTTCCACTCATTCCTTGTTTACTCTCCCATGCCCCTGCAGATTGCGGTTATTTATCGACCACCAGGCCAGACCACCACTTTCTTTGACCACTTCTCTGCTTGGTTGTCCCACTTTCTATCCACTGACATCCCCTCAATTATCTTAGGGGATTTCAATATCCCCATCGATACCAACACCTCTGCTGCCACTAAACTTCTCTCTTACCTCCTCCCTTGGCCTTACCCAATGGTCCTCTGCCCAGACCCATTGTAATGGGCACACACTGGATCTGGTCTTTACCCGTCTCTGCTCCATATCTAACTTCTACAACTCTCCCTTTCCTCTGTCTGATCATCCTCTTCTCAAATTTAATCTTGTGTCATCTGTCCCGGCCGTAACCCCTAACAACCAAACGTACAGATGCAGGGACCTGCGTAATCTCGACCCCCATTCGCTCTCTATCCCTCTCCAACAACTTAACTCTATGCCCTCCTTCTCTGACCCTAACCTTGCAGCTGTCCACTACCATAACACAGTTTCCAATTCCCTTGACTCTGTTGCTCCCTTATCCACCCGTTGCCTTAGACGCAAGAACCCACAACCGTGGCTTGCAGACCAGATTAAAAAGTTGAAAAGGCAATCCCATATATCCAAGCGTCGCTGGCGCATGAGTAATAATATCGACTTTCTTGAATTTAAAAGTGCCCTTTGTCGAATCAGAGGTGCTTTGTCCCTAGCCAAACAAAACTACTTCTCTTCAATCATATCCTCCCAATCCCATAACCCCAAATAGCTCTTCAAAGTATTCAACTCCCTGCTCTGTTCGCCACCTCCTCCGCCTACCCCCTGTCTATCGGCTGATGAAATAGCCTCATATTTCACAGAGAAAAGTGAAAACATCCAAAGTGGTTTTCCTGTGCCCCCTAGCTTCTACCTACAGCTTCCAACCACTACCATTGGTCTGCCCAATCTCCCTTCCTTGCTCACCCCCTCCATCTCTACCCCTACCACAGCAATGTCTAGCCCTCTTCATTGGTTAATCCTTTTACTTGCCCCCTAACGAGCTTCACCACTATAACAAAACAGGGTCTTTCATCTCTCCTATCCAAGGCACGTCTCACCACCTGCTCCCTCGACCCCATTCCCTCTCATCTTATTCCCCCACTCTCCTCTTCCTTCATTCCAGCCCTAACCTCTCTCTTTAACTTGTCCCTATCCACTGGTATTTTCCCCTCTATATTTAAACATGCCGTTGTATCCCCTATACCTAAAAAACCCTCCCTTGACCCGTCTGCTCTTTCCAGCTACTAGCCTGTCTCCCTTCTCCCTTTGTCTATGCTGACCTGGTTAATCACCGGTCTGCTAATGCTCTCTTTGACCACCTCCAGTCAGGCTTCCGCCGTAACCACTCCACGGAAACTGCTCTCACTAAAGTGACCAATGATTTACTTAGTGCTAAATCTAAAGGTCACTACTCTTTGCTCATTCTTCTTGATCTGTCCTCTGCTTTTGATACTGTTGATCACCGTCTGCTTCTTCAGATCCTGGCCTCCTTAGGTATCCAGGACACTGCACTTTCTTGACTATCCTCCTATCTCTCTGGTAGGACCTTTAGTGTTCTTTAGTGTTCTGAAACTAGCTCCACTCCTCACCCCCTCCCTCTGGGGGTCCCGCAAGGCTCGGTACTTGGTCCTCTTCTTTTCTTCATGTACACCCATGGCCTTGGACAACTCATTAGTTAATTTGGGTTCCAGTATCACCTGTATGTGGACGATACCCAAATTTACATCTCTGCCCCGGATCTCCCTACACTGACATCCCAGGGCCCAGACTGCCTTAGTGCGGGCATGTCTACATGTCCTCCTGCTTCCTCAAACTAAACATTGACAAGACTGAACCTTTCCCACCCTCACGATCTGTTCCCCTCCCTAGCCTTACTATTAATATTAACAACACACCCATATCCCCATCTCCTTGTGTCCGCTGCCTGGTAATAACGCTAGATTCCTATCTTTCCTTCAAACCTCATGTCAATTCGCTTGCCAACTCCTGTCGGCTCCAACTCAAAAACATCTCCCGCATTCGACCCTTCCTCTCGAAGGAAGCTACAAAAATCCTAGTCCATGCCCTATTCATATCCCGACTAGACTACTGCAACACAATCCTGTGTGGTTTACCAAACAACCGCCTGGCACCGCTTCAATCCATTCTCAACTCTGCTGCTCAGCTCATTCATTTTTCTTCTCGCTTATCTAATGCCTCTCCTCTCTGCCAGTCCCTCCACTGGTTGCCCATCACGCAAAGGATACAGTTCAAACTGCTTACCTTATCCTATAAACCACTATCCAACATAGTCCCTCCATATATATCTGAGCTGATCCAGCGATACCGTCCCAGGCACAACCTCCGCTCTGCAAATTGTGCCTTCCCCTCATCCACTCTGGTCACCTCTTCCCATGCCCGCATTCAGGACTTTACTCGTGCTGCCCCTCTGCTCTGGAACTCCCTTACCCTGTCTGTCCGTCACTCACCATCCCTTAACACTTAACACTATAACCTGGCCTAAACATTACCCCCTTACTACCCAATATGATCCAACCCGCCTTTCACGCTCCACTGCCAATCTATATACAGCCTACCGATTCCTGTCACCTTATGTCTCACCCCCATATCCTCTAGTCTGTAAGCTCTTTGGGCAGGGTCCTCTCTCCTATTGTATCACGGTATTGCTGTAAGAAACTCCTCACTCTGTTTATTTACATTATGTATTACCTGTGAATGTAATATGTATGACTTTGTATAACATGTATTACCCTGTATGTAATGTATGACTATGTAATTGTAAAGCGCCACGGAAGATGTTGGTGCTATATACATCAATAATAATAATAATAATAATAATAATAATTATTATTATTATAACTTAGCTCACTCTACTTGGAAACAATGTTGCAACTTAACTGAAGGTGAAGGAAGGAAGGGAGAGGTTAAGCTAAGCTAATAGCAGTGAGGAGAGCTGTTTTGGCAAGTGAAATGTTATGTTAACTTTTTAAGTGTCCCCTGTGACTAGCAGCCATGAGATCCCTATCCCTGCCTCTTCCTTCCTTCCACCCAACTCTCCAATTAGAACTTAGAATAGGTGAGGAGTGAACAATTCAATGGAGGAGACATGGAAAGCAGGTAGATTCTGTATATCATGTCAATGCTGGCAGCTGAAAGAGTTAAAGGTAATACTCTGCTGGCACTGTTAATGGCAATACTCTGAAAGTGCTGACCATGAAGGGTTAATGGCAATACTCTGGGAAAGTGCTGGCACTGAGGGGTTAATGGCAATACTCTGGGAAAGTGCTGGCACTCAAACTATTAATAGGAAAGTCTGCTGGCACTGAAGGGTTAATAGTAATACTCTGCTGGTCCTGAAAGTGGTAATGGCAATACTCTTTTGAGGGCTAGGCCACACTACTGTGCTTTTAAGCGCAATGGGATCCGATCCCAAGGTGGCTAGAAATGATCCTGATACTTTTTTTGATTTAAAAAAAATACTTTGTTTTTGTTTTAGTTGGAAAGAGACTGGCAGATATCATATATGGTACTTTTACATTTAACTGAGCTATGAAGTACCCTTTTAACAGCCCAATTGCTTGAATCACTCTCAAAACAGAGACATAATAATCATTATAACCAGTCCTCTTCTATCTATTGCAGCAAAGAGATACACTGGCACCTAATACTGTGTGATTTATTTATTGTTTTTTTAATCCGTTTTTCCCCCCCCCACCCTTTTATGTCTCTCACTCACACACACACACGCACACACATACATACAAATACACAAACATAGAGAAAATTCCACTGTGATATAAGTAGAGAGAGCGAAAAGAACCTAGGTCAGCCCAGATTTTCTTTACTATGTCTGCTTCTGGATATACCTGAACCTCTTTAGATTAAATTACTGTGTTAGCAATTATTTCAGCTGTCACCTGTTTGATGTGAAATTAGCGATACAGATTTCTTGTCTTAGAGAAGGCATCAAACTGCACTTACACGGATCAGGTAAATGGACACTTGGGAATCTGCCATTGTAGTAAGTTAATTAAGGCTAATTTTTTTATACACTTTGCTTTTAACGTCCTTTTAAAAGATAACCGGCAATAGCGATGAAGTAACTTAGTAACAATGTTGCTAAATAAATTTTTCTTTATAAAACACATGCAAATTATTTCAGACATAATATCCTATAAAATGATTTATGGGACAGACATTGCAACCCACCAAATAGGCACTACTACAATTAAAGCTACTATACAAAAGGTGAATTACTTAGAGAAACTCCAGACACATTGTGAGGCTATTATCTGAAATGTATCACGCTACTATACCTTTAGTTTCTTCCAATATTGCTAATAGGACCATTACTGTGCTATTTTATGTGTGGAAATAGGATAAGCTAATTGGAAAATAAAGGGGGATGGAAACAGAATGGAAAATGTTTCCATCTACACCATCTTCAAATCCTCATCTCTCGCAGATTTCTATGTGAAATCTTTGGAAGATCGCGGGCACAATGTGGAGAACTTAGCTTGCTTCTTCCAATCAGATTTTTACCATAGACCATATTGTCTACAATATCAGTTTGAATGGTGGTGGCTTCAATCCTTCCAACTCAAAAGATGCCATGCCAGTAGCCTGTCTATGTGCTTAGTGGCAAAATACATTTCATAACCTAGTTTAAGAGTTCATAGTGGCATGCAGGGAAAGACCAAGCATACACACCAATAGGTGAGATGTGGAGTTTATTGTAAAGCTAAACACTTGTCTATGAATCTTACCATGTGGTGGTACACTCACTCTGCACTCTTGAGACTATTAAGAAGTGATTTGCATTGGAATTTAGTTTTAATAATCATTCACTCTTTAGCAGCATTACAGCACCCAATCTTAAATTGATATGAATGAACCCAACCAATTTATGGTGGCATTCTCATTTTCTTCTCTGGACAATAGATTTTCCAGATGTACTAAAAAGTCTAAAGCTGGGTACACACAGTAATGATAAACCCCTGATACTGTACCTGACCGTATCGGGGCTTTATTGTTACTGTGTGTACCTTTGTTTCCCGAAGGAGCGCGAGGTCCTGTACGATCCGGTCGGCTGAACACTCGTTCGGGAAAGACCGAAAATTTCCATCTGCCGAGCTAGACTCTTTATAGAGGAGTCTGTCCCGAGTGTTCTCCCTATGATACGGTTGGGACTGTGTGTATGCAGATCTTTGAAAGATGACAGACAAGATCTTGCAGATCCTGTCTGTCATCTTTCACAGATCTGTACTGTGTGTAACCAGCCTAAAGAAGGATTTATTAGGGGGAATTACTTCTGCTGTCCAGTCTTTGTGCTTCCTACTAAATTTCAAATACTATTAACAGGTCAGCACCTCCCGTAATAATACAGGATGTCTCACCTATGCTATTAAGGTGGTGCTGTGAGAAAAAACTAAATATCTGAAAAGCTTATTTAGGAGACATCATCTAAAATGAAGAAACCCAATCAGCACTGCATCAATTAATCAACACTAATTCACCATGCTAATTACACATGTACAATAATCACCAGGATCACAACCATAATCACAACCAGGAATACCAAAACTCAAGTTGTATTTACATATCAAGAAACTCATTACACAATAAACATATTCCCCATAAAACAAGCTACAGTCACCCATATGGTTGGTAGCAGGAGTGGGTTAAGAGTCTATCCAATACTGAAAAGTCTCAATTGTCCAAGCACAAGGTCACACTGTATCCAACTCCACAGTAGAGCATATATCCTTCCCAAATAGATGAAACACAGTATCGTTGAAAAAGTTATATTGAATGCACATCTCTCAAACCACTAACGATATGGTCATAATTCAACATAGTTATCATCCTTAATGCCCATGCCATTGGCAGCCGGTTACTCCTCGGTTTCCCAGGTAAGTCTCTATCAGGGTTATTCAATAAAAGTTCTTATCGTTTAAAATGGGGCTAATTTTGCCCCAACCAATCAGATCTTATTTAACATTTGAAAGCTAACATCTGATTGGTTGGGGCAAACGATTTTAAACGATAAGAACTTTTATTGAATAACCATGTTTGTCACTCTGATGACTCGTCCCATGATCTTCTCCTTTGCAGGTCCGGTGGGCCAACAGTCCAGAACTTAGTACAATTTCATGCACACAAACGAAACTCCGTCATCAATCCCAAGAAACACTGCTACCGTTACGGGTGCTGTTCCGCCCTACGCGCGTTTCATCACCCACGTGATTTCTTCAGGGTGTGAAGAATTTTTAAACTTAAACTCAGTAGTTTGAGTGGCATCACCTGACCCTCTGTTCCCTTTCCTGTCTCCTGGGACTAAGCACTACTGGTCAGATGGCTAGTGGCTACAATAGAAGGACTGTGGGAGCACTCCTTAAGTTACAATAAAAAAACATACATGATAAACAAAGGGTGTGTGTGTGTGTGTGTTAGTATACATTAATGTGATCACATAAATGAAAAGCCTTCCAACCCAGTCAATTTAAGCCCAGCCTGGCATAAAGGGTATCTCCACTCTCAAACCACAAAATTCTTCTAAGGTAAGTCAATCACCTCCCAACCCTAAAACGTTATGTTTTAAAATCCAATATGTACTTACCCGACCTCGTTCCCTCGGTTACGGCCTCTTCTGCTACTTCCGTGCATGGAACAGAAGAAGGGGCCGGACCGGAAGCCGTGTCTGTGATTGGCTGAGATTCAAAACAATAATGGATAAGCACACTCACACACCTGCTAGTTTTCTCTGGTGCTGCTCCATTCAAACCAAATTCCAAAGATCCAACAGTCACTGCAGAACAAAAGAGAAGCTAGAATGCTACTCGGTTGAACTGGTGAAATAAGTGGCTTATTTCCCCTGTTCATCCAAGTAGTGTTCTGGTTCCTCTTTTGTTCTGCAGTGCAGTTTTAGTACATTTAGGGGCTGATTTCGAATTTTTAAAGAAAGCATTTAGGGTTGGGGGGATTGACTTATCATAGAAGTTTTTTTCAAAAAAAGTTGCAGCCACCGAGGGATCCAGAGCAAATGGGGGAGAGCTCCACTCCACATGCCAGAGTCCTCTTAAAGGGTTAGAAAGTGGCAGGTATTAATAACACACAGACAGACTCTTACGGTGGCTATATACACGAGCAATAATATTACAGCTCGTGTGTAGGGGATATTCCCGACCGATCGGAGTGTTGCCGAACGACCGGTAAGTCGGCACTCCAATCGATCGGTAAAGACGGAAAATTTTAGTCGACCAGCATTGGCTCCCTTTACTTTAATAGAGGGAGCCAATAGCGTTCATGCGGTGTATGGCTGCACGGCCAAGGTGTTCCAGGTGTGTAGGTTCCCTTTGTAATGTGCTGACAGATACCAATGTGATGTGTCGGCACATTGCGATGAAAATCGCAGGTGTATGATCACCTTTACTCTTAATTGTTCTGGACTGTAGGACAACCATAAGGAGCACAGTGGCTTTTAATATTATAGTATATGAAGACTGGTCACAATGCTACAAGCTGCTGAAAGCAGGAAGTGTGTTCAGGGAGCTATATTGCGGAACCTTGCCAGCAATATAACTTCTCACAAGTTTTACCCAGAGATGTGATCCTAGGTTAATTTTTAAAGGAGAATGATACCCAAATAAGTAAGAAAGTACTTGCCTCAGCCATCTTCTCAGGAAGATTCAACTCGGGTGCAATTCCTTTACCTTTATGAGCTCATATTAGGTTATGTTTGTTCCCTCCCAAAGCTGAAGCTGACATGTTCCCTTCCCTGCCAGTACATTTGCCTTCATAACATGTTATGCACATATGTGATTTTACCTCCTTTTTAACCCTTATAATTTAAGCATATATTAAATAAGCAATATTCAAATTGCAGAAGTGCCTGGGTGGAGTAGAGAGCTTCACTGATTAACACATTTTTAGTAGCATGTTCTTGTGTTAAGGTCTTTAGCTCTCCCCTTCTATATATACAGCTAGACCAGTGAAACTTGTAGGAAAGCCTAATAAAACCACACGTAGTATGGCTAAGTTAGGGCTATGCCTCACTGGCAAGTTTCTCATGCAATTCTGATCATGTGAGTTGTTAGCATGTGAGAATCGCATGCCAGTACATCACAATGGGGGTGGCAATTTGTGGTGGCAATTTGTTTTCAAAGCATATGTAACTACCATTTTAAATGCAAGCCAGGAGGGAACACAGACAACTAACCTGTGATCACGCTCCAGTGCTGGCTTCTCTGACAGATCCCAATAAAATCAATTCAGCTTGCTTTTATTTAACCCTAACTTGTTCAGAGACCACAATTGCTCTTTAATTTATTTTTGTGAAAGAAGTGTCTTCTTTGCTGCTCCTCTTCACACAACACTGTTGTCTAAGTCTTTGCCTCAGTGTGTGTGCAGACAGTTGTTTGGCATACAACATGTCCAAACATCTTGAATGCCAAGTGAGGGTGGCATTCAAGGTGTTTGGAAACTACAACTCCCAGTTAATAAAGCATGCTGGGAGTTGCAGTTTCCAAACATCTTGAATGCCACCCTCACTTGGCATTCAAGATGGTTGGAAACTACAACTCCCAGCTAATACAGCATGCTTTATTAGCTGGGAGTTGTAGTTTCCAAACATCTTGAATGCCAAGTGGGGTGGCATTCAAGATGTTTGGAAACTAAACTCCCAGCATGCTTATTAGCTGGGAGTGTGTAGTTTCAAACATCTTGAATGCCAAGTTTCTACCCTCGGTTTATACTCGAGTCAACAACTTTTATTAGGATTTTTAGCTGAAATTGGGTACCTCGGTTTATACTTGGGTCGGTTTATACTCGAGTATATACGGTAACCCTTTTTGGGTCTGGGATCACATTCCACCTTAGAACTTTTATTATATAAAAAAAGTGGATCCAATTACATGAATAGAATATGAGGGGAATAGATTATTCTCTCCCTTTACAAGTCACTGGTAAGGTCTAATTTGGGCCTTATCAGTATGCTATGCAGTTTTGGAATCCCATGTACAAAAGGGTCATCTTAGAAAAGTTCAGAGAAGGGCAACTAAAATAATAAAGGGAATGGAGGGGCTTGACTATGCAGGCAGATTAGACAAGTTAGGGCTGTTTACATGGAGAAGTGACGATTGCATGGGCATATGATTACTTTATATCAATATATTAATGGGCCATATAATAAACTCTCTGGAGCATTGTTCACCAATCCCCAATAGGTCATATCAGAGAACATGTTGACATCTTTTAAGGTTGGAAGAAAAGAAGTTTTATCTTCAGGCTAGGAAAGGTTTCTTTACAGTTAGAAAGTGTTGAACTGTCTTCCAGCAGATGTCGAAATGGCAAGGTCATTGAATAGCTTTAAAAGTGGCCAAGATTAGTTTCTTAAAGGAATAGTTCACTGAAAAATTTATCTAATTCTTTAGAAGTATTGATTGAAGACCAGGAGGTTAAGGAGCTATGCCTTACCTCCCGTTCTTTAATCAAATCCCCTGGAGCGACAAACAAAGAACGAAGAAACTTACCTTACTTGTGATCCTCCTCAGCAGTAGTGACAGATCCTGACTGCTTCCTAGTTCAGTGTAACTATAGCACGCATGCCTGATAATGCACATTATAGTAACTATTAACAGGAAGTGGTTGGGAATTTCCACTGCTGCTGTGGAGGATCGTGTGTAAGGTAAGTTTCTTTTTTTTTTTTTGTCCAGCGCTCCTGGGGAATTGATTGAAGAACGAGAGGTAAGGCTCCTTAACCCCCTGGTCTTTAATACATTAAAGGAATTGTTATGAGTGTATTATTCCTTTAAACTAAAAAATGTTGAGTATTACTGGTATTAATACATATATTGTTGTTCTGGTTGATCAAGGGATACTTTCCAATTGCCATTTGGAGTCAGGAAGGAATTCCCATTGCTTCAAATAAGTTAAGTATGGGTATAAGACAGGCTTTAGCACTTGCAGCTCTTGGTACATCTCCCTAATAGAATTTCGATTATTTTTACCGAAAATATACAAACTACATAACCATTGTTAGAGATGTATTGCTTTGTAAAATCATTTGAATGTCTGTTTTATGCCTGTTGTATTGAGTTAGATCAACTGGACTCTCAATTCAGAATGGCTTGTAAAAGAATCCGTTCGCAATTATGTACCCTGGAAAGTCCCAATTAGCATATGACAGCCAGGTGTTAGAAACGTTCTGAATGCAAGGAGTGGATGCATTAAGGCGAAGGGGTGTTGTCGAAACTGCCCAGGGTAAGGTGTCAAAACAGCATTGTACATGGCAGACAGTTGGTGTCGAACCCCTCCACCTCTTTTCAGGCTTGGTTTCTTCATTTTCACATAAATGGCCTCTTTGACACCTCTCTTGAACCAGTCGTGTTCCTTTGCCAATATGTTGACATTACAATCTTCAAAGGTATGTCCGTTTTCCTTAAGATGCTGCTACACGGCTGAGTCCTGACTCAAGGAATTAGCTCTTCTGTGCTGGTCTATACATTCGTGCAGTTGCTGTTTGGTGTCCCCCACATACTGCACTCTGATTTGTATGGGAGGGGGAGACCTGGATGAATGAGAACCTTCACAAAAATGTGTTTTATGGTACTTATAAGACAATAACCTTGGTAACCCAGTAGAAATAAAAATTTTCAAATTTAATTGTCAGTTAAAGGGGAACTGTGGTCTCCAAACAAGTTAAGTTTAAATGAAAGGCCAGTTTCCTACCTTTAAAACGAGCCATCAACCACCTCTCTACCTGCTTCACAGCCCAAAATATACAGAAATTACTGACCAGACAGAGAAGGTAAGGGAATCTACAGCCCTTCTCTTTCACTGTGTGAAAACAGCCTTTTCAGGCAGAGTTCTCACTGCCTGAAAAGGCCGATTCCACAGAGTTTTCTGCAGGGGGGGGAAACTCACGGCACCTGCGAGTGGGCGGGGCTTAGACACCCACCAGTGGGTGGGGCTTAGGCCCCCCAAATAGGCGGGGCCATGGCACCTATGAGTGGGTGGGGCCACGGCACCTGGGGTGGGCGGGGCCACATGGGGCTGTAAGATAATGGGCCATGGGGGGCCTGCAACTGGAGGGACCATGGGGTCCATTAGTGGGAGGGACCAGGGGGGCTGCAAAGGGGAGGAGGAGACACAGGACAGATTGACTGACAATTTCAGAGCAGGAAGTGCAGGGGACCTGGTAATGCTGCTGCCATATCACACACAAAAATGTAAATATCTTCAAAACTATGCAAAATAAACAATGGAAATAAATTGCAAAAATTCTCAGGGGAGCAATTCCTTTCAATTTCCCTTAATTTACCTAAAGTCACTTTTGGACCACAGTTCCCCTTTAAGTTGTATATCTCTTAAAGGGTAACGGTCTCCATTTAGTGTAAAAAAAAACTAAGTAAAATAAAAAATGCATTGTTGAAAATAAGAGACTATACAGTATGCCTGTTAATTTATGAAGTAAATGTAAAAGCAGAACAGAGTGCTATTTAGACCTTCAGTGCCTATTCCTCATCCTCCTTTACTAACAGATACCTTAAGTTGAACTGTACACACATCAACAAGACGTGAAAAGGAAAACTACAGGTAAAGTACACACCAACAGAGAAATGTTCCAGAATAGAATCGTCTGCAGCTAGAATGACCTTATAAAAAAGCACTTGGAAAGCAGCACTGAGAAATTGCTAATCTGTTAAAAATCCTTTTTTTCCAGGTAAGGAAAAAAAATACTATTATTCCCTCTGTACTTTAAAATAAAATACATAACTTTGCTTTCTATTCCTTTGCCCAATATTTGAAAACATTATATTAGCTTTTAAGAAATAAAAGAAAACAAAAACAGAACACATTTTGTTATTTTATTGTGCTGTTTACGTCTGATCCATTTATTACAAATACCTTTATTTTATGTATAAAGTCTGTTGGATTATTAGATGTTATTTACAATTCTGCCTCCTACTCCTCTGTATTGTTCTCCAGTGTAGAGCTAATCTTGGAAAATCCACATAAACTAAAGTGTGGTGAATCTTCCTACTCAGCTGAGGATTTTTTGAAACTCTAGTGATTTTCAGCAATGTGCATGCAATGGTTAAGGATTCAATCTGAATGATATTTTGTGATATTTATTGGTAGAGGGTAAGAGATAGAATAAAAAAAATATTTCAAGCATATAACTGGGTAAAATTATCAGTGAAAAACAAAAATTTCAGTGTCAAACTTTAGTTTACCAATTTTTGGTAGTTTTGGGAAAAAATCTTACCAGTAGTTTCGACTGTGAAATTTTAACATTAAAACCAGAATTTTTCTCTCAAAATAGTTTTTCGGACAAAATTACAGCCCCCTCCACTTAATGTGCCACAAAAAATAGCACTCTGGCCTCATAGAGTTTCTTACATAACACCGTAAGTCAAGGTACCTAATTTTACCTGAAAAATTAGTGAAACCTGATTGACTTGAGTATAAGTCGAGGGTAGAAATTATGACCACTACTGCCTTCTGATTCTGTGTTGTTTTGAGGCTTTAGTTGCCCTTTGAATGGAAAGCAGCATTCCCATACAGTAGTCCCAAACATTACTGTATGGGACTACTGTATGGACTACTTTGTTTGTGAATTAATTCTTGGGTTGGGAAAGTATTCATCTGGCCCATCACATCTTATTTAGTATTATTCTTAGTGGGATTTATCACACCGCTGAATATACTGGATGGATGAGGCTGTATCTAATTCAATTAATCTGTTGGTCTGTTTATTTGCCATAAACAAGCACAGAATAGTTAATTACAGCTAGTAAAATGTGTTTAAAGATGTATGCCTTTAAAAAGTGAAAACGTACTGCTTAGCCATCTTCTTCATACTTTTAGATCAGAAACAGACACTCACATTCTCATTGCTTCATGGGTGATTTATAACACTGGAAACATGGCGGAGACTCGAATACCAAGGTTTACACCAGCTAACTAACCAGCATCCATTATCATCACTTTGAGTAATGAATATACAATATAATTTCCAACAAAATATAGCAAAAATATATTAATATAATGTTAAATGGATGATACAAGTACAAGGTTTTCTGCCATGTGCAACATCCATATGCAAAACAGCCATGTAAGATGTAAAAAAAATAAGATAGTATGACTTGAAAAATTAAAGATGTTTTTATCCTTCTCAGATTGTACTGTATGTAATTATATATAAAACAGCACTGATAAGAAAATCATTTTCTAGAAAGAATATCAAATACAGCTTTAGACCAGTTTTATAAGTTAATGTTACTTTTCGAAAGAAATAATATCTGCTTATAAGCTTTAAGGAACACTATAATTATGATAAAAAGTGTTGTTGAAAGTTAAATATAAAGTAATCAAGATGTGCAAATAGTGTGCCATAGAATGATAATCATTCTTTCTTAAATACAAACTGGTTGAAGTGCATTAGCTGCCTATAAAGTATACCGCCTTCGGTTAATACTAAGAAAAGAATAGACTTTAATACATATAGCACATGAGATTAAACGTCTTATGTATAACGTATAATTTGTCAGTAATGCTAACAGAAATGGGCTCAAGCAACCTGCCTCTCATAAAACTGGAGCGCACTGTTTATTTAAATGCAAGTACTACTTTGTAAATCTGTAACTAAGAGATCCCCTGTTCAATAAATCACTTAAATGAGAACTAAAATAGATTTTTTTAAAAAAAGGTTTTCTCCCCAGAACACCTATAAGTAAGTTGCATTTAGTACATATAATAAGTAGATTCTGTAACTGAGAAGGCTTCCAAGTTCTTGCCAGTACAAATCACAGCCCTGACCACCCATGACCCCGTCTTCACTGCCTCTATGCACAGAGTTTTTTTCATGCGATGTCTCCACACCAATAAAGAGGCCCTTGATAAGACCACGGGAAAGGGAAAATAGACCAAAAATAGCCTGTTAAATAACATAACATAAAAATAATAATTTGAATTATATTTAAACATTATATAAAACCAGTCATTAAAAGATAACGCCCAACATTCCTGCAACATTTTGAAAACCCCCTGGCCCAATCTTTTTACAGTCGGCATTACAATATATCAATCACAGACCATCATGTGTCTTGGAAACGTCACTGGAACAATAACAGGTAAAATGCTGCCAATGTTACAATCCATTTGTGGAATCGAACTTTAAATGGATGTAACATTGTGCCAGTGAGATCCATCAATTGCGCCCCCCCACACACAGTTCCATTTTTTTATGAGGGTATGCATATTTCATAATTATGCAATCCCTGCTGGCCAGCAAATTACAGCACTCTCTCCAGTGAATGCACAAACCATTATACATGGGGAACACTCAATGACGCAGCTCTTCTGCATCGCCACCTGATGGGATAAGGAGAGCTAGAACTTTTCACATTTTTAAAGTAAATGATGCAAAATTCTAAATATCTAGATGGGATAGAAATGATTATTTTTAATAAAGTTTCCACTTACCTTGCCTGGTGGCTTAATTTATGACCATAAATCATAATACAAGGTAGTGGTTAGCATTATAGAGGGGGTGCAAATGATGGATAGTGACAAAAAAAAGGCTGAAATCTTAGGCTGGGTACACACGGACCGAGCACTTGCTACGAAGCCAGGACAAATGTCCGTCGGCCGCGGCAAATTTGTCAGAGGCCGAAAATGCAAACAATCGATTGTGCGGTCCCATAGGCAACCGCACGATCGATTGGAATTTACAGTCATGTCCGATCATTCGTTCGCCAGATATGGACGAATGGACGATCGAGGTCGGTCGCGGCCGGCCACCCCACACCAGCAGATATTTTTCGGAGACCAACTGAAAGTGCCGTGAATTGGTAGGTCGGGCGAAAATATCTGCTGGTGTGTACCCAGCCTTAAACTCTTTCTTCTGTTTACACTAATGAGACACCAGTAATATATTCACTTCTAGTTAATTGAACACAGATAATTTGGCTGATCCAGGTGCCAAAGAGATAAAAATTCCTAAAGGTCTGGGGACAGATTTTATTTATCCCAGAATTCTAAAGGAGCTATCTCAGTATTTGTCAGACCACTGTATTTAATATCTTTGGATTTCTTAATATCTAGTTGTTCTGAGTGATTGGAGGTTTGCTAATGTGAAGCCTTTTTTAAAAAATGGACTCCTATCCCAGCCTGGTAATTATAAGCCTGTCAGTTTGACATCTGTGGTGGGAATGCTTTTGCATGGAATATTAAGTGATAAGATACTGGAATACATTTTAGATCACAACATCACAAGCAGGTCTCTGTATCTATGTAATAGATTCTACCAAACCAACCGGATTGTCTTCTATGATGAGTGGGATGTAACCCTGATCTTGGAGGGTTCAGTGGACATGATTTTTCCTTTCATATGGCACCTTATATGTTACTAATTAAATTATGGAACTATAGTCTTGACCTTTCTATCTGTTCTTGCATAAAAAGAATGGTTATTATTTATACATTTTCTAGTTGGATCAGTGTTGTCAGTGGTGTTCCTCAGGGGTCTGTGCTGGGTCTCTATGTAAACTATATTGTGCAGGACTTTAAAGTCTTGAGTATTGGACTAAAAAATTAGGTTTAGTGTTGAGAATTGCAAAGTTATTCATTTAGGCAAAAGCAGCATGAACGCTAAGTATACCCTAAATGGAATAGTGTTAGGTTTTAAATCAATAGAGAAGGACTTGTGAGTTATTGTGGACAATGGACTTATAGTATCAATAATATAAAAACAAGCTTTACCTTCCATACACAAATGGCAACTGTGTTCCAAACTATTAATGTGTCCATCCAACTGCACACAAAGATCTAATATGTATAAGGGAAGAACCAAGGCAAAGGCAGAATTTGATGCAAATCGGATTGTTTTATTAGTCCCACAACATATTTCGGGTTAAACACCTTTATCAAGTGTGATATTGGGATTAATAAAACAAGCCTGTTTGCAGCAAACTCTGCCTTTGCTTTGGTTTCTTCCTCACCCACTTTTTGATACATAATAGACTTACAGTAGTTAAAGGACAACTCCACCCTCATAAGAACATCTTCTAGAAAGAATGGCCTCTTTAAAACATGTTGATAAACCATACTTTGTCCTATGAATTCATTACTGTATGCCTGCTATGCCTCTGGATACCTCATGGAAACTGAGCAATTTAGAAACCTGTACTGAGCTTGTATTGAGCCTGGGCATGCTCAGAAGGGACAGGGGATTAGCATTCAGTCATTGGCTGTGATGTCCACTGTCAATCTATAACTGACAGCTGCTAACTGGAAGAACAAGGAAGCAGAAACGGGCAACTAGAGATGGCCGGTTCGCGGACCCGAACCCGGATCCGCCGCGGATTCTCAGTCCGCAAACGGCGGATTATTCCGGACTTTCCGGACTTCGAACTTCCGAACTGCGGATTTTTTTTTTTACGAAAATTTTCGAAAATACGAGTATCTCCGTAATTACGAGGATCTACGATACTTGCGGGATACAGAAAAACCGAAGATCCTCGTAATTACGAGGATTCACGTAATTACGAGATTCACGTAATTACGATATTCTCGTAATTACGAGAATACTCGTAAAAACGAGTAATTCGTGTAAATTTTCAAGACGAAGCAAGCCACATATCCAAATTAGCCAATGGCAGCTATCATAGTTACAGAAAGCCTCGTTTTTTTACGGAAATCTTCGTTTTTACGGGAATCCTCGTATTTTTGAAAAATACGTTTTTACAATTCACGCTAGCGGACGGTATTTTTTAGGTATTGTTGGCATTTATACTGCTTCTAAGGCCATTACCCAGGTCCCTGAGTGGTTAAGTGTACGTTACCAAGGCTATTTAGACCACTTTTAATGCGGATTTTGCCGAACTTTCATTTTAATACGTTTTAATGGTTCGCTCGTGGATTTTCGAATTTTCGGATTTTTTCGAAAATCCGCGGATCCTCGCCGGACCGGATTTTTCGAAGTTCGGACATCTCTACGGGCAACAGGACATTGTGCAGGATTTCAGTTAGATTTTTAATATTCAGATTTCAAACTATTACCGTTAAGGGTTTTGGGGGGTGATTTACCTGTATGTAAGTTTTCACTTTTAGGGCTGGACTTGCCCTTTAAAATAATGGAGAAAGTGTTTGAACACAGATCATCAAAGTTGGGTTTGTTTTACCTGGAAAAGAATGTTTTGTGAGGGGACATGATAATCCCTATATATATCAGAGGGACTGCAGTCAATTAGCAGGGGATCTATTCTATCATAAGAGTGAACAAAACTTGAACTTGATGGACTTGATGGATGGGTTTTCAACCCAAATTAACAAGGCCACATAATTATACACTAAGGATGTCCAGCTTGAATTCTAAATCAAATCTTTTCCAATTTTCTTTAAAATATATTTAATTTCTTAAGCTTTTAAGCTGATTTGCTTGTCATCCCAGCAGAAGTGGATAGAATTCCTTCCCTGTACATTTAACATTTCTTGATTATATTTCTACATGTCGTGTTGAGTTGTGGAGCAGCTGCTTAATTTAACCACATAATATCATAAAAGAGTCTCCATTAAAGCCTAAGAGACTGTGATAACAGTTTAGATGATAAACATATGGACTCAAGTAATTAGAGTTTGCAGCAAGAGGCATTTTGGCTGTTACAAATGTTTACAGCAACAATTACTATTTAATCTGTCCTGTTTTGCTGAAGATGCTGTATGTCCAAACCATGCAGTGTCTCGTTTGTTACAACTATTTAGGATTGTTATGCAGTAGAAATGCAATGTCTTAATGGTGGACTAAAAGAACACACACTGTGTTAAAATGTATTTATTTATTAGCATGCTACTGATCTGTAAGCATTTTTATTGTTGTCTATCTGACAATCTAAATTGTACTGACATTTTCGGCGAGAAAGACATTCTCCTGTCTGTTTGGCATTTGTTTTGTAAATCGAAGGAACTTTTTGATTCAGTAATATATTTTTTGTTATTTTTGTGTTTAATTGTGCACTGATTTATAACCAACAGGCAGAAAACTTTACTGACTTAGGATATTTCAAATGAATAAAGGAGCTTTAATATTTCTAATCATTTTTAATGTGGGGGTCATGTAGTTGACACATTATTACTGGTTTCCAAATGTGTATACAAAAGAAAATGTTTTGAGGTTGTAGGCTGGAACTTTATTTAAGAAAATTAGATCAATCCATGAAATAAAATATCAACACGGTACATCTGGGTTTTCATTTATTTATTTGTTTTACTTTAAGCTTCAGCCAGGGAGAAAACAGCCTGCCTCTTGTAAAAATTGAATGCTGTTTACTAACATATTACCAAAAGGAGATTCAGGAGTGGGTGGCTGGGCTGAAAACTCAACTTTAACAAGTTCCTGAAATACACAATAAGATTACATATGGCAGAATTAGAGCCATTCTGGGAATGGAAGATAAGGGAGCTGAAAGGAACACGGGCAGACAAGCGGAGTGCCCAGTTGATTGTTTTTAGGATCCCAGAAGATTAACATTGTTTGGCTCTTCTTCATATTGCTGAAGTTTCTTTCCCATTTCAGGGCAGACTTCCGCCTTCTTCTCTTCCTGATTAATATGTAAACAAGGAATAAAATTTCAGTCCAGGAAAAGCTGTTAGATGGCAGTTGCTCTTTGGCTCACTAGAGGAGATGATTTCTGTTGTCAATGATATGAATTTACATACTAAATTCTCACTCCAGATTGGGTGCTCTGGCATCACTTCTCTCTAAAAACATCTGTTACATTGCCCCTGCAGGCATTAGTATATCATCTAGCCTATGGATGTCAAAGCAAAGGGTGACAGAGATGCTATGTGTTATTTACAGTTCTAATAGATGTTGAGCTCAAACTTCCTTTAACCCAGATACTCCATTCATATAACTTTGGAATATATTTACAGTTTTTACTTAAATATTTCGAACCCCAATCTACCCTGGGAATCATCCGGTCTCTCCTCTTCCTTGTCCTTGTTTAGGACACTGGCATGCACAGGGGAGCCCCATCCATCCTATCATTGCTGCCTCGTCCCAACAAATGACCGTAAGTATATTTCTGGGCTTTTTTTTACAAAACGAATTTGGTTGTTGGGGTGGGCTGGGGGGTCTACACTATGTAAAAACTTTTTTTTCTGGGTGGAGATACCCTTTAAAAGAAAATTGCCAGGGCCTAATGGGGGGGGGGCCTAAACTCATGGATTAGGCATTGATGAAGTAGGGAGGAGCCCCATACACAGTGTTTTTCCCTGGTACATACACTCTAAACATGGCCTGCACCACACAAAAATAGGGGGGAAACAAAACAAATGCAAAATTAAGGGGAAAAAACCCTAAAGGGAAAACTAAACCACACTAAAAATGTTTGCCAAAATCAAAATTAGAATATATACTGTATATAAGATTAAAGAAAATTAATAAAACTGCCCAAAACCTGTGCTTACAGAAAAGTCTTCTTAGTATATACTTTTTGCAATAATATCATTATCATCATAATCAGGGATCCGTACCCAAATTTCAGAGGTCCGCAAATCGATTTCCTGAAATCGGCTTTCCAAACTTTTTCAGAAATTTTCTAAAATCCTCGAACATTTTGGTAATGTTTGGTAATCTTCCAACAGCCAAGGATTTTTGAATGGCTGAAAGTCCTGCCGTTGGACATTCGGGGGTCCAGTGGCCCTTATAAGAGCCCTTATAAGAGCCCTTTGGGGCTTAGGGGTTCCTCAGTTTGAACCAGGACCACCCTCCCCAGCACTTTTAAGTGAACATGAACCCCCCTTCCGGTACTTAGAAGTGCCCTTCTGGTGCTTGAAGGGCCCTTGGGGCACTGACAAGTGCCTTTTGGGGCTTTAGGGGTCCCACAGCTCGAACCAGGACCACCCTCCCTGGCACTTAGAAGTGCCCTTGTGGTCCTCGGATCTCACACACTTTCCCAAAATCCGCTTTCCAAACTTTTCCGAAATTTTCAAAAATTACATGAGCCCTTGGGGTCATGTCTTCTTTCATCTCAGTCGGCGCACACCAGCACCACTGATGTCCCGACACGGACAATGTCACTGCGGTTGCCAGTGAAATTGCCAGCACTGGTGACATAAATGTTGCCGGAGTCTACTTCTTCTGCCATCACTGTGATGACTTTTGAGCTCCACAGGGTTTTCCCCCTCTTTTGGTTGCTGGCCTCCTGTCCCTTCCTCTTTTGATTTTTTTCAGTCCATGATCCTCGAGCGCGGATTTTTTGGGTTCGGCCTCTCTCTCATATCTCCTACTATCATCTGTTTATTTTTGTTCTTCTCCTTTTTCTTCGTACTTTCTCTTCTGCGGTCGATTTTTCTTTCTCTCTTTTTTGCTTTCCAGTTTTTTGTCTTGCTTTTGTTCCGGTGTGAGGTTGGTGCTGCAGTTGCCTCTTTCTGTTTTGTTTCTTAGTTTTTTTGGTTGTTTTGTTGTTGTTTTTGTTGGGTTTTGTCTTTTTTCTGGTTTTTGTTTTATTATTTTTGTACATCGCTGTTTTGCAGCGGTGTTGGTCATTTAGGCCCTGGTGATTGGACAAATTAAAAGATGACCAAAACTTCTTTGTTGTGGTTCAAATACATAATGAGCTTTATGAATTCAATTAAAGGGCATGTCCACCCCCAAACCTATAATTCCCCCCACTACTGGCCCCACTCTGTAGTGAATAACAATCCTTACCTTACATCCCAGCTCCAAATGGTTCTCCAGTAACCCCCCCCCCCCAAAGTCCCAAAAACTGCCCACCAGGAGGTTAGCAGAGTCCATATAGGACTCTGTTTCCTGTAGCCCCCCGGGAGAAGTTTGGCATGCGTACTGCAGCCATTCTCCCCCTCCTCCCCCTCCCTCTCCCTCTTCCTCTCCCTCCTGTTTTGCGATCCCTCCCCCTAGTGTAATTTCCCTTTGCAAATAATAGTTTACCTACCCCCAGCCCCAACCACATAAATGATTTCTTAGAAAGTGCTTACCTCTGTCCTCGGCGTTCTGTGCAGCCGGCAGCCACGTCCGTGATTGCTGCCTCTCAGCCATCACAGACGCAGGTCCGGTCCTGCCCCCTTGCAGTTCTATGCAAGCAGAGGGCCGGGACTGTGCGGCGGAGGATAGTGGGAAGGTAAGTAACTATCGGGGCACTTTTTAACAAATCATCTATAGCTGTTGGGGCTGGGGGAAGGTAAACTATTATTGGCAAAAAGTTAGTGAAAGAGGTGGACATGCCCTTTAAAAATTATGTACAAACTGGAGGACAACTGAATCCATCAGAGAGACTGATTGCAAATGCTTTATTATGAATGAAAATAATGTTTAAAGATTTTCTTTATTTTTTTCTGCTATTCACGTCATCAAAATCAGTTTCTGTGATCTATAGTTTCAACACTCATATTATGGAAAATGTAAGGTTTTTAAAGCCATGCTGTTTACCGCATGACATATTTAGAAAATTACGCAATTCAATAATTCTTTTTTTATCTTTAGTCTCTGCTGTTAGCTAGAGAATTGCTTGTGAATGATGGGTGCAATTTCTGAAGCTTAGTGAAGAGGTCAACGGGAAATCCACAGTGACTCGGCTGAGTCCTGGGAGCCCTCAATATAAAAACGTATACGGGGCAGAGCCAGCACGCAAGGGGCTCCAAGCAGCAAGGCTCAACAACCGTGACACAAAGCCACATAATGGACAAAAATACCCCTAAACCGGATAAAAGATCCGAACTCACCACCCAGAAATGACCAAAGGTAACAAACACAGGCAAAAAGAAAAGAAACTTACGGAGTTCTTCAGACCGAGGAAACCAAGATTGTGCCGACGCCCTGTGCAAAACTGTTCCCAAAACCAGATGCCCAGAAGGAAGTTTACCAGGGCAGACTCGAGGACTCACGCTCCACACAAACAGGTATGGACAGAAAGACAATGGAGCAACACCATACAGTCACATTGACACCCCAAATGGACACATCGCCACCTCACTCCCACCCCAAGTTTTTTCCCCAACCATGCAGGAGAACCCCCAGTTACATGGGAGCAATTACACAACTTTTCATTCCTTCAAACATGATATGTAGACATTACTGAACCCGTAAACACCTTACAAACCTCAGTAGACACACTGGAACAAGAGTGGACGCTATAAACTAATATTGAGGAAGTAGTCTCAGCACATAATGACTAACGGAATATTACAAGTTAGTGGACTTTGATCTAAAATTTTTATTTATAGAGTAGCAGGACTTGAAAGTAAGGGGAGTCCCAGAAGGAATGAAAACTCCAGATTTAAAGGATTATATAATACATTTCTTCTCGACACTACTTACAGACCCTCCACCCCTCCACTCTTGAAGACTCTCTCTATACCGAATCCTAAATCGAAAAAACGCACCGAAGAGGGCTCAAGAGACATTTTACTTCAACTAACAGACTTTCTATCCAGAAATAAAATCATGTCCGTAGCAAGAAAATTCAAACTTTCCCACACCATACCAGGATTTACAACTAATGCAGACCTTTCCCCATTGGTCATCCTCCAATGAAAAGACCTAATGCCCATAACAACCATTTTAAGACAAAACAAAATACCTTCTAGATGGGGCTTTCCTACAAACATTTTGGTTCTCCGTAATGGTTCCCTCTCCACTATTACCAACCAGAAGAAGGATATAACTGCTTATCCCACTGGGGACTGAAAGACTCCAACACAGATAGCCCACAAAAAACAGGAAACACCCCATACTATTTCCTCTGACTGGGAAACCGTGAGTAAAAGCCGGAAAATATAAAGCAAACTAGTCACGACTGCAGTCTCTCTCTGTTATTGTGTTAAAGACTTAGAAACGAGCCTACTGGACATGAACCCCCCCCCCCATAACTATCTGATAACCTACCCATGACTTCAGATTATCTAACTATATACAGTTTCATACAAGCTGACCTAATGTTCCTTATGTACTTTCTCACTATTTTTCCTTTAATATCTAAGGGTTATTTTTTGCTTTATTATGTTACAACAATGTTTAGCTGTTTTTACCAACAAGATTGGTTTATTATTACCAAATATGGGTGCTTAAGGCTACGATGGTATTATACACAATCTCGGTCGCTTTATTAGTCACAACAAGGTCTAGCCAATAGTTCCCACCATAGGATTGCTTTATCACTACTAAATGTGGGCCCCCAGGCCACAATGGTATTATGTATAATCTTGATCGCTTCATTAAAGGGGAAGTTCAGTGCAAATACATATGCTTTTCAGAAAAAAGAGCAGTATTTTGCACCCCAATGACCTTAATCTGCCAATTCAGCATTGTGTCTGTGTATAAATAAATGCACAACAAATACTGACTTCCTGTTTGCAGGACCCCTTATAGAGACTGTTATGGTCTTGCCCTTAACCCAGTGCCTGGGTTGATTCAGTAGAGATCTGAGCATCTTTGACCCATCCAAAACCCAATCAGTAGAAATTACTGTTAGGAACATTCCAAGGAAGTGGTGCATCCTACGAAGAAGAAGGACGGTTAGAACCTGAAATAGCAGCTCACTAATGTCAACAGCAGGGAACAGCAAAGGGTATGAAATCAACTGATTTTTCAAAATGGGAGAGAATATGTAGAATAACTAAGTATGCATTACACAAACTAACAATTTAACAAATATTGATAATTTCCACTGAACTGTCCCTTTAAGTTACAACAATGTTTAGCTGTTCTTATCAACAAGATTGCTTTATTATTACTAAATATAGACCTTCAAGGTTATGATGGTGTAATGTATAATTTAGGGTGTATGAGTAATATCTCTCATATTGCTGTACTCAAAAAAAAAAAACAAAAAAAAACCAACAACAAAAAGTAATGGGTCTCTTGTCAAGGGACTAAACTCCCCATTTAAAGATCCAAGATCCCTGATGTGGAAACGTGCCTGCAATATAACTCAGATATATTATTCATACAAGAAACTCATTTTCCAACCAAGACCCACCTAAATGTACCAACAGTAATTCCCCACTATTCCTACCTATTTTTCTCTTCTGCTGAAAAGAAAAGAAGTCTTGGAATTACGGTTCATAATCCCCCACTATATTGTAGATAATACAACTCTGATTCAAAACAACTTATTATGCTCCGCAACTACACCTAAAATCATTTTTAGAAAAAATCCAAAATGTCACATTGAAATATAACAAAGTTCTAATATGTGGGGACTACAATGCTATATCAGACCCCAAATGGGATTCCACCAGTACCAAAAGAATCTTCCCTTCAGCAGCATTCAAAATGTTACAACGAGAAGAACTCTACACTGTATGGAGGTGTTAACATCCACTTGATAAAGAATACATGTTCTACTCCCAATCCCAATGATTCTTATTCATGAAATATGTGCTGGTCTAATAAATGTACCCTACAACAAAATAACAGAAGCCAACATAGGTCCACCCTTATGGACAGATCATGGTCATTTAAAAATAACCTTAGATATAGGTATACACCCCCACAACCCACAAAATTTGTCGACTTAACCCCTCATTACACACCCACCCTAAGGGAAAATCCTAAAAGAATTACAGGAATTTTTTTAAATTAATGACAACGGGGAAGTCCAAATACTACACTATGGCTCGCACACAAAGCCTTCATGAGAGGGGTATTAATAAAAGAAGCGTCAAATGCATAAAAATCAGACAACACAACAACACTGGCAATAAAAGATAGTATTTCCCAACTCGAAAAGCAAAACAATCACTCAATGATATTACTATAAAGAATATAATCAAGTAACTCAAACAAGAACTACAAATTGTTAACATCTGTGAATATGAACGCTTCACTAAACACTGGGAGCCAAATTTTACATACAAGGCAATAAAGCTAGCAAATTACTAGCAACAAAACTAAAGACCAGAAATGCCAAATCCAGAATCCCCCACCTGTTGCACAACAATAAAAGATCGATAGACCCCCAAGAAATTGCAAATGACTTCCGGGATTATTACCAAAAACTTTCAACATTACAAATTATGAGAACAGAACAGAACCATCTTTTTTCTCAAATAACTTTCTCCTGAGTATAACATCCAGAGCCTACCATCTCCAAATTAACTCTATCCAGAATGAGCACCCCAATAGAAACAATCGAAATAATGGAAGTGATCAAAATAATGCCCCTACATAAAGAATAGATATATGGGGATTATCTCCAATAAACTCATCATTTTAAACGGCACCAAACAAGGGTGTCCATTATCACCGATCATCTTCGCTTTAATAATGGAACCCCTTGCAGAATACATTTGAACACACAAAGAAATTAAAGGCATCCAAAGAGGGAACAAAGACCATAAACTATCAGGGAGATGTAATAAAAGTTCTTATCATTAAAAATGGTGCTAAGTTTGCCCCAACCAATCAGATGTTAGCTTTCAAATGTTAAATAACATCTGATTGGTTGGGGCAAAATTAGCACCATTTTAACAATAAGAACTTTTATTGAATAACCCCCATGTCTCTATGCAGATGATCTTATTCTAACTCTAACCGATCCAATAACATCTATACATCTCATTCTGTAACTCTTCAAATAATGGGAGACTATCTTTCTACAAAACAAACTATACTAATGATACGCATTATTGTTAAACATACCCAAAATTACTAAAGACGGACTAATGCAGGACCATGAATTTCAATGGACGGAAGAGAGTATGCCCTATCTGGAATAGAACTTTCATTCCCAACCTCCTCCTTATATAAACATAATGACCTTCCCCTGATAGCTATGAACCAAAATTGACAGGCAAATGGTCCAAAGAAACTATCCTGGCTAGGTAGCATTGCATCCCTGAAGATGATGCTTCTCCCTAAATGTCCGTACATCTTCCGTACAATACCAATACACCCCCCCAAAGATTTTTTCCAGACAATACAAAGGATCTGGGAAAGATTTTATGGGGAAATAAAAAACCCAGATTCCAAAAACAAATTCTCTATTGAGACAAACTCCAAGGAGGCCTAGGAATGCCTAATATACATAAATATTCAAACCTCAATCCTAGACCAACTCCAACACTTGTGGTCAGCAACGGAAGAAAAAATCTGGATAGATATGGTGCAGCATTTCCTAAGAAACAAACCTCTTCGCTGCACATTAGGAACAACGTTTTTTAGCAAATGGAGGAATTTTAAGACCTCCCTACCTAATATTGAGATGGTACAGAACCCCACATACATCATACAGTAGGTTTCCTACCCAGATACCTTCACTATGCTGGATAAACTTGGGCAGGAATGCACACTGAAACACATATTTTGGACTGTCCAAACATAAGAAACCTGTGGAATAACATAATAAAGAACCTCTCAGAAATCCTAGCATGGACCATTCCAAGTGATCCCAATCTAATTCTTGTTATATAGGTTTATCCGAATACCCCGTATATATGACAACAATAATGTTTCATACTACATCACAACAACAAAAATCAAACTAGCACAACTTGGCTCTCAGAAACTCTCCTTCTACAAGAGACATCTTAAAAGAACTTACAACATCCATGCAATATGAAAAAATTCTCAATAACAAATATCTCATAACATAAATAAGAAATGTACTATCGCATGGATGCTTGGAAGGACAACCTTCCAAAATTTTGATGGAAGATTTGAGGAACCTGAAATAACTAATTATAATAATCAAGATTTTTGACTATAACCTAAGATATCTATAAAGCAACTATACACTATAATAAAGGTATCATGAGCAATCCTTATCAGGGAGGGAGGGGGGGAAGGGAATTAAATTGTATTGTATATTATAAAATTAAAATCTGAACGGTACTAATATCTGCTAAATAATATGTGGAATACTACTGTGGTATTTACTACTGTTCAATAAAGAAATAATGTTTAAACAAAAAAACTTATATACGTAAATCATTCCCCCAAATCCTAAACTGTAATAGATTGAAGTCTAACCTGAAATCCTGCACAATGTCCTGTTTCCCCTGTTTCTGCTTCCTGGTTTTTCCAGTTAGCAACTGTCAGTTATGGATTTGACAGTTGACATCTATTAGCTATCTGTAAGCTATTTGTAGCTATTTGTAAAAGCTAAAGCTAAGCTAAAAATCAGTTCTTCAGATTAATTTTTTATAGTTCACCTTGGAATTTAGTTTCAATAACAATTTGTTATAAAAAAAATTTGACTGATTTTCACTCACCCATCTTTTGCTTCTTCTTAATTT
The DNA here is from genome assembly GCA_019447015.1 of Hymenochirus boettgeri. Lineage (NCBI taxonomy): Eukaryota > Metazoa > Chordata > Amphibia > Anura > Pipidae > Hymenochirus > Hymenochirus boettgeri. The sequence continues at coordinate 223,770,334 of CM033470.1, read as the reverse complement.
CGTATTAGTAATGAAATATATGAAATGTGTCGTTTAGGGAGCGTCATTCTGCATTGCCAGCAGCCGTGTCTGTGATTGGCTGCCTTTCAGCCAATCACAGCCACGGCTGCTGGCTGGCCCCTGTTTGCAAGTTCTGGCATGCAGGGAGCTGGATCAGAGCGCCATCTACATAGCTATTGGGGGTGGGCAGGGGTGCCTTACATTATGTAAAAAAAACTATTTAGAGGGTGGAGATACACTTTTAAGTTGTCTGTTATTTCAGTCTTTTCAGAATGTCTATTCTTACCAGTTGGTCTCTTATTGAACTTGACCTTTTGAGAGATCAATGGAGGTACCTTAAAGGGACAGTTCAGTGGAAATGATCAATATTTGTTAAATTGTTAGTTTGTGTAATACCTTCTTAGTTATTCTTCACATTCTCTACCATTTTGAAAAATCAGTTATTTTATACACTTTGCTGTTCCCTGCTGTTGACATTAGTGAGCGGACATTTCAGGTTCTAATGTTCCTCTTCTTCCCAAGATGCACTACTTCCTTGGAATGTTCCTAACATTAATTTTTACTGATTGACTGTTGGATGGGTCAAAGATGCTCAGATCTCTACTGAGCAATGAATTAACCCAGGCGCTGGGTCAGGGCAAAAGCATAACGGTCACTACTAGGGGTCCTGCAAACCGGAAGTCAGTATTTCGGTTGCATTTATTTATACACAGACAAAATGATGAATGGCAGATTAAGGTTATGGAATAAAAAAATACTGCTCTTTTTTCTGAAAAGCATATGTATTTGCACTGAACTTTCCCTTTAAAGTATTCTATCTCAGGGGACTGGTACTCAATATATTCCAATGCTTTTTTACCACACTTTCTACTTTTTTTGATAATTTATTATACTTGGTAACAAAAAACTTTTGTTTCATTTTTACTCTTTTTACTCTTTCTACATATTTCGTGCATACACCTTTCCTTTTTTACCCTTCAACATACACCTTTTCCACCAAATTGAAAAAAACGACTTGCCTTTATCCTTTTCTATGTTTTTAGTGCTGTCAGGAACTTGATCCCTTTTTGCTCTCACTGCTCCCTGTCACTAGATCTCCTTATGTCTAGGGATGGCCGGTTCGCGGATCCGAACCCGGATCCGCCCGGATTTATCCCGTTCGCGAACGGTGGATTTTTCCGGATTTTCCGCCTTCCGAACTTCCAATTCGCGGATTTTTCGTATTTTCGAAAATTTTCGAAAAAATACAAGGATTTCTTTAATTCCATACATACGTATTTTTCGAAAATTTCAAAATTACGAGGATTACTTGTATTTTCGAAAATACATATTTTCGAAAATACATGAAAACTCGTAATTTCGGAAATTCACGAAAATACGTGAAAACTCGTAATTTCGAAAATTTTCGAAAATATGAAAAATCTCGCTATTTCAATGGTATTTTTAATTTAACGGGTCTGCTCGCGGATTTTCGAATTTTCAAATTTTTCGGAAATTCGCGGATCCTCGAGCGGACCGGATTTTGCGAAGTTCGGACATCTCTACTTATGTCCTGTTCAACTCACTTCTAGTTACTATGCATGTCTCCTCTCTATGTACCCACCCCCTCCCAAAACTGATGCACAGCTAGAATGTGGAGCATGTGCAGTGGAGATGATCTGTTACCCACTATAGCCAATAGCATTCATCCTGTGATTTTTGTGTTATAGTGAGAGTGATACTACTTTGCTATGGGAAGGTAAGCAGCACTGGGAGCTGTAATAACTGCTTAAATCATGAAAGATTTACTTTTAGCAGTAGGAGCTTGAAGGTATATGTGCGTGTAAGGGGGAGGCTTTGTAATGATTTCTTTAGGTACAGTGCTACATTGAGACTTAAGTAACACAGACAACAGCTAACTACATGATTGGGTTTATCTGCACAAAAAGATCACAGAGAAAAAGATGTTTATTCATTTTCCTGATCTGAATGCTGAATCAACTAGCTATGCAGTGACAGTGAATAAGATTTACTTTTATAGAATGGATAGTTTTCTACATGTAGTGTGTCTGGGGCAGGGGCTGGGTGATTGACAGTTATTTACTGACTAGCTGTGCCCTGCCCTCTTTAAAAAGTAAAACTCTCAGAGCTAAAAAACAAACAAACAAGGAATAGGAAGGTCAGAGAAAAAGAATAAAGTAGATTTAAGATTGGTGGAAATTAATCCTAATTACTGTGTGATTAGTTGGAAAATGATTTTGCACAGTTTAGATGTCCTTTAAGTAAATACCAGGAGATACCTCTTCTTCAGAATTTTTCCTCTCTCTCTCCAACCTTTGTTTTACTTTTGCTTCATCTGTCACTATTCTCTTAACTCTTGAATTGTGATTTGGGTATTGCCCACTTTACATGGTTCGGATGTGAGGAGGAAAAATACAATAAAGTATTTTATCTGTTGGTAAAAAAAACTTTTTTTCTAGCATGAAAAGAATAAAGGAAACAGAAAGTTAAGTTTTTGTTGCTTAACAAAGGATTAGTTGATCCGAAACGTTGCAATTTGTCTTTGATGATGTGAGCCATTTGGTTTGGCATAAAAATGTTTTTAGGTAAACTGACTAAATATTTTTAAACGAGTGCTGCTCTTGAATTGGATTGCATTACGTATAAGAAGGTGAATACTATATTAGATTGCTATAGTTGCTTAGTATTGCTTATGAGGGCAGACATATATTTATATATATTTTTTTATTTTATAGTACTGTATCTAATATAGAATACAATTAGTTTTATCATGGGTCATCACATCATGGTTTAACTTTATCTTTCCTTTCTCACCTACAATCAGCCTGGTTAGGCAGTAATATGTTGATTATGGTAGGCCTTTGTGTATTCCATTTATGTTTTTATTTTATGTTATTGTATATATTTATGGTGATTGCATTATTTTTCTACCCCCACTACTAAGGATTGTTGTGGTGACTTGGATTATCCCATGGACACCATTCCACCCATTGGAATTGAATTCTATGACGTCATGGCTCACGATGGACTCTTGGTGATGGGTGGTGGGGGTGGGGTTAGAGCAAGTGATGTTGTGTTAAATTGTGGTGTTGTGGCACTGTGTTTGTCACATTTGAGAAAGTGTTGTTCATGTGCATAAAACTGAGCATTGAAAGATTTCCGCTGAGAGTCTTATGTTCCTGTTCCTGCATATCTTCTTCATCTATCTCATCCAAACGTTGGGGACAGAACATTAGCAGTCTACAGGAGGAATCGGAAGGCCAGGAGCATCATACTTTTATTTGCCCCTCCATATATTTAGAAACTACATCTCCCAGCAAACAAAGCATGCTGGAAGTTGTAGTTTAAAATATCAAGGAATGAGCTTTAGTTGCCTTTTAAATGGACAGCAGAATTCTCATACAGTAATATCCAAATCTAGTTGGCTATTACATATGGAACTACTGTGTGGGAAATCCGCTGTCCATTTAAAGGGCAACTAAAGCCTCAAAACAATACAGAATCCAAAGGAGAATGGTATCTAATGTTGTCTTTTGATTTTGTATTGTTTTAGGCTTTAGTTGCCCTTTAAATGGACAGCAAAATTTCTATACTAGTTCCATTTAGTAATAGCCATACTGGATTTGGCTATACTGTATGAGACTACTATATGGGAATTCTGCTGTCCATTTAAAGGGAAACTACAGCCTCAAACAAACAAATCAGGGCAGTAGTGGTCATAATTTTCTACCCCTGTTTATACTCGAGTCAATCACATTTCTAGTTTTTTTAGGTAAAAATAGGTACCTCGGTTTATACTTGGGTCAGTTTTATACTCAAGAAGACTCAATGCATCATTTAAGATAAGAAAAGAAAAAAAGTTTAATCTTTAGGTTAGGAAAGGTTTTCTTTACAGTGACAATGGTGAAACTCATTCAGCAGAGGTGGTAATGGAAGTTCATTAAATAGCTTTGAGGCCTGGATAAGTTCTTAAAACAAAAAAAAAAACATTGAAAATTACTTTTATGGTATTAAATATACAGGGAGATTCAATAAAAGTTCTTAGCATTAAAAGGGTGCTAATTTTGCCCCAACCGATCAGATCTTTTTAACATTTGAAAGCTAATATCTGATTGGTTGGGCAAAATTAGCACCATTTTTAACGATAATAACTTTTATTGAATCTCCCTGAAAGTTTTGGTTGATCCAGGGACCCTTTCCGATGTCATTTGAAATCAGAAAGAAATTTTGTCCCCTTTTCGCTATACAAGTTGACTAGATAATGTATGTCTTTATTCAGCCTCCATTACTATGTTACTATGAAGGACATTTTTGAATGTGGCCGTACCAAATACAGACAGGGAATTTTATTATACCTGGCAGTGTATGTCAACAGGATGAATTACTTTTAAAATAGACACCTGAAAGACTGATCTTAGAAGAAAGGCTTGTTTGGATGTCCAAATGATTTTCAGATAGATATCCCATCAGCATTAACCCTTAAATAGCTTGTGTAGGAACGTATTAAGAATTACCAAAAAGGATAGTGTGTAGGATTGATTAGGGCCATGGTTATCTGTAATGGGAAAAAATCGCAAAGAACACATAAAAGTAAAATTACCAAATACAGTTATTTATTTTATTGTCTAAAATATGTAGCCTGGCATATATTTGTATAAATTGATTCTAGAACCAAACCATACCAAATCACAAATAAACACACATTCTTTGAAACTGGTCAGAGGTGCTGTATAAAATTTCAATAGAGTATGATAAGAGAAAGGTATATGCTGGTATTTAAGTAAAAGTGTATCCCTGTGTGGCCATTGCATGCATTAAATGCTAAGCTGCTTTTAGGTGTGTGTTGCTATGTAACTAAAAGCAATTACGCAAAAATGGAGGAAAAGAAATTACCCACCACAGTTTTAGTATAGTTATTCAGATCATGGGGTTACTTTATTTCTTTTCATTGTTTGTTGAGCCTACTCAATTCTTATTACATTTTTTCACATCAAAGAACTAAATAGCTATTATTCTAATTTTTGCACAGTATTAACAGAAAAAGGCTACAACCCTCTTGAAGAACTAAACTAAAGGCTATTAACAAAAGTAACTGGACACACTGCTGTAACACAGTAAATCTAATTGCTATATTAAAAGCTTTTTTTAAAGGAAGCGCTAACATGCTGTAACGGTACGACTACTGCAAAAAATTATGACAGAGGCAATTGGAATATGGGGAAATTGAACATGATTGTATGAAGAGGGGGAGGGGGAATATATTTGCATTAGAAAAAAGTAAGCACTTTTTAAAAAAATATTTTACCATAGTTTGACAAGTATTTCTATAGCATACAACACTTTTCATTGTCATAGGCTTTATTTCTCCGTTTTAATTATTTGTAAACTGCCCTTTCACTTTTTATCATGTAAAAGTTTGGTGGCCTTTGTGGCAGGTTGTATTGGAATCTTTGGTTATTAAAACAGCACTAAAAAAGCAAGCAAGAAAAAAAATCTCATAGAGAAAATAACACAGATACCATATATATATATGGGGAGATTCAATAAAAGTTCTTATCCTTAAAAATGGTGCTAATTTTGCCCCAACCAATCAATCTTATTAATTTGAAAGCTAAGATCTAATGGTTGGGACAAAATTAGCACCATTTTTAAGGATAAGAACTTTATTGAATTGTCCCTGATAAAGTAGTAATTAATATAGGAGAAACAACAAAAAATATCAAAGCAAGGATGCTAGATCCAGCATTTTTTAGCCTGATCCAGGTAATTAAACAACAACTGAAATCCACTCTATAATATGTATATATATATATATATATTATAATATATATTTGTGTGTCATATATGCCTTGATATTTTCTGTTGTTTATCTCCTATATAGATATTGCTTATTGTGTAATCTGTACAGTATATGTTATACTTACCATGCCTTCAAGAATAAGGTACTATCAGGGTTATTCAATAAAAGTTCTTATAGTTTAAAATGGTGCTAATTTTTGCCCCAACCAATCAGATGTTAAGCTGGTACACACACTACCGATAAAGCCCCGATACCTGTTGGATCAGGCTTTATCGTTATGTGTGTATGCTCTTTCCCCAATGAGCTCGCGGCGCCAAACGATCGGGTCGGCCGAACGCTCGTTCGGGAAAGGCCGAAAATTCCATCGGACGCGCTAGACTCCTATAGAGGAGTCTAGCGTGGCCGATGGAAACACACCTCCCGAGCGTTCTCCTTATGAAGTTCATAGGGAGAACGCTCGGGACTGTGTGTATGCAGATCTTTGAAAGATGGCAGACAGGATCTTGCAGATCCTGTCTGTCATCTTTCAGAAATCTGGACTGTGTGTATCTAGCTTAAGCTTACAATGTTAAATAAGATCTGATTGGTTGGGGCAAAATTAGCACTGTTTTAACAATAAGAACTTTATTGAATCTCCCTGTATGTTATCTATTAAATGGGGTGCGTCTATGTACCAAGAGTGTTATAATACCGGTTCGCGGACCCGAACCCGGATCCGCCGCGGATTTCTCCCGTCCGCAAACGGCGGATTATTCCGGACTTTCCGGACTTCCGAACTTCCGAACTGCGGATTTTTTTTTTACGAAAATTTTCGAAAATACGAGTATCTCCGTAATTACGAGGATCTACGATACTTGCGGGATACAGAAAAACCGAAGATCCTCGTAATTACGAGGATTCACGTAATTACGAGGATTCACGTAATTACGAGTATTCTCGTAATTACGAGAATACTCGTAAAAACGAGTAATTCGTGTAAATTTTCAAGACGAAGCAAGCCACATGATCCAAATTAGCCAATGGCAGCTATCATAGTTACAGAAAGCCTCGTTTTTTTACGGAAATCTTCGTTTTTACGGGAATCCTCGTATTTTTGAAAAATACCGTTTTTACAATTCACGCTAGCGGACTGTATTTTTTAGGATTGTTGGCATTTATAAGTGCTTCTAAGGCCATTACCCAGGTCCCTGAGTGGTTAAGTGTACGTTACCAAGGCTATTTAGACCACTTTTAATGCGGATTTTGCCGAACTTTCATTTTAATACGTTTTAATGGTTCGTCGTGGATTTTCGAATTTTCGGATTTTTTCGAAAATCCGCGGTCTCGCGCGGACCGGATTTTTCGAAGTTCGGACATCTCTACGGGCAACAGGACATTGTGCAGGATTTCAGGTTAGATTTTTAGATTTCAGATTTCAAACTATTACCGTTAAGGGTTTTGGGGGGTGTTACCTGTATGTAATTTTCACTTTTAGGGCTGGACTTGCCCTTTAAAATAATGGAGAAAGTGTTTGAACACAGATCATCAAAGTTGGGTTTGTTACTGGAAAAGAAGTGTTTGTGAGGGGACATGATAATCCCTATAAATATATCAGAGGACTGCAGTCATTAGCAGGGGATCTATTCTATCATAAGAGTGAACAAAACTTGAACTTGATGGACTTGATGGATGGGTTTTCAACCCAAATTAACAAGGCCACATAATAACACAAGGATGTCCAGCTTGAATTCTAATCAAATCTTTTCCAATTTTCTTTAAAATATATTTAATTTCTTAAGACATTAAGCTGATTTGCTTGTACATCCCAGCAGAAGTGGCATAGAATTCCTTCCCTGTACATTTAACATTTCTTGATTATATTTCTACATGTCGTGTTGAGTTGTGGAGCAGCTGCTTAATTTAACCACATGAATATCATAAAAGAGTCTCCATTAAAGCCTAAGAGACTGTGATAACAGTTTAGATGATAAACATATGGACTCAAGTAATTAGAGTTTGCAGCAAGAGGCATTTTGGCTGTTACAAATGTTTACAGCAACAATTACTATTTAATCTAGTCCTGTTTATTGCTGAAGATGCTGTATGTCCAAACCATGCAGTGTCTCGTTTGTTACAACTATTTTAGGATTGTTATGCAGTAGAAATGCAATGTCTTAATGGTGGACTAAAAGAACACACACTGTGTTATAAATGTATTTATTTATTAGCATGCTACTGATCTGTAAGCATTTTTATTGTTGTCATATCTGACAATCTAAATTGTACTGACATTTTCTGCGAGAAAGACATTCTCCTGTCTGTTTGGCATTTGTTTTGTAAATCGAAGGAACTTTTTGATTCAGTAATATATTTTTTGTTTATTTGTGTTTTAATTGTGCACTGATTTATTAACCAACAGGCAGAAAACTTTACTGACTTAGGATATTTCAAATGAATAAAGGAAGCTTTAATATTTCTAATCATTTTTTAATGTGGGGGTCATGTAGTTGACACATTATTTCTTGTTTTCCAAATAGTGTATACAAAAGAAAATGTTTTGAGGTTGTAGGCTGGAACTTTATTTAAGAAAATTAGATCAATCCATGAAATAAAATATCAACACGGTACATCTGGGGTTTTCATTTATTTATTTGTTTTACTTTAAGCTTCAGCCAGGGAGAAAACAGCCTGCCTCTTGTAAAAATTGAATGCTGTTTACTAACATATTACCAAAAGGAGATTCAGGAGTGGGTGGCTGGGCTGAAAACTCAACTTTAACAGATTCCTGAAATACACAATAAGATTACATATGGCAGAATTAGAGCCATTCTGGGAATGGAAGATAAGGGAGCTGAAAGGAACACGGGCAGACAAGCGGAGTGCCCAGTTGATTGTTTTTAGGATCCCAGAAGATTAACATTGTTTGGCTCTTCTTCATATTGCTGGGAAGTTTCTTTCCCATTTCAGGGCAGACTTCCGCCTTCTTCATCTTCCTGATTAATATGTAAACAAGGAATAAAATTTCAGTCCAGGAAAAGCTGTTAGATGGCAGTTGCTCTTTGGCTCACTAGAGGAGGATGATTTCTGTTGTACAATGATATGAATTTACATACTAAATTCTCACTCCAGATTGGGTGCTCTGGCATCACTTCTCTCTAAAAACATCTGTTACATTGCCCCTGCAGGCATTAGTATATCATCTAGCCTATGGATGTCAAAGCAAAGGGTGACAGAGATGCTATGTGTTATTTACAGTTCTAATAGATGTTGAGCTCAAACTTCCTTTAACCCAGATACTCCATTCATTATACTTTGGAATATATTTACAGTTTTTACTTAAATATTTCGAACCCCAATGCTACCCTGGGAATCATCCGGTCTCTGCATCTTCCTTGTCCTTGTTTAGGACACTGGCATGCACAGGGGAGCCCCATCCATCCTATCATTGCTGCCTCGTCCCAACAAATGACCGTAAGTATATTTCTGGGGCTTTTTTTTACAAAACGAATTTGGTTGTTGGGGTGGGCTGGGGGGTCTACACTATGTAAAAACTTTTTTTTCTGGGTGGAGATACCCTTTAAAAGAAAATTGCCAGGGCCTAATGGGGGGGGGGCCTAAACTCATGGATTAGGCATTGATGAAGTAGGGAGGAGCCCCATACACAGTGTTTTTCCCTGGTACATACACACTCTAAACATGGCCTGCACCAGCACAAAATATAGGGGGGGAAACAAAACAAATGCAAAATTAAGGGGAAAAAACCCTAAAGGGAAAAACTAAACCACACTAAAAATGTTTGCCAAAATCAAAATTAGAATATATACTGTATATAAGATTAAAGAAAATTAATAAAACTGCCCAAAACCTGTGCTTACAGAAAAGTCTTCTTAGTATAAATCTTTTTGCAATAATATCATTATCATCATAATCAGGGATCCGTACCCAAATTTCAGAGGTCCGCAAATCGATTTCCTGAAATCGGCTTTCCAAACTTTTTCAGAAATTTTCTAAAATCCTCGAACATTTTGGTAATGTTTGGTAATCTTCCAACAGCCAAGGATTTTTGAATGGCTGAAAGTCCTGCCGGTTGGACATTCGGGGGTCCAGTGGCCCTTATAAGAGCCCTTATAAGAGCCCTTTGGGGCTTAAGGGGTTCCTCAGTTTGAACCAGGACCACCCTCCCCAGCACTTTTAAGTGAACATGAACCCCCCTTCCCGGTACTTAGAAGTGCCCTTCTGGTGCTTGGAAGGGCCCTTGGGGCACTGACAAGTGCCTTTTGGGGCTTTAGGGGTCCCACAGCTCGAACCAGGACCACCCTCCCTGGCACTTAGAAGTGCCCTTGTGGTCCTCGGATCTCACACACTTTCCCAAAATCCGCTTTCCAAACTTTTTCCGAAATTTTCAAAAATTACATGAGCCCTTGGGGTCATGTCTTCTTTCATCTCAGTCGGCGACACCAGCACCACTGATGTCGCCGACACGGAGCAATGTCACTGCGGTTGCCAGTGAAATTGCCAGCACTGGTGACATAAATGTTGCCGGAGTCTACTTTCTTCTGCCATCACTGTGATGACTTTTGAGCTCCACAGGGTTTTCCCCCTCTTTATATAGGTTTGCTGAAGGACCAAATCCAATGATCACACATTAACCAATCATATTTGATTTTTTTCAGAAATCCATGAATCCTCGAGCGGAACGGATTTTTGGAAGTTCGGCCATCTCTACTCATATTCACAAATAACTACCATAATCATCTGTTTATTATTTGATATCTTCAACATACCTTTTTCTTCAGTAACATTTCTCATTCTAAGCACAGGAATCAGATATTTTCATTTCATCTCATTTTAATTGAACATAAATATATCCAGTTTTTAATGTCTATGCTATTTGTATCCAGAGAATGATGAAGGATTAGAGTAGCAACTGCAGAATAATGCCCTATTTCTGTTTAACTGTTTAAACTATAAGTAATATTTATTGGTTGTTTGAATAAATGTATGTTTATGATTGAAGGAATTTTAGAATCATTTATTCTGCCATGAGTTTTATGTTTTATATACTATATTGTACACTCGCTGTTTAATGCAAGCGGTGTTGTCATTTAGGCCCTGGTGATTGGACAAATTAAAAGATGACCAAAACTTCTTTGTTGTGGTTCAAATACATAATGTAGCTTTATGAATTCAATTAAAGGGCATGTCCACCCCCAAACCTATAAATCCCCCCCCTGCGCTCCCCTCTCTGTAGTGAATAAAAACCCTTCCCTTCCACCCCACCCCCAAATGGTCTTCCCGTACCCCCCCCCCCCCCCAAAGTCCCAAAAACTGCCCACCAGGAGGTTAGCAGAGTCCATATAGGACTCTGTTTCCTGTAGCCCCTCCGGGAGAAGTTTGGCATGCGTACTGCAGCCATTCTCCCCCTCCCTCCCCCTCCCTCTCCCTCTTCCTCTCCCTCCTGTTTTGCGATCCCTCCCCCTAGTGTAATTTCCCTTTGGCAAATAATAGTTTACCTACCCCCAGCCCCAACCACTATAAATGATTTCTTAGAAAGTGCTTACCTCTGTCCTCCGGCGTTCTGTGCAGCCGGCAGCCACGTCCGTGATTGGCTGCCTCTCAGCCAATCACAGACGCAGGTGCCGGTCCTGCCCCCTGCTTGCAGTTCTATGCAAGCAGAGGGCCGGGACTGTGCGGCGGAGGATAGTGGGAAGGTAAGTAACTATCGGGGCACTTTTTAACAAATCATCTATAGCTGTTGGGGCTGGGGGAAGGTAAACTATTATTTGGCAAAAAGTTAGTGAAAGAGGTGGACATGCCCTTTAAAATATTATGTACAAACTGGAGGACAACTGAATCCATCAGAGAGACTGATTGCAAATGCTTTATTATGAATGAAAATAAATGTTTAAAGATTTTCTTTATTTTTTTCTGCTATTCACTGATCATAAATCAGTTTCTGTGATCTATAGTTTCAACAGCTCATATTATGGAAAATGTAAGGTTTTATAAAGCCATGCTGTTTAACCAGCATGACATAATTTAGAAAATTACGCAATTCATAAATCTCTTTTTTATCTTTAGTCTCTGCTGTTAGCTAGAGAATTGCTTGTGAATGATGGGTGCAATTTCTGAAGCTTAGTGAAGAGGTCAACTGGGAAATCCACAGTGACTCTGGCTGAGTCCTGGGAGCCCTCAAATATAAAACGTATACGGGGGGCAGAGCCAGGCACGCAAGGGAGCTCCAAGCAGCAAGGCTCAACAACCGTGACAAACAAGCCACATAATGGACAAAAATACCCCTAAACCGGATAAAAGATCCGAACTCACCACCCAGAAATGACCAAAGGTAACAAACACAGGCAAAAAGAAAAGAAACTTACGGAGTTCTTCAGACCGGAGGAAAACCAAGATTGTGCCGACGGCCCTGTGCAAAACTGTTCCCAAAACCAGATGCCCAGAAGGAAGTTTACCAGGGCAGACTCGGAGGACTCACGCTCCACACAAACAGGTATGGACGAAGAAGACAATGGAGCTACACCATACAGTCACATTGACACCCCAAATGGACACATCGCCACCTCACTCCACCCCAAGTTTTTCCCCAACCATGCAGGAAGAACCCCCAGTTACAATGGGAGCAATTACACAACTTTTCATATCCTTCAAAACATGATATGTAAAGACATTACTGAAGCCGTAAACACCTTACAAACCTCAGTAGACACACTGGGAACAAGAGTGGACGCTAATAAGACTAAGATTGAGGAAGTAGTCTCAGCACATAATGACTTAACGGAATATTACAAGTTAGTGGACTTTGATCTAAAATTTTTATTTAATAGAGTAGCAGGACTTGAAAGTAAGGGGAGTCCCAGAAGGAATGAAAACTCCAGATTTAAAGGATTATATAATACATTTCTTCTCGACACTACTTACAGACCCTCCACCCCTCCACTCTTGAAGACTCTCTCTATACCGAATCCTGAAATCGAAAAAAGCACCGAAAGAGGGCTCAAGAGACATTTTACTTCAACTAACAGACTTTCTATCCAGAAATAAAATCATGTCCGTAGCAAGAAAATTCAAAACTTTCCCAACACCATACCAGGATTTACAACTATATGCAGACCTTTCCCCATTGGTCATCCTCCAATGAAAAGACCTAATGCCCATAACAACCATTTTAAGACAAAACAAAATACCTTCTAGATGGGGCTTTCCTACAAACATTTTGGTTCTCCGTAATGGTTCCCTCTCCACTATTACCAACCTAGAAGAAGGATATAACTGCTTATCCCACTGGGGACTGAAAGACTCCAACACAGATAGCCCACAAAAAACAGGAAACACCCCATACTATTTCCTCTGACTGGGAAACCGTGAGTAAAAGCCGGAAATATAAAGCAAACTAGGTCACTGCAGTCTCTCTCTGTTATTTGGTAAAAGACTTAGAAACGAGCCTACTGGACATGAACACCCCCCCCCCATAACTATCTGATAACCTACCCATGACTTCAGATTATCTAACTATATACAGTTTCATACAAGCTGACCTAATGTTCCTTATGTACTTTCTCTCACTATTTTTCCTTTAATATCTAAGGGTTATTTTTTGCTTTATTATGTTACAACAATGTTTAGCTGTTTTTACCAACAAGATTGGTTTATTATTACCAAATATGGGTGCTTAAGGCTACGATGGTATTATACACAATCTCGGTCGCTTTATTATGTCACAACAAGGTCTAGCCAATAGTTCCCACCAATAGGATTGCTTTATCACTACTAAATGTGGGCCCCCAAGGCCACAATGGTATTATGTATAATCTTGATCGCTTCATTAAAGGGGAAGTTCAGTGCAAATACATATGCTTTTCAGAAAAAAGAGCAGTATTTTTGCACCCCAATGACCTTAATCTGCCAATTCAGCATTGTGTCTGTGTATAAATAAATGCAACCAAAATACTGACTTCCTGTTTGCAGGACCCCTTATAGAGACTGTTATGGTCTTGCCCTTAACCCAGTGCCTGGGTTGATTCAGTAGAGATCTGAGCATCTTTGACCCATCCAAAACCCAATCAGTAGAAATTACTGTTAGGAACATTCCAAGGAAGTGGTGCATCCTACGAAGAAGAAGGACGGTTAGAACCTGAAATAGCAGCTCACTAATGTCAACAGCAGGGAACAGCAAAGGGTATGAAATCAACTGATTTTTCAAAATGGGAGAGAATATGTAGAATAACTAAGTATGCATTACACAAACTAACAATTTAACAAATATTGATAATTTCCACTGAACTGTCCCTTTAAGTTACAACAATGTTTAGCTGTTCTTATCAACAAGATTGCTTTATTATTACTAAATATAGACCTTCAAGGTTATGATGGTGTAATGTATAATTTAGGGTGTATGAGTAATATCTCCATATATTGCTGTACTCAAAAAAAAAAAACAAAAAAAAACCAACAACAAAAAGTAATGGGTCTCTTGTCAAGGGACTAAACTCCCCATTTAAAAGATCCAAGATCCCTGATGTGGAAACGTGCCTTGCAATATAACTCAGATATATTATTCATACAAGAAACTCATTTTCCAACCAAGAACCCACCTAAATGTACCAACAGTAAATTCCCCTACCTATTTTTCTCTTCTGCTGAAAAGAAAAGAAAGTCTTGGAATTACGGTTCATAATCCCCCACTATATTGTAGATAATACAACTCTGATTCAAACAAACATATATGCTCCGCAACTACACCTAAAATCATTTTTAGAAAAAATCCAAAATGTCACATATGAAATATAACAAAGTTCTAATATGTGGGGACTACAATGCTATATCAGACCCCAAATGGGATTCCACCAGTACCAAAAGAATCTTCCCTTCAGCAGCATTCAAAATGTTACAACGAGAAGAACTCTACACTGTATGGAGGTGTTAACATCCACTTGATAAAGAATACATGTTCTACTCCAATCCCAATGATTCTTATTCATGAATAGATATGTGCTGGTCTAATAAATGTACCCTACAACAAATAACAGAAGCCAACATAGGTCCACCCTTATGGACAGATCATGGTCATTTAACAATAACCTTAGATATAGGTATACACCCCACAACCCACAAAATTTGTCGACTTAACCCCTCATTACACACCCACCCTAAAGGGAAAATCCTAAAAGAATTACAGGAATTTTTTTTAAATTAATGACAACGGGGAAGTCCCAAATACTACACTATGGCTCGCACACAAAGCCTTCATGAGAGGGGTATTAATAAAAGAAGCGTCAAATGCATAAAAAATCAGACAAGCACAACAACTGGCAATAAAAGATAGTATTTCCCAACTCGAAAAGCAAAACCAATCACTCAATGATATTACTATAAAGAATATAATCAAGTAACTCAAACAAGAACTACAAATTGTTAACATCTGTGAATATGAACGCTTCACTAAACACTGGGGAGCCAAATTTTACATACAAGGCAATAAAGCTAGCAAATTACTAGCAACAAAACTAAAGACCAGAAATGCCAAATCCAGAATCCCCCACCTGTTGCACAACAATAAAAGATCGATAGACCCCCAAGAAATTGCAAATGACTTCCGGGATTATTACCAAAAACTTTACAACATTACAAATTATGAGAACAGAACAGAACCATCTTTTTTCTCAAATAACTTTCTCCTGAGTATAACATCCAGAGCCTACCATCTCCAAATTAACTCTATCCAGAATGAGCACCCCAATAGAAACAATCGAAATAATGGAAGTGATCAAAATAATGCCCCTACATAAAGAGTAAGATATATGGGGATTATCTCCAATAAACTCATCATTTTAAACGGCACCAAACAAGGGTGTCCATTATCACCGATCATCTTCGCTTTAATAATGGAACCCCTTGCAGAATACATTAGAACATGCAAAGAAATTAAAGGCATCCAAATAGGGAACAAAGACCATAAACTATGTCTCTATGCAGATGATCTTATTCTAACTCTAACCGATCCAATAACATCTATACATCTCATTCTGTTAACTCTTCAAATAATGGGAGAACTATCTTTCTACAAAACAAACTATACTAAATGATACGCATTATTGTTAAACATACCCAAAATTACTAAAGACGGACTAATGCAGGACCATGAATTTCAATGGACGGAAGAGAGTATGCCCTATCTAGGAATAGAACTTTCATTCCCAACCTCCTCCTTATATAAACATAATGACCTTCCCCTGATAGCTATGAACCAAAAATTGACAGGCAAATGGTCCAAAGACAACATATCCTGGCTAGGTAGCATTGCATCCCTGAAGATGATGCTTCTCCCTAAATGTCCGTACATCTTCCGTACAATACCAATACACCCCCCCAAAGATTTTCTTCCAGACAATACAAAGGATCTGGGAAAGATTTATATGGGGAAATAAAAAACCCAGATTACAAAAACAAATTCTCTATTGAGACAAACTCCAAGGAGGCCTAGGAATGCCTAATATACATAACTATTTCAAAGCCTCAATCCTAGACCAACTCCAACACTTGTGGTCAGCAACGGAAGAAAAAATCTGGATAGATATGGTGCAGCATTTCCTAAGAAACAAACCTCTTCGCTGCACATTAGGAACAACGTTTTTTAGCAAATGGAGGAATTTTAAGACCTCCCTACCTATAATATTGAGATGGTACAGAACCCCACATACTATACATACAGTAGGTTTCCTACCCAGATACCTTCACTATGCTGGATAAACTTTGGGCAGGAATGCACACTGAAACACATATTTTGGGACTGTCCAAACATAAGAAACCTGTGGAATAACATAATAAAGAACCTCTCAGAAATCCTAGCATGGACCATTCCAAGTGATCCCAATCTAATTCTTGTTAATATAGGTTTATCCGAATACCCCGTATATATGACAACAATAATGTTTCATACATTCACAACAACAAAAATCAAACTAGCACAACATTGGCTCTCAGAAACTCTCCCTTCTACAAGAGACATCTTAAAAGAACTTACAACATCCATGCAATATGAAAAAATATTCTCAATAACAAATATCTCATAACATAAATAAGAAATGTACTATCGCATGGATGCTATGGAAGGACAACCTTCCAAAATTTTGATGGAAGATTTGATGGAACCTGAAATAACTAATTATAATAATCAAGATTTTTGACTATAACCTAAGATATCTATAAAGCAACTATACACTATAATAAAGGTATCATGAGCAATCCTTAATCAGGGAGGGAGGGGGGGAAGGGAATTAAATTGTATTGTATATTATAAAATTAAAATCTGAACGGTACTAATTATCTGCTAAATAATATGTGGAATACTACTGTGTATTTACTACTGTTCAATAAAGAAATAATGTTTAAACAAAAAACTTATATACAGGTAAATCATTCCCCCAAATCCTAAACTGTAATAGATTGAAGTCTAACCTGAAATCCTGCACAATGTCCTGTTTCCCCTGTTTCTGCTTCCTGGTTTTTCCAGTTAGCAACTGTCAGTTATGGATTTGACAGTTGACATCTATTAGCTATCTGTAAGCTATTTGTAGCTATTTGTAAAAGCTAAAGCTAAGCTAAAAATCAGTTCTTCAAATTAATTTTTTATAGTTCACCTTGGAATTTAGTTGTCAAATAACAATTTGTATTAAAAAAAATTTGACTGATTTTCACCCATCTTTTGCTTCTTCTTAATTTCGTATTAGTAATGAAATATATGAAATGTGTCGTTTAAGGAGCGTCATTCTGCATTGCCAGCAGCCGTGTCTGTGATTGGCTGCCTTTCAGCCAATCACAGCCACGGCTGCTGGCTGGCCCCTGTTTGCAAGTTCTGGCATGCAGGGAGCTGGATCAGAGCGCCATCTAACATAGCTATTGGGGGTGGGCAGGGGTGCCTTACATTATGTAAAAAAAACTATTTAGAGGGTGGAGATACACTTTTAAGTTGTCTGTATTTCAGTCTTTTCAGAATGTCTATTCTTACCAGTTGGTCTCTTATTGAACTTGACCTTTTGAGAGATCAATGGAGGTACCTTAAAGGGACAGTTCAGTGGAAATGATCAATATTTGTTAAATTGTTAGTTTGTGTAATACCTTCTTAGTTATTCTTCACATTCTCTACCATTTTGAAAAATCAGTTGATTTTATACACTTTGCTGTTCCCTGCTGTTGACATTAGTGAGCGGACATTTCAGGTTCTAATGTTCCTTCTTCTTCCCAAGATGCACTACTTCCTTGGAATGTTCCTAACATTAATTTTTACTGATTGACTGTTGGATGGGTCAAAGATGCTCAGATCTCTACTGAGCAACTGAATTAACCCAGGCGCTGGGTCAAGGGCAAAAGCATAACGGTCACTACTAGGGGTCCTGCAAACCGGAAGTCAGTATTTCGGTTGCATTTATTTATACACAGACAAAATGATGAATTGGCAGATTAAGGTTATTGGAATAAAAAAATACTGCTCTTTTTTCTGAAAAGCATATGTATTTGCACTGAACTTTCCCTTTAAAGTATTCTATCTCAGGGGGACTGGTACTCAATATATTCCAATGCTTTTTTACCACACTTTCTACTTTTTTTGATAATTTATTATACTTGGTAACAAAAAACTTTTGTTTCATTTTTACTCTTTTTTACTCTTTCTACATATTTCGTGCATACACCTTTCCTTTTTTACCCTTCATACATACACCTTTTCCACCAAATTGAAAAAAACGACTTGCCTTTATCCTTTTCTATGTTTTTAGTGCTGTCAGGAACTTGATCCCTTTTTGCTCTCACTGCTCCCTGTCACTAGATCTCCTTATGTCTAGGGATGGCCGGTTCGCGGATCCGAACCCGGATCCGCCGCGGATTTATCCCGTTCGCGAACGGTGGATTTTTCCGGATTTTCCGCCTTCCGAACTTCCAATTCGCGGATTTTTCGTATTTTCGAAAATTTTCGAAAAAATACAAGGATTTCTCTTAATTCCATACATACGTATTTTTTCGAAAATTTCAAAATTACGAGGATTACTTGTATTTTCGAAAATACATATTTTCGAAAATACATGAAAACTCGTAATTTCGGAAATTCACGAAAATACGTGAAAACTCGTAATTTCGAAAATTTTCGAAAATATGAAAAATCTCACTATTTCAAGGGTATTTTTAATTTTAACGGGTCTGCTCGCGGATTTTCGAATTTTCAAATTTTTTCGGAAATTCGCGGATCCTCGAGCGGACCGGATTTTGCGAAGTTCGGACATCTCTACTTATGTCCTGTTCAACTCACTTCTAGTTACTATGCATGTCTCCTCTCTATGTACCCACCCCCTCCCAAAACTGATGCACAGCTAGAATGTGGAGCATGTGCAGTGGAGATGATCTGTTACCCACTATAGCCAATAGCATTCATCCTGTGATTTTTGTGTTATAGTGAGAGTGATACTACTTTGCTATGGGAAGGTAAGCAGCACTGGGAGCTGTAATAACTGCTTAAATCATGAAAGATTTACTTTTAGCAGTAGGAGCTTGAAGGTATATGTGCGTGTAAGGGGGAGGCTTTGTAATTGATTTCTTTAGGTACAGTGCTACATTGAGACTTAAGTAACACAGACAACAGCTAACTACATGATTGGGTTTATCTGCACAAAAAGATCACAGAGAAACAGATGTTTATTCATTTTCCTGATCTGAATGCTGAATCAACTAGCTATGCAGTGACAGTGAAATAAGATTTACTTTTATAGAATGGATAGTTTCTACATGTAGTGTGTCTGGGGCAGGGGCTGGGTGATTGACAGTTATTTACTGACTAGCTGTGCCCTGCCCTCTTTAAAAAGTAAAACTCTCAGAGCTAAAAAACAAACAAACAAGGAATAGGAAGGTCAGAGAAAAAGAATAAAGTAGATTTAAGATTGGTGGAAATTAATCCTAATTACTGTGTGATTAGTTGGAAAATGATTTTGCACAGTTTAGATGTCCTTTAAGTAAATCACCAGGATACCCTCTTCTTCAGAATTTTTCCTCTCTCTCATCCAACCTTTGTTTTACTTTTGCTTCATCTGTCACTATTCTCTTAACTCTTTTGAATTGTGATTTGGGTATTGCCCACTTTACATGGTTCGGATGTGAGGAGGAAAAATACAATAAAGTATTTTTATCTGTTGGTAAAAAAAACTTTTTTTCTAGCATGAAAAGAATAAAAGGAAACAGAAAGTTAAGTTTTTGTTGGCTTAACAAAGGATTAGTTGATCCGAAACGTTGCAATTTTGTCTTTGATGATGTGAGCCATTTGGTTTGGCATAAAAATGTTTTTAGGTAAACTGACTAAAATATTTTTAAACGAGTGCTGCTCTTGAATTGGATTGCATTACGTATAAGAAGGTGAATACTATATTAGATTGCTATAGTTGCTTAGTATTGCTTATGAGGGCAGACATATATTTATATATATTTTTTATATTTTTATAGTACTGTATCTAATATAGAATACAATTAGTTTTATCATGGGTCATCACATCATGGTTTAACTTTATCCCGTTTCTCACCTACAATCAGGCCTGGTTAGGCAGTAATTATGTTGATTATGGTAGGCCTTTGTGTATTTCCATTTATGTTTTTATTTTATGTTATATGTATATATTTATGGTGATTGCATTATTTTTATCTACCCCCACTACTAAGGATTTGTTGTGGTGACTTGGATTATCCCATGGACACCATTCCACCCATTGGAATTGAATTCTATGACGTCATGGCTCACGATGGACTCTTGGTGATGGGTGGTGGGGGTGGGGTTAGAGCAAGTGATGTTGTGTTAAATTGTGGTGTGTGTGCACTGTGTTTGTCACATTTGAGAAAGTGTTGTTCATGTGCATAAAACTGAGCATTGGAAAGATTTCCGCTGAGAGTCTTATGTTCCTGTTCCTGCATATCTTTCTTCATCTATCTCATCCAAACGTTGGGGACAGAACGTTAGCAGTCTACAGGAGGAATCGGAAGGCCAGGAGCATCATTACTTTTATTTGCCCCTCCATATATTTAGAAACTACATCTCCCAGCAAACAAAGCATGCTGGAAGTTGTAGTTTACAAATATCAAGGAATGAGGCTTTAGTTGCCTTTTAAATGGACAGCAGAATTCTCATACAGTAATATCCAAATCTAGTATGGCTATTACTATATGGAACTACTGTGTGGGAAATCCGCTGTCCATTTAAAGGGCAACTAAAGCCTCAAAACAATACAGAATCCAAAGGAGAATGGTATCTAATGTTGTCTTTTGATTTTGTATTGTTTTGAGGCTTTAGTTGCCCTTTAAATGGACAGCAAAATTTCTATACTAGTTCCATTTAGTAATAGCCATACTGGATTTGGCTATTACTGTATGAGACTACTATATGGGAATTCTGCTGTCCATTTAAAGGGAAACTACAGCCTCAAAACAATACAAAATCAGGGCAGTAGTGGTCATAATTTCTACCCTCTGTTTATACTCGAGTCAATCACATTTACTAGTTTTTTTAGGTAAAAATAGGTACCTCGGTTTATACTTGGGTCAGTTTATACTCAAGAAGACTCAATGCATCATTTAATATAAGAAAAGAAAAAAAGTTTAATCTTTAGGTTAGGAAAGGTTTCTTTACAGTGACAATGGTGAAACTCATTCAGCAGAGGTGGTAATGGCAAGTTCATTAAATAGCTTTGAGGCCTGGATAAGTTCTTAAAACAAAAAAAAAACATTGAAAATTACTTTTATGGTATTAAATATACAGGGAGATTCAATAAAAGTTCTTAGCATTAAAAAGGGTGCTAATTTTGCCCCAACCGATCAGATCTTTTTTAACATTTGAAAGCTAATATCTGATTGGTTGGGGCAAAATTAGCACCATTTTTAACGATAATAATTTTTATTGAATCTCCCTGAAAGTTTTGGTTGATCCAGGGACCCTTTCCGATTGTCATTTGAAATCAGAAAGAAATTTTGTCCCCTTTTCGCTATACAAGACTAGATGAATGTATGTCTTTATTCAGCCTCCATTACTATGTTACTATGAAGGACATTTTTGAATGTGGCCGTACCAAATACAGACAGGGAATTTTTATTATACCTGGCAGTGTATGTCAACAGGATGAATTACTTTTAAACATAGACACCTGAAAGACTGATCTTAGAAGAAAAGGCTTGTTTGGATGTCCAAATGATTTTCAGATAGATATCCCATCAGCATTAACCCTTAAATAGCTTGTGTAGGAACGTATTAAGAATTACCAAAAAGGATAGTGTGTAGGATTGATTAGGGCCATGGTTATCTGTAATGGGAAAAAATAGCAATAAGAACACATAAAAGTAGAATTACCAAATACAGTTATTTATTTTATTGTCTAAAATATGTAGCCTGGCATATATTTGTATAAATTGATTCTAGAACCAAACCATACCAAATACACAAATAAACACACATTCTTTGAAACTGGTCAGAGGTGCTGTATAAAATTTCAATAGAGTATTGATAAGAGAAAGGTATATGCTGGTATTTAAGTAAAAGTGTATCCCTGTGTGGCCATTGCATGCATTAAATGCTAAGCTGCTTTTAGGTGTGTGTTGCTATGTAACTAAAAGCAATTACGCAAAAATGGAGGAAAAGAAATTACCCACCACAGTTTTAGTAATAGTATTTCAGATTCATGGGGTTACTTTATTTCTTTTCATATGTTTGTTGAGCCTACTCAATTCTTATTACATTTTTTCACATCAAAGAACTAAAATAGCTATTTATTCTAATTTTTGCACAGTATTAACAGAAAAAGGCTACAACCCTCTTGAAGAACTAAACTAAAGGCTATTAACAAAAGTAACTGGACACACTCTGTGTAACACAGTAAATCTAATTGCTATATTAAAAGCTTTTTTTAAAGGAAGCGCTAACATGCTGTAACGGTACGACTACTGCAAAAAATTATGACAGGCAATTGGAATTATGGGGAAAATTGAACATGATTGTATGAAGAGGGGGAGGGGGGAATATATTTGCATTAGAAAAAAGTAAGCACTTTTTAAAAAAATATTTTACCATAGTAGTGACAAGTATTTCTATAGCATACACATTTTCATTGTTAATAGGCTTTATTTCTCGTTTTAATTATTTGTAAACTGCCCTTTCACTTTTTACATGTAAAAGTTTGGTGGGCCTTTGTGCAGGTTGTATTGGAATCTTTGGTATTAAAAAGCAGCTAAAAAGCAAGCAAGAAAAAAAATCTCATAGAGAAAATAACACAGATACCATATATATACATGGGGAGATTCAATAAAAGTTCTTATCCTTAAAAATGGTGCTAATTTTGCCCCAACCAATCAGATCTTATTTAATTTGAAAGCTAAGATCTAAATGGTTGGGACAAAATTAGCACCATTTTTAAGGATAAGAACTTTTATTGAATGTCCCTGATAAAGTAGTAATTAATATAGGAGATAAACAACAAAAAATATCAAGGCAAGGATGCTAGATCCAGCATTTTTTAGCCTGATCCAAGGTAATTAAACACACAACTGAAATCCACTCTATAATATGTATATGTATATATATATATATATATATATATATATATATATATTTGTGTGTCATATATGCCTTGATATTTTCTGTTGTTTATCTCCTATATAGAATATTGCTTTATTTGTGTAATCTGTATACAGTATATGTTATACTTACCATGCCTTCAAGAATAAGGTACTATCAGGGTTATTCAATAAAAGTTCTTATAGTTTAAAATGGTGCTAATTTTGCCCCAACCAATCAGATGTTAAGCTGGGTACACACACTAACGATAAAGCCCCGATACCG
Source organism: Hymenochirus boettgeri (assembly GCA_019447015.1). Classification (NCBI taxonomy): domain Eukaryota; kingdom Metazoa; phylum Chordata; class Amphibia; order Anura; family Pipidae; genus Hymenochirus; species Hymenochirus boettgeri. The sequence continues at coordinate 223,746,686 of CM033470.1, read as the reverse complement.
TCGGATCGGGGCTTTATCGTTATGTGTGTATGCTCGTTTCCCCAATGAGCGCGCGGCCGCCAAACGATCGGGTCGGCTGAACGCTCGTTTGGGAAAGGCCGAAAATTTCCATCGGACGCGCTAGACTCCCTATAGAGGAGTCTAGCGTGGCCGATGGTAAACACACCGTCCCGGAGTTATGAATCATAGGGAGAACGTCAGGGAATGTGTGTATGCAGATCTTTGAAAGATGGCAGACAGGATCTTGCAGATCCTGTCTGTCATCTTTCAGAAATCTGGACTGTGTGTACCTAGCTTAAGCTTACAAATGTTAAATAAGATCTGATTGGTTGGGGCAAAATTAGCACTGTTTTTAACAATAAGAACTTTTATTGAATCTCCCTGTATGTATCTATTAAATGGGGTGCGTCTATGTACCAAGAGTGTTATAAATACCATGTGACCCAGGTGAGGTCATCATTTGTATTTTTATAAAAGGTGTCCGTAATACTACTGACTTGACAAAGGGGAGAATATATCCCTAAAATGTAGCTTGGTTTGCAATTGGCTACCAATAAAACTATTTCTTTCTAAATGGAGTGTGGTGTGTTATACTTCTACATAGGATTTGGGATGTTGAGTTAATATCCCGCTGAACACCTTTCACCTGCCTACCTGTACTCTAGTAGTGCAGCATCCACATTACATATATGTAAATAATATACATATTAATTGTATTTAACCATAATCATTCATTTTTCCTCATACCCATTTTGTGTATAATAAAAACGGTCCTTTTTATTTATTGGTGCTGTTGATTTAGTGGTGCTCAGCTCCTTTTTATGTGTAGAACAGCAGCTCCCAGTATAATGCCATCTTGTGATGATAAGCAATAGCTATACACTCTAGTCCATATGTGTATGTTTTTCTTATATTATGAGGAGAGAACGTAGGCAAACACAGGAAAAATACATACATGCTCCATTCAGGTGGTACCTATAGAGCAACAGCATTTCTGGCGGTGGCACAACTTGAAGCTGTCATGCCCCTTTTACGTGACCTTATTTTCTCACTTAAAGCCTCTCACTTAAAGTCTGTATTTAATTACTACTAATTACTAATTAAACAGAAGTTCAATTACTGGTGTGGAATGTCTGGCAATGCTTTCTTTAAAGGGGCTAACAATATTACCATAACATTATGTGTCTAGCATAGCTGGGGTTAAGTACATTTTCTGATATGAAAATACAAGTGATTTCAAATGAGAATACCTGTCATTCTTCTAACTACTGCAAAGTATTGTTTTGATGGATATATTACTTGTACAATAAGCGTACTGTTATCATGTGTTCCTTTGAGAGATATATTTCATATACAATAAGCATACTATTATGTGAGACCATATAAAAGCTCAGTGGGAATATTATGCTTTTAGGGTTTTGGGGGTACACAAAATCGATGTTAATTTGTCAAATCAATCTGTCCAGAGGATTCTACCCGCCAACCTTCTAGTGAAATATTCTATTTGCAATAAACATTAAAGGAGAACAATCATGTGTATAAAGTTTTTTTTTTTAAACGGTTTAAATGAAAAGTACTTGGGACAGGGATATAGGGCTGGTAATTCCTACCTCCCAAGACTGTTTCTCTGAGAAGCACCAGCCCAAAGAAAGCTGATTCTGCCGATCTTCCTCCTGGCTTCAGCACTATCTTTTATACGGAATTAGTCCAGGACTAAACTGGCAAATGAAAACTGCTAGTGCTGTAGCTTCTCAACAAAACGATATTGTGAGATAAGAATAAGCAATCCTACCTCCCCGCCCCAGGTACTTTCCATTTTTAAAAAGTACATTTTTAGTGGATAGGTATCCTTTAAGGGCACAAGGTCTATTGCAAGAAATTGCTCAAGATGGATGTTGGCGATGGTACGTTAACTAGTGCATGGCCATTTATTCTGTCCTCAATTATTTAATTAAAAGATTATGTGCCTTTGGAGCACTTTGGCTATATTAAGCTCTAGTACTCACCAGATCTGTAGGAAATTCACATTACAGTCCCACTGAAGCTACTGGAGTCCCAGTGTTATTGATAAATTTAGTATAGGTTTATGATTTTCAAGGATGATAAATCAATTACATTTTTTCCAGCATGGAAATTCTGAAGTGCAATCAATGCTGGTTCAATTCGCATCTTACAACACTTACTACAACATTATTTCACGTATGATGATTAATGTTTTTCCAGAGCAAATGTTTTGTTAGTAATGATTATATATCAAATTGTTTGAAATTTTCATTTAATTCTTTTCCAGTTCAAAAAATAGGTGTTTGCAAAGCAATTAAGCGGTTGGTAATATTTCCTAACGATCATGAATCAATTTGCAGCCTTTCATTTTATGGCTACGTGAATAAAATGTTTATTTTTCTCCCTACCGTCTATACTATTTAGTGATAGTAGGGTTAATAATCAGAAGCCAATATGGAACATAAAAGGGGTAAATTGCTGCAATTTAAATAGATAATCAGAAAGATAGACAGACAGGTAAGTATAGCAGTACAAAACAACACTAGTCAGAGGGCTTTGTTATACAGTGCTATTAAATCCATAAAACATTTTTCCTTGAGCAGTTCCCCTTTATCAAGATGGGCCAAAGAAATAGTGAAATAATACCCTGTTAGGAGATAAACAGGCAGGAAATAATGGGTTAAAAAAATAGTTGGAGTTAATGGAGCCCTTAATCAGCACTGATTAGGTCAACTAACAGGTAACAGAGGCAGATAATCAGCACTTATTATGTCTTCTCACAGGTGAATTTAATGAAAAGGCAGATAATCAGCGCTGCTTAGGTCTGCTCAGATCTGATGCAATCAATGTCTGCGAAATGTCCAATAAAGTGCAAGTTTGGAAATTTACAGAAAACTCGGGAACGCTATCATGAATTCCTTAGCACCCTTCTCCTATGTGTCCTACATAGCTGTGTCTTTAGCTATAAACTGTGGGAGGAGATACAGTTTAAAAAGCGAAAGAATAAAAAGGAAGAAGAAGAAATAGAAACAACAGTAATTTGGCTTTTCAAAAAAAGGAGGAAGAGGATAATAAAGTGAATGTGATCATAGCACAACTCTGTGCAAAGCAGTTGTCAATAGTGTACCTATATGTAGGCAGATGAAACCTTCGGAGCAGATCAATCCAGCTCTACCTTTTTGTTAATATCTCAATCAAGAAACTCGGACACTGACTTAGCTGGAATAAGAGTTAATCCAATCTAAGCGAAATAAGGAAGGGCTGTCCAGTCTTCAATCAATGCAAAATAGGGGTAACGCAAAGAGGTGGCCGCAGGAGGTCTGGACGCCCAGAGGTATCCCCAATTTGATTGTACTGGAATAAGAGTTAGGCTGGGTACACACGGGCAGATTTTTGGATGTCGGTCGCCCGTTCATCCTGATCGGATGAACGGGCAATCGGATGTGTACCAGTCCCTTGGATAACTTATACGTACCAGTCTATGTGGGCAACTTATATGTATCAGTTACTGTGGGCAGCTTATACGCTACAGCCTATATGGGCAACTTATATGTATAAGTTACTGTGGGCAACTTATCTGTAACAGTATTCGAGGGGAGATTATATTTACCAGTCTCTGTATGGGGGCACATAAAACCAATTTCTGTTTGGCACCCTCCAAGTGACATATTTATGTCAGTCCTCCAGAGTGAATTGTTAGGGCTGACCTAACAGTGGCTGGTGAACTGGAGGGCTGGAGGGTTAAGCAGTCACTGTCAGATGTGCCCTCTAGTTCATCATCCAGTGTTAGTTAGCCCACCACACCCACCTCCACAAGTCACAATTGCCTTTCCTCCACTCCTACAAGGTCCTTTTGCATTCTTATTTTACCAGTCACTTAGGGGAACTATATTTACCAGTCAGTGTGGGAACTTAGATTTACCACCCTCTATGTTGCATATTTATGTCATCCCTCCAGATCCCTAGCCACTGTTACTTCTTTCATCGAGTTCAGATGCCACTGTGAGTGGTCTTATCTGCGGCTGCGGCAGGCTTGTAAAGCACACAGAGCAGGTGTTAACCTGGAAGATGGGAGCAGGTAAAGATAAAGATGTAGATCTCTCCTGGAGAGCTGTTAGTATTGCAAACATGAGGTTTTGTTGGGGTCCAGGTTTTAGATATGATTATACAGCAACCAATCATATTTCTGAAATGATATAATGGTATAATGGTATGATCGCAAGCATGATCGCAAGCATTGAAATATTACCTAATCAAAAATGTCTCAGATCCTTAGCAAACCTATATAAAGAAGTGCAAACCCTGCTGAGCTCAGAAGTCATCACAGTTGATGGCAGAAGAAAGAAAAAAGAAGAGGTCTGCAACATCAGCTACGTTGATGTCGCCAGCACCCGAGGTGTCACTGTTTCGAGGGTCCTGTTTCGAGCTGTAGGACCCCCAACAAAGGCACTTGTCAGTGCCGCAAGGGCAGTTGTAAGTGCCGGGGAGGGGTGGTCCCAGTACGAGCTGTGGGACCCCTTAAGCCCCAAAGGGCCCTTGTCAGTGTCCCCCCCTGGTGGGTCCCTCCCCCCCAGCAGGGGTAGCAGGAGAAAATGCCACTGCTCTTCCACACCATTCTGTTCCCGATCCCTTCCCATGGCTGTGGGGTGGGGCTTATCAAATCAGCAGTGGCAGCTTTTTTTGTTTTTAACTATCTGCTGTACTACCTGGGATACATTAATGCCCTCCCACCACTTCCCTTGGGTACAGCAAAAGATAGGGCAATTGCTGAAATTCTTTAGATTTACTTTAAATCTCCAAGAAATCGATAGATCTAGCATTCTAGTTCAATCCAATTCTAGGGCATGCAAGATTGTGGAAGGGGAGTCATGGGGCCCCCAGCAAAAATAATAATGTGCCACCTCCCTGTATTGATTACAGCACCTTCAAGGGTGTATTGGTGTGAGGGAAAGTATGAATTCTGCATCCCTACTGGCCCTGTGCTGCTGGTAGTTTGGATTCTGGATGAAGGAATAAATAAACAGGGAAAATTCTCACTTTTAGGCCTAGAAATGGTTTTTGATCATTTTATTCGATCTTCCAGAGACCATAAGTAGAAGCGAGAGCCAGCCAATTGTTCTCAGGCAATTTTTTTCACAATATAATTTCTTTTGGATGATAATTATGCTGGTAAATAACAATTGTGCATAGGTTGTGCTGAAAGATTGTCTGTTCAAATTGAATTCCTGACTGACAGATTACTGTTTGTTTTATCAACTGATAAATTGGCCAGGAGAAAATTTTTCCTTTGTACACTAGAGAAACTTGATGCAGTATGTGTTGGCATGTCCAAAATACCATTGAAAATGTGTCCCCAAGCTGAGTCTGGCCTCCATTGATCTCTCCCCTGGTTATCTGAAGTTGCACTGCCATCTGTGATGGAACTGCAGCTTCATTGCCTAGCATATTAATATAATTATAATTAATAGAATCATCCTTTAATATTATGCTAATTAAAATATTTCCGGTGACCCAGCACGTTGGCTGCAAAGAACACAAAACGTGTTGAAGAAGCATGAATAGTTCCCATTTAGCAGCATTTCATGTTCCCTTCCAGTGGAATAAAACTTAGTTGGTTTTGCCATCTGTACTCTTGACTGGATTGCAACAAACATTTCCCATTAATCACCAGATAACCAAAGCTATTGCATCAAAATATATTATTTCTGGTATTCTATAGTTTATTTCAGTATAATAAAATATTAAATAAAAAAACAATAAAAAGACAAAAGGATTCTTGAAGAAAAGATTTTGTGGTGTTGATTAAAAAGTTGGAAATAATAGGTAATGCTGAATAAAAAAACTGAGTTATAATATATAAAATAATTCAAATTCTTTTATGGAAAAATAATAATGTCTAGAACATTTTGTAGGTTTATAAAAATGCTATTTACAATGTTATTTGTCATAAACAGACATGCAGTCTATAGCATTCTAGCATCATAGCATGATAATATTTCCTTACAGTACATCAAACAATAGCAAGATATTGCCTTAGGACTGACTGTCCACTAAATAGCAATCACTGACCCTTAACTGGCAATTTGATCACTACTGACTGAGCAACAAACTGCAATTCAATTGACTTTTTTACAGAATTGTTAATATTTTTTCCTGTTGAAGGACATGAACACAGTAATGTCTACAATATATTATTATTTGTCCTATGAAATTTACAAGTTCTTTGGTGTTAATTCATTGGAATTATTCCATTGTGTGACTTTTTTTGGTGTTATTGCATTGATGTTGCTTCAGATTTTCCTTGTGCCCATCAATAGAGTTGTACAAGTGTGTCAATGACTCAAATGGATGTATAGTTACCCAATACATGCTCTTGCCAAAGATTTGTAACTGGCTTCTGTGTGGTATATTAAGGGTCTGTACATACGTCAAATTTCGCTCCGGCATAAAGCTTGACGGCTGACTGCCGGCTGAGAATCGCTCTTTTATGGGCGCTCAATTTGCGTTTATTTGTTGATCCATCAGGAAGGATCAAATTCAGCCCAATGACTGAGAGCCCATGTGTGAGTGCCACTCCTAAATCAATTTTTGATGTGTAATTCTTATTCAGATCGTCAGGATAGTTACTCAGGTAGTTCAACAATGTTACAATTTTTCACTATGAGACATTGACTTGGTAAAATGAATTCAGTATCAGGCCATCCTTATGGTGGCCATACATCTAGCAATATTATTGGCTGATTGATACCGACAAAATCACTGCAATATTGTCATACCATTTTCTCATCAGACACCATACACAAAGTATGTATTGGCTAATACTATACAAAGAAACCTCTTCCACAGAAATACCTTTCACCTCTACCATTAACTGGCCAATAAAATCACTACTTGTTGCCAACATTTGGTGAAATATGTGTTCTAACAGGAGAAGGATATAGAGTGCCCAGTGAAGTGACGTGTCTTGTAGTGATTATAAATGTTTCTTTTACTTTTTATATCTAAAGGGTATCTCTACACCTTAAATAAACTTTTTACTGTGTGTAGCCGATTCCTAACTGCCCACTGACTTTTCTAAAAAGATCCAAAGAAAGAAACCTACAGACCTTTGATCCCCCGGAGCTCTGTTCCCAGCTCTCTGCTAGCCGGAAATAGCAGAGAGGGGCTGGACCAGCAGCTGCGACTGTGATTGGCTAGCCGGCAGCCAATCACAGACGTGGCTACCGGCTATGCAGAGCACTCGGGGAAAGGTCTGTAAGTATCTTTCTGGGGATTTCTTTAGAAAAGTAAACTGTCAGTTAGGGGCATGACGGGGTACCCTACACACAGAAGAAAGGTTGTATAGGTAGGAGATGCAGCAGACAGATCCAGAGGCAATGAGGAAGGGAGGTGGAGGAGGTGCGAAAGGCACCCCTCTGCTTGCCAGAAACCTCTCAGAGGACAAGGAAGCAGGGACCAGATAACTCACAGACAGCTCCTATTCTTCACTTTTTTCAACTTTGAGGAGAACCATAAGGAGCAGAGGAGTAAGGTAGGTATTTCTTTAACACTATACGTTGGGTCCAGTAGTGGGTTAAATTTTAGCTTTGGGGGTGAACATGCCATTTTAAAATCAATCTTCTAGACAGGGCCGTCACTTTCATGAGGCAGGGAGAAAATCCTGGTCATGAGCGAGGAGCTTGCTATCATTGAATTCTTTTGTAAGTGAAACAGCATCAAAGGCAAACTGCTCCTGACCTCACTCACCCTAGCAATTCTACTGCTGCAAGAAGTTCTGTTCCCTACCTTTCTGGTGCAGAGAAAGCATGTACTTTTTTTTACACAATTTTTTCACAATTGAATCAGAATTTTTAGACTTTGATTGCACATTTCGAATATTCAATAGCATTTTGGAATTTTTGATTTTTTTAATAGGAATTTTACATTTTTTATTGGAAAATCCATCAATCTGGCAAAGTTTTTAAACCGCCAGTTCTAAATTGAAACCAGGTTTGTTTTCTTTAGTTACCATGATAGCCATGTACCTTGGTTCACAAGAGGAGTTGAACTGCAAACGTGCCAGCTCCCCCCTGATCAAAGACAGAGCTTTGTGCCCTTACTTTCACAGCGATGTGGAAAAGCAGCACATATACTCAAATGTCAGAAACTTTTATAATGTACTTGTTGTGGTGGATAACCTTCCACAAAAGTTAGGATTTTAAAGGGCAAGGCTTACCCTTCATTTGAAAAATTGCAATAGAGGCTAATCAACCCCATAACCCTAAAACTGCAATAGTGCGAAATATAAAATGTGAAACACTAACCTAAAATGCTGTCTAATTGTTAGATCTCTCTCTGCTTCCTGGTGCTTCCAGTTAGCAGCTATCAGTCATGGATGTGACAGTTGACATCAGGGGCATAACTACCAGGAGGAGTGGTAGCAACCGCAGGGGGGGCTGGAAGCCAAGGGGCCCCATCTTCTTATTATGACAGATATAGCCTACTCCCAGAACTACTCCCCTACTCTGGGGGGCCCATTGATTCCTAATTACGGCTCTGGTTGATATCACTGCCAATGACTGAATGATATTCCCCTAGCTGCATCCTTTAAGCATGTGCAAATGAGCTTGGAGAGTTTAGAGAGGTGATGGAAACCTTTTGAAAGGCAGAGGGAAGGGGAAAAGAACATTTCACTACCCAACAGATTAGTCCTATATATGTCAACTTTTTTTGTGGGTGATTTTCCTATATATAATTTTCCATTTCAGAGGTAAACATCCCCTTTAAGTTTCATTCTCCTCTTAAAATTAATACATTTATCTACATTGTCAACTATACAGTATTTATTTTATTTATTTATATACGTTATATGTAATACAACCCTAAGACCCTCAATGGGAAAATACTTTATTTACGCATTCTTAAATGGAACTGATTAAAAGTAAAATATTTCTGTCCGAGAACAGAATTCTCTTCTGAGCCATAATTCTTTAGATCTCCAATGAAGAATCCATTGTATTCTCCAAATGCACTGCACAGCTTTGGCCCAAAATTCCCCTCCGTCACACAAACATATAAGGTAAGTTTAGCATGACCTATTCTTAAACACATTGATGGATTTTACATTTTCTTTTTATTGTTATTTTCTGTATCAGTTGTAATTTAGCTAAGGCAGAGCCATTGTTGTATAATTAATCCTGATGGCATTGTTATACCATTGCTGAGAAATGGTCTTACAATTCAAACAAATTTAGTAAATAAGCCACTTTTCATTTTTAGGAAATGGAAAAAAAAAGTTTTGCCAGAAACCATAAATAGTATGAACTCAGAAGAGGCTATTTATTGTAAATAAAACACTTAAAGGACACGTCCACCCTTAAAAAATAGCTTCGTTGTAAGTTATATGCCCGCAACCTAACCTGGTATTTTTACCAGTTTATTACATGCATTTGTAACCAGATAGGTAATGATAATTCCATTTTCATTCTAGAAAAGGTATCTGCCTCCTCCCTCAGCTCAATGAGCTTTCTTTAGTACCATCATGCCCAGTGTGACAATTGAATGCGAGTCAAATATGACATTCAATTATGGTTCTTTTATTGAGTGCCAGCCTTGTGACTATAAAAATTGTTGCTCCTGTTCTGAACAGTTATTTTGTCAGTGCACAGAAAGTGCTACATATTGCATGTTTGTGTATATTCCAGTATATTCCACAGTCAGCTTTCCAATAAGCCTATTAGCCAACATAGCATTCCGACACAGATTTTTATTACTAAAACATATAACACATGGATGCCATACTGTTTATTGCCAAATTTACAGGGTTATTCAATAAAAGTTATTAAAAGCTTATTGTTAAATATAGTACTAATTTTGCCTCAACCAATCAGATGGTAGCTTTCAAATGTAAAATAATAACTGATTGGCTGGAGCAAAATTAGCACCATTTTTTAACAATAAGAACTTTTATTGAATCTCCCTGTAAATCTTTAAAACAATATTTTGCCTATTAGCACATGTTTCTTATGCCATTTCCTTGTTATGTCATTTGTACATAGAGATGTAATATGGGTTCAAATAGAACCCACTTTCGAATCGAATCTGAGGGTTTTGAAGTCCCAACAAAAGTTTTGGAACTCCCGGATTTCAAGGAACCCAGATTTTTTGAAATTTCCTATTTTTATCGAAAACCGAAAGTAGCCGATTATCGAAAATTGAAAGTAGATGATTATCGAAAATCAAAAATCGAAAGTAGACGCTTATCTAAAATCGAATCCTCTAAAGTAACAATCGATTTAGGTAACTCTTGAAAATGGAACGTGGACGCTCAAAAACAGCCCTATTGTGAGGAAAGATAATTTTAAAATAAGTTTTGGTTATATTTACAGGTTCCTAAGACCATTCCCTAGGTCTCTGTGTCATTTACAGTAACCTACTATTACTATTTGTCCCTCAAAATGGAAAGAAACTTTCAAATTTTTTTCTCCCATAGACTTCTATGGGTCTGTTTTCGAATCTTCGAATTTTCAAATTTTCCAGAAAATTCGAAATTCCAAAACTGAACGAAACTCAACAGTTTCAAAACATCTCTATTTGTACATAATACAATATGTACATTGTGATTGTTTTACTCCTATTGACTTCAGTACATTTTGCAGAGGATATTTAAAGGAGAACTAAACTTAATTTTTTAAAAACCTAATGTGAAACACCTATGCATTGTAAGATTCCTCTCTGGTACGTTGCATTTAGTATATGTGAGAAAAAGATTCTGTAAATAAGAAGGTTTCCATTTTATTGCCAGTGCAACCCACAGCCCATGAAGTCATCAAAGAAACACGCCCCCTGACCACAGTATTCACTGTCTCTATGCACAAAGTGTTTTCTATACAGATGTCTCTGCACCAATATGGAATCCCTGATAAGACTTTGAAAGCTGCTTGTTACCCTGCAATTAATTTACCAGTCAATGTGAGTTGCTGGAAAATAAACTGCAGGGTAACAAGCAGCTTTCAAAGTCTTATCAGGGACTTCCATATTCCATTTTTTTATTATTCTTTTCCTAGCAAAAGATAAAGCTTCCAAATCTACCTGGCTAGACTCTCTGCTTATTGAGTGTTGGCGTACTAGGTAAGGTACCGGGTTTAAAAAATACACAGTTCAGAAGGTCACAATTTCAATACCCCAGATAAACCTTTTTTGTTTCTATTTTAATCCATGCAAAAGATAAAGCTTCTAATTGTACCTAGGCTTTAAACTTATTCATTGGTGGCTCACCTTGTAAGATGCCAGGTTTAGACACATACAGTTCTGAAGGTCATGACTTTGAATCCCCAAACTTACCTTTATTTTTTTTTCCATTATGTTCCTAGTACAATATTCTACATGTACCACTGGTTTATATAGTGTCTCTCTTAGCCTAGAGGTAATAGCTTTGCTTTAAGCAAGTAAAAGTTGCAGGTTCTATTCCCCAGACTTACTTTTATTTTTGCTGAAATGTTTGTATTCCATTTCTTACATCCATGCTATCTTTGAAATACACTGCAAAGATTACTTTTCTTTTTGTATGAAAAGCAAAGGATTATATCATTGTTAGGACAGGAACGATGAATGTGTTCAAAAACAAAACTGAAATCCCTGTTCTGTGTTAGGAAGAGGGAGGATCTCTGTGCTATAATGTGATTGGCTGTTAGCTTCTAGGAAGCAAGGCTGCAACTTCCTTGTTTTGATCTGTTGAGCTCTACAGAGCATGTGCCTGTACGCGGACACTTAGCTGGGGGTTTACCCAGCTAAGGTGGATTGTGGGAGCTGACCCCTAGTACTCACAGGTTATTTTCATAAATCTCCCAATGGCCACAGCAAAGGGAGAGGTGAGACACAGCTTGTTGTATGCTTGTGAATGTGCTCTGTCTATTGGGACAATATTGTCTGGAGAATTTAGTTCCCCTTTAAGTGAATCTGTTACCTCCCAACATTTGGGAACTCCAATGAGAGTCAAATGTCAAAATTTTGGCCACACCCAACTTTCCAAAGCCACCACCACTTTTTGAGGTAACGCCCATTTTAAAGACCACTATTGCCATTTTACATTGTTGAGCTGAATAAGTGGCTAATGAACTGGAGGGCTGACTAACACTGGGTAATGAACTGGTGGGCTGACTACACTGGGTAATGAACTGGAGTAATGACTAACACTGGATAATTAACTGGAGGGATGACAACACTGGGTAACAGATATCCCACCCTGCCCCTTTCGGGCAGGGTGGGGAAAGGGGGTGTGGTGCAGGTGTGTGAAAAAACGCGGGGGTGGGGTGTGATCAAAAGGGCCGTTACCACTGTTCTAGGTTGGTGGGGGCGGGGTTAGGGAGGTGGGGGCATTCCCAGGGTGTTCTAGGGGCGTGGCCTCTTAAAGTGGGTGAGACTTGGGAGGAGACTCAAGTCTCCTCTCAAGTCCAGGAGTCTGGGGGGGTTTCGCAGGAGTGTGGGAGACCACCCCAGAATGAGGGAGACTCCCGGACGATCCGGGAGGTGTAGGATACCTGGGGTAATGAACTGAAGGGCTGACTATACTGGTTTATGAACTAGAAAGCTGACTACACTGGGTAATGAACTGAAGGGAAACTATTCACTGGGTAGAGAACTGGTTAATGAAATGTGGTTACATCCCTTAGACCCTAATACATTGCTCTGTTTTCAGTTTCCTGAAAGTGCTACCCAGACTAGCTTACAGTAATGAATATGCTGTGCTACTTCTATTACTTAATTGTCTGGGAAGGACATTGAAAAAAGCCAGAGCAGAACAATGTATGTGGGTCTTAGGGATAAGCAGCTCCCACCACTCACCACCACACATACACCCACACACTTTTTTCCAGACTGTCACTATTTAACATATAACTATGTGCTGCCTTACTTGTTAAATGTTAAAGGGAATGGCCACCCCTAAAACTATATTTTAATATGTTAATGGCCAGTACTATACCTTTAAAACAGTGCTAGTTTTGCAGACCAGGAGCATCTGTGTTTTAATATGTTAATGGCCAGTACTATACCTTTAAAACAGTGCTAGTTTTGCAGACCAGGAGCATCTGTGTAAATCCAAGCTGGAATACATCACTTTGTGTCTGTGCCTTATCCATTCCCAAGCAGCCTGGACCCTCCCTGTCAGCTACAACTTTGACATGCACAGGGGAGCCCTTTCCCCCCTCCCTCCCACCATAGCTAACTTTGCTCCCGGGTGCCCTACCATTAAAAGCTTTTAACATATGGTAGGGCCCAGGGCCACATCTACCACACTTGTCTCAGGTGGCACCCTTGCACTGAACAAGAAAAGTGGCAGACAGGCAACAGTGGTTTGTTTAGCTTTAGTTAGTTTGTGAGGCTATGTTAGACTAATTAGGTTAGTTAGGCCCTGCTGAAAGAGTCTACCTTGACATGGTGGCAGGCTTACAAATCTTTTGGCCAAATCTTTTATACTACAGAAAGTATGGCATTTCAAATTTACTGTAACAGTTGTACCAACATGTATAGCACAGGCTATAAAATAAGTTGATTTGAGCAACAGAAACCTGAAAGGAGCAATACGGTAGTGGCAACACAAGTTGTTTGAGAAAGGGATGTAATATCTCTTTCTAGTAATTTTCATTATTGCTAATTGACTGTCTGAGGAACTGTTTAAATACCTGTGTGATAGGAAGTTTAAAATTGTAAAACTTTAGCCATGTCCATCCACAAAGCCACGGCCACTTTATCGTGGCGGCGGCACGTAAAAGGGCAGAAATAAAAAGTTTGGACCAGGCAGCAAAAACCCTAGAAGTGCCCCTGGTAGGGCCGCTTAGCCCACCCCAAACCTCTAAGTCCATTTCTAAAAAAGTGAACAAAACTCTATTTACATTCTTTTATTCCCCCAACGTTCTGTATTGCTGCCAGCTGTGTCTGTGATTGGCTGCCTCTCAGCCAATCACAGACATGACTGCTGGTCTGGCACCCTACTTGCAGTCCCGGTAAGCAAAGGGCCTGATTTAGAACACTGGGGGGTCGAAGGATTGTAAGTAGAGTTCTTTACACATTTTTATTAACAAACCTAGTGGTTGGGGGTAGGCTAGCGTGCTCTACCATATGTTAAAAGTTTTCTTTTAGGGTGAACATAAACTTTCAACAGTGACAGTGTCTCCCAACCCACATTCCCATGTTATTGCATCCCATACAGAAGGAGGACACTCCTCCTCCAGTCCTCAGCAGCAGAGGAAAACTTGCTACTGGCTGGCAGTGTCAGGTATGAATAAAGTTTTGTTAAAAAAAAACAACTTTATTTATAAAGTTATAAAAGAACTGACAATGCAGATCAAAATGGGACTTTGGTAGATATCTGGCACAATCAGCAGGCGATACGGGACAGCAGGACAGAAGATGAAATCTGTGACTGTCCAGGACATTCTCTGGGACAGTTTGGAGGTATGGTGTTGTGAAAATTGAATGTGGAAATGAATCTGCATCCATCTCTAGTGCTGAAAAAAATGTTTTAGGGCCACAATTCTCTACAAATTTCTTTAAAATTGGACTAAAGCTGCAAAGATCAATCTATCACTGCATTGTTTTTATTTCTTTGTAATATTGTGATACTTTCAGCTTGTAGAGCAACAAATCATATTTTTTCAGAATGCTAATACAGAAATATGATAATATTAAAACACTAAATTAAAATATTTTTTTTTCTCTTACACAAAAAGCCAATCAATGTATTGGTTGACTACTGTATTGCTTAAGCATTTTCAACTAAAAGATTTAGCTATACTTCCGTTGCCTCTTCAGATTTTTAATATTAACGGACGCAACCATTTTGTATTCACTTTCAATAAAGCAGGCGTGTTTTCATTTCTAATCAGTTTACAAGACTGTAGAATAACTGCTTTGCAATTCTTTGTTTAAAAGGTCAAAGAAGTAATAGGAATCATCTTGCTTGTACATTTTATATTTTTTGCACCAAATACTTTGTCTTGTCAACTTCTGCAATTAATTAACATGTATCCCATCATTTGAATAGCATTAAAAGAATGACATGGATTCTGTGAAATTAAAATAAATCATGCCTAGATGATAAACGATAATTAATGTTTAGCCTACACAGAAGAAATTCATTATTTTGGAATATTTCTTACAAAAAAACTAATTTGTTGTGTCATAAAAAAATGTTTTTCACATTCAAATTTATTGTGCTGGGAAACAACAGAACAAACAAATTTACATATTTTACTTTTTAAAAAAAGCCTTCGATTTTTAAGATTGAAAAAATTGTGTGGATGAAAAAAATGTAGTTTCTAAGTGTAATCCCTTAGATACTCTGTGCTCTTTGCTTGTGGTTGTGGGGCTTTGGCCTAATAAGCATAATCTCATTACACTGCAAATAAAAGTTTCCTATTTATCTCCAGATTTCAAATGAATCTAATAAGGCTTATGATACAGTCACCCAATACCCTAATCATATTTCTGCCTATCTAAAAGCAATCAGTAATTGTGTTATAGCAGAACGTGCTGACAATACCTCTGACACAGAAAGGAGAATGAGAGCCCAGCTGTACTAATTAAATTAAATGCTAGGCTGATGGAATACATTTGCTGAAGCTTGGAGAGTATGGGTGCAGAATTAATAAGCATTACAGCTTAGAGTAGGAGATGATATCATAATGGATGCAAGGTTTTGATGTAGAGAGCCTCATTCAGATTCAATGTACCATAATGCATGGATGTGACAGCTGCTTAGAGTGGCACAGAACCTTAAAGTGCACATAAACTTTATCATTCTTGTTTCTCCCATAGGAGCAAAATATTTATATCACCTAAAGCCTTAAATCTTTCTCTAAAATGTCTCCTACCTGTTATACTGTAACAATCACCCAACTGCAATACCAACTTCTTCAATTAGAATTTCAACACCAGCCACAAACATCTGTAGAGGTGTTAACCTTATATTACTGTTTTAAAACTAGCAGCATCTTTCTCTCAAAATTTATAAAAGCTATTTTTGCTGCTTTATCTATAATTAGTAAAAAAACTGAAAATGTTCTAGGACACAGCAGATCCTTGATAGCTTCTTTAAATCACGGAATATCATTTTTCTGCCTTGAAAAATAGCTCTAAGAATGCTGCCATCAACAGAATTCTATATTTTACATAAGGCATGGTAGTTAATATAAGGATATTACGTCATAGTGAAGTTCCATGATCATATAAAAGCATGAGGTTGCAGGCCGGGAAATCTGAAGTTATGTAATATCCTTATATTATAATGTGAAGGGCGCATTATTTCTTATAATACAAAAGGTTTATATATTTAAAGTTTTTTTGTCTTAACTGCCGCACTGCCAGGCCCTCTGCTTGCGAGAAAATGCAAGCAGAGGGGCGGGACCGGCATTCGTGTCTGAGCGGCAGCCAATCACGGACGCGGCTGCCGGGAGTTCAGTGCGACGGAGGAAAGAGGGAAGGTAAGTAATGTTTGGGACACTTTCTGATAATAAAAATATAGCGGTTGGGGCTGGGGGGACAGGGGGAATGTTATAGCAAAAGGTTTTTATGCTAGGGGGAGGGAATCCTAATAGGGAGGGAGAGGGAGTGGGAGAAGGGCTGCAGTACGCATGCCAAACTTCTCCCAGAGGCGAGACAGGAGGCCTATATGGACTCTGCAGTACTCCTGGTGGGCGTTTTTTGGACTTTGGGGGGGATAGCAGAAGAACCAGATGGAGCTGGGATGTAAGGTAAGGATTAAACTACACTACACAATGAGGCCAGTAGTGGGGGGGATTATAGTTTTGGGGGTGGACATGCCCTTTAAGGTTGTGTACAACCTTAAATGTTATGTCTTCAGTACCATTTCACTAATTGAAAAGTAGAAGAAACTTACCATGATTTACTTTCTATTCCCAACATCAGGTCAACCAGGATTAATCTTTTGTAACTCAGTGATAGTTTTACACAGAAAGCAGGGAGAGCAGAAAGAGACGATGCCTTTGCTATGAGTTATAGGGGCACTCTCTTTGCATGCAGACTGCATCACAGTTCTCGGAGGATTCATTCTGGTTGACCTGAGTTTAGAAAAATAATGTAAATTATATTAAGCTTCTTCTAATTTTCAACTTTTAAAATTACGGTTTTACTTTTAAAATGTCATGGGTTTGGAACAGTAGATGGCCAAAAGGAATCTGTAGTGAAACATTTTTTTATCATAATCACTCAGTGACATAGCTGAGTAATTATTATAAGAAAATATTCCACTGCTGCCCCCATTGCAATTTGAGTCTCTATAATAAATAATATAAGTATAGAGTATAGCTAAAAGTCACCAAGGAGTTCCATGACCACATAAATGTAGACCTTGTACTGATTTATTTTATACAGGTCATTAAATGGTGAGATTACTTTTAAATTCCTTATATTTTAAAGGAGGGAGAGCATTATTGTTTATAACACAAGGGATGGCATAGCGAAGCACAATTAGTTATTATTTTTTTTATTATTATTAAAGATATATTTAGCGCCAAATATCTTCCATGGTGCTTTACAATGACAGTCACACATTACATACAAGTGTAATACATATTATACAAAGTCATACATATTACGTACAAAGGTAATGCATATAATAGAAGTACACAGAGTGATGTGTTACTTACAGCAATACCATGATGCAATAGGAAGAGCTTACAGTCTAGAGGAAATGGGGTGAGACATAAGGTAAAGTGAATCTATGCTTAGTAATATCACCCTTTTCTTACTAGTTGAAAAAAAAAGTAAATTATGGAGTTCTAGGACCTGTATTTAACCACTCACCTGCAACTTTTATATGGCCATAAGCAACTCTTTAGAAACATCTAATATCTTTATATTTTAGAAGAAGACGTTAAACAATCCAAAATAGAAGTTACCCGTGTGACATAAAAACATAAAAAGTAAAGAATATAAATATTTGTTATTTCAACAGCATTGAGTGGTAATTCAGTTTATTTTTCTTGAAAATCAGTAACTAATATGAAAGTTGTATAAAACCTGTTTAAAGAAGATCTAAAGGGGAAAATAAAGATACCCCACATGAAACAGGCCCAACAGAATTAAAGCTGGCCATATAAAGATATCAGATCAATTTGGCAACACATTGTTAAGTTGATCTAATATTTAATAGCAGCATCAATATTACCACCAGACATTCCCAAGTTGTTCATCATCCTGACCTATTCATTTTGCAATGAATAGGCCAGGAAAAATGTACTTATAAATTTCAAGTGCATTGATCAGGGAGGTAGGATTGATTACTCCTACCTACCAATATAATTTTGTTAAGGAACACCAGCACATACAATTGTCATCTGCCAGGTTAGTGTCCTAGACTTTCCTGTGTTAAAGATTGTGATGACGCACTGAGGAAGGCTGGTAGAAGGCATCAGTTAATTCGACTTTAAGACACAAATAGCCAATAATGGCTCTCGGTATATAGCCCCATATGTCTCTCAAACACAGACAACTACACAAACAACACAACAAAATAAAACATACAAAAAATAGAATTCTAGTGCACAAACAATTCTAACTGCATATTGGCTACCTCCATAAGGTTACTACTACAAACAGTCTGCTAAACCCTGGATAAATAAAAGCAATTAGTTCAATAAGTTGGCTAAATTATTTTAAGCCCAGTCACCACGTCAAGGTTGCTTTCTTTAACTGGGTCCTAACCTACTGGTACTTGCCTTTTTGGCTACATGAGCTGACAGCTTCTCCTGTGTGGCCTGGATGCTTGAAGCTGACTCTCTAGTTTAAAGTACTTTACTCAAACAAGCACATGACCTAACTCTGGGTGGAGTACAATTTCCCAGAAGGCTTGGTCAAACCTTCAATGTTGGTTTCACCAACCCTACTGGGATATTGTACTTCACCCAAAGTTAGGTCATGTGCTCATTTGAATAAAGTATGAAGTTGAATAAGACTGTTTGTAGTAGCAACCTTATGGAGGTAGCCAATATGCAATTAGAATTATTTGTGCACTAGAATTCTATTTTTTGTATGTATTATATTTTTGCTCTAGTTGCACTTTAATATGGATGTACAACAACAAAATAAAAGTCATAAAATGTATACAATAAAACCACAATAATCAATATATGTAAAGTACAATGTATGTTTTATGTATTAAGCATTGAGTATAGCATTTAGTTTCATAGCAGGGAAGGCCATTCTGTGGTCCCCCAGAGAAGTTGTTGTGTTCAGACATCTGCAGGATCCCTCATAGGCCAACCTACCCTTCTGTTTCAATGACAACCATAGCTAAACTATCAATAATGTTAGTTGCATTGTATAAAATGCAAAAACATACCCCATAACACTCCACAGATACAGGTACACACACCTACTGATGCACCCTCACTACCCAACCTAACTTACATTTCCAAGGAAATCTTACCAAAACCATCAAAAAATTAGTTTTATGGTCTAAAATGCAGAAAAATACCTCCTAACACCACACAGACACAGGTACACACACCTACTCCAACACACACTCCACCTTTCTGTTTCCATGCCAGGCATACACACAAAAATAAGATTATATTTATTATATAGAATGGATTATGAAATATGAATGTCCTCTTTCATTGCCATAGCAAGATTATTGAGTTTAAAAACTTGCAGCACATATTTTCCTTTCTAGTTTTCTAATTTAGAAATTTACCTGCAGTGTTTCTGTATATAGGTAATATTATTTACCTGTGTGTGTATAACAATCTCAGTGTGTGGTACATTTTTCATTTGTGGGAGGGGGGCAATATTTTAATTCTATACTTCATCTAACAGTGAGCATGAAAACAACGATTTTACGTGTTTAAAAATGGATCTATTAACTACTTAAACTACTTAATAAGGAAGTTAACACATTTAAAGGCTAAAACATGGATCCAAGTAAGGGAAGTAAAATATTTACATATTGCAGTAACTATTCATATAAAAGTGTACCCAAAGATATTTCATTGGCAGTCAGTGCATGAACTTTTATTGTACATTGCTTAAAGGAAAACAACTTTAGGGAAGCCTCACTGGGTACACAATAAGGGATATTTCGTCCAGATCGAGCGGTCGATATGAGCGAGTGCTCGGGCAGGACAAATGACCATTGGTCACGGCAATAGTGGTCGCGGACGACAGTTTATGCGACCGATCGTGCGGTAACATAGGGAACCGCACAATTGCCTGTGATTTACCAACACTTCCGATCGCCCGTTCGTCTGATCCGTGGCGGCAGCCGATTGCTCCAAAAAATCTGCCTGTGTGTACCCAGCCTTATATTGTATTGCTAACAGGATTACCTATGAGCCAGAGCAGTTTCTGAGAAAGTTAGGTCAACCACAGTGTGTTAAATAGGAAATTTTTATACAAAAAACATATAGGTTACTTTTCCATGCTAGTCAGCAAGGCTACAACAACCTATTGTGGTGTTTTATTGTGTCAGCCATCTGATAATAATAAAATAAATCACTGTTCCAGCAGTTATTTATTTGTCAGGATGTTGGAGTGTGTTAAGCTGGTCATAAACTACCTTAACATTACATTGATTATACATTTGAGCCGACATGAATGTTGAATCAATCCTAATGTCAAATGGAGCAGCGGTTTTACCTGTCTGATCATGTTCGTGATTGTTATTACAAACGATATTACGATCATAATATGGCAAAATGATTGGGACAGGACCATCGGGAAGTAAGTTTGTAGTGTATAGCCTGGTTAAGGGTATAGCTAGCAGAGAGAGAGAGACTGATGGTGCTGTTTGTTTCTTTTATTCATGAATTCCAAAAGCCAGCCTGCCTTCCTATCTACCAGTAAGCTTGCCAACCAATCCACTAACCGAAATTGCTTCTCTGTAAGTAGAAGGAGCTGCCTTATCATTTCTCTTTGACAGTACTTATAAAAAACCAGTTAAAAAACTATTTTGTCCATTAATACATTTGTCATTTCCAATCATTCTATAAAATGTGTACAGATAATTGTCTTAATTGCGAATTTTTAATATGGAATGAAACAGAATGGTTTCCTCCATTTCTTTATGTTAATTATACTTCAGTATAGTACTTTAATCATTCTCCATGAATACATAATAAATAACATTAAATTAGTTTGATTATAAAAACACATAAAAACTATAGGGGGAAGACAATTCTTTGAAAATGGCAAAATCCTGCGATGTACTGAAGACTGTGGAAGATTTAGTACATCCTGTAACTCGTAAAATTTTTGGACTTCAAACAGGCACCACAAAGTAAGGGTAAAATTCTCGCTAACGGGTAGCATGGATTTTACACCAACTAATTGTATTGCATCTCCTTGTATTTATCGTTTAAGGATTATTTAAAATGAAATCATCAGCATGACAAAGGTTGACCAAACAGATAGTATAGTATTTGAGGTCACGTGGTCACGTGGAACGCCAAGGATACTGGGCGGTGCTACAAGGGGTAATAATGAATACTATATAACAAACAAATGGGATGGAAAGCACCCCAAAAAGCCCACTACAGACAGCACACCCACACATGGACCAAAAAGTGAAAAGGACCTTAATTGTATGTATAGTATTTGAGGTTGAATAAAGACATACGTTCATCCAATCCAACCCATCTAGCATATCCTCATTCCTGCCTAACTGTTGATCCAGAGGAAGGCAAACCCCCCCCCCCCCCCCACCAGAATAATGAAGGGAAACAGAATTCCTTCCTGACTCCAAGTGGTAATCAGAAATTTCCTTGCATCAACTCTACTGAAAGATGAAAAGTAAAATAATAAATTTACTGTAACCGACTAAAAATGTGAATTTCTGTATAGAACTGTGCAGGGGACTTTATCATTAAACCGCGAACCATGATTAATGTAGTCAACACAATAATAAAACAAATCATTCACACATGAACCATGCATCAAATATACAGTATGTGTGTATGTGTGTTTCAGTGTACAGCTGTTTTTTTAGCACTAAAATCTGTTCTGCAGCATGACATGCACCAATTAGACATGGTAGCTAACATCAGTTTTAACCTATACCAAAGAGATAAAACTAACCATTTATTGCATTTAACATACCCAAGATACTGTGTTTAATCTAAAGATTTGTAATCTCATTAAAACCCCTCCAACATAAGAAGAGACCCTCCCTTTTAGTATAATGCACAGCAAATAGGCTTGACATGGCAACAACAAAAGCCAAACCTCTTTAGCTAAAAAGTCAAGTCACAGTAGGTAACCCTGACCTTCAGCTTTCTTCAACAGCCGTATTCTTTTCCCATGATCTCACAGGCATAGAAAGGTACAAGGAAAAAATTAGGATATGGCACATTTAATTTTTTTTTTTTCTCTCTTTCTCTCTCTGTCAATTTATAGTACATACACACAAACACACACACACACACATATTCAGACAATCAAATGTAATTTAATGTAATAACAAAGACTTAATGGCCACACAGAAGGTTAATTTCCCTTGGGCAAATTATGAGTAATGTACTGACAATAAAGGAAAAAAAAAGCTTTTGCTTTTTAAGTGCAAAATGAACCCTTATGCTAAATACAAACTACCCTGGCTCAATATTTTCCTTAGCCTGCCGTGATCTCTACTTGAAGCTGAGGGCATCTCTGCTGGATCAGAAAGTTACTCAGTTTAGACTTTAGACACCTTGCATTTTATATGAGGTCAGCCTGGTTGGTGGTTATAGTCTTCAAAGCTCCTTCTATACTGGCATTTACTGGAACTCTGCTCTCAAAAGGAAATCTTACGTTTCTGAGATTTTCTAAAGCAAGCAACTTGCAATTGCTGCAAATGATAAGGTTTAGATTGTCTGTAAGGTTACTATTCCATATTATTAACTTTGTAACGCTAGCGTCTTTTTATATAATGGCAAAACTTGATGGACAAAATATTTTCAGATGGGCCTAACAGCATCTGTCAACAATTGAGTAATCTATTTTTGGAAAACCGGACACATTTAATCCATTGGAAACAACATTCAATAAAGAACTAGTTCCTGAAACATTTTTCTCATGCAATTTATTTTCAACAAAAAATACTAGCAATGGTGTTCTTATTTTCTACTGCATTCTAAGCACACCATATGTGAAAAAAAGGAAATAGCTAATGCTGAACATTAAATTCACATTCACAGTTGCAATCCACACTCATTTTTTCTTCACATCCACAATATTTAAAAAATAATATAGCAACAACATGTATTTGAAAAACAAATGAACATTTAAAAAAAAAAAAACAACACATAGTAATCCTAAAAAAAATCCTATGAAGTATATGTGCATATACTAGATTAACAGTGCATGGAACCTTTCATTGGCTGAGAACGTCAAACTATGCCCTGTGTCTTATTTACAAAGTTGAACTATACTAGTGGGTTCTGTAACTTACCAAAGCATGCTTTCCATCATAAAAGTCCCACACAGGTGTCCAAACTCTGATGTTGGTCTCAATCAAGACTATAATAAAATGAAACAACCCTGGAATTTCTACTACACTGATCCTATTGCCAGATTCTTGTATCTCAGTCCAAACATAAAATCACTTTTTGATGCCGCAGGACTTAAAATAATTCAGGAGAACAAACGAATATTGTTGGGTTTAACATCCCAGTGCTGTGTAAGAAATCTCTGTCTGCCCCAGCCTCTTTAGCAATGGAGTGGTTTATTTAATTTGTCAGTATAATGGAAGCAGTTTAATAAGAGACAAGAATGCAGTGTGTTATAAAAGAACAAAGGCTAAAATACCACTATTTTGATTCCCTTTTTATTACTTCCAAAGTGTGATATCTATTGTAAGAATAATGCTGAACAAAGCACAGTGTCTTGGCATATACACCAGCTTATTCATGCAGCCTGTTCTGTCTGTACTCAAAATAGAATACACTTATAAATGATGTTTGGAAGCACTTAGCTTCCATTGTATCGCCAGTGTAAACAAAAAGACAGGAGGAGATGAATGGCATATGGTGGGGTACACCACACTTTATTTAGCCATTTCTACTGCCTAGTGAAGGTTATCTTTTATGTTTATTGCATGGTATTTTTTTAAATGTGAAAAAGTACTTTGTTAACTTGAAACAAAATAAATGTGAGATAGCAGTTGACTGCAAAAGATATGGGGTTCTCTCGATCTATCTATTAACTATCTATCTTTATTATTATTTTCTATCAATAATTTAAACTGAGGACTGTTGGCCTTGAAGAAAACATTTGTTCATGGATAGAAACTGTTTTATTGGACCGCAAACAGAGAGTGGTGGTTAATGGAGCTACATCTATGTGGGCTAAAGTTCTAACAGTTCCTCAGGGTTCTGTACTGGGGCCGCTTCTGTTTAATCTGTTTATAAATGACTTAGAAGGGGGCATTGAGAGCAAGGTCTCTGTGTTTGCTGATGACACTAAATTTGCAGACTTTGGAAACTTCCAATGATTGTGCAAGTGCTGCAAGCGACCTAGATAGATTATCAAAATGGGCAGCAGAATGGCAGATGAGATTCAATGTTGATAAATGTAAGGTGATGCATTTGGGATTTAATAATCCCTGTGCCACCTACACCATAAATAACTCTGTGTTAAGTGCATCTGAATGGAAAAAGATTTGGGGGTTCTGTAGATAACAGACTTAGCTGTAGCAAACAATGCCAGGTAGCAACAGCTAGAGCTAGCAAGATATTGTCTTGTATAAAGAGGGGAATGGAATCAAGAGAGAAAAATATTATTCTCCCTCTTTACAAGGCACTGGTAAGGCCACATTTGGAATATGTGGTGGCAGTTTTGGAATCCCTATACAAAGGGACATCTTGGAAATTGAGGCAGTTCAGAGAAGGGCAACTAAATTAATAAGGGGAATGGAGGGGCTTGAATATGCAGGCAGATTAGACAAGTTAGGGCTGTTTACATTGGAGAAGCGGCGGTTGCGTGGGACATGATAAACCTTATACAATATATAATGGCCCATACATGAACTCTCTGGTGCATTGTTCACTAATTGCATATCAGAGGACTCGTGGACATCCTTTAAGGTTGGAAGAAAAGAAGTTTCATCTTCAAGTTAAGAGAGGTTTCTTTACAGTGAGAACGGTGAAACTGTGGAACTGTCTTCCAGCAGGGTGGTAATGGCAAGTTCATTGAATAACTTTAAAAAGGCCTGGATAAGTTCTAAATACTAAAAAATTTGAGAATTACTGGTATTAATGCATATAGATCTGGTTGACTCAGGATACTTTCCGATTGCCTTTGAGTCAGGAAGGAATTTTTCCCCCCTTTTTTAGCTGGGGTTTTTTGCCTTCCTGGATCAACTTTTTAGGTAGGGTTAAAAAATAAATAAAAAAAAAAAAAAAGTGATAGGTTGGACTTGATGGACGAATGTCTTTATTCAACCTTAATTACTATGTAATAATCTATTAATCTATCCAGGGTGAATGAAGTTAATAATTTACCTATATTTTCAGTAAATAGCCTTTAGACTTGGTTAGACCTTAAAGAGTAGGGGTATATGTCCCAAAATTGTGCAAATTAAACGTATTGAAATCAACTTAGGGCAAAATGGTGCATCTCTAAGTTGCAATGCCATGTATTTAAATAATTACTATAAAAACCTAGGAAATTTCATGCACTATACTTCCAGAGCCAAGTGCCTTAATATCTGCAAGAACAAAAGGGAAGGTAACCCAGAAACTCCCCACATAGTACAGAAGCAGGATCAACTAGGAAAGTTGGCAAGAAAACACCCACCCATATCCAGCTAAGAATAAGATGAGAATGGAAACTTTTTGCTTGAAATGAAACAAATAAATATTTCTAATTGCACCTAAACTTAATCAAGGAGAGGATTTGTTTTTAATAAAAAAAATTCATTCAAAAATGCAATGCAAATAAAACAAAATGGGAGAATTTTGGTAGAAAAATGTAGAATTCTTGATAGCTAGGATTATATTCTTCTTCCACAATTCCACTTACATAATTTGAATGAGAATAATTTACTGGCATTTCGTAAACCCCAGCAGGTGCAGCCATGTTTATATAAAATGCGTTCGGTTTGCACACCGTTACAAATTTATTTGAATATGTCTTTAATGGAAAATCTTGACATTTTATTGGTTAAGGGACAGGATAATATTTATGAGTTGTAATATTTATAAGTGTTATGCTTGCTAAATAGGTTGCTGATGTTTATGTTATATTTTTATTTTTTAGAGTGCAGCTTTTAGAAAATAAATTGGAATTCTTTATATTGAAGTGGACTAGAACATCAAGATCATTTGCTGTATTCTACTGCACTGGATGTAATTTATTTTGTTTATTTATATACTTTAAGAAAATGATTCCACTCTGTGGATTTAACAATTATTTTACTGAAAATCAAAATGCCTAATAATGGAGCAAGAAAAATAAAATAAATTAGAAATCAAAATAAATATATAAAATATGTAAAGTTTTTTTTCTTCATGCACCTGCATCTTAAGGAAAATGGAAATACATTTGGAGATTGTAACAAACATCTTAGCCAAGGAACAGGATTGGTTCAGAAGAGGAGTCAAGGGGGGCATTTATGTCAAAAAAAGAAACCAAGTCTGAATAGAGGTTTGTGTGTGTGTGTTGGGGGGGATGGTTTGACACCAATTTTCTGCCATGTACAATACTGTTTTTCCGCCTCACCCTGGGCAGTTTTCTTAACACCTCTCAGTCACAATGAAATCAATATCTTGCATTCAGGAGGTCTCTAATACCTGGCTTGTATATGCTGAGTGGGACACATTCCAGGGTATTTACTGTCATTCTGAATTGAGAAAGTCAGTCAGATACTAGTGAACCATCTTAAAGGACTAAAGCACATTAAAAATAGGTGCTGACATCACCTTTAAACATAATACTATCCCCTTAAGAGACAAAGTGAGTGAATGTAACTAATAGAAACAAAACCTCACACATACTGTATAATAAGGTGATTCAGGTGCTAAAGCCCTGAACCTGGCGCAATAAGCACAATAACCACCTCTGCTATGAGGCCAGCTCAGTAAAATAAAACTGCAAATACCAATACACATTACGGATGGTGCACACCAGAAAATAATGAACAGGATGTTCTCTCATCCTAAGGTAAGTTAAGTTTATTGCAGAATCACTTTACGTGTCCGGATTACACAGTGTAGTAAACAGAATTTTGCATTCTAAATAGTTTCTGTAAACCTTCAGAGGGTATATTCTATATATATACACTTTCAAAATACAAGATTAAGTATGCATTATAGAGAGTAACAAAATAGATATAGTTAAGGAGACACGACTCTTATGACTCTTATTCTAAGTTTTGATGGCTCAGCTTTGTACTATACAGAAATTTTATGCTAAAGTCAATCTCACTTCAGGCCAAGCAAGTACTATGTCATTTACAAACAGTGTGATCGAGGTCATATAGTACTAAAGAATGTGATTCCCTTTCCAGTGGCCTACATAAGCACGTTTGTTGAAGGGGAAAATAGATGATGAGAGAACACAAGCTTTGCTGATGTCTAAGGTGAGTTTGCTTGTGACTTGGCCGAGACAATTGTTCAAGACCATTACATTTCTGAGAAAATATATGACCTCAGTAATGATGACAAGGTCAATGAGAACCAAAGACATCTGCCTAAGTGCCAGTCATAGATGTTCAACATTTAAGACACAACTAAAAATAAGCAGACAGTTTTGTGGACGGGTCAATAATAGATTAAAGCGCAGTGAACATGACAGCAATTTACAATCATTTTATAAATACTCTTCAAAGTCTCAGATTTTTTATTTTAGAAGAATACATTTTTACCATAAAAAAAATTGTTGAATTCAACTAGATCTATTTTTATAGTTGAATATTTCTTACTCCCAGTATATGAGCATTGCATTTTTTAACTTAAGTGATTGCATTCCTTATCTTTAAGTGAAAATACTGTTCCTAAATTCTAACCAATAAAGTGGCTTTTTATACGATTACAAAGAAAAACAAGGGAAGAAAATAGTCCTCTTTCTACATTTCATATATAACACAAACAAAATTAGGTATATACAAACACATACAAAATTTCATGGATGCAAATTACTAGGAAGAGTAAGGCAACAAAACAACAATAAAATAAAATTACCTTAATTTTGCCATTTGTAACCTTTACATTAGATATCTCATGTGGAATTACAATCCCTCCATGTTCTGAAAATAATTTAGGGATGAATATTTTGATTCATTAAATTATATTTATTGATTTAATACATTGTTATTAAAGGAGAACTAAAATCACCAGATTACACTGTCCCAATAGACATGAAGATACAACAAGCTATGTCTAACCTCTTAATATGTTGTGGCTGTAGGTCGATTTATGATGTTATCCAGCTTTTTTTTTTAGTGGAAGTCTAAATTACTGCACAAATGTGTGAGCGTGAGTCCGTCCTGCAACGCTGATCAGTTTTATAAGTATACATTATCCACTATATTATGGATGTTTTATGACATTTTCCTGGACTGATCGGTTTATTATAAAATTAATTTTTTTTAAAAATTTTTATGTATAAAAAGAAAAAATATTCAATTTACACTGATACTCAAATTAGCCCTTTATAGTTTTGATAATAAATTATATATAGAAAATAAACTGATATGTCAAAAGTAAGATAACTATTTTATTTGTAACTGGAGAAAGCTGTTTATTAGCGGGACATGCAAACATTAGCAATTAGCAGCAAACCTTTTTTCATGTGTGTGGTATCAAAATTTGATCCACAAGTTAAAATTGGTCAGAGGATAAATTACATTAGACAGTTAAAACTAAACCTGGCAAGATTTCATGTGTTTGGCTCATGACACAACCATAATCTATCAAATATACATTTCAAGTAACAAATATCTTAAAAAACTAATGAGGTGATTTATGGAGAGCCACTGACGGGCTTTTAAGTCTAAAAGTCACATTATCCAATTCACCAACGGTTATCACGGCTTAAAGATCAACTTAATGGCAGTTGCGGCATTTCGCAAAAAGAGGGTCAAGCAGCCACCTCCAACCAATGAACCAAGACAATGGTGGCTTTTAAGGATGGAATTTTTAATGCCAGCAAAAAGCTAATGTTAAAAATTTGGAATGCATAAACCCAATTAGCAATGTATAGAGAGCCACTATCAGCTCAGTGCATTGTCATTTGAGAGTGATAGCGGCTCTCTAAACAGCGTACCATTCATTTGTAATATATTCACATGCAGTGCTAGATATGTGTTTTGGTTGAATGAACAATTGAATAAAGAAACAGATGTAAGTTACAGTAGCAATTAAAGGGTATGTCCACCCCCAAAACTAAAATTTAACCCACTATTGGCCCCACTCTGTAGTGTATAAAAATCCTTACCTTACATCCCTGCTCCAAATGGTTCTCCTGTAAAGTCCCCCCAAAGTTATAAAAACTGACCACTAGGAGCCTGGCCACCAGGGAAATTGTTCCACCTCTGAGCTGTCCTCTCAGAGGTTTTTAGCTTGCTCAGAGCAGCCCTTCACTCCATCCCCTTTGACCTTAAGCCCATTCCTATATAGTATGACACAGCTATCCCTTTAAGCAAATGTAAGCAGACATTTCTATATGGTTTCAGTACATTATAAATACAAACATATTTTAAATTTTGTTTGTTCTCTGTACATTTGTCATGTTGCTTAGCAAAATGCAAATAGTCTGTGTCACACTGAGACAATCAATTTAATGTATACTGTGAAATGCATTAGCAGGATGTATTAAATAAAATATTTCAATTTTGAGACCTGATTTGCTCTCAACAGAAAAAAACGGAATCTTTATTGTATAAGACTTAATATTCAGATGTTAATGGTGATATATTAATCTGTGTGTTAAAAGGGAAATGAATCATCTCATTCTTTTTTTAAGCATTTTATTTGCTATGAATGTTTGTGGTAAATGTATTGTTAAAGGAAATCTTTAACCCAGAACTATAGCTGGCCACACACTTTTAACTCATTAGGTTGCTTTGAAATCTATGTAATGTATTAATAGTGTATGTTTGGCCCAGAGGTTCTTACCTTCCCATGACATTCCTATCTGCCCGTTTATTTTGCGCCCTCTGATCGATCTAAACAATCAAATTTTAGGATCAAGCATAAACATCAGAGGTGCATCAGAAGCCTTGGTGGATCAATGAACAACGTTCTGATCCGCCTAATTGGACATCTGTATGTTGCTTAAGAAAGACATGGCAGAGCCAACTACTAAATAATGGCCAGGATATGACCACCCTTTTCTGATGCCTGTCATGATAGTGTTTAGTGGACGATAGAACAAGTTAGAAGAGTTTTTATTAATGAAAAGAAAGATTTAAAGTAGCACCATTACGTGTCAGAACATGTTTATTATTAATGGTGAAAAACACCTGATTTCGTATCACCAGTGATTTCTTAAAATTTAGATAAAAATTCACTGACTGTTGAGGTCTATGGGAATAATGTTGAAGTCTATAGGAGGCAAATTTTCAGCACTACCATATTTTATTTCAATCAGCATAAAAAGTGTACTGTTAGCTAGAAAATGGATTGGGGGACATTAACCAGTGGATAAATGTCTGGAAATGTTTTTGGGAGCACTGTACATGAGAGCCAAACAATATAAATAAATCTTCATAAATGTGAATAGTGCTTATGGATAAGTTAACAGATTACTTTTGCCATCTGAATCTCCCCAGGTCCAAGTTCCATCAAGCTATAAAAAACATTATAAAGTGTAAGTTCTGAACAATTCTAAACACTATAATGTGTAAATGAGGCAATTGGTTCTTTCTCATACTTTAACTATATCTTGTATTTTAGCATCACAGCAGAGACTTACTAGGATAAAGTTTCCAGACTGTATATTCAGCATTTTCCTAGACTAGACAAACATTACTGATCTTTGTCGGGATTTCCAGAAGAAATAAGCATAATCAGCAATTGTGCATTTGTTACTGACATTATTTCTGTCCAAACAAGACAATGGAGGATTAACCCTCGATAGGGCAATATAACAGCCAAACATCACTAGGGAAAAACATCTTAACATTTTTAACATTGAGTCCACATACTGAATTTGTTAAATATGAATGCACGATGTACTAGATCTTAATGGAAAAGAAATAACCTTTGCATGTCATCTCATCGTTTTAAGCTTTTTTTTTTGTATTTACTATTAAAAAAAAAAGTTGCATGATTTTTGATAGTAATGTAATACCTGATATTAAATATTTAGAACATTCACTGCCTACTAACTTAAAGCATAACTCCACCCCCAAAATAACTTTATATTCATACTTCATATTTATAATGATTACCCCCCAAAATCCCAGGTTCGTTCTGTTCTTACCTTCACCCGACGCACCCACAGTGAGAAATTACAACTTACACAACGGCAACCCCTCACCAGTCTCATTACGCTTCCTGGTAGTGACTGTCAGTCATGGCCGAGTCGGTAACGTCATGGCCATTGGCTGACTGCCAATACAGATCGGGTGTTTACGAGTGCACTCCGCTCCTGAGTAGCCTTGTGACCAACTCGCAACAGGAGCAGAGGAGGGGGGACTTCTGGAAAGTTATTGCGGCCCTTAAATGGCATCTATACCGAAAAATAGGTTATTTTAAATTGACCATAACTGGAAAGTTAAATTCTTCCCAACAACCATTGTATAATTTTTTGTTTGATCTGCCCCCTATTTCTTTAGATATCCAACATAATATATCTTACAGTTCAACTGTCAATCAAGTTCCTTGCTCTCAAAAACTATTCTTCTATGAGTAGTTTTATGTAGCTGGAATGGTGACATAGTTTTGACATATGGAATGCTGTATGCTGTGTGCAGGCTTGACAGTTGGTTTGTGGAGAAAAAAGTTAGGTCAGATAGAAGTAGGAGTGGTTAAAATAGGGAGGGGGGATACTGCTCCTAAACAAAATGTGTGCTGGATTGAAGGCATGCAGCAACACACACAAATCACAAAGTGCTACTCAATTATAGATTAAGATGAGGCAAAGTAATTTTTTCAGTATAGTGTCCCTTTAAATGGTAACTGGTATCTAATTCTTCCAAACTAGTAAGAATTGTATAAAAAGCCTTTCATCACACCTTCAAAATAAAACCTAAACCAAATCTCTAGATAAACTTTGTGAGAAGCTATTGCCTGAAAGGTTCAGCAATATTACTCCTTGCTTGAACACTTCCTGTTTTCAGCCATGTTACCAACTTACCAACTTGACCAGCCTCAGCCTGCATTGATAGGCTCTCCTTCTCAACTGTCAATTTTTTCCCCAGGTACTGATTTTCCCAGCATTAAGGGCTAGGCCACACTGCTGCGTTTTTTTTTGCGTTTGCGCTTGCGATTGCGTTTTTAACAAATAATAGAAAACGCGGCAACGCAAAAAAACGCACGTTTTTCGGTGCGATTGCGATTGCGTTTTGCGTTCTGCATTTTTAATCGCAATCGCATGCGATTTCCTATACTTATTGAAGAAATCGCAAGCGCAAACGCAAAAAAATCGCACATGAAATCGCATGCGATTGCGATTGCGTTTGCGTTTCAGTGTGGCCTAGCCCTAAGTCTTAACTGAGCATGCTTCTCCCCTGGGCCAGACAGGAGGGGCAGAGGTCAGGTAATGACACTCATCCTACTGGAAGCAGGAAGTTTGAACATTCACCCCAATGCAAATTCTCACAGGTTCCAGCCAGAGATGTGATTGTCGAATCATTTTAAGGGAAAATAAATTGTTTTGAGACCACAGTTGCCCTTTAAGTAATAATTCTTTATCATGGGAGCATCGGGTATAAGTAAGAATAAACGAACCTGCGCGAGACACAGATCACAGACGTGGCTGCTGGCTATTGGGAACGCAGCTGCTATTTTTTTTTAAATGGACAATGCGGTTGGGGCTGGGAGGGGGGAGGCTACACTACAGAAAAAGGGTTTAGGACAAAACTTTAAATGCAGCGCAATGGATCTGGAGGGAGGGGGCCATTGTCTCCACAGCGCATGACAGAATACCTACTGGAGGCAACAGTTGATGGTTTAACTATTAAATAGTTAACCTACTGATACATCCAAATATTTTAGAGTTGAATGGAGACACAACATAAATGATGCTTTTTACTTACCTAAAACATGATGTAACTATTGTATTGACATTGTTAGCAGTTTCATTTATATTGTAGTCTTTTCTGGTGAGAAAAGCTTTATTACTAGATATATTACTTGTTGCTTTCTCAGTCCTGCTGTCAGTTAATGGTACCATTATCATTCAGCTTACATGAAACATTGCAGAATATTACAATGTCTGTCACTTTCTTGCATTGTTCATTTTAAAAGAATAGATTATTACCAACACCAAGGGTTTGTAACAGCCGTGTTAGCATTTTACAATATGATTGTAAATTATTAGTCAATATCTGTAGTTTATGGCCACATCATTACTTTATGGCCTTGATGTAAAATAGTAGTGTTATTGTTAAAGACCACAATCGTGGCCCTTTTGCTGATACCAGGCAGTATATTCTTTTGTACTGAGGCTTGTATTTTACAACATGGCTGTAAAATACCAAGACTGTGCAGTATTTTAGAGCCACATTGATATGAAGTATAATATCACAAATTTACAATACCTTGACTTTATAAATTAAGTTCTGTCTTGCTCTCCCTAAACTGATTTCCACCCTGTTGTTGTATTCATCTGTATATTTACAGCTGAGAATTTAAAAAAAGGGTTTGGATTAATAATTTATATTCATTATTATAAAGAAAGTAAATATATATTTAAATCTCATTACCTTACCTGTAGAGGTCTTTTAGTTGTCCTTTTGTAGCTAATGCATCAAACTATACTGACAGCTTTCTGGCTCCTCCCTCCCCCACCATTAATATATATATATTTGTCATAAGACTGACTGTGGGAGGAGCCAAAAATTTGTAACTTACTGCATGAGTATAGTTACTGTACCATATCTTATCTGTTTGGTTTGATAAACATTTGTTTGGATTAACTCATAGATAAATAGGGTTGAACTATGTTACTATGAATGCGTATTATTGCAACAGTTACACAACCATGGCAGAACATCTTATTTGTGCTACATATAAATAATTGATTCTTGAAATGCTTTCAATGACACGTGTATCAAAAATAGAAAGTATATTATTAAAATACCTACATGAATTCTTCCAAATGTCTCTGTAAGAAACACCTCCCTTGTTTTCAATCACAGCATTCATAGTAATAAAAGGACTACTGAAAACCCAAACCCCATGCATTGGTATGAGGACATTGTATTTATGTACATTTCCCAATTGCAACAAATTACAATATCTGCTGGAATCTGCCATGTAATCAACCATAAAACCTGCTGTGAATGGATTTAAGAAAATGAGTACAAATATCTGAGATGGTTAAATACTTGTAGTTAGTAAAATTATCTTTTATTAAAACAATACTAAACAGTCTAAACAAGCACTAGAAATTGTGATTGTGTCATAGCTATACCCATTTCCACACTTCTAAAGACAGTGAAGTTTGCATTTGTACAATTAACTGAAAATATTATGTACACTGAACCATGGATGACAATGAATTCTAAAGTAAGGTCAAGAAATAGTAGCTGTCTTATTAAAGGAGAATATAGTTCATGGGGCAGGGAGGTATGATTGATAATTCCTACCTCCCAATATATTTTCTGTAAATAGCACAAAAAAAACGACTTCTCCCCGGCCTCTCAGTGCTTCCGCACTGTATTTAATACAGGGAAGTTCAGAAAAACAACCTGGCAGATGAAAACTGTGCTGGCACTCCTCAACAAAATGTTATTGGGAGGTAGTAATAATCAATCCTACCTCCCTGCCCCATGTACATTTCATTTTATATTATAGTTGTGCTTTAAATGGTACAACATCCAAAACATTTCAAAGGGGAAGTTTACAGACTGACATATTAATAAAAAAAGAACACCTAGTTAATGAGAAATATTTTACCCAAATCACTACTTAAAAGGTTAAAAATAATTGCTTACTTATTTTTTTAATATTTGCTTAACATCCTTTTTTGCTGCCTCAAATCCTTGATTACTTAATCATCTTTTGCCAAACCAAATAACAAGGCTTGTAGATGGTTCCATGTTTTTTTCCCCTTCTGATGTGTAGAAATCTCTTACTGCAGTCATCAGAGACACTAGAATTAAAATGTGTGTAAATTAAACACATACTTACCGTGCACATTATGTGGCAAATTAGTACAAAAAAATACAGATAAATGTACATCTTTAGGGTTATCCTAGACCCCATGATGTGACAGGTAATATTGCCCTTTGTACAATTATTTAAGCACTGTAGGAATTCTCAGCATCAGCATATGTCAGTGCTCTGTTATTAGACAAGTTTAATTAGGGTCTATCCTGCTGCTCCTAACAAGTATTTAATTAACTTCCAGGCAGGGTAATTAGCTTTAGATTGTGGCTGAATTTCTACCTCACCTTCTGTTGACAAGTGGCCTGTAGTACATCAGTCTGTTCTACTGATAATGTAATGGATAGGATCTCTGAAAAGCCAAATGGCAAGCTTGATTGGTCTAATAAAAAAAGGAAGATAAAAGACATAATAATGACTGTCAGGTCATGGTCCGAAAAGGCAACAAAGGACACAGATCAGACAGGCAGCACAAAAGCCTATAAACAGGAAAGCAAAGAAGGAATAATTAAAAATGATCTATCTATAATAAATTCTGCAAATGGAAATCTGTGCATACTGAAATAAAAGGAATGAAAAACCTGCATAATGCCAGACCAAATATTGTCTTTTGTAAAGCCAAACCTTAAAAAGAAATAAAACTCCGGACTGATTACATATACAGCAAACTAAAGCTAGTTAGTTTATTTGGGGATGGAGTAAATATCTATGCATTAAACTAATACTAAGACAGCACCCCTAATTTTTCTTGTTACCTGAATAAGTTATCATAAAACTATGTCAGTCCTAGGTGTTCCTCTATACCAAGCCTAATTGAGCAATATTAAAATAGTGTTTAATGGCTCTTTATTAAAGTCCTACACTCAAAAAGGTCTTGCATAATTCATTGTCACTATATACAAGAAGGTCAATTCATATTCATTTAAAATTGAACTGTGATGTGATGGTCTAGGGTGTATTTCTGTAGGTCATGTTGACAGTGATGGAACTATGAATGATAAGAAATCTCACTTAACACATCATGCTGTATGTTCAGGAAAACAGCTGATTGTGAAGGTAATACAAGTTCATTCTGATTTTAAGAATGATCTGGCATCTTGCGTCTTTTTAAGGCAACCTTTTTAAAATGGTTTTATAGCTTGTGTGAACATCCTGTTCATTCGATGGAGCAGTACATGCCCTGGTTCCTTCCTTAATTGGAGAGAAAACAGTTTGCAAGAAAACAACCCACACAATGCATGGGATCTACAAGATTTTTTTGCAATTAAAGTAACTGTAACCATTAAGGTCAGGTTATAATTATAGGAAATTTCCACAAATCCATACACTGACTGAATGAATTAGGGGGAATGAATTACATTGATTTGTAAATAAATTAAATGGAAACTTTTTGTCCTAATTGAACACGAAAGAGGCTCTATTAGCTCTTTTAATCACTAATTATTCTAAATAAATTGCTAATATTAATACTTCATATCCTATCCCATCCTCCTTAGGTATCCAGGTTACTGCACCAAGCTGTCCTCCTATCTCTCCGGTCTTTTATGGGCTTGTTCAATAAGAGGGGCACAAATTTGCCTGAGGTCTTACAATAAATCAGATGATTTGTTGAGGTTTTAGAAAACATTTGATGACATTTGATTGGTTGATTCTGATTAAAAACATGGACAAATTTGTTCTCTTATTGAATAAGACCCTTATAGTGTACTGAGAGCCACTATGCCTCTCTATTGCCCCCTTTAGTCAAGGTTTCGAGTCGATAGCGGCTTTCTTTGCATTGCGAATGGGGTTTAACATTCTCATCTTTGAAGCTAGCTATCTGCTGGCATCTCAGTACATTGGTTGTAGCGGTTGTGTAACCCAGTTTGTGCGCCCCACTGCAACCACTGTTATTTGTGTCTCTTGGTACATCAGTTAACGTGGCTTTAAGACACAAAAAGCCAATAACGTCTCTCTGTACATAGCCACATTAGTGTTTCCCACTGTGTTGGAATAGTGTTTTAGCACTATTCTTTTCTCCATTTACACTTTTGGTCTTGAAAAGTTTATTAGTTCATTCAGATTCCTGTATCATCTCTAGGCTAATGACACTTAAATTTATATCTCTGCCCCAGATCTCACTACACTGACATTCCAGGTCCCTAACTGCCTTAGTGCCACCTCTGCTCTTCCATATCCTTCCACTTCCTTATACTGAATATGGACAAGACTGAACTTTGCTCACCCTCCTAATCTTTTCCCCTACACAGTATTACAATAAATGCTAACAACACACCAATATACCTTATACCTTACATGCATTTACTGGGTGTAACATCCATATTCAGAAATTTGCTTGTGCTGTCCATTTGTTCTGAAACTCCCTTCCTCGCTCCACACTAAACTCTACACCCCTAAATATCTTTAAATGCAGCCAGGGGCGTCTCTAGGGTTTTTGCCACCTGAGACAAACTTTTGAAGGCTTCCCGTATGTACCACTAGGCACCATGAAGTGCGCCACCGCAAACCAGGGTTAGGTGTGTGTGGCTTCCAGGAATAGTTGTGGTTTACCATTTGGTCTTTTTAAACTTCACATCACAGCAGTATTTATACAGTTCCTAAAAAAAGACATTTATCCATACCATAATTCCTTCCACTTTACTAAAAAAAAAAATAATCAAATTGAGCTCTGCCTGCTGCCTCTGTGTGTGTTTATCAGGGGTGCTGCCCTGAGCTATGTCTCACCCCAATTTCCTCTAGGCTATAAGCTCAGAACCCTCTTTCATGTATCACAGTATTGCAGTAAATTACCTCATCATTTTGTCACATTCTGACATTTCCTTGTATCATATGCAGTACCATTGTATGTAACGTATTACTTTGTATTATATGCATTACCCTTTTATGTAACATAAATGTTTTCTTATTTGTATCAA
The DNA here is from genome assembly GCA_019447015.1 of Hymenochirus boettgeri. Classification (NCBI taxonomy): domain Eukaryota; kingdom Metazoa; phylum Chordata; class Amphibia; order Anura; family Pipidae; genus Hymenochirus; species Hymenochirus boettgeri. Next base: position 223,708,522 of record CM033470.1, on the reverse strand, counting down.
TGTAATTGTAAAGTGACACAGAAGATGTTGGCGCTATATAAATCCAAATAATAATATTATATTAGAATGTGTGGGTACACATTTGGGGAATAGAGATCAAAATATGGCTACCTTTAAAGGGCATGTCCACCACCAAAACTAAAATATAACCCATTGCTGGCCCCACTGTGTAGTGTAAAAACAAAACTTACCTTAATCCTCTGGTACTTATGGTTCTCATGCAGTGTCAATTCGAGTAGGAGCCTTCCTGTGTGTGAAAAGGTTATTGCCTCTTCCATGTCCTCCTGGAGGGCTCTGCCATGCACATGGGAACCCTTTTCCCCCTCCTTCCCACCCTCCAGATCTCTTGTCTCTTCACTTCCTTTTCTAAAACATGACATTTTATTGTAGTGTAGCCACCCCCCACCCAATCCTAACCGCATGGTTTATATTTTAAAAAAATGCACAGAAATGTACTTACATGGCCGCGTTCCTTCACCTTTCTCAATAGCCGGCAGCGGCGTCTGTGATTGGCTGCCTCTTAGGCTGTTGGTGGATTGCTGATGTGGTGCCTTTATTTATAATTTCTCCGTTTTACTTCTGTGAGATATTGCAATACATTTTAGATCATTGCATTATAAGTAGGTCCCAGCATGGTTTTATTTGTAACAGATCCTGCCATAACAATTTTATTGCCTTCTATGAAGAGGTGAGTTTTAAACTAGATCTTGGGGGGGGGGGGGGGGGTTTTTTTTATATTTTTTAAAATATTTAAGGTGGCTATATTCTAAGTACACAGACTGGGACCTGAATACAGAAGCACAAAGCAGATTCTTCATTCTTGCCAACCATTCGCCACTAGCAAGCGGGTCTGTCGGTAGTGACGTTTAATCCCCCCCTTTTTAAAACCAGAAACTTTGTCCCTGCAGCAACCAATCAGGACTCAGGAGTGTGAAGCATGAGACAGAATGAAGACAATATTGCCACTTGTTGCACTGGTTTGGAAAAAGTTAACTGGGTCTTGTGAAAGTAATCAATGTTAATTAGGTTGGAGTCTCAAAGCAGTAAATTCTAATGTTTGTGTTAAGTGAACGCCCGTTCGGGAAAGTCCAAAAATTTCCATTGGCCGCGCTAGACTCCCTAAGGTTCTTGCAGATCCTGTCTGTCATCTTTCAGAAATCTGTACTGTGTGTACCTAGCTTAAGAAGGAATGGTAGAGAGGTTGTTGAGTGTTGTTCCTTCAAAGGGTCCTGTGGGGGGGTGTCACAGAAGTAATAAGGTGGTGTGGCAGCAGTTCAGTAAGGCCTAGCATAACCCCAGAAGTTGGGGCTGACAAGCATTGGTGGAACAACAATAGTTCAAAGGATGATGATCTTGGATGGCTAAGTGGTTAAGGTGGGCCAACTCTAAGGACACAGGCACAGACATTGCAAGCTGAGAAGCAACATGAGAAGGCACCACTTACCTGGAGGAGTGACTGGAACTTAAAGGGACACTTTCCTTGCAGGACCCTGGCATGGATAGACAGTAAAACCCCATAGGATTTCACAATATCATTCATACTGCTGCATGCATTTCTGTCCATTTAAAAAGCATAAAAACGCAGTACAAGAGCAGTGGATAACAACGCATGCGTTTGTGTTTCTGTTCATTTTTCCTATGGGCTATAGGAAACACGCTGAAGAATAGGAAAATCACCACAAAATCACAGGATCTCTCTCCACAACACTATGTGCTACCTCTCTCTCCAAAAAAAACCTTAAATTTGAAAAATGCGATCAAAAACACATTAAAATGTAACAGACAGAAACACAGAAAAAAACGGACACAACTGGATAATAACGCACACACAAATTATTAGCAACAGGTGCAAAAACTTGTTAAAACATCACTAAATGCACTGTGTTTTTAAGTTGCGTTTTTGTCCGTTCATAGTGTGAACAAGCCCCTTAGTGTTCTGTACTGGGGCCCCTTGTTTTTAATCTGTTTATAAATGACTTAGAAGGGGGCATTGAGAGCAAGGTATCTGTCTTTGCTGATGACACTAAACTATGCAGAGCTTTGGAAACCTAAAATAATGTGCAATTGCAGCTAGATAGATTATCAAAATGGGCAGCTGAATGGCAAGTGATATTCAATGTTGATACATGTAAAGTTTGGGGTTGGGGTTTAACAATCCTTGTGAATATCTAATTGATAAAGATTTGTAGCAAACAATGCCAGGTAGCAATGCCCAGAGCTAACAAGATATTGTCTTGTATAAAGAGCGAAATAGATTCAAGGGAAAAATATATTGTTCCAACTCCAAGGAGGTAAGGCCTCCTTAAGAATATGCAGTGCAGTTTTGGAACCCCATATACAAATGGGACATATTGGAAATGGAAGGAGTTCAGAAGGGGAAACTAAAATAATAAGGGGAATGGAGAGGCTTGACAATGCAGGCAGATTAGACAAATTAGGGCTGTTTGCATTGGAGAAGTGATGTTTGTGTCTTTTATAATATAATATATTAATATTATAAAATTAATATATATTTTAATTATATATTAATGGGTCATCTTTTTGCATTGTTTACTAACAGGTCATTAAAGGGTATCTCCACTTATAAAATTGACTTTTAGGAATCCAGATCTATTGAAGAACGGGAGGTAAAGGAGCTGTACCTTACCTTCCATTCTTCAATAGAACAAACAGGAGCCAGAAGAGAAGGTAAGAAACATACCCACCCGCTCGCTCGCTCCCTCTGCACTTAGTCTGACAGGTCCCGATGGACCTTCTCTTCTATATGCATGCACGATTCAATAAAAGTTCTTATCATTTAAAATGGTGCTAATTACTTAGATGTAAGTAAATGTTAAATAATAACTGATTGGTTGGGGCAATTAGCACCATTTTAAATGATAAGAACTTTTATTGAATCTCCCTGTAAATGTGTTACCAAGTCTATTTGGAGACTGAGGAAGCTCCAATTAGAGCGAAATGCGTAGCTAGTGATGTCAGCAGACATAATCGGAAGGAGTAAGTGTGAAGGCAACATAAGGGTAATGGCACCAAACACACCAGCCAAGGGACTGGACTGTGCGACTTTGATTGCAGGGAAGTGTGCTATCTTCCATGTTTGGACATGGACACAGAAGCTTGGAAGTGTCCAGGGGACCAGGTGTCTACAAGACAGATAAGTCCTAACGTAACCCATAGTGGCGGTGCTATACATTTAGTGCTGGTTTACCATGCCATTTCAGTATTTCCATTGTGTGCACACAGATTCTTGACTTTATTTTTCTTGATCTTCATCTACCATACTACTTGACTATATGTGGAACTTTTACCTAATATCAAGTTTATCTTATCAGGTATAGGTCTTGGGACCCTGGTTCTTATATGTTTAGCTACTATATCTATGATTCTATGTGTTATATGCTTTTTTGTTATATGCTTTTTATGTCTTATTTGGTATAATAAATATGTAGTGGTGGACATTCCCTTTAAATAAATTACTTCTATTTTTGTGTCCTATTGAAAAATAAATATTCACTGTCTGGAAGCCTGACTACCAGGCTTTCCGAGTGCTTCAGCAATATCTTTAATACAGGAAGGCCCAGGGCACAAACCTGGCAGATAAATCTGATTGTGCTGTAGCTCTTTAATGAAAAATATTGGGAGGTAGGAATAATCAATCCTCCTCCCTGCATCAGGTACTTATATTTTTACAGTTTAATTGCCCTTTAAGTAAACACTGATACTGTAAGTGGGGTTTTGTTTTTTATTTATAAATAATTGAACCAAAATATATACTTCAAAATAAACCTGCTTCTAAAAGCCATGCATTGTATACATACTGTTGATCCCTATATCTGCCTTTGTATCAACTGTTTTTACCTCTTTATCCTGTGTGTTCAGGTTTCTGATTTATATTTGTTTGGTGGGATTTCCCCTTTAAAAGCCTTTGCTGTTACATGAGTCCAAGGTTATCTCCCCATGATATACCCCACTGGACGTTTTATCAAAATGACAGTTGTAAATTAAAATTGAAATGTTTTAAAAAAACTAAATACGTGACCTTCTTCCTTTTGTGCAGCACTTAATTCCCCCTAAGTTAACATAAGCTTACTATATTGTCTGACATCAGAAGAAAGACAGCTGCCAAGATAGAGTTTAGCAACAATAAGGCACAGATAACGCCATCGTTCAGAGCCCTTCCATATTCCAGCAAAGTTTTATTCTGAATAAGAATAACTGCCACATATTGCAGCATTTTTAGTTTTTAACTAATAATAATACCCAGACCTGTCTTGCACAAGCAATTTTCTCAGCTATGTCTTTTTGACTGAAAAAGGTCTAAACGTCAAAAGAAATGTCAAACACCCATTAGCCATTACTGAGCAAATCCCACTTTTCAGTTTTATTAACAATTTGCTGGCTGTGGCCTTTTTCTTAGTTCTTCAATATGCAGGCATTTTAATTTTTCACATTCATTTGCAGCCAACTTAAAGTGCTAAATGATTGCAACAAATTTGTAATAGTTTGAAATACAATCCCATCATGAATTCTTGAAGGCTTGATTCACTAACATTTTTTCTAGCCATACTCTAAAGGTCCCAATATGAGTTCATTTGACACTTAATCATCAAATGAATGCAATATTGGGCAGTGCATTTGACTCACCTGCTGATATTCCTATAAGTTCTACAATCTGATCTTTTTGTTTTGTCTTCATTCACACAACCCACCAGACCCAAATACAAACACACAGGAAAGACCACTAGTTTTTACTGTGCATTTTCCATTTATAGCTGGAGAGAAATGTTTCTGGATATGAATCTGTTCATCAGTTCATTGAAATGCACTGTACTGCCATATCTGTTGTATTCAGTTAGATCAACTGGACTTAAAGTTTAGTTCTTGAACTAAACTTTAAGTCCAGTTGATGTAACTGAATATAACAGATATCCCATGACCTGGATGAATGAGAACCTTCACAAGCACACAGTACTGCCCTGCAACTGTATTGAATAAGTTGGAATGCCATAAGGCTTTCCCTATGCAAAATATGTATTGCTGCTTTTCTAAAAACACATGCATTCCAAAAATATTAAGTAAACGAGCCATTTGTGGTTGTCAATAATGTGGTAAGATGACTAAGGTATGATCTGTGTATAGAATCAGAAAAAAACATGTTATACATTCCTGTCCGCCTGCTCTCTAACTTAACTAGAACAGTATTTCTTTTGATTTCTGTGTGCCTTTTAATACTGGCCAGCAAAATCTGAATTTTTGTCATGCCATAAATGAGTATTAGTATGGATTACTTAACCTTACATATAAAGTGATTTAGAATTAATATCTATTAATAACTATTGTCTGAAGTGGCATATCTAATGTATCTATGGGGAATGGCCCAGAAATGGGTTCTTTTACTTATTGGAATGTTCCATTAACACGACTATTTCTTACACAGCACTATGGTATGTTCCCATAATAATGTAACTGGTTTGATAATTAGCTGCAGTTTGCTAAAAATAAGCAATACTAAAACAATTAGTCCTATTAATAAAATAGAGAAAATTCGCCTGGGTGAGTTTTACACTATTTATCATACCTTTTACTAAAAAAGACACCACATGTGTTAGGCTATTTTTAAATAACAAAGATAGGTGTTCAGTGTGTATTAACCAATATTGACACTACTTTGAAAAGCTACCAGGAAGTGTTACCTATTTACCATCATATGTGCTGAACTTAATTTTGACACATTTTCAGCATTATTAGTGCTACATTTTCCCACGTAATTTTCGCCTTTGTTTAAAATTTGCTTTTTAATAACTATGACTAAAAGAAAAGTTGAAAGCTTAAAAAATTGGAGGTAAAGTCTGGAGGAAAAAAAAATTGTGAAAATAATGCCCCTTCATAAATATTTTCCAAGGTTTTTTTTTTTTCATGCCAATGGGACATTTATTTCCCAGTATACAGGGTTTTTAACACAACAATAAAAACATGTTTTCTCATGATCGTTTCCCTTTAAATGAAGTTAAAATAAGTCTTAATACTCTTCATCTGCCAACCTAGCAATTTTCTGTCAAAAAGAGAGTTAACATAGACCGTATTAACACTTAAAAAGTGTCAGTTAAGAAGGCTGTTTGACATCTTGCATCATTCTGATAGCTGTGTAGTTTTCATCTTTATGACATATGATTTTTAGTCTTCTGTGTCTGAAGCTTTACCATTCTAACTAACAATACTGCAAATAGAATTAAACTGAACATTTCAATCATTATATATTATTATAGAATGCCCAAAGGTTAAATGCTAAAGAATGAAAAGTGTAGCATAGGCATTTGATTTTTGGTAGATTTTCGTCCTTCAATTCTATTGAATATTCGATTAAACAAGGGAACAGTATTGAAAAGGCAAAATAAATGAATGAAATAAAAATCTTTATGAAATCTAAACCTCTATTTATTAGAAATGACAAAACCACTCACTGAAATTCCACTGGTAAAAGGTATTGAACAGAGGAATTAATAAATATGTTTTACATATTAGCCTTACTTACAGCAAAAATGATTGCATGGAAACTTGAAAATGTTATAGGGAACATATACCAATGGATAAAAGCCAGTTTAAATATCCTATGCATATATTCATCAGTATGGTTGCAGAGAGTGGCACTTCAAGGAGAAACGTCAACTGAAACAAAGTGCCTCTCGTGCTGCCCATGCCCTCACTCTGTCCATAAGACAATCTTTTTTAACTTGCCTCATGGACAGGGCACCACTGGGCGGAGAAGCTCTCCAATCCTTACACCAAGGGGTAATAAAGCAAAATAGAGAATCACACATCAAGTAACTAGATCATTTTTTACAACCAAACATCAGTATCACAATGTTTCAGGTTTTTTTCCCCTCATTTTTGTTAATCAAAAATAACATTCTTACTAATAAACTGTTCCTGGTGTATTTACACTATCTCAGGTTTAAAGTGTGAAATATTATAAGCACTAGAATACAGTGTCAAATAAGATGTATGGAAATACCTATCAATACAAATGTAACAAAAATAACATTTACTGCAGTCAGTGTGTGATTCTCCATTTTGCTTTCGAATTGGAACATATACCGATGGTCAATACAACCACCACACCCACCCATTGTTCAGGGTTGGCCTCCTTCTCCACTTTGGCCCCCTCTTTAAACAGGAAATAAATGGTGGGTGCAGTGGGCACAGTGGGTGTATGGTGCCCCCCCCTCAAACACACACAATTCATTTTAAATTTTAAACAATTTAAATTTTGGTGTGCAGAAAAGCTCTGCACACCCCTACTAGCTATGTTAACAATGAATGTCTAGTTTATCTTTTGGGTGGATTTAAACAGGGAACAGTGGCATTTGTGTGGGTTTAGCAAAAGTCAGTCCAGAACAGTTTGTACAAATGATTTAATATCAAAATTTAGGCAGATCTCCCAACTCAGGGTTTTTGGGACCTTTCAGTGTTTTTGTCCCTTTTCGAGCATAATCAGCCATAGTATTTAAATCCCATTTCCAAAACAAAATAAATAAAGACCTGTACAATTAACATCATAATGATTCCCTGATACTAGTTACTTTAGATGTCTCCAGCCTCTACACAATACACATCCATGCCTCATTTGGTAGGAGACGACTTTTGGTCCGGCGACAGATGTAGTCTAATATACAGATTGGGTTTTTGTATCTCTCTCTCTCTCTCTCTCTCTCTCTATATATATAATATATATATATATATATAATATATGTGTAATGGTCACAGGCACTCTCTCCCCACCACCCTTTATTTCACCACCTGGGTGCTGTTGTGCAGATAGATAAGTTTGTAAATTCCATGCACTCTCAGGATTCTTCATCCAAATATTTTATTTAATACATCACTGTGTAGGCAACGCTTTGGTACCTTTCTAGGTCCCTTGAGGCTTGAGAAAGCTTCTTTACTTGCAGCTTCTTTATTCAAGTATTCAAGTTAGCACATGTGAGATCTTCTCACATGTGCTAACTTGAATAAAGAAGCTGCAATTAAAAATCCTGTGTGCGGTGTGGAACTGGTTTACTCTATATGGCCACAAGCTTCTAGTACAGAACATACCATCATTTGTTAAAGACACTTTACACTTTTTGGAAAAATTTAACTTATTAGATATATCTGATTGGGGGGATGTCATCCTTGTGATGCTGGACATGTCAGCACTGTACACGTCCATACCTCACGAGGTTGGGATCCGTGCTACATATAGGCTGTTAGAAAAGGGAGGCAAATATGGTATGGAAGAACTTGAGTTTGACAAGGATTTCTATATCCAATGTAGGGGCACTGTAATGGGATCTAGCATCACCCCGTCATATGCCAATGCTTCCATTGGCTGGATGAGGAACGTGTCTATGTATTACCATCCTTCACCAGGCATTGTTTGGCCTGGGGGAGATACATAGACAATGTCTTCCTCGTATGGTGGGGCGACGTTGCATCCCTGCAGTCCTGTTATGACCAATTGGGTAAGGTACACCCAAATATAGGTTTTTTCCATGAATTTCAGTAAACAGGAAATATGTTATCTTGATGTGTTCGTAAAGGTTGGAAAAGAACTGACAACCTAACTGTACTCGAAGCCGACCGATCAGAATCACCTGTTGTTATATGGAAGCTTCCATCCAGCTCATGTTTTGAAGGCGATTCCGGTTGGTCAGTTTTCTAGGGTGCAGCGGATTGTCAGCAATCCCCAAGTCAAGGAGAGTCAGATGAAAGAGATGTATACAAAATTAATAGAGAGGAGATACCCTAAACCCATCTTGGATAGGGCTTTAAAAAGGGTTGGTGAAAGTGCAGAAGGGAGAAGGAATATACATCCTAAGCCAAGGAAGATACCTTTAGTTTTGAATTATGCAGTTGGTACTGGCCAGTGTTGGTGAGAGGATATCCAGAAATTGAGGAGTATTCACAGCCCCTCCAAATTCTTTAATGAAGGGGAACCACGGTAGGTAGCACTTTGGTACGGTCTACCTATAAAAAAAGATCAGACCAGGGTAGGGAAACATTTTTGGGATCACAACAAAGAGGAATGTATCCATGTTTAAGATGTGTGCAGTGCAAATATGTACAGAAAAGTGATTGCTTCAAACATCCCACGACTGGAAAAGTATACCCCATTCAGGGGCTACTTTACCTGTGACACCAGGTACGTTATATACGTGCTCTGGTGCCCATGTGGGCTACTATATGTGGGGGAAACTATCCAATACATCAAATCTCGCATCTCTCATATATCAAAACTCATGATGTGAAATTACCGGTGCCGAAACATTTTGTGGAGGCTAACCATAGTGAGAATGATCTGAAGTTTATGGTGCTGGAGTCTGTTCCTATACTGGAGAGAGGAGGCAACAGGGTTGCTCTTTTGCAGAGGCGCGAGGTTTGGTGGATTGGACATTTGAACACTCTTTATCCCAAAGGTTTAAATAGGGATTACAATTTGCATCTATTTATATGAATTGAGGGTGAGGGGACACAATGTCTGTCTTTTTTGAAGAAATCTGTTCTTATAGGTTATGGAATTGGAGGGGGTTGCAATGCCTATGTGATTATATGTAAATTAAAGATCCATGAGGTCACTTCCTGTTAGAGAAGGTAAAAGGGGAGGAGGCTGAGTGGAACATGTGATTGTTTTTTTGTCCTGCTTGAGAAAGGGGATATTGTATATCCTCGAAACGTCGCATTGTATATGTGGACAATAAATTGAAGCAAATTTGAAAAAGATATTCTGTGTGCGGTACTATCTTCTATGTAATATATATATATATTATTATATATATATATAATATATATATCTAGTATAACCAAGCGGAGCGGCACTCCTTTTTCCAGACACACACATATATATATATATATATATTCCACACACACAAACATATATAGCCACAAACATATATTGTGCTGATTACCAAATATAATAAAAAAAAGACATAGTAGAGGGAAGGAGAATTCTTACGTTATTTTCCTGTAGGAATGTAATGTTACAGCTTTAAGTCTTAGTGTAGCATTTGCAGCAAGTCATTATAGTTAGATTGTTTCAATGGAAAAGGTATACACGCACAGATACCCTCTCCTCTATATTTTATAATATCTGCAATTTGGGAAGAAAAAACCCTGGAAGAGATATACAATTATTCCACAGCTACAGTAGCAATTGTACATGTACCAGCATCCAATTACTCACTCTGTTTGAAAGCCGGCAGTTATGGAAATAAGTACAGAATCTGCTACCTGACTTAACAGAGACCTAGTTTAAATTTGTGCTCTCTGCAAATGTATTATTCTGTAATGTCATTTTACATATGACTTTATACCATTAAGAAAAAAGACAGTGTACGGTATAGGCACCCTGTTTAACCATTTTATACAAAGTTTCAAAAAAATTAAATAACAAAAAAAAAAAACTGTTCATCACATATTGATGCAAAAATGTGAAGTATATTTAGGAATATATTTATTTAAACACAAATGCAATGTATATTTGACCCCTTCCCATCTGCTATTCTCCCTACTACTGAGTGCTGAGATACAGTAATGGCCTGACCTGAAAAATTGAGCCACATCCCTTGCTGTATTTTTGGAATCACATACAAAGACAAAGGATAGATCATTTTAAGAATCTACCTCTGGTCTTTAAGTCATGCAAAATGTGTTGCTGCCTAAAGATTATCTATAAAGGAGAAATAAATTGAATTTATTTTCATTCTAATGTGAAAGCTTTTCTTCCCAGAACCCCAGCACATTGTAAGATACTTCTCTAGTTACACGAATTAAGAAGGGACGGTGACTGCTCCCACTTAAAGGGGTATAATAACATCTTTATTGAAAAATAACCCATCAAGCTACATGTATAAAAAACAGCCTCCCCCCGTGAAACGTGTCAGACTCCTATGTGCTGTTTCATATACGTGTAGCCTGATGGTTTATTTTTCAATAAAGATGTTATTATATCCCTTTAATTCGGAGCGGTCGCCATCCATTCTTAATTCATGTGGATGTGAGTGTTGACAGGTAGCTGGCCCTGTCTATGGACTTGGGTGTACCAACATGCCAGGGGTTTCATGCTGTAGACCAGTGTCTGATGGTGGAAGGATGGACGTGCTCCCACACACACGATCTTTCTACTTGTTATTAATTTGGTACTTCTCTAGTTAGTAGATGCTGTTACTTTGAAGGCATCCATGTTGTAGCCAGTACAATTGACAGCCCATGTAGCCTTCAAAGAGCCTTGTGAGTATGTGCACCTAGTGGGCCACGCCTCCTGACCCCAGTATTCACTGTCTCTATGCACAGCCAAGTAGATTCAAATACACTAACACTAGCATCTTCCCTTTCCACTATGCAATACCATATGTAAATGCAATTACATCCAGTACTGTATTATGGGATCGCTGAAAGGTAAGAGGCTGGTATTAGCGGGGCATTAAAGACTCCACTCCAATATAGAAGTTCCTGATAAGACTTTGAATGCAGCTTATTACTAGAGACAATTTTGTCGGATCTGTTGATTTTTGAAACCGGCTTATTACCCTGCAGTTTATTTTCCAGCCAGCATGCATTGTTGACAGAACAATATAAAATAGTCAACTGCCTTTACTGAAATTTTGTTTTTGCTTGTGTTTCTATCAAAATGTCAAGTTAATTTTTTTTGTATGAAAATGAAAGGTATATATATAATTGTTGGGGAGAGGAGAATTTAAATAAGTTTGCAAAAAAACTTCTGTCAGAGAGAAGGAGGATCTCTGAGCTATAACATGATAAGCTGCCAGCTTCTAGGAAGCAAGGCTGCAGCTTCCTGTGAAGTGTACACCATACATTTATAGCATGGTGTCACCCAGCTAATGTATATTAAGGAAGCTGTCCCCTAGTTACTAAAGGTAATTTCATAAATTACCCAGCAACTACTGCAAAGGGAGACGTGGGACAGCTTGTATCTTTGTGAGTGTGCTCTGTTCATTGGGACAGTGTTGTCTGGAGACTTTAGTTCCACTTTAACAGGACTAATCCCCAAAATATGGAGTGATTTCTCACTTCCAGCATTCCTGAAAAGTGGGAAAAAAGAACCACTTCATTGATGGCAAAGTTTTTAGTCCCACATCTTTAAAACATACAGTTGGAAATTGAATTATTCATAAAATACCAATTTAAATGAGTAATCTGTTACCAAAAAGCAACAATAAAGGTTTAAGGAAAAACATCTTTAAAGCTTATTCACCTTTGATTGACAGAAAATCCCATATTTGAGGGCTACTAACAGGCTGTGAAAAATCAGCACTTTTTAGAAGTAACTTTTTGGTTTTAATTATTTTGACCTAATTGTTTAAAGAAAGTCCCTTGTCTTACCTTTAAAACATTCACCATTAAGTGTTCTGGCAGCAAGGGCATTGGTAGGTTCCTTCCTCCCACTGTTAAGTCTGCTTTGCCCTAAGGGTACATACTGGGAAATAATAAAGAGAGAGCATGTCCAACACTCACATAAAATGTATCTTCCCTACCACTGGAAACCCCAAGACCCCAATAGTTAATTTCCTGATCAGCATTACTGAAGGAAGATCTGCTGACTTCTTTTTCCTCTTGAACTTGTACAAGCTTGTTAAAGATGTGAACATGTGCTAAGAAGTCAGCTCGGTCAGCAGCAGTCAGTCATTGAGATTTTTTTTGTCATCGATTTTATGCATCTTGGCCATGATTGATTTCTGCTCCTGAAGAAGATGGAGGACTGGTTTAGGGTATAGTAATGCTGGACATGCATGGTCGGAATTCCCAGAAGGCCAACTAGACCATGGCCTAGGATCTATAAGTGCAGCATGTCTAAAGTCCTCCGTTTTTACTAAAACATGCATTGCTTACTGCAGTAATTGCAGAGAATAAATGTATCTCTTAAATGTACCTTCAAATCTGGGCAGTCAACAAAGAAAAGGCAGAGGGGTAAAATGTAACAACTGGTAAAGGTTGAAACAAAAGAAACTAATCTTCCAACAGGTTACACTGTTGCCTCCTAATGTAGGGATAAGGAAAGTAGTGAATGGACCTGCCTTGTGCTTCACCGTTGCAGTACTTTATAGTGGGGACTTGTTTATTGCATGGGGACATGATTAATTGATTTTAATACAATACTCTATAGTAGGTTATTTAATTTGGTCTGAACTATAAAATTCAATTTTGAATAAATATTACACCTCTTCTGTAATCCCCAGAGTCCCCGGGTAAACCTTCAGCACCTTTACCCCAGGAGAGGCCAGAGAAAGGTCAGAGGCCTGTGACAGAAGAGAACCACCAGCAGGAAATAAAAGGAGGGACAGGGGAGTTGGAGCAGAACCATGAACTAGTCAGGCAGTACAGGAAAGCATTAAAGTGGAGACTGGAATAAAGAAAAAGCCAACAGCAGCAAGGACAAGCCTAAAGCTATAACGTGCAAAGAAGGAGTGCAGGAGCAAGTTTAATATAGGAAGACCAAAGGGAGAGAAGTAAGCAAGGAGACAGGGCCAGGCTAGGAGCAAACACTATTTTAAATTGACTGGATTTCCCTCCGTCCAATCTGCTACCTGAAGAAATGGAGGGCATAAGAAGGAGTGGCCACGTGCCTTCGCGAGGGAAGAAGTCGGCACACTGGGAACAGGAACAAAAGAATCATCATGGGTTTTGTCTCCTAACAAGTTGATTGTTGTGGGGCTGCAGTGCTCACTATTAAATAGAATCTGTTTTTCAGTGGTGGTGGGGTGGGGGGTTGTTACTAGCAAATACCATTAAAGTAACGATGGACGGCGCTGGACACTAATATTGTACTGTGTGCCATTCAACTAATCATTCAACCAACTTTAGGACAAACCTGGCCTTTAGACATTAGGTCCTAATCCCATATAAACTGCACTATACAAATACATAAGGTACTTACAGGGAAATGCATTGCTGGCTCCAATGCTAAATACTTTCTCAAAAGACACAATAATGGAAGCTTTTTAAAACCAACTAATGGATGGCTTTTTGGTCACACAAGTTTTATAGCAAATAGCCTTCTACCTCATGCCATCAGACTGTACTAAGAAAGAAGCAAGTGGCAGTGACCAATAGCAGTCCCGGCAAACCTAATGTCTAGAATTAACAGACCAGGGATTGGAGGACATTCTTAATAAAATGATATTAGTGCAGCTGGACTGATTTTGCTGTACATTTTAGGCTATTTTCACACGAACGGTATTGGAGCATTTTCTGAGCAAAAACAGATGTTTGCTGTACGTGTAGCGTTTTGTCCATGGTGACTATTAAAAAATGCCTGGTACATGCTAAGAAAATGTTACCTGGGCATAAAATCATTAATCCTGCCCTGCAGGTATGCAATTATTGTGGCTTGGGATTTTCACTGTTACAAAATTTTCATGATTGTATGCCATATAATAATTTCCATATTGTTACAGATCATAAGCGATGAAGTAGGTGATTTTTTTTATTGATACAAGCCTCAACAACCTTGAATCTTAATTGCTTAAGCAGTATATGACAGAGGAATGTGATCTGTACTTACTAATAATGCATGTCGGTGGTTATCCTATTATCAGAGAACAAAGAAAGCTTGCAGGTCATAGATTCTTGTAAACACCATTATTCATCTGTAGCAAAAGTGTCAACCATTAAACTATTAAGAGAAATATAATGGTAATACCATGCTATCCATTATTGGATAAAACATGTACAAATTATAATATACGCACTGTTGAAGGGCAGCTACACTAAAAAAATAGACCTTTTACCTTAAAAGAGAACTAAAGTCACCACACAAAACTGTCCAAATATACAGAACAAGCTGTATCTCACCCTTCCCTCTGCTATGGCTTCTGGGTTATTTGTGAAATTAATCTGTGGGTTCAGCTCCCATAATCAACCAGGCTGAGTGTGCACAGGAAGATGCAGTCTTACATAGTAGCATAGTACATAGTAATTGAAGTTGAATAAAGACATACGCCCATACGCAAAAGCAGCCGCGTCCGATAGTTACAGCGACCGATCCTGCGGTCCATAGAGGACCGGACGAGGTTTTCCACCATGTCCGATCGTCCTTTCGTCTGATTCGGACGAACGGTCGGTCGGACATGGGAGCATTTGGATGCAATAATTTCGGTCCGATAGACCGATACACTGAACTATCGGTCGATCGGACCGAAATATCTCATCGTGTGTACCCAGCTTTAGTCGTAAGATTCAGAAGTTCAAATTCAAGGGGTATTGCTTGACAATAAAAAAATAAGGAGAAGGCATTCAAAGTATTTTATACTTTTTTAGAAAGAATACATTTTACATTTTTTTATTAATAATTTGAACATATTTCATAATAAAAACAGATAAAATAAAATGCATACAAAAAAAATCCTCTATCTTATTTAATTATATATCTGCAGGCTGTCAAAAACAAATTTCCACACAAAAACTACAAAATTTCTCTGATGAAACCAGGTTGCAACAGTCAAATTTTTGGTAGTTATTTGTGAAAATTCCATCATGATTTTGACTTGTATGATATCGACCATAGAATAAGGTAAATAAACAAATTTAAGACATTTGCATTATCGCCATCCTCCGTAACTAACTAATCCCAATTAATTAATGGTGCCACATTTTCAGTCCTCATCTTCTTACTATTAATATACTTAAAAGATTTTTTACGCTTAGTGATGCTTTCAACTATCCTAACTTCATTATTAATTTTAGCTAGTTTGATTGCTTTCTTACACTCCTTGTTACAGTTTTAATAATCTGTACGGACCTTTTCCGTTCCCTCTGACTTAAAGGTTTTAAAAGCCTTTTTCTTCCTTTCCTATTGCCTCTTTACGTCAGAATTCAGCCACATGGGCTTGGATTTTATTTTTTTTACATTTATTTCCCAAGGGTATAAAAAATGTAGATAAATTTAAACACAGTTCACTTCTGTTCAGTACCTTTACCTGATAATACCTTATTCCAGTTGACATTCGGAAGAGCTACTTCTAACCTGGGAAAATTTGCTTTCCTGAAATTGAAAGTCTTTGTTAACCCAGTGCACTTTTCCTTTCGATAACATACTCCATACGATACAATTTCATGGTCACTATTCCCTAAGCCTCCAGTTACCTTTATATCTATAATACGCTCCATGATATTAGATATTACCAGATCCAACAGAGCTTCTTTTCTAGCAGGAACTTCAACCACCTGTGAGAGAAAATTATCCTGCAGCAAATTCAGGAACTCGTCACCTTTTTCTGTGTTGGCAGTTCCATTACACCAATCAATGTCAGGGTAATTAAAGTCCCCCATAATGAGCACACTCCCCAAACTTGCAGCCCTTGCCAACTGCATATGAAACTTACACTTTCTCCCTGTTAGCATTTGGCGGCTTATAGCAGACACCAACAATGGCATTACCCCCTTTCCTGTTGCCTAATTCCACCCATATTGCCTCCGCTTTAACATCTATATCGCCAGTTATCTCTTTGGCTTCAGTTCCTTAATTAACATAAGCACATACTCCTCCCCCTTCCCTTTTTTCTCTGTCCTGCCTAAACAAGGCATATCCTTCTAAATGTACAGCCCAGTCATGAGAACCACGTTTCTGCTATACCTATTACATCATACTTTTCATTTAACAACATTATTTTAGTGAACAATTTACATTAAATAAAGTAATAGGACTGAAGTTTGCTGTTATGCTGGGGTCAGTAGGTAAATAGAGATCATGAGCAAACAAGGAACTGCGTGAGTGAAACCAACAGCAAAAGGATTGTTTGATAGATGTTTCGTTCTAGTAGACTAATTGACTTTAGGTGAGAGATGTAATGAGTCATGCCATGCTAGTGGAATACAGCTCCTTACCTGTTTTGGAATTGATTTATCACCTCTGGTAGGAAGATTTACACAGGTCTTTAGACATTAGATAGATTAGGCTGTCATCTATGGATGAACGACATTTTACAAGCAACTCTTCTTACCTTGCAATGTTCCCATCTGGCCATTAATTTTGCAATCACAAGTCAATTTTAAAAAAGAACATGCTAGGTGCTGCTTACAGAGCTTTGCTCACCCGGTGTTTTGATCTGGCCCTCTGCTTGAAGGAAATGGCAGCCAATCTGTAATGATTACCTGTAGGACAGGCGAAGTCAGGACCAACGAGGAAATCGGCACCACCAGCACGGCAAGCCACAGGAATCAGCTCACAGATATAGATAGCAGAATAAAGTCCAGGGAAAATAGAATTATCCAGGCACAAAGTTCACAGGCAAGGGTAATGGGGAAACAGGAGAGGCACGACAGGAATCCAATAGGTACAAATCGAATCAGGGAACCCAGCACGGCTGAACAGGCAAGCGATGCTATTTTCGGGCATCTGCCTGCAGTTTCCGGCTCTTTTTGAATCTTCGCGCCGCCGGGCGCACTTCCGTGACGTCACTTACGTCACGCAACGTGCCGTCGCACCCTTGTGACGTCACGCGCATGGCGCGCTGACGTCGGTGCGACGGGAGACTGGGCGCCGCCATCTTGGAGGGACCGGAGCGACGGAGAAGGTAAGTATGTCTCCTTACACAATCACAGATGCAGCCAAGCGCAGATGTGGCTTCTGGCAGTGCAGAACACCGGGGGGAACGAAGTTCTGAAGGTACATTACTGGTTCATTTTTTTGCAAACAAACACGGCGGTTGGAGGTGACATAGGGTCCCCTACACTACAGAAAAAGGATTAAAAGGTAGGGCACCAGGCAGCAAACACAGATCCAGAGGAAGGGAGGGGGGGGGGGCTCCAGTAGGCAAGCCAAACACCTTTCAGAGGAAAGGTAAAAGGCAGAAACCTTTTCACTCACAGACAGGCTCCTACTCTTCACTTTCTGGGACTTTGGCTAGACATTGCAGGAGAACCATTTGGAGCAGAGGAGTAAAATAAGAATTTTTGAACACTACGCAGTGGGACTTGCAGTGGGGAAAATTTTAGTTTTGTGGTGGACATACCCTTTAAAGCATTTTTCATAGCTTTAAATAAAAATCAAAATTTTATGAAAAGGCGGAGATAACGGTGACGGAAAAAAAACCAAACCTTAATAAATATGCCCCTAAGTAACATATGAAATAACTTTATTGTTGGCATAAATTTAATAAAAATTAAGTATGCTGTACTTTATTTTATTGTATTTTTAATGGTTAAAGGAGGAGCAGTAAAGGACACATCTGTTTGAGAGAATCACTACAGGAAGGGTAAAGATGGGATTCACTAAGCGCAGCGTAACATGCCTTTGAGTGAGAACATTAATACGTTAGAAATGCAGACATGATTTTGTGTTTCTTCACTAACCTCAACAAGACCTTATCCTAAAAGTTTCTTTTTTGGAGTGGACATGCCATTTAAAGTCACATTTACCATTGGTACATGACTTTAAGATGAAAAAAGATGTTTACGGCTCTCTGTAGTTTATAGGAACGTTATAAATATTTCTGTCACATTTAAACCCCACACCTTTAGTTGAAAGATGCTAGTTAAGGCCAGAGTTTCAGATAATTATTTTGGCGCGTTCCTCTTCTTCGGATGAGCCATAAATGACTTAAAACAAAGCACTGGTTTAGCTATATTAAAATGAATGATTAATTTGATTCAAAACTAAATAAAAAGTTTTTTTTTTGTTCAATAAGAGATTTATTTAATTTATCCCTTATTTATTATATTGGATTTATATTCTTATGTCAAAATTTTCATTAAAATGTATTATTCTTATGCACCAAAATTATGGCAAAAACAACAGATAGTCTTTGACCTAAATGTTGCACACATTGCTCTCAAGCAGCCCCACCTTACAGCATGCAGACAAATATTGTTATGGTTTTATCTGCTCGATCTTGAACCGTTTATTAGCCCTCCACAGAACCCTGATATTAAGCTGCTCTTTGAGTCTTATCTAGGCATAATGTGCTGTTCATTTGAAAGGCTGGAACTGTGAAGAAGATGCAGAGGGTGTAATCACAGCCATTATAGAGAGCCATCACTGTAGCCAAACCTACACTTTCCAAAGTCAGCACAAGGCAAAGAGATGAAAAGCAACTGCTAGAATCTAGTACTAGTGCTAAGTGTGTAATAAACGTCAGAGAAATACAAAAAATAACATTTTCCTAAAAGGACTTGAATTGCCGTTTTAGAAAAAGTGTTCTGGTGTTTTCATTTTTAACTAAATATGTTTAAAAAGTTTGCTCTATTTTATTAGAGGCTGAAATATGTAAAGCATGGAAAATGTTACCCTTCGGGAGAATATATTAAAATCAGAACGTGACTACATGGATCTATCTATTGTACTTTTAAGATAACATATGATAATTCTGTTATCACTTCAGGTATAAAATAGATAAATCGTATTAACCCTACAAAAATTTTAGATTAGGTTCACAAACAATGAACAAAAAAGGGTTGTAGAACCACTCCTTAGGCTAAATTATTATTACATTTTGCGGAAGTGCTAGGGATCTGGTCAAACATTTCTACAAACATAGAAAAGATAATCAATGCACATTCCTAGGCCCCATACAATATCATATTATCTGCACACTGGCATACATTATAAACAAAGGGGTTTTAGTATACATTACTGTGAACACATGAATGAAAAGCCTTCCAACCACGTCAAGGTAACCCCAGTCTGGAAGGTCCTAACTTCTAACCTTTTTTAATTTCTTTTACTTCAATTATGATTAGCAGATTTTTGCATTTCTCATTCTTACAGACTGGATCAATATAACAGGCTTTCTCCCTTCCCCCCAGCCCTTTGGCTTTTTAAACTGAGGGAAGAGGCTATAGATCCAGTGCTTTATATTATATTATAGGAGCTCCCATTAAAGGGGAGTGTTGGGGTGCTATTACAACATGGAAGCTTGACCATGCTTCCTAATAAATACATACAATAGAAGGGTTCTGGAAGCACTCCTTAGGCTAAATTATAACTACATTTTGCGGAGGTGCTACTGATATGTTCACACATTAAAAGGGTTTCATTTAGTTTAACTGAAACATATCTTGCTCTTGGACCTGTGTTTGTGAAAATATGGGAACTAGATATATCTGTGGTATTCAGTTAAGCCGTGTACACACCACTCAATCCTTTATCCCAATAGACAGTTCGCCACTGGGGGTACATGATTTTGATGATCAAATGTGTGGTAAGGTGCTTTGTACTGGGTAATTTTAATGGGAAATGGGTGCGTTGAGGTGAGCATAGTTGTCCATTAGGATATTATTCTCATAATCGTGATTGGAAATTTAATCTCAATTCTTTCCTGTATGTGGATGAGAGAAAGTAAAGCAAGGGGTCATAAACTGATAAGAAAGACATTTGCTACAGTTATATGACCCTCCTTTATGTTTAGATAACCATGTTGGTTTAATATTATTGAAAAGAATGGGATTGCTTTTAACTAATAAATCTCTCAAGTTTTTCCCTCTACGGTAACTCATTGTTGGTTGATGTGGGGTACATTTAGCCAATTTATGATCAGACCGTACAATGTCCCAATCTTTCCATATATTTTTAATAATGGCCCGTAACACAGGATTATAATCAATAATACACACAAATGTTTTTGATAGACTGATTAGTGATATTGTTCGGTTTACCAAAAAAATCAATGATCAGGCAAATCTTCAGTCTACCTCATTTCAAGCTAAAATCTACGTAAAGTGCAAGTGCAACTTGGGGAACTTTGATTGGTTCTTCTGATCAGATTTTCTAATCATTATGGCTAGCTTTAGTTTTGAACTGTCCACACATACCAACTGTCACTATTCCAGCTACAGCAAAACTGCTCACAGCAGAAGAGTTTATAATAATAAGGCACTTGAATGGCACCTGAAATGTAAGATGTTTCAGACTGGATATCTAAGATTAATAAGAAAAAAATGGTACAGTGGTGGTTGAGAAAATTACAGTTTCCAGTTATGGGAAATTAGAAACGAAACAAAAAAAAAAACCCATTTAAGAATAGGATCTATTTACATTTAAGCTACATTCCCACCACAGAATGCAAAATGCAAAAGTAAAAAACCCACAACAAATTTCAGTGAGATGTAATGTGTTTCTGCTATGCATTTTTTTTATTTATGTTTTTATGCATTTTAGTGCCTTTGTATGCAGTGCATTTTAGTGCCTTTGTATGCAGTGCATTTTAGTGCCTTTGTATGCAGTGCATTTTAGTGCCTTTTTATGCAGTGCATGTTAGTGCCTTTGTATGCAGTGCATGTTAGTGCCTGTGTATGCAGTGCATGTTAGTGCCTGTGTATGCAGTGCATGTTAGTGCCTTTGTATGCAGTGCATTTTAGTGCCTTTGTATGCAGTGCATGTTAGTGCCTTTGTATGCAGTGCATGTTAGTGCCTTTGTATGCAGTGCATTTTAGTGCCTTTGTATGCAGTGCATGTTAGTGCCTTTGTATGCAGTGCATGTTAGTGCCTGTGTATGCAGTGCATGTTAGTGCCTTTTTAAGTTATATGGCAAAAAAATGGACGCAACTGCACATGTGTTTTATGCAGTTTTGAGCATTTTTTTTCTTCATAGACCTTCATTAGGTGCACTATCACACCAAAATCTAGCAAGCAGTGTGTTAGCAAAACGTTACTAATATGAAATTCCTGTAATAAAGTGTGATAAAACACTTCTAGTGTGAGACAGTCCACCACCAGTGAGTAGTTATGCTCTTTAGTCTGGAAGCTACAGAAAACATTAGGTACTTTTTTAGCTGCTATTAAGTATCTGTTTGAGCTATTAGATTGACTGTCTACCCTGGCTTTATTACATATATTAAAAACATAAAATAATATGTGAAGATTAACCCAAAGCCACTTTAATTTAATATCCATTTTGCAGCTGAGCGTAAATCCCAAAGGAGAATTAGTTAGCACGACTTTAACTCCTTCAAACTGTGCAGCGGCTCTGGGTAAAGGAGCCCCTATGGATGTAAGGTGACAGTTCCAAATAACTGAACTGGCAGAATGCAGTTTTATGTTAATTCAGTGTTACTTAAATTAACTTAGTGGAATAGGTTTCATTAAAAATGTCTATTTTGTCTGTGAAAAAGATGTTTAACAAACACTACAGCAATATTTCAAACGAGACAATAGGAATATTGATCTGAGTCAGGAAACAACAGAGCTATGGATCCAGGGAAAAACCAACAAAGAGATTGGGAACAGAACTATACAATGTATATATTGAATCAGGATCTCAATCTGTAAAGCAATAAAAAAGAGGATACATTTCAGTTTATAGTGAAAAGATTAAGCAGTAATCTCCATACATGACACAGGACTGATTATAGCAGCACATAGTTAGTGTTTCCATCTATTGCTCCAAAGAAAATTGCAAATTAACATGGGACTTATCACATGGGCTGTTCCAAAAATTATTTGAGGGAAGGGAGGAATTAGGGTGGGGGAGCCAATTAGGGGGTTGGGAGCCAAGGAGGTCCCATCTTGTTTTTTTACTATGACAGATATAATCTACTCCCTGAAAACCAAAGTGGCTGAAGCATGAATAGGGCCCCCCCTGGGGGGCCCAGTGATTCCTAGTTACATCACTGGAAATAGCAAATAGTAAATGTGTTGGGAAGGCAAACACAATTTTCTATGGCTTTCCATGGCCTGTAAATGTAAAACTTAAAACAATGCCTGGCATATACATAATCCTGTATGGTACCACTATAGAGAAATTAGATTCAACTGATCGAGCAGTGTGTAACATATGGCAATAAATGTGCTAACATCTAGAGAATGTTTGTGAAAAGTTACCATGCATCTTTTTATATATTTATTTATATATATTTTATTTAATTGTGGATCTATCAGAAGAAAAATGAACAAGGATTTTGTCCATATTCATGTCCCTCTACCTAGTACAGGTACAAATTTCAGAATTTCCCCTGGAATTCCACTAGCATGACTGTCTAACAGAACTTTCAATCCAGGACAAACTAATGGAGTTTCAGTCAACAATATACCTGTGTCTATGGCCTGTTGCATTGGGATACTATGAGATGTAGTAGTAGGTCATTAAAAAATAATAATAAAATAATTACATATGGATATAGTAGGCAAACTGTGGCCAAAAATTCACAACTTAGAGGTAAATGATGATTGCTATCTCATGACTTGTGATGTGCAATCCTTGTACACTAACATAAGTCATGACAGAGGTCTAGAAGCGATGAAGTTTTTTTTTTGGCACAGCCAGTATAGTAGGCATGCAGAGGCAGGATTTTATACTCAGTCTCCTTGACTATGTGTTACACCACAGTTATTTTATGTCCGATGGCACCTACTATAGGCAGATAAAGGGTAATGCCAGGGGTGCCAAATGTGCTCCCTCTTACGCCAACCTGTTTCTGGGTTGGTGGGAGAGGGAGCACGTTTTTATTGACACAATGGAACTATATAAGAAGCATGTACAACTTTGGCTACGTTTCATAGATGACATCTTCGTATTGTGGCATGGAGATAAAGACCTCTTAGTGGAATTTGTTGAACACTCAACAAAAACCACATGAATATCTATCTGATAAAGGAGATCTCTAAAAAGAAAGTGACGTTTCTGGATGTCACAGTTGAAAAACGTAATAATAAACTTACCATCACCCTGTACAGGAAAGCTACCTAAATGAACTCTCTTCTCCATTTTAACAACGCACACCCTCAGGAGCTGCTCCACGGGATTCCCAAGGGGCAGGTCTTGAGGGTGAGGAGAAACTGTACGGAGGATGAAACTTATGTTAAGGAATCTCTAGACTTAGAGAAGCGATTTCGCAAAACGGGATACCCACAGAGTCTCCTTAGGAAATCTAGATTGGTGCTATGAGACAGACGCAGATGAGTTTACTCACACATAGACACAGAGAAGACAAACCCACGGTAAGGTTTATTACAACTTATAACCAGGAATGGGCATCCTTAAGACAGATACTGGAGAGAAACTGGCACATGTTGTTGGCAGATTCTAATATTGCTTGTTTCATTTCAGATAAACCACAGCTGACTGCTCAAAGGGGACAGAATTTGTCTGATATTCTGACACGTAGCCACTTTACCAGAAAGGGTGTTACGACTGGCACTGGTATAAGATTAATAGGTACCTACCCATGTGGGGTATGCACCCTATGTACACATATCATCAGTAGCAACTACATTTGGGACAGTCAGGCTAAGAACAAATTTAAAATCAATAAATACATGAATTGTAAGAGTAGGAGCATCATATACTGTCTGTTCTGCCCATGTAAAAAGATATATATAGGGAAGACATGTCAGCAATTAAGAAGGAAAATTTCCAATCACCTTTCTAATATCAGGCTAGCAGACAGAGACGAGGCGAACAATAAAACCTTAACCAGTGAGGCAAGTCATTTTTTACATTGTCATGGGGGTTCAACCCTAGGGATGCATTGTATGGGAATAGAGATTGTCCCCCCAGATATAAGAGGTGGGGACATACAGAAAAGATAATTGCAGTGTGAAGCAAGATGGATCCATAAACTAGGCACATTATCCCCGAATGGGTTAAATGAAGACTGGGATCTCACTGTGTTTATCTAATTTGTATCCTCATGTATATCTTTTAACATCTTCAGACTCAGGCTTAGCGGGCTTGGACTAACAGATGGACCCATATAAAGAAAGGTCATCTATCTACTCTTCATAACCATTTTTGGATGCCTATCTATTTTACCTACCTGCATCTCTTGATCAGCTTGTACGCTTGCTTACCTTTTAGTGAAGTACTTTCCTGTATTGATGAAAAATTGGTATGTGATACTTTGTGGATTTACAGGGGATACACAAATATGGTAGGACCATATGACCATCTTGGATATTTATCTGTTTACCTACCTGTGTTCCTTGATCAGTTTGGATACCTGTTCACCTTTTAGAGAAGTACTTACCTGTATTATCGAACAATTTGGAACTGGATTGAACAGGGGACTTTTGTTATAACCTTTCTATATTCAGTCCGAGAATGGATGGTGTTAACTCTTGAAAAACAATTTTTATAAATAATTTGGACTGGTCTCCTAATAGAATCTCTCTGATGTGATAATAGAACAATATGGAACTGGACATTCAATTTGATTGCGTGACTATGCTTTACTAAGATCCTGTTAAATGTGATCTTCTGTGTTATGACATCTGAACAATCTATAATTACACATCATGTGCATTTTGAGATATGTTTATTTGAAGAATTGTATATAGTTATTACCTCTTTAAATACTATAAGAAATAAGGCAGCCTCACTGTGTAGTTTAATAATGTATATTGGGGTATAGATAGCTGGCCGGCATGTGCTTCCGAGATTGCCCTGAACTTAGTATAGTAGCGATACTACAGTTACGTCATGACGCGCTACACACTACATCATTGAGCGTACGTTGCGCCATGACATTCGGTGACGTCACCGGTACCACGACACGCGGCTTTCAATGGGATACGGGTATAAAGGAGGGCTACCTGCTAAGAATAGGCACAGCTGAGGAAGCTCCGGAGACCCCTTTTTGGCATGGAGCGAAATGCGTCCTGTGCCCAGATACTGCTCTTTTAACTCTGCCTCAGCCTTACCTCACCAGTAAACTCCCGGTAGCAGCACTTTGTAAGTAGGGTTGTACACCCGTGCACAATGTTATGACTTGCCAAATGATTTTTCTAATACCCTATGAAATTGAGGCATGTTTTTAAATGTTTTTAATTTGATATCTTGTCCCCAATATGTTTGAAAAATAAAGGACCTTTTTAATGCAATACTTTTTAGGAGTGTAGACAGTTTTTCTTTTTTCTCTCTATAATGTGCATATTCTATTCCATTACTGTCTTTTGCACCCACCCACTATAGGGTTATATTTGAGTCAGTGCCTTTAGCATTTATTTACTAAAATAAAATGTTAATACATCAAAGGATTATAGCAGTATGTGTGCAGTGAGAGATGAGCCACAGAAGAAACATACATTGCCAAGTGTCTGAAAATTTTGAAAACCACTGATGTAGAGCAATTTCTTATGCAACATTCATGAGTTGTAGGCTTTTTTACACAGTTGATGGTATAGACATGTACCCTGTATCAGTTTATGAAACACTATGATCACCATATTGATTTATGCTCTTTACGTTTCAAAATACTGTTCCAAAACATAGAAAAGTATATGCTTCTAAATCCATTACTCATTTGAGAACATAACTTTTTACCCCTCTAAAATGTATTTAACATTATTTTTTTCCTTTCTTTAAATCAAAAATCGGTGATATTTAAGGAATCCAACCCTATTTATTATGATAGAGCAGGTAATAAGTACAGCATGGCCAGAAATACTCTATAGTAGCAATAGCTGTACTAAGGCCTACACTCATAAGCAGAATCTAAAATAGGTTTTATTCTTGGAACAAGACTAAAATTTCAAACAAGATTATGATCTACAATTATATAATTTAAACAAAGTAATTTATCAGATTAAGGATAGATGTTTATTCCAAAGGGAAAAAAGAAGAAAAGCAGCAGTGTTACTAATCAAAATCCCCATCACAATCAATTAAACACTGCCTAGCATTTAGAAGCAATTTTCAGAAGGTTACAGTAATGTTGAAATTAATTAGCTAATTGGAGTAGATCCATCGGATGTCATGTGCATAAATGTATATTCTGCTAAAAATCCTGGCTTGTTGAAATGAAATGGGTTTGGTTTTTCATCAGTACATTAAGTATTTTAATATTATCTAATATAAAAAAAAGGTTGCTTTTTTATATGCTTCCTTGATTAAAATAACTATTCTCTCCTGATAGGTACATAGTTTATATTGGGTTCTAAAAAATGACAAAAGACTTTCCAGTTCAAGGCGTCCGTGTAAAACCCAGCATCACCAACTGAACAGAAAACTATAGCTTCCTCCACCCACCTGGTCCATGTCCTCCGGTACCCCAAACAAAAAAGGACACAACCAAACTTAGATGCACACACATGAAAACAATCAACAGCTATAAGCCTGAATATTCTGCCTGTCCCAAGAGACCTCAAAGCCTTCTTTAAATGTGTTCAGAGATTCCTCCAAGACAACATTTTCAGACGGAGCATTCCACAACCTTACTACCATCACAATAAAGAACAGTTTAACAGTTGCTTAAATTACCATTGCCTTAAATATATAGGTAAGGCCTCTCGTCTTTTGTTCACCCTTATGAGAGGAAAGCTAATTGGCATTAGTGTTCTTTAGCATATTTGTAAACAGGTGTAAAATTTCCCTTTACATGGCAAATAAGCCCAACTTCATATCTTCATAACACAAATAAGCGTAGTATGTTTTGTTGATATACTTTCTGTAGACTGGTACCCAAAACTGCACAGCATATTAGTGTCAGGTCTTTCAAGAATTTTATACAAAAAAGGATAATGCTCTCCACTCTTGGCTTTATGCTCCTTCTTTAGGTACTGTTTTTAGGCTGGGTATAAACCATCCAATTTTTAGGACCAACCAATCAATTTCAGATCAGATGAACAGATGCTGGGATATTATAATAGATCAAAGGTGGGCTGCGCAATCCTCCTTACACCATAACATGTAATAAATAAATATAGATAGTAGGATATCATCTATATATCTTTTCCACAAATGTAGGTGTTTATTGTATTTACCATCATCATACCAACATTATAGATGGTCACTGTTTCCCATTCGACATAAAAATGTTGGCGTAGCTGGGGGAAAATTTTGTCCCCATGGCTGTCCCTTGGATTTAAAGATAAAGTTGTCCCTTAAATATAAAATAGCTATGTTATAAATATAAGTTAGTTAAGTTTTAAGATAAAATCCATACTCCTTTTGGGGAACTCAAAGTTAATTATGTAGGTTCTTGTCTTGAGTTAATGTCCATACTACAGCTTCTGTTCCACCATCTCAAATGCATGTATATAAGGATGATACATCTTACAGTGCATAGAATGAAGTCCTCATGCCATGTTATTTGAGTTAGAGTTGTGAGTATGTCTGTAGAATCCCTGGTATATGAGCGAGTTTTGGTTACATAGGGTTGTAGAAATTTGTCCATATTTGGGTCCTATTCTACCATCAAAACCCACTATTATCCACAAAAGTAGTAAGAATATCAAAGAAGTAGTCGCACATAGTCACCTAGAAGAAGAAAAGCAAACAAAAACCTTGGGTTTAAAACTTTAAAAGGTTTTTGGTTGTGGTGAGTGTCTAGCCTGTAAAACACTTCAAAAATGAGAACCCAAACCTTTAAAAGTCAGAATACAATGGAATCCTTCAAAATCAACCATCTCATAACGTGCAATTCAATAAATGTAATTTATTTGATCAAAGTGCCTGTGGCAAGCAGTATATAAGAAGAACAGCCTGTAAATTGAAAACAAGAATAAGAGAACATATATATCAATAAACAAACATTGCCAAAACATTGCAACAAATGTGAACATTTTAAAACAAGGAAATTCACTTCCCAGGGAATAGATATGTATAACCCTCCAGAACGAAAAGGAGACTTACAAGCAAGACTATCAAGAGCAGGGACTAAATGGATATATAAAATGGACACCATTTGGGTTACCGAAAACGAACAATACTTTCGAGGATTACGGAAAACGAACAATACTTTTGAGGGTTAGCAAATTATACATATGAAGGTTAGCGAAATTGATCTATACATTGGAGGGTTACTGAAAACGTATGATACTTTCAAGGGTTAATAAAAATCAAAGTCTACATTCGAGGGTTAGCGAACGATACATTCTAGGGTTAGCGAAAACGATCTATACATTCAAGGGTGATCAAAAACGAACAATACTTTCGAGGGTTAGTGAAAGATACATTCTAGGGTAAGCAAACGGTCTGTAAATTCAATAATTATAGAATTTACAATAATTATCGAAAATACAGCCGCGAGTCCGGAAAAACAAACTAGTTCAAACCCGAGTTCGTTTTTTTTGTCTATCTCTAGTTTTCTGTAAAGAAATGACTTACTACAAGTGTTTTTTAATACATTTTGACCTTTAGAACATTATATGACTGCTCTCTATATTTCACAATCTTTTTTTATGAACTGTACATAGAGTCAAATGGTCTTTTATACTGCCTTTTATACTTTTTTATACAGCCATTTTATTTTTTGACTATATTTTTAAATATGTATTATATCTGTTTTTATAATAGCTTATATTAGCTTTTAGGTGTCCTTTAACTCATTTTATCAGAAATTAAAAAGGTCCCCAACACATATTTTCTAACAATATATAATTTTATCTCTTAAAACTGCCCTCATTACATCAAACTTTTCATATCTCTCATATATTTATAAATTGTATATTTCTCAAATAAGGTTTTTTACCCATGTACTAAGCATTAGAGATGGCCGTTTGGTCCGTTTTCGAACTATATCTATAATTCGATATTTACTCGCGTATTGGTATAATAGACATTTTATTTACATATTCAATAATTCGATATTTACTCATGTATTGGTATAATAGACATTTTACTCGCATATTCAGATGGACTTTTTGCCACCATTACACTGCAACGCAAACGCAAATGCAATCGCAATTGCATGCGATTTCATGTGCTATATTTTTTTGCGTTTGCGATTTCTTCAATAAGTATAGGAAAACGCATGCGATTGCGATTAAAAATGCAGAACGCAAAACGCAATTGCACCGAAAAACGTGCGTTTTTTTGCGTTGCCGCGGTTTCAATGATTTTTTAAAAAGGCAATCGCAAGCGCAAACGCAAAAAAAATGCAGCAGTGTGGCCTAGCCCTCAATCATAAATTTAGCCACACAGATTAAAAGTATTAGGATGTGCAGGCCCATGTAGAAAAAAACGCATCCAAATGTGCTATGTATAGCCGAATCTAGAACAAAACAGCTGGCCGCTCTTCACAAAAAGTTGCTGGAAAGCATGGAAGCTGGGAATGGAATGCATGATGTTGCCACATCACGGTTAAGACCCGTAAGTGGCGCTTTTAAAAATAACATTTAAAAGGATATACACTTCCTATTTAAGATACACTCTTTAAAAATCTGCTATATTGCAGTGAAAAGCAAAAGACAGAAAAAGAAACCAGATTTTATACTGCATTTTAATCCTCTTTCAAAGTCTCCACAAGGTTTGGATGTTTTTACTGGTGTTCTATTTGCTGCATACCACATGCTCTGTGAATTATTAAAGAACAAGGACAGAATAGGAACCCAGACACTTCATTGCAGCGCATTACCCCTCTGAACAAATCCACAAGGTTTGATTGTGTTTATGGGACTTCTTACTGGTGTTTTTAATGACTGAGAACTATGCAATTATAAGGAATAAAGCTGTTTGGAAATCAACTAGTCTATGTAAGTGTCCATTTACCTACATTTTATATATGGTTAATGTATTTGATTTTAAACTGATATTTATGGTATAATACTAATGACCACATATTTATTTATGTATTACATGTTATGGTGTGAGGAGGATTGCACAGCACACCTTTGATCTATTATAACTAACCTTATAAGTAGAGATGTCCGAACTTCGAAAAATCCGGTCCGCACAGGATCTGCGGATTTTCGAAAAAAAACCGTAAATTCGAAAATCCGCGAGCGAAACCCGTTAAAACGTATTAAAATGAAAGTTCGGCAAAATCCACATTAAAAGTGGTCTAAATAGCCTTGGTAACGTACACTTAATCACTTAGGGACCTGGGTAATGACCTTAAGAACACGTATCAATGCCTACAATACCTAAAAATTACAGTCCGCTAGCGTGAATTTTAAAAAATGATATTTTCGAAAATACGAGGATTCCCGTAAAAACGTGGATTTCCGTAAAAATGAGGATTCCCGTAAAAACGAGGATTTTCGTAAAATTGAGGAACCGGAACCTTCTGCCTGCCCAATGGCGAGTTCTGTAAGGCAGATGTATGCCACACAGTACCTCCTGGCCAGAGGGTACGATGATTTCCCCCTTGGCACCTATCATGTGCAGCGCTGAAAGCGAAGGATTATGGAGGGGCTCCAGCGCCTGCTCCTGCACCGCTTCGGCTACCAGACCACTGTCTCTACCCTCCAGAGACAGTGGTCTGATCTGAAGAGGCAGAGGCCTCATTATGTTCAAGCCATGCGGCAACTGATGGAAGGCAAGTATACTTTTTATTATATTACTGTATTGTAATAAGTAGTAAAATATTTTAATTCCCTTCTGACAAAAACATATTTATTGTATATACCTTACCATTAATGCCATTACACACACCACATTGGCCACATTCCCCTATATAGTAGTTTGCACACAACAAGGGAAAGAAGGCAATGGGGGTACTGGGTTACATAATGTCCACTGCAGTTTGCCACCATTGTTGTGGGGCCAGGCAGGCTTGGCACCACTGGACATACCCCTCACCCCATTGGCTTCTCTCCCTCAAAGTATGCTTCGTGCAAGGGAAAGCGGGTGAACGGGTAGGAACAGCACCATTGAGTTACAGCAGGCCCACTGCAGTTTGCCAACATTGTTGAAGAGTCAGGCAGGCTTGGCCCCACTGGACATACCCCTCACCCCATTGGCTTCTCTCCCTCAGAGTATGCTTCGTGCAAGGGAAAGCGGGTGAACGGGTAAGGGTTTGTAGGAACCACACCATTGAGTTACAGCAGGCCCACTGCAGTTTGCCACCATTGTTGAAGAGCCAGGCAGGCTTGGCCCCACTGGACATACCCATCACCCCATTGGCTTCCCTCCCTCAGAGTATGCTTCGTGCAAGGGAAAGCGGGTGAACGGATAAGGCTTTGTAGGAACCGCACCATTGAGTTACAGCAGGCCCACACTTTGTAATATGGAGTACTGCTCTAGTGCCAGGCAGGATTGACCCAGAGATGAAAACATTAACCACAGAGTAGCTGTTGCGGCTGTATGAGATGGTCAGAGTAGGTGACACCACAAAGGTGCCTCGTGGAGAGAGAAGGAAGAACAAAGTA
The DNA here is from genome assembly GCA_019447015.1 of Hymenochirus boettgeri. Classification (NCBI taxonomy): domain Eukaryota; kingdom Metazoa; phylum Chordata; class Amphibia; order Anura; family Pipidae; genus Hymenochirus; species Hymenochirus boettgeri. The sequence continues at coordinate 223,676,505 of CM033470.1, read as the reverse complement.
CTGCTCTCAGGCCAAGTAGAATCAACCCAATCTTAGAAAAATTAGCCACAGAGTAGCTGTTGTCGCAGAGCATTTGTTATTTCACAACTTGAATGCAGTAGAGCAAGGTAGGACCATATATGGCCCTGCCAATAAGAAAAATTTGCCATTTGCCAGCTAAGCTGGCATCAGCTAAGCCTCTAGGCTGAAAATGAGGTGGAAGGAGCAGTACGGGTGGCCTGGGGCAGGAGGCCTTCAGTCACGGGCATCAGCATCAGCAATAGGGGTGCTGTACTGAGATGTGATCCACGCCCCATTCATCTTAATGAATGTAAGGCGGTCCACATTCTCAGTGGAGAGACGGGTCCTCCTCTCCGTTACAACAAGGTTAGTCCTTAAAAGGACTGTTGGGTCTCAAGATGTGTGAATACAGGGGTGGTTAACAACAAGTGCTAAACCACCATACTGAAATCCACACACAGAAAGCTCAAAAAAAGCTCAAAAAGCACAAAAAACTCTCTCCAACTCCTACACTGTCAGGTCTCCACTAAACGCACTCCAACACACTGACAAAATGGCGCCTGTGAAGCAGCCTTTTATACCCAGGGGGCTGGCAATAATCATGTTAGCTGCCATTGGATAATTTGGGACATGTGGTTTGCTCCGTCTTCAAAATAATCCCCAAAATGCAGAAATTCCGCGAATTTACAAGAATTTCTCGAAAATTTTCGAAATTATGAGAATTCTCGTAATTACGAGGACCTCCTTTTTCTCCGTATTTCGAAAATACGGAGATCCTCATAATTACGAAAAATTTCGGGGGAAAAAAATCCGCGGTTTGGAAGTTCGGAAGGCGGAAAATATGGAAAATCCGGAATAATCCGCCGTTCACGGACGGGATAAATCCGCGGAGGCCATCTCTACTTATAAGTGGAACTCAGGCTCTGCAGCATGCCCTACAGGCAGAGGACACATAACTATTTAAAAAGACGATGGTATATGTCAGAAAAACACAGCCGATCATGAAAATATGTTCTGAAGTCCCGAAATCTGGACGATCCGTATGGATTCGGACGGATCATTCGGATTTCGGAACCGAGGGGTTCCGTGTTGGACCAGAATCCCATCTCTAGTCTTCATGGTGTTTTTGCCCTTATGCTAAACTTTGCTTTTTTTAACATTAAACATAATTTACCATTTTTTATCCCAGTACCTAAGTTTGTTTAAAGTTTACTAATTTTGTAACATGGAGACATATCGAACTGAGAATATAATTTAGTATCGTAAGCACCGGTCAACACTAGTCAAACTAGAAAATGTTCCATTTATAACTACTGTTCATAATCAATCCTAATTACCTGGCTGGGGATGGGAAAATGACTCAGAACAAGACCAGATATCAAGAAATCAAAAAAAAAATCAAATAATGTGGTCTGGCAACTACTAAGGTTCCTTAAGAATCCTGGGATGAGTGTCACCTGACCCTTTGTAACTTTGTTTCTTTTAGAAGCTTTAATCCCTTGTATTTCTAAGTCGGTCAGCAGCCATTCTTCTGTTTTCAATAAACTGTAAGTGGATCTATTATAAGGCATTCCATCATTTACTGGTGCCTCGGTGTAAACAGAAGCAAAGAAGGAATTTAAGATTTCAGAATTCTCTTTGTTACTATCAACCAGTTTGACATACTCTAAAGCAAGTATTGGATATTTACTAACTGTTAATTTTTAATTATTTTTAATCCTTAGATGCACATTTGCATATTGTGGGCACACAACACTTTTATTTGTATATAAGGACGAAAGTTATAGTATTTAATACTTCACTGCTGTTTGCGGTATTAGTAGGTTACTGAGATCCAAGCAACAAGATAAGTATTTTGCTTTTAAAAATGAGAAACAACAGGTATTATGAAATAAGTGGTGACTCATAGGTCTCCTACTGCTTATTTGGGATAGTAGTATACACCAATTATGGTGGGTGCTAGGCGGAGGAAGTTACTAATTAAATACATAGAAAAAACAAAGAGAAAGACTCCACTATATACTCTGTAAGATCTTCTTGTCCCAATCACCTCCTCTTACATGGGGTGAAATTTTTTCAATACCCCAAACCTTCATATCTAGCCATTTTGATTCATGGTGGTCTCGAAAGTGACGAGCCACACTACTAGTTTCGTCATTGTTTTTAATGCTCCTAACATGCTCCAATATTCTTGTTTTAAATTGTCTCTTAGTTTTCCCAATATACAGTTTTTGACATGGGCATTGAATTGCATATACAACCCCCCTTGTGCCACAATTAATAAAATGCTTTAGTGTATATGTTCTCTCATTATTTATAAAGGCCTTAATCCTTTGCACAATGGGACAAATTTTACACATTCCACATTTAAAGTTACCTTTTAGGGGTTGGGTAGCCAGCCAATTGTCCAGTGTTTGGGATTTAGGTTCGAAAAAGCTGCGAGTTAGAGCTTGTCCAATTGTCGGAGCTTTTTTGGGTATCATACTGGGTTTTTTCGAAACAAACTTACTTATTGTTTCATCTGTGTGTAGCACTGGCCAGTATTTGGTTAATGTTTGTTTGATCCAATGCCAGTCGCTATTGTAATCAGTGATGAATTGGGTTAAATTTGTGTAATTGGTCCTATTTTTGTTAGACCCAAAAATGGGGGGGAGGTTGTATTTTTGTGGATTTTCGGTACCCAATAGAGACATGGAATGACAGGGTTTTTATTGAAAAGATACTTATAGTCATTCCTAGTTATTACTTTATCAAATAGGGCTTTTTCAAGGCAGTCCTTAATCAATGAATTGATTTTATTGATAGGGTTTTCCCTTACTTTAAGGTACTGACCAGGTTCCATAAGCTGTCTTAATGCTTCCTTGCGTTAATATTCCACGTCTTGTACAACCACTTTACCCCCCTTGTCTGCTGGTTTTATGACAATGTCTGATGCATTTTGGAGTTCTCTATATGCAAGGAGTTCCTCCTGATTTAAATTGGATATACTCTTAGTGGGTGTAAAATCTACTATTTCTTGTTCAACCAGATTAACAAATGTTCTGATAGTTGGGGCACACTGCAGTTTGCCACCATTGTTGAAGAGCCAGGCAGGCTTGGCCCCACTGGACATACCCCTCACCCCACTGGCTTCTCTCCTTCAGAGTATGTTTCGTGCAAGGGAAAGCGGGTGAAAGGGTAAGGCTTCGTAGGAACAGCACCATTGAGTTACAGCAGGCCCACTGCAGTTTGCCAACATTGTGAAGAGTAGGCAGGCTTGGCCCCACTGGACATACCCCTCACCCCATTGGCTTCTCTCCCTCAGAGTATGCTTCGTGCAAGGGAAAGCGGGGTGAACGGGTAAGGGTTTGTAGGAACCAACCATTGAGTTACAGCAGGCCCACTGCAGTTTGCCACCATTGTTGAAGAGCCAGGCAGGCTTGGCCCCACTGGACATACCCATCACCCATTGGTTCCCTCCCTCAGAGTATGCTTCGTGCAGGGAAAGCGGTGAACGGATAAGGCTTTGTAGGAACCGCACCATTGAGTTACAGCAGGCCCACACTTTGTAAATGGAGTACTGCTCTAGTGCCAGGCAGGATTGACCCAGAGATGAAAACATTAACCACAGAGTAGCGTTGCGGCTGTATGAGATGGTCAGAGTAGGTGACACCACAAGGTGCTGTGGAGAGAGAAGGAAGAACAAAGTACTGCTTCAGGCCAAGTAGAATCAACCCAATCTTAGAAAAATTAGCCACAGAGGAGCTGTTGTCGCAGAGCATTTGTTATTTCACAACTTGAATGCAGTAGAGCAAGGTAGGACCATATATGGCCCTGCCAATAAGAAAAATTTGCCATTTGCCAGCTAAGCTGGCATCAGCTAAGCCTCTAGGCTGAAAATGAGGTGGAAGGAGCAGTACGGGTGGCCTGGGGCAGGAGGCCTTCAGTCACGGGCATCAGCATCAGCAATAGGGTGCTGTACTGAGATGTGATCCACGCCCTCATTCATCTTAATGAAGTAAGGCGGTCCACATTCTCAGTGGAGAGACGGGTCCTCCTCTCCGTTACAACAAGGTTAGTCCTTAAAAGGACTGTTGGGTCTCAAGATGTGCTAAACCACCATACTGAAATCCACACACAGAAAGCTCAAAAAAAGCTCAAAAAGCACAAAAAACTCTCTCAAATCCTACACTGTCAGGTCTCACTAAACGCACTCCAAACCATGACAAAATGGCGCTGTGAAGCAGCCTTTTATACCCAGGGGGCTGGCAATAATCATGTTAGCTGCATTGGATAATTTGGGACATGTGGTTTGCTCCGTCTTCAAAAAATCCCCAAAATGCAGAAAATCCGCGAAATTACAAGAATTTCTCGAAAATTTTCGAAATTATGGAATTCTCGTAATTACGAGGACCTCCGTTTTCTCCGTATTTCGAAAATACGGAGATCCTCATAATTACGAAAAATTTCGGGGGAAAAAAATCCGCGGTTTGGAAGTTCGGAAGGCAGGAAAATATGGAAAATCCGGAATAATCCGCCGTTCACGGACGGGATAAATCCGCGGGGCCATCTTACTTATAAGTGGAACTCAGGCTCTGCAGCATGCCCTACAGGCAGAGGACACATAACTATTTAAAAAGACGATGGTATAGTCAGAAAAACACAGCCGATCATGAAAATATGTTCTGAAGTCCCGAAATCTGGACGATCCGTATGGATTCGGACGGATCATTCGGATTTCGGAACCGAGGGGTTCGTGTTGGACCAGAATCCATCTCTAGTCTTCATGGGTTTTTTGCCCTATGCTAAACTTTGCTTTTTTTAACATTAAACAAATTTACCATTTTTTATCCAGTACCTAAGTTTGTTTAAAGTTTACTAATTTGTAACATGGAGACATATCGAACTGAGAATATAATTTAGTATCGTAAGCAACGGTCAACACTAGTCAAACTAGAAAATGTTCCATTATAACTACTGTTCATAATCAATCCTATTACCTGGCTGGGGATGGGAAAATGACTCAGAACAAGACCAGATATCAAGAAATCAAAAAAAAAATCAAATAATGTGGTCTGGCAACTACTAAGGTTCCTTAAGAATCCTGGGAGAGAGGTCACTGACCTTTGAACTTTGTTTCTTTTAGAAGCTTTAATCCCTTGTATTTCTAAGTCGGTCAGCAGCCATTCTTCTGTTTTCAATAAACTGTAAGTGGATCTATTATAAGGCATTCCATCATTTACTGGTGCCTCGTGTGAAACAGAAGCAAAGAAGGAATTTAAGATTTCAGAATTCTCTTTGTTACTATCAACCAGTTTGACATACTCTAAAGCAAGTATTGGATATTTACTACTGTTAATTTTAATTATTTTTAATCCTTAGAGCACATTTGCATATTGTGGGACACAACACTTTATTTGTATATAAGGACGAAAGTTATAGTATTTAATACTTCACTGCTGTTTGCGGTATTAGTAGGTTACTGAGATCCAAGCAACAAGATAAGTATTTTGCTTTTAAAAATGAGAAACAACAGGTATATGAAATAAGTGGTGACTCATAGGTCTCCTACTGCTTATTTGGGATAGTAGTATACACCAATTATGGTGGGTGCTAGGCGGAGGGAAGTTCTAATTAAATACATAGAAAAAAAAAAGAGAAGACTCCACTATATACATGGAACACAAAGTTCCATGGCACTCAACTACCAATATCCCATAAAAATAATGATATTTATGGGGAAGGGGACCATATCCCATAATATCCCATAAATAACGTGTATGCACACTGCTCGTCCAAGAATATCACTACTTAATAAATAAATACACACAACATAATTACAATACTGTAGCTTAAAAAAGAAATAAAAAGGTAGGCAGGGGCGGAGTAAAAAGAGTGTCCAGGCAACCTAGCTGTGAGCAACTGAATTTGCAAATAACGTGGGAGCCTAGGTCCAGGCCCTATGAAAATCAGCTGATATATGGTAAAAAAGGTAAGTTCCTAATAAGAATCACAAACTCTGTATTTATATATGTATCAGGGGTGCGTCCACCTCTCTAGGAACTATGTAACACAGTACATGTATGTAGATGCATATATAAACAAGAACAATAAGAAAGAAACGATCTCACCCAGCGACTGCTGTACTTGTACTCCAAAGCGACAAAAAGTGGTAAATGCCTATGGGGAAGATGTCCCGCTGGATTCCATATCTCCACCAACGTCAAAGTTCAGCGTAACTGGAGTTCTGCCTTTGGTCCGTACACCGTCCGTACGGCGAAACTGCAATGGTAAGTCAATTCCCACGGATGGTCCGCAATAAGCTGGGGTAAGATGAGGGAACTACCCAGCTGCACTCTGCACTCAAGATACTACCACCGATGACCGACGTAGTTTCGGGAGTATACTCCCTTCCCGGGTCACATGATCAATGGTTCCGTGCACCTATATACCTTCCAGGTGTCACAAAAAAGTGGTCCGTGCTACAACAAAATGTCGTTTTTTAAGAAAATTCTGGCATTATTAACTTAGTTGCCAATTAAGTAAATGATTCATATTTTGTCAATCAAAGTACTATAATAGTATAGGGAATGCAAACATGAGCGCAAGCAGATACAATGATATAAGGGGATAACAAAAAGGAGAGAAATTTATATATATATACAATGAAATGGTTGGATAGGAAACAGGAATAGTACAGTGTAAGTGTGACAAATCTAGTCCCCAAAACATAACTACTGAGTAATATATCAGCTATTGTATCAAACTCCCAACAAATACTTTTTTGTTCCCAAGTCTTTTATGTGGGGGGGTAAATTAAGGGAGGTATATTAAGATCAGTAGGGAGTAGATTTAAAACCATACTAGGTGAAATTTAGTTCAATTAAGGCCTTCATGAGTGAAGGTTGGGAGGTGATGGTTATAGGAACATATTGAAGAGGAGTTCCTCATTCAGTCCAGAGGAGTAAGGGTTTAAGAGTGAATATCCACCATGCCTCTCTCTGTAAGATTTCTTGTCCCAATCACCTCCTCTTACATGGGGTGAAATTTTTTCAATACCCCAAACCTTCATATCTAGCCATTTGATTCATGGTGGTCTCGAAAGTGACGAGCCACACTACTAGTTTCGTCATTGTTTTTAATGCTCCTAACTGCTCCAATATTCTTGTTTTAAATTGTCTCTTAGTTTTCCCAATATACAGTTTTTGACATGGGCATTGAATTGCATATACAAACCCCCTTGTGCCACAATAATAAAATGCTTTAGTGTATATGTTCTCTCATTATTTATAAAGGCCTTAATCCTTTGCACAATGGGACAAATTTACACATTCCACATTTAAAGTTACCTTTTAGGGGTTGGGTAGCCAGCCAATTGTCCAGTGTTTGGGATTTAGGTTCGAAAAAGCTGCGAGTTAGAGCTTGTCCAATTGTCGGAGCTTTTTTGGGTATCATACTGGGTTTTTTCGAAACAACTACTTATTGTTTCATCTGTGTGTAGCACTGGCCAGTATTTGGTTAATGTTTGTTGATCCAATGCCAGTCGCTATTGTAATCAGTGATGAATGGTGTTAAATTTGTGTAATTGGTCCTATTTTTGTTAACCCAAAATAAGTGTATTTCTCTCTGAGTATTTAGCCTTTTTGTAGGCTTTTTTAAGCCAATTTTTAGGGTATCCTCTTTGGATGAATCTGAGTTTAAGGTCATGGGCTGCCCTTTCAAAGTCCTCCAAACAGGAACAGTTACGTCTTAATCTAAGTACTGTGTGTGGGTATCCCTTTAAGTAGGGCTGTCGGGTGCATACTTTGTGCCCGAAGTAAACTATTACTGCTGTAGGTTTTTGTACACTTCAGTTTGTATGACATTGCCTGTTTTTTTAATCCACAAATCCAGAAATGGGATTTTCTGGTGGTCAACTTCACTGGTGAATTGAGATTCCAATCATTGACTTGAATGTCTTTAATGGATCTCTCAAACTCCCCAGTAGACCCTTCCCATAGTATAAGTACGTCGTCTATGTAACGACCCACAAAACTGATTGGTGGGACTGCCCAAGTATATTTCTCATCAGAGAAGATCTCCTGTTCCAAGCTCCGAGTACAGCCCGGCGTAAGTAGGAGCACACGCCGTACCCATTGTGTACCTCGGCTCTGGTGGAAGTATTTCCCCCAAAATGAAAAAAATATTGGTTAGAACAATATGCAATAATTTGAGGAAACTCCGATTGCTTTAGATATTTTTTATTTTGGTAGATAGGTAGCCCTGGATACTTGTATATTTTCATGGGGTATCGATGGGTACAGTGCTTCCACATCGATGCTGGCTATAAGTATATCATTAACTCTCAGTTGGTTAAGCCTCTTAATTACATCCCTTGTATCTTTCAAATAGGAAGGTAAGAGTGTCTAAAAATGGTCTTAGGGCTTTATCGACAAAACGGGAAATAGCCTCTGTTGGGCTACCCAAACCAGAAATAATGGGTCGACCTGGGGGGAGGTTGTATTTTTGTGGATTTCGGTACCAAAGAGACATGGAATGACAGGGTTTTATTGAAAAGATACTTATAGTCATTCCTAGTTATTACTTTATCAAATAGGGCTTTTCAAGGCAGTCCTTAATCAATGAATTGATTTTATTGATAGGGTTTTCCCTTACTTTAAGGTACTGACCAGGTTCCATAAGCTGTCTTAATGCTTCCTTGCGTTAATATTCCACGTTTGTACAACCACTTACCCCCCTTGTCTGCTGGTTTTATGACAATGTCTGATGCATTTTGGAGTTCTCTATATGCAAGGAGTTCCTCCTGATTTAAATTGGTATACTCTTAGTGGGTGTAAAATCTACTATTTCTTGTTCAAACAGATTAACAAATGTTCTGATAGTTGGACAAACAGATAGAGGTGGAAAGAACTGTGACCAGAATCAGGCCAAACCGTCCACAATTTCTTCTGTTTGACTATTTTGAAGCATTTCCAAATCCGACACCTCTGATGAGAAATATACTTGGGCAGTCCACCAAATCAGTTTTGGGGTCGTTAATAGACGAAGTACTATACTATGGGAAGGGTCTACTGAGGAGTTTGAGAGATTCATTAAAGACATTCAAGTCAATGATTGGAATCTCAGATTACCAGTGAAGTTGACCACCAGAAATCCCCTTTCTGGATTTGTGGATAAAAAAACAGGCAATGTCATACAAACTGAAGTGTACAGAAAACCTACAGCAGGTAAAGTTTACTTCGGGCACAAAGTATGCACCCCACAGCCCTACTTAAAGGGATACCCACAGCACAGTACTAAGATTAAGACGTAACTGTTCCTGTTTGGGGACTTTGAAAGGGCAGCCCATGACCTTAAACTCAGATTCATCCAAAGAGGATACCCTAAAAATTGGCTTAAAAAAGCCTACAAAAGGCTAAATACTCAGAGAGAAATACACTTATTTTGGGTCTAACAAAAATAGGACCAATTACACAAATTTAACCCAATTCATCACTGATACAATAGCGACTGGCATTGGATCAAACAAACATTAACCAAATACTGGCCGTGCTACACACAGATGAAACAATAAGTAAGTTTGTTTCGAAAAAACCCAGTATGATACCCAAAAAAGCTCCGACAATTGGACAAGCTTAACTCGCAGCTTTTTCGAACCAAATCCCAAACACTGGACAATTGGCTGGCTACCCAACCCCTAAAAGGTAACTTTAAATGTGGAATGTGTAAAATTTGTCCATTGTGCAAAGGATTAAGGCCTTTATAAATAATGAGAGAACATATACACTAAAGCATTTATTAATTGTGGCACAAGGGGGTTTGTATATGCAATTCAATGCCCATGTCAAAAACTGGATATTGGGAAAACTAAGAGACAATTTAAAACAAGAATATTGGAGCATGTTAGGAGCATTAAAAACAATGACGAAACTAGTAGTGTGGCTTGTCACTTTCGAGACCACCATGAATCAAAATGGCTAGATATGAAGGTTTGGGGTATTGAAAAAATTTCACCCATGTAAGAGGAGGTGATTGGGACAAGAAGATCTTACAGAGAGAGGCATGGTGGTATTCACTCTTAAAACCCTTACTCCTCTGGGACTGAATGATGAACTCTCTTCATATTGTTCCTATAACCATCACCTCCCAACCTTCACTCATGAAGGCCTTAATTGAACTAAATGTTCACCTAAGTATGGTATTAAATCTACTCCCTACTGATCTTAATTACCTCCCTTTATGTACCCCCCACATAAAAGACTTGGGAACAAAAAGTATTTGTTGGGAGTTGATACAATAGCTGATATATTACTCAGTAGTTATGTTTTGGGGACTAGATTTGTCACACTTACACTGTACTATTCCTGTTTCCTATCCAACCATTTCATTGTATATATATATATAAATTTCTCTCCTTTTTGTTATCCCCTTATATCATTGTATCTGCTTGCGCTCATGTTTGCATTCCCTAACTATTATAGTACTTTGATTGACAAAATTGAATCATTACTTATTGGCAACTAAGTTAATAATGCCAGAATTTTCTAAAAAACGGACATTTTGTTGTAGCACGGACCACTTTTTGTGACACCTGGAGGTATATAGGTGCACGGAACCATTGATCATGTGACCCGGAAGAAGGAGTATACTCCCGAAACGTACGTCGGTGTCGTGGTAGTATCTTGAGTGCAGAGTGCAGTGGGTAGTTCCCTCATCTACCCCAGCTTATTGCGGACCATCCTGGGAATGACTTACCATTGCAGTTTCGCCGTACGGACGGTGTACGGACCAAAGGCAGAACTCCAGTTACGCTGAACTTTGGGACGTTGGTGGAGATATGGAATCAGCGGGACATCTTCCCCATAGGCATTTACCACTTTTTGTCGCTTGGAGTACAAGTACAGCAGTCGCTGGTGAGATCGTTTCTTTCTTATTGTTCTTGTTTATATATGCATCTACATCATGTACTGTGTTACATGTTCCTAGAGAGGTGGACGCACCCCTGAACATATATAAATACAGAGTTTGTGATTCTTATTAGGAACTTACCTTTTTTACCATATATCAACTGATTTTCATAGGGCCTGGACCTAGGCTCCCACGTTATTTGCAAATTCAGTTGCTCACAGCTAGGTTGCCTGGACACTCTTTTTACTCCGTGCCCTGCCTACCTTTTTATGTCTTTTTTAAGCTACAGTATGTATATTATGTTGTGTGTATTTATTTAATAAAGTAGTGTATATTCTTGGACGAGCAGTGTGCATACACGTTATTTATGGGATATTATGGGATATGGTCCCCTTCCCCATAAATATCATTATTTTTATGGGATATTGGTAGTTGAGTGCCATGGAACTTTGTGTTCCATGTATATAGTGGAGTCTTTCTCTTTGTTTTTTCTATGTATTTAATTAGAAACAACAGGTATTACCTGATCAATTTCTGAAAGGAGAATAATAATAATAACTGTCATTTGTTCCATTATGTAGGGCAGCATGGTGGCTCAGTGGTTAGCACTGTTGCCTTGCAGAGCTGAAGTCCTGAGTTCGATTCCACCCTTGGACACATCTGCAAGAAGTTTGTATGTTCTCCCCGTGCTTGCGTGGGTTTCCTCCAGCTCTACGGGTTCACCCCACAATTATAAAGACATACTGATAGGTTGTATGTGTCAAATAAATGTGCTTAGATTGTAAGCTCTTCGGGCAGGTCCCGATATGAATGTATACATATAATTGCAAAGCTCTATGTAAGATGTTGGTGCTATATAAATCCACAATAATAATAATAATAATAATTATGTATTTCTAGCACAAGTTTCTAGCATCCATGCATAGTATCTTTTCTAAATAATTTGTGAGTAAAGACAAGGACTGCATTACTTATCCTAATATTAAAAATGTACCTTTCACTAAGAAAGTCCTCACAGGTTTTTTTTTTTAAATTAGTAATTCAAATGAGGAAGACTTGTGATCTGTGCTGCATACCTGAGCCTATTCACCTCTTCAGATGCATTTAAACTATATCTGCACCTATTTCCATAGCAACTGTTGTGTTACAGCAGTGGCCTTGATCTGTAGCTTGATATGTGGGTGCTCTCATTTCCTTTTTCTCTTTCCTGTGGAATTAAAACATATGAAAATGTTTTCATTTATCTTTTCAAATTGTATTTCTATAGGCTGATTATCCATAAATATAGATAAAAGAGGCACAGTTTTTTATATAATGTACCAGTATATATTTCATAGTAAATATTTAATGGCACCAGGGGCCACACAGTATTGTAACTGCAGAAACGTGTTTTAATAAAAATGCATATTAAAAACCATTAGTATTGGAGAGAATAACCTTTACCTCTTCCATAATATATACGCATAATTTTCTTTCTTACAGATAGATACAGATAGATACATTATTAAAACAAAATGAAGCCTGCTGTGTAGTCAAAGTAAAGTTAAATAAAATAAAGTGGTTGGATGGTGTAAAATAATTTATAGGGTGACTTGTACAGGCATTTGAAAAACAAACTGGTGGTCAGTCGCACGGTAATTAAAGTGGTAGCTCTCAAATTATTGTTCCAACCAGGGACAGATATGCCATTAGGCACAGTAGGCATGTGCCTAGGGGCGCCAGAGGTTGGAGGGGTGGCTGCCAATCTCCCACCAATCCAACCCCTTTATAGTCTATTTTCTTCGCCAAAAAGAGGAAAGGGGTCTGTTTTAGGGGTGTGGTCTGTGTTTAGGGGTGGGGCTAAGGGCGCCAGGCTCCTTGGTCCTACAGGCTCCTGAGGTGTAAATCCGGCCCTGGTCCCAACTGATTATGTGGCCTATTAAAGGTTGCCAAATTGTCAGGGAATTTCTAAAATCTCCAATTTTTGTTTTGGTAATTTAAAACTCAAACAGTTATCTGTGTCTGTAGACCAGTATACATTTGACATTTGATTGGTTGCCACAAATTAAGAGCATAGGATGATTTTTGCACCACTTTTTTAAAGGAGAACTAAACCCAATTTTTTATACTCCAGAATCTGAAAACAACCCCCCTAAAAACACCAATAAGCTATATAATCCCACTTCAGTAAATTGTATTAAAGTAAATGTAAGCCTGTTATGAACTGGATGTAGTATCTGTGTGTATGTGCGGTGTCAGGCCACACCTCCTGACCTCAGTCACATGCTTCCTTGCTTTATCTGTCTTGTAAAAGGATTGGCTAGAGATTATTAATGGGTGTGACCAACTGTAACAAGTTTCTGCCATAGCTAAGGGCTGAGCATGTGCAGAACATAATGGTCGTTGACCAAACTGTGTGATACTAGAATGCTGAGAAATAAAGCACAAATCATATGTTATTTAGGTAAATTTCCCAGTGACTGTATCAAAATGAGAGGTAAGACACAGATTACTGGTTTTATATCAAGGTGTTCTGTGGCTTTAGTTGCCCTTTAATAAGCCTAATATGTGTTTTAGTAGAGTTAAGATAAGTACTATTGTTGCAAGTGTTGAAGATTTCTACTCATGGACTCTTGTGCAGTTACTTCAATGAAACGGACATCTGATTGGAGGTCCCTGACATCTTGCTGTTATATGCAGATTAAGACACATTCAGAATTACACTGTACAATTCATTCTGAATTGAGAAAGCCAGTTGGATAGCTAATGAAATGTCTTCAAGTCAAGTTGACCTAAGTAAATACCACATGTAAACCATGCCCTGGTGTAGAGATGGCCGAACTTCCTGAAGTTTGTTTCTTCAAAACATTTGAGGGTTCTGAATCGAAAGCTACATTTGAGGGCTACTGAAATCTAAGGATACATTCAATTTTGGTAATTACCTAATTTTTGATAATTAATCGAAAATAAGTTTGCGAGTTTGGAAAAAAACTAACTAGTTCGGAGTTCACAAAGTTCGGAAGAGTTCGAGTTCGTCCGAACTATAAAGGTTCGAGTCGAACTCAGGTTTGGTCCATCTCTACCCTGGAGGAATAAGAACCTTCACAAACTTATTTTTAGTAGTTATTTACTAGTTACTAGTCTAGCCTTGACCAAAATCTACTTTTGCTTACTCCTGTTTTTTGACCAGTTACAGTATAGTGCTTACACACCCACTTGCTTCTATTTGTCAGTCTTGCTTGCTACTGCAGGAGTTCTTAGTCCCGCTTGTTGTGTTTCAGAAGCACAAATAGACTTAACAGATCTAACTCTTGAAACAGACATACCAAAACATATCCCAAAAAGAGCAATGCACTGAATTTAAATACAGACCCCCCCCCCCGTATACTTTAAAACTTTACATTATAGAGTACAAAGCCATTGAGGTGCCTGGATAAAGTTTTTGTGCACTTTGAACTCTGTTGAACGCCCCTTACCAGATCATGAGAGTGTAAGGTATTGCTTGGGCTTTCTGATGTTTGTAACTGCCTTGCAGTGTGGGATGTATCATCCCACATAAGCCAGTTGGGAGCAGAATCTTGCCTAATCATCAGATTCTGAACTGGTACTTAGGGACATATTTATAAATGTATTGCTTTTTAGAGATACCAATCGGTTTAGCTATTGTTAATTTACCATTGTTAACGTAAATTAACAATAACAATCGTAAATTACAGTCAACGATTGTAAATCTACAATAACACGATCGTATAGAATAGAATAGTTTTTATACCTTAGTTTTCTATGACCAAACGTTTGTTAATTAACAAATATTTGGCGTAAATGTACGACCGCGGCCGTAGATTAATGGGTGCTGTCGTATATTACCGATAAATTGTGGTATCACTAAATTGCGATATCGCACTTTATAAATACGGCCCTTAGTAGCTCACATGCCAAGTTGAGCCATCCTATAGTCTGTAGTTTACAGGCCCCATCTGACTGTGAATTTGCATGTAATTGGATAAACTGGGATCAAACTTTGATTTGGATGGGGCCTTTTTTATTCTCATAAGGAAACAGGTTTGCAGTTCTGGTCTTACCACTCTCTGATTGGCAGCAAGCAGTCACATGGTCTGTGTGCTGGAGAACTCGGAGTGTTCATCTCCTACTGCAATATTACAATCAGCAGGTTGTCTCCGCACCACACAGAAAAGCGACAAACAATGATTCTTTTATAAAAAGCCTCCTTTATTGATACATCGATAACACACAGGTGAGTTCACCCATTGCCCCAGGATCAAGGTTTAGAATCATATGTTTTTGTTTTGAACTGGTACCTTCTACTGTAGCTCACTGATGTAAGTGTTTGTCAAATTTAACTGGAGGTCTCAAGCTTGTCAGAGGTGTTTGTAGATCCCAACCCATCATCAGTCTTGCTGGTGATTTAGGAACTGACTGGTAGGGCTGTAAAACAAAAGTGATAGCTTTATTGAGGAGGTGTCCCCCATGCAAATGTGCCTTTAGGCCATCTTTAAAATGTTCCACACCTCTATTGGCTTGAGGATGGTATTGTGGGGCTAGAATGTGCTTTATTCCCTTTTATTCCATTTGATTTCATAGAATTTGTAAAAAATCTTTGGAAATTAATTGGGGGCAGTTGTCAGCAATGATTTCTAGCAGCAGTCCCCACCTGGAGAAACATCCTTCTAATGCAGTAATGACCACTTTAAGAGGTGATGCTATTGTTCACATGTCCATATACAGGCCAATGCTTCATGCTCCCCTGCAGAATATTTTTGTTCAGCCAATGAAAGGGTTTGAGAGTCAAAATCAACAGGGTGCTCCTCACCATTTTGGATTTAGGATAAAACTGCACCTAAACAACAGTGGAGACTGAGGTGAAAAGGTTGGTGGCTGTAGTGGAAAATGTGCAAGTATAAGTACAGATGCTATGTGCTGTTTAAGGCATTAACAGTCTCAGAGCAGGCAGGTGTCCACTGCCATTCTACATCTTTCTTAAGTAAGGCCCGCTGTGATGACGGCATAGCCTGCTACGAAGAAATAGTTTGAAAATCCTAGAAATAAAGCAAGCTGTGCCTTATCTTGTGGCTAATGTAATACATGTATAGCATTAATATTAGATTGTAACAGTTGGATGCCTCGTGGCCCATAAATTCAACTTCCATCTGTGCAAAAACACATTTCTCTTCATTGTGGTTGAGGTTGTATTCCAGCAAACTGTGGAAAACTTGATTGCATCATGTTCTTTTAGAGTGGATGTATGAACAAGGAGTAAATTGTGACACCAGGGAGTCCAGAAAACAGAGTGAGAGCTAGGCCACACTACCGCGATTTTTTTGCTAACATTGCAATTGCGGCAGTGCATGTGTTTCCATTTGCAATGCGCAATCGCATGCAATCATAATTTTTATACGCAATCGCATTTCATATCTCAAAAGGAGAAATTGCATGCGCAAACACACCGGAATTGCACACACAATCACGTGCGATTGCGTGGCCGTGCCCTGACTGTGATTTTTTTAGCAACAGCTTGGAACTGAGCACCTACCAGAAGGCATACGTTTAAACCAGAAAAGCCCCAGATGGGTAATAAGAGCATGTACTTTTTTCTGACCTAGACGGAGGTCTAATCTAGAGAAGATTTTTGGCCCATGACAGTAGGATATTAAATCCACTGTAGTGGGTAACAGTCAGGAATTATTGCCTTGTTGGAAACCCATGGAGAGAATACAACAAGTTCTATTACTGCAGTCCTAATTGCTAAAGGGGGCCTGTGCAGGGGTTGCATTACTGGAGATATCTGAGA
This sequence comes from Hymenochirus boettgeri, assembly GCA_019447015.1. NCBI lineage: Eukaryota > Metazoa > Chordata > Amphibia > Anura > Pipidae > Hymenochirus > Hymenochirus boettgeri. Next base: position 223,659,830 of record CM033470.1, on the reverse strand, counting down.
GTTCAGTGTAAGGTTATGAGAAATGTTGTGAATGCGCACAAGTCCACTTAAGTTCTGTTGATTTGTTGCTTTCCAGTTTCTGTTGACAAGGCATATTTTAGAATTTCTGAGCCAGAACTTTAAAGAAATAGTTAATTTTGAAAGTGAACTATTCCTGTATTGCATTCACCGAAGAATGGGAGAAAAAAGAGCTATGTTTTATCGTCTACTTACTACTGTAAGTGTATATGCCTAAATGAGAAGGGCTTTTTATTATAACCATATACTGCCGGGTTTTATAGGAGAAAACGGCAGTTATGGCTTTTGCTGCTAAGTTGCTCATTTTGTTGCTAAGTTGGCATCAAAGATTCAAACACCCAAGGAAAACTACACCCCTGAATTGTCTCTAGATCCCCCATAACCGTCCTCCAATGTTACATTTGTAGTGCTGGTCTTGCCAGCCTCCTTTCATAGACTGGCACTTGTATGATAGGAAGATGCATGCTTCTTGGAAACAGTTCCAAACTTTTAGAGGGGGCAGGGCCAGCCCGGGACTATGAATGTAGCTTTGAAGGACTAGTATGTGGGATCTAGGACAAATCCACGGATGAAGAAATAGCGGTTAAGTCCTTACACTGGGTAATGATGTGGATTTATAACTTGAAATAATTGTATTTTTGTAGATTGACTTGTGCAATAACTGTGTGTAGATAAGGAATAGATATAGGAGGTTTATGTAACATGGGCCCCTTGGACCTCTAGAATCAGAGGGTAACTTATGTATTTGTTAAAGTTTTGTAAGGTAACAGATGGCCTGAACTAACTAAAAGCAGACTGCATTGCTCTCCTCTATATGTTATTGGCTTGTGAGGCATGGTCAAGTTTAGGTATAAAAAAGGGGTCTGTGCAAGCTATCAGGGTTACTAACTAGCCTGTTGATTAACTAGCACATGTGTTTACATGCACATACAATAAATAAATTCTTGTATCAATTTCTACACTGGAGTAATCTACTTAATTCTGTATCAGTACTTTAAGCCTGTGATTTGTCTGGAAAACAACATGTCAGATTGCTAAAAAAAAAGGCAATGTATTTCACCCTGACTTTTTAATTTTTGCATAATGTACACACCCTTCAATCTGCTCAACAATCTAGAAGGAATAAAATATTTTAAAGTCACTTCTATAGATCATATGTTCATAGTAAAATTACATAGATTTGTTCTTTTTTCTTTGCAATATTCCTATATTTTGTACATGTAAGTGCAATGCTGTGAACTGTTTTGCATCTTAAGACAAAAAGATATAACCATTATATGCCACCACAGATCAGACAGTGTAGATGTTCTCTGTTTGACATCTTTTGCATTTACATTAATGTTTTGCATTTGTTTGAGGCATCCATCTGTTTTTGAACAATAAGCTCTAATTTTAAACCTGTTCAGTGCTCATTTAACCCAGAAACGTCTTTTGTAGCCCATGCATCTGGGATTCAGTGTAAGGAGGACAAACCGAAAACAAAATAGTACAAACCAGCAGCTGCATCAAATAAATAAATAAGTGGAAATACCAATCAAAATAGAGGGAAAGAGGGAGGTACAAGCTGTAGTAAAAAGAGCTGTTTATCAATAGCAAAATGATATATATATATATATATATATATATATATATATATGTGTTATATAAATACAGACTGCTAAATAGTAAAACCTACTGTATCTTATTACTGTATTTCCTATGGTTATATGATACTGTATGTTGGATTATAATAACACACACACACAACTGCATATGTACCTTTGTAGTAAAGAGGTTAAATGTACCTATCATTTATTATCTGGATACCATAAGCAGACTCGTGAACATGGCTACTGTCATTATTATAATGGATTCCTTGGGATTCAATTGTTTCCCAAACCTTGACTCAAATTGTCCTTTATATAATTTATTTTATTCATATGTATAAATCTTAACTTGCCAGATGTTTTCTTTAGTTCACACAGATTTAGAAGTACAGCCAGAAAAGATCAAGCTACTAAAATGGAATAAACAGTCTGCAATATTCCCAGAATATGTAATAGCCATAAAAAGTAGCAACTCTATAAAAATGTCAGTTGAGATTACCATACAATTCCTTTCTGAAATGAATTCGATTTTTTTTACTTTTGCTGTAGGACCCGTTCATATGGCCGGTACAATTACTTGAAACTACATTATGAAAATATTTTAGTCTCAGAGAGACATTCTCTTTCACTAGATCTTGAGTCATAGCTATTCAGAGCAATAAGGTTAGAGAGGTGGGACTCTCTCCAGTAGCTTGATTTTTATAAGCTGGATCTCATCCTACTGCCTTATTTAATTTCTAGTGAGTACAACTCTCCTTACACCATCTATTGCACTGTACCTGCAAAATGAACTGGCACCAATTTTTTATACTTTTAGTTAAGTATACTTACAATTCTTATTAAGTTTTTTTAAATAAATGGATTATTCCTTCTATAGATATGAGTACTACCTAAAATCTAGGTAAACCCCCATTAATAAATCTGTTTGTTGCTGTTTCTGGTTAATGTCATCATGAAAGTTCTAGATACACACAGAAAACTTCCCTGTCTGTAACTAACAATAGAGAAGTTATGGCTTGATTCATCTGTCAGTTCCATGAAGTTTTTTTACATTTTGTTTTCTCTACTCCCTAATAGAGATGTCCGAACTTCGCAAAATCCGGTCCGCACGAGGATCCGCAAATTTTCGAGAAAATTCGAAAATCCGCGAGCGGACCCATTAAAATGAAAAAAATCCTCGAAAATACGAGAAATCCTCGTAATTTCTAAAATTTTCAAAAATATGTATTTTCAAAAATACCAGAAATCCTCGTAATTTCGAAAATTTTCGAAACTACGTATTTTCACACATTTTCGAAAATACAAGAAATCCTCGTAATTTTGAAAATTTTCAAAAATACGAGAAATCCGCGGTTCGGAAGTTCGGAAGGCGGAAAATCCGGAAAAATCCGCCGTTCGCGAACGTGATAAATCCGCGGCGGATCCGGGTTCGGATCTGTGAACCGGCCATCCCTACTCCCTAAAATACCCCACTTATACATTACTATCCCCAAAAACTTCCCATAAACTTGTATCAGTGGTATATCTTCTCTTGGTCATAGGAACATTTTCTTCCCAAATACCTAAAACAAATGTCAGTATTAAGCTTTAACCCCTGAAATGATAAAAAAAAACAAAAAAAACAATGCAGACAGGAACTGTTTGTCAATGTATCATAATTTAGTGTGTTTAAAAATATTTCTTTGGTCTTACTATTTAATGCAATTCACAGTATTTCATTTACAGATGCCACACCTTGCATTATTTGTATGGTAATCCATCGAAATACACTGTATTCTTATAACATGGGAAAGCCTATTCTATAGCCTGAATACAAGACCTCAAAGAAGCTTTATCAAAGGATAATTGTTTTGACACTGCATTTTGCCAGTGGGCACTGAAGATTTATGGATTGGATATGCATATTTACAAATTGCTGAAATAATTTAGCATGAATTGTATGTTTGATCAGCACGGTAGTGAACAGACCAATGAAATGAAAGCAATTTTTTTCAAAACATAAAATTCTTACAAAAACACAAAAACATTAATAAATCATCCACATAGTGAACAGCAGAGTTCATATAAGTTTTAATTAATGAAATAAAAGTTATTCTTAATGTTTATGTTATATTGTGACTGGGTTCAAAGTGGTTAAGCTGTACAATTCTTTCTCAGCTTAACTAAAATATCTAACATTTTTCTTCAATTTTGATAACAGTTGGACAATAAAATACAAAATCCATGGAATGGGAAGTCAGATATCAATGGAAAATCAAAAGTTATTTGATATGGGTATACACATTTTGACATTAAATACATAGCGGCATTTAGTACAGTATCAGGGAGATTCAATAAAAGTTCTTATTGTTAAAAATTGCGCTAATTTTGCCCCAACCAATCAGATGTTAGCTTTCAAATGTTAAATAACATTTGATTGGTTGGGGCAAAATTAGCACCATTTTTAACAATAAGAACTTTTATTAAATCTCCCTGTTAAAACTACAAAACACTATGGACACACTCTAGATTATCTGTGAAGGCTATAGAAAATCCAATGATCACAGCTCAAAGTCACACAATGCTCTGGTATTTAAGACATTCTTTAATGGGCAACTAAAGCCCCAGAACAACACTGAATCAGAAGGACTTGATATGAAAGCAGTAATCTGTGTCTTACCTCTCATTTTGATGTGGGTGGTGGGAAATTAATTTCACTAATGTGGGATTTGTGTTTTAATTCCAGCATTCCAGTACTGCACATTGTGGTCACTAAACATTCTTTTACATGCCCCTTCTACTGCAGGTTACAGCAGGTCACACCTACTAGTAGGCCGAATCTATTTTCAAGATTTATCGAACGTTCAAGGTTATTTTCTTAAGTTCCGAAGTCCCGAAATCCAAATGACCCACCCAGTTTCAGATGAAACGTTCGGATTTCGGGAACCGAGGGGTTTGAATAGGTTGAATAGGGTTTTCAATAGTAAAGGTTTGTACACAAAAATCGATCGCTCAATTGTGTTCTGAACGTCCGTTTAGGTTTAGGGTGCTCGGTCTGTGGATCATCAACGATACCCGACCGAACAGCTTTAGTCGGCCAAAGTGGCCTTTCGGAACACAATCATGCTTTCTTTTTGTAAATGTGATAATGGGAGACCCATTGAATAGCTAAGAGAGGGCTAGATGAAAATAATTGGTCTGCTATTTAAAGTCAGGAAAGATTTTCTCCTTCCCTCATTTGGACATTAGACAGGCATCATAGGTAGGGTAAAAAGTTTGTACCAGGTGGACATATGTCTCTTTTTAACCTCCAATGTTATGCTAGGAAAACTAAATTGTGAGAATGTTGGTAAAAAATCAGCATGGATTACTGATCAGCAAGACAGGGTTCTATTAGAGAAATATAAGTATATTTCATATGGAAATTTTCTTTTTTTCAAAAAACAAACACTTTTGTTCCCCTTTAATGCTTTTTAGACAATGCTGTACTAGGTTTAAATTGACAAATTACAACATGGCATTTTTATCTACCAAGATGTATTTCTTGAAATTTACATCAATATTCATGTAAACCATTCGTAGCTGGTCTAAAAACTAACCAATAACCCTCTATAAAATTACTTATAATGATACTAGGAACTGTATGAGATTAACTGTAGTGCTTGTGGGCTTCTGTTTTCAAATTAATAAATAACGAAAGAAAAATGTTTATTCATGATGTGGAACCTTTTCAGCACTACTTCTTTCAAGTTCAAATTAGAGGTATGGGACTAAACCAGACCTTTTATCTTATATTAATACATTTCTAGCAAAACTGTAACGCTGAAATGCATACAGAGCATCTTTGTACTATAGCTGGTAGCCCCTTCATGTGTTCAAACACCTGGTAAAAATTATTCAACAATTCAGCAACAGCATTTCCAAGAGCTAGTTCAAAGGCTTTGTCAATTACAGAACAAGGAATACAAACTAAAGTGTACTTATACCTCAATGATGTCAGGGAAGAGAAAGAGACCATCTTGTGTAGAAATAAGGATAAAAAATGTACATACATCACAGATTTTAACAAACATAATTTCCCCTTTTGCTCTAACAGAATACAAATATATACATAATAGATACATTGTTTTGCAGATAAAAATACAGACCTTTGCATGAGAAACTGCTTTAAAATAATGATTTCAAGAAGATATATACAGGGCGATGTATTATTGCTCACAAAACTGGCAAATCACTGTTTTTGCACTGCCTGAGTTATTTCCAATTTTTTTTCTGTAGTCTATTCCATTTAGTTAAGTTGAGAGCGCAAAACGCCTATGGAATGGAGGCGAAAAGCGGTGTAGCTTACCTGACAGCAATCCTGCAATACAAGAAATCTCGCAAAGGTATTTACTGCATTGTGGGATCTTAAGCGGGTAAGATGCGCTGCTTTACTTACTATATCATCCCCTTAGTAGGTAAAAATATTTACTTAAAAAGAGCAATATTCAAAATTAAGAATAAAAAGTAAGAAATTTAGGAATTAATGAAAATTATTCCACCACAATTATTGCACCACAAGAGTTTACATGCAGTTTGAGACTGAATGGGGCTTCCAGATGTAAACTTGCCCAAATCTAAATCTATCAAACCCTGCCCTGGTAAGTCCCAAACTCCTACGCTTAATTAGCATAGGCCTAAACTACCCAGTGTTAAAATTAGTTGGGCAGCATGTTGGGCACGGTGTTTTAGGCATTTGTAGATGTGCTTCCATAGGTGGAAACAAAGTAGGAGGTTTACTGGGGTGCCATATTTGTGATTGTAGCATGTACAATATTTGAACAGTATATTTTTTTATTTGTATTTATTTTTTATTATGGGAGTGCTGTTTTCTTATTGGGTTCTGATTTCATAACATAACATAACCATACTATCATACATTATAACCATACTATCCCTTAATGGAATAACAAAAAAAATAGATTACAATAATTGCATTTTAGAAAAGACAAAATGCTAAATCAAAGAAAATGGTACTGGCTGGTACACAGTGCCATAAAAAGTTAGGGATCTAGAATGTCCTATATAGTTTATTATAGTATTTGAGGTTGAATAAAGACATATGCCCATCTAGCCCAACCTACTTGGCTACACTCACATTTCCTGCCTAACAGTTTATCCTGAAAAGGCAAAAAAAACCCAGCATGGGGCAAAAAATTCCTTCCTGGCTCCAAGTTGCCATAGGATATATCCCTGAAGCAACTCTGGATCAGCTCAACTATATATATAAAGCCAATAACATGCAACATTCTTTAATTTTATAAACGCATCCAGCTTTTTTTTTACCATCCAATGTACCTGCCATCACAACGTCCAATGGAAGACAGTTCGGTAGTTTTACATTCTGACAAAAACTCTTCTGAACTTGAAGACTAACCTTCTTCTCTTCCAGTCTTAAGATATATCCGCGTGTCCTCTATGTTCTATTGGTGAAAAATGCACCAGAGAGTTTATTGTATGGCCCATTAATGTATTTATATAGTGATCATATCCCTACATAAGCACTTTTTTCTAGTGTGCATAATTGTACCCTATCCAATCTGTCTTCCAATTCAAGCTCCCCCAGTCCTCTTATTAATTTAGTTGCTCTTCTCTGAACCCTTTCCATTTTCAATATGTCCTTTTTGTATACAGGATTCCAAAACTGCATCACATATTCCAAATAGCAATGGTAACTTACTGTACATGGCTCTGGCACCTGGGAAATGGTATTGGGAACACATACATATTGCCAAAACTTGTTTAAACACCTTTCCCCATGATCAGGCAATTGTCAGGTTTCCGCATGCTACATTCGAGTGTTATGGCCAATTCGAGGGGTACTGAATGATACTCTCAAGGGTTACAAGAATGATACATTGAAGGGTTACCAAAATCTACTGCTACATTTGAGGGTTTCTGAACTCAAACAATTCATTTGAGGGTTACTGAACTCGAACACTACATTCGAGGGTTACCGAATGATACATTCCAGGGTTACCGAAATCGACAGCTACATTCAAGGGTTACGAACTCGAAAGCTACATTTGAGGGTTACCGAAATCAACCGCTACATTCGAGGGTTACCGAAATTGAATGCTACATTTGAGGGTTACCAAAATCGAAGGCAACATTTGAGGGTTACCGAAATCAACAGCTACATTCGAGGGTTGTCGAATGATACATTCGAGGTTTACCGAAATCAACTGCTACATTCTAATCGAAAACTACATTTGAAGGTTAACAAAATTGAATGATACAATCAAGGGTTAATGAAATTCAATGATATATTTGAGGGTTACCAAATTCGAATGTTACATTTGAGGGTTGCTGATTTGCAAATTCGATAATATATTGAATTTTCAATAATTATAAAAATAAGTCCACGAGTTCAGAAAACCAGAACTAGTCCAAAGTTTGGATAGAGTTCGGATAGTTGTGGCGAACCTATGGCATGCGTGCCAGGGGTGGCACTCTAAGTCCTCTCAGTGAGCACTCATGCACAGCAGAGTTCACCAGAGTTCACCAGAGAAAGTGTAGTGGCTGTCTGTAGCAGAGAGAGGTCACATGCTATAACATTCAGCTCTGCTGTAAAGGTTAATAGGTAATCTATAATCAATTCCATCTACTGCATTGGTCTTTGTCTATTTAAGTTGTTTTTTCTTAATTAAAACTCCGTATTCAAGTAAAATGATCCTATTGCCACTATGCAATAAAAAAGTGGGGTTTTGGGTTGCAGTTTGGGCACTTGGCCTCTAAAAGGTTCGCCATCACTGGGATAGTTCAAGTTCATCCGAACTCATAAAGTTTGCCCCAAACTTCGGGCCCATTACTACTGATAGTAGTGATTGAACTAGGTCAATGTGTCAAATAAAAATGCTTAGATTTTAAGCTCTTTGATATGAAAGTTTCCATCTAATTGTAAAGTGCTACTGAAGATGTTGGTGCTATATAAATCCATAATAATAATACCACTCTTTATTCCGGACAATATCTTGCTTGGTATATGTTTCTAAAGCTACGTTATCTGTAATTACAAACCTCAATGGTTTTTTTACAACACTATCATTAAATAACATGTTCATACAATATGAATTGGTATTGATATTGCATCCTAAAATTCTACAATATTGTGTTTTGACTTGAAAATGCATATTACCAGTACTGGCATGACCATGATAAAAGAGTGGAACAGCAATTTAATTGTGATGCTCGTTTATGAATATGTTCCATAGTCTCTGGACAGAAGAGGTGGATGTCGAGAGATCAAAGGTGTTTTTAATTGAGACTCTAGAGGTACTGATAGAATTAAAAAGGGAGGGAGGATGATGGAATATTGTTTTTATTGTTTTGTCTGATTAGTGGTGTTTTTATGATTATGATGGACTGAAAGTGTTGCAGTCCTGTTGCTGTACAGTGATTACAATGCATGGCTACGCTATTATGGAATTATTATTCAAGGTTTAAAATTAGAGAATGCCATCTAATATTTGCAGAGGGTACACATTTACTAAACCTACTCATAGGTACTGATGAATAGTTGTGGAATTAAATATATATTATTTAATGTAAATGGTATACATTTAATAGTTTAATGTAGGAGAAACAGAAAATAATGGCAGGTGTTGGAAGCTTTAGGTGTTTGTTTTATGAGACACACTATCTATAATTTGTAAAACGTGAAAACAAAAACCTGTAAAAGAACCTGGTGATCTGAAACAAGTATATTCCATAAGCCAAGTGGAGTTAAAAATTATTTCATTATTTGGAAAGAACAAATGTGGATCCAAGGGCAGAATCCTGGGGTAATAATGTGAACAAGATTTGTGGTACAAAATCATTTTTCTGCAGTAATGGGGAATGGTTTTAAGATCCAATTTCCAGAATTGACCTGCGCAAAATTTTTCTTGGATTTTACTTGAGTGGACTTTTTTGTATTAGATAAAAATTTCTATAATACGTTTTAAGAATCCCATTCACAAAGTAATAAATAAATATCATTGAAACCTTCTATATATTTAGCAGAAAATAGCTTTCACTTTCACTGTAGGTGGCAGAGACCTAAGGGATTTATTACATTCTGATTAAAATGTGTTTACAATTTTTAAATGACCATCTGTTGTATTAAGCTGCAAACTCCCAATAGTAATAATGAAATGCTATAAAATATAAAGATATATTTTTGAATTAATGCTTACTCTTAACTGCTTCCGTTATACATCATAAAATCAGTGGATACAAGTTTTCTCTTTGTATATTCCTTTCTACAAAACCAGTCTCCATCATTTCCCTTAGATTTACTCTTTCTTCCATTTCACTGTCTTCTAGTGTTTTAATTTAGATTTTCTTTTTTGATCTTTGATCTTAGCTCTTGCTATACACCTGCTCACCTCTCCTCTCAACCAAAGGCATGCTTTCAGACCACAGAGAAAATTCATAGATCTCTCATTACTAATACTGTTTTCATTGATTGGCAACTTTCATTCAAATACACAATATCTCAAAATTTGTCAAGCTGTGACTCTCACCATCTGAGACCCATTTTAATTTAACTTTTCTGTTTGTTGTTGTTTTATTAAGACATAACTGTTTAAAAAAAACAATGTACATGTGATTTAAAGGTTTTTGCAAACTTAGTCGTAAGGGTCCCACCTTTATTTGCTTCTAAATTCTATTCTAGGAATAGACATCGCTTGAGATAGAGATATTTGTCCCTAAAATGTAAATCTGTTGTTCGAAATGTGAGTTTCTTTTCAATCAGCATTAATGCTTCTCTTAAAACTTTATCAATCTTTCCCTGTTCCTCCATATCCAGAAGTTTCTTCCTCTATGGATCTACAGTACTTCAGTGGCTGCACTCCTTTGTATCTAAATACTACTTTGGTGCTTCCTCTGGATGCACGGCTATGTCTCTATTCATTAGAATACTGTAGAGCCCTTAATATGTAAAATGTATACCTTTGTGTAGGTATATCCTATATACATTTGCCTCACATTACCAGTCATGGGAGTAGGCAATCAGTTGTGTAAGTTATGTAAACAAAAATGAATGTATGAAATTTGAAATATAGTAACTCAGGTTAACATGAACTTGTGTTTATTTTGCTTTTAGTTTTCCTTAAACCGAATGTAAAGTACAGACATTCTCATTCTCGGGCATAGTCATTTTCTCACAGCTAAGCTACATTTCTTTGTTCCGTTATCCTGCATATTGCTTCTTTTTTTTGGCAATAAAAAAAAGAGTTTTCTCTACTAACGTGATGATATTTTAAGCAACTTTAGTCGACTAATGACACATTATTATTGTTGGAGGAACTCACTAGAAACTGTACAAAAATTGTTTAAAATGGAAAATGGACAACAATGTTTTAGCAGGTCACGCCAAAGTATTAAAATGTTAGCTACCACTATATAACTGACAATCTTTTTATTAATGAAAGTCATGTTGTACTGGGGGTACCAGGTCAAGAAGTTATTTAATTGATATGTGCAATTATGGATTTTATTGGCTTACCACAAAAAAAACCTGTTATTTCCAATGTCTTTTTTGTTAGTTTTGTATTAAAGGGGAAGTTATGTGGAAAATATTGTAGTTTAAATTCTTTGTTTATATTACACATGACTAGCCATCCTACATGTTGTCTTGCATTTTGAAAAATCAGTTTATTTCATTCCCTTTGCTATGTTTTGTTGTGGTCAGTAGTGAGATACCTTTTCAGGTTCTGTAATGTTTTTTCTTCTTCTGCAAACTTCCTTATAACAGTAATTTCTGAGCTTCTGAATCAACCCAGGCAGTGAGTCAAGGGCAAGACCATAACAGACACTATTAGGGGTCTGTTATAAGTCAGTATTTTGAAGCATTTTTGTATGCATAGACAAAATGCTGGATGTGCAGATTAATGAAGTAGGAAAGTTCCCCTTTAAAGTAAAATTTTAAAACATTCTCTAATACAATTTCTGTATAATGTATACATTATACAGAAGAAACCATACTGTTCTGTTGACATTGTATTTACCATAGGCCAGTTTTCTCAAAAATAATCTTTCTTCAAAAATGAACTAACAAGTCCGGGATTTTTTTGCTTTGTTAGATATGTCAACACATAAAAATAAACTCTTTGTTTGGGTGTCACTCCTGTTTTAGAATATAAAGCCCTAAATAATGTGGCTTAAAACAAATTTCACATCTCAAGATGTCTGGTCATGTTTTTTCTAGCACATTGTTGTACTGGGGTTTTAAGTGCTCTGCCCATAAAAATGAAATTTGAGCAGAATAAGTTTTAATTCTCTGATTTAATCCACTGAACTTTATATGCTTTTTGGGCAGGAGAAGTATGCTTGGGGCCCAGACTCCTCTTTAGGTGTACATATCTTTGATGGGTGCAACTGCTGGCTGTACAAATTTCATTTCAAGCAAGGGTGACTCCATTGCGTGTGGATATAAATTGCTGTAGGTAGGTGACATTTCCCTAGCATTTCATTTGATCTTTGTTTTTCTATAAACGTTTATTGAATTTATATAGACAAAAAACACCATCTTTTTACCAATTCTATATTTGAAATTGGTAAGTATAAATCTAGATAGTCCATCACAGTGTTACTCAAATATAGCTGTAGTATGTGATTAACGTGGTTACATTTTGTCCCATTAATCAACAGAAGAAACTATGTCAGGTTTCAGGCAGTGTAAAACCCAACAACTAGCAATGAACCTCAGACGGTGAAATAAAGGAAGAACAAATACTATAATCAGGCTGTCATTTTAACTTTCTCTTTTATTGACATTGATGCACATATCGCTTTTGAATGTACTGTAGAAAGCATACTAGGAACTATGATCAGATAATACAGTAGATTACCTATTTCCCTGCTCTTTTATTATGTTATCACTTACAGAATACAATTAAATAAAGTGTGGAGAAGAATCCTAATTGAATATGTTTAGCATCAACATTGATTCTCTTTGGTAAACACAATGCCTACTATTGTATATTGAGAAAATTAGTGTTTTCATGCAACATCTTATGGTACACTGCCTAAACTCAATGAGAAATTCCCATTCAACACTGCTTTACTAGCAAAGAATCACAATATTACCACCAACTATGGGTGTCACAGTATTAATTTGACAAGCAATAAAAAAACAGAGCACGCTATTTGGTTCAAATGTTATAGTCTCCTCTACACAATTGAATTCATTGGGCTGGAAAAAATGAAGGCAAACAGTTTAACTAGTATGTTTATACAATTTACTTTTTGCAGATAAATAACAAAGCACTGAACATGAAATGTTTAATGAGATTTATTTGTTTTACATTATAATAAAACAACTCTAATGTGCTAGGATCCAAACCAGGGTTATTTTTAAATATGCATAATGATGCTCTTTATATCTATCTATGGAAAGTTGTTTAATCAGTTTATTTGCGGTGTACATGCTTTTTTAAGTTAAAGCACACATATAAATAGAATGAATTAAACAAAATAAAATTGTCAGTGTCAGAGACAGATAGACATAAAGGTAGAGATGGTGGATAAAAAAGATCTTTCCTGGGATCCTGCAATACCCAGCTTTCTAATTGTACACCATGCTTAATATTAACTTACTATTATACACCTATACAGTACATTAAACTGCAAGTAATCTTACTAGCAGTTCAAATGTATATATAAAGGGGACTTATCTCCACTAAAATGTAGTCTTTTATTGTGCTTTAAATGTGTATAGAAACAGCAAAACAACAATATGATTATGGAGACAAGGATCCGCTAATATTTTTTTGAGGGTATGTTGGACAGAAAGTTGTTACAGGATGGAAAGATCCACTTTAAAGCTGGGTACACAGAGCACCAATCCTGTTTGGTCAGATGAGGTTAGCCCCTTTTGGTTTAAGTGTGTGACCTCATAAATCCAAAGATTTAGATTGGATTTTGGGGAAAAAAAGTTGTAGGCTAAAATGGATTTAAAAATGCTATCCATTTTTATTCCTTTAAAAGCTTACTGCCATTATATCTCTTTGTATAAGACTAGACAAAAAATAATCCTTAGAAATTAAACATAGTGGCCTGGCAACTACAGAACTAAGCCCCCTATAAATGCCCTAGGGTGAATACAATCCAGTCCTGAGGCTTTGTTTAACTTTAGAAGCTCTAGTTTCCTTTGAACCTTCTCCAGGCCTATCCCACCACCGATTCTCGAAGCACTAGAAATAGACCCATTATCAAGGAATCCCTCATTCACTGTTTTAGGGTTAGAAAACTAAATTTAAAGGTTTGTACACACGCCGACCCACGACGCACATAATTGGCCTGTGTATGGGCACTTTATCGGCCAAAACGTCCCGTTTCAGCTTATAAAATGCCCATTCATAGGCCCATTATCGGAAGAAACGCCCGTCCGTACACATTGTGTCGGCACCCATGATTGCACGTGTGTACGAACCTTTAGAGAGCAGTAAAAAAAATGGTCTGCTGTCTTTAAGTTTATAAAGGGTATATTTGGTCTCCATGCAAGTGCCCTCATAGCTTTCAAACAAGCTTGCGATGATGTCTCTAGCTTCTCTGGATCTTAAAGGACATGTAAACTGTGCCAAATCATTAATCTTAAATCTAAGTCTGCTTCTTTTTTTCTTCTCTGACCTTCCTATCCCTTGTATATTTAACTCAGGGAGTTTTACTTTTTAAAGAGGGCGGGGCACAGCTAGTCAGTAAAGAACTGTCAATCACCCAGCCCCTCCCCCTGGCACACTACATGTAGAAACTCTCCATTCTATATAAGTAAAGCTTACAGTATTTCTCTTTCACTGCATGGCTAATTGATCCAGCATTAAGATCAGGAAAAGGAATAAGCATTATTTGTTTCTCTGCGCTTTTTCTGTGCAGATAAACCCAATCCTGCAGTTAGCTGATGTCTGTCCCAATGTAGCACTGTACCTAAAGAAATCAATTACAAAGTCTACACACACACACACCTTCAAATCCCTAAACTAAAATTAAGTAAGGTCCAGATCTGTCCTTTCCACTACCTATGGACACCTAGGGAAGAGAAAATGATTAAAGGGCATGTCCACCCCAAAAACTATAATTTAATCCCATACTGGCCCTCCTCTGCAGTTTAAAATAAACCATACCTTACATCTCTGCTCCTTATGGTTCCCATGATAGGCCTTTTCAAAGTCCAGGAAACTGAAGACTCCAGGCTTCTGATCCACCCTGTTTCATTGTCATCATCAAGGACTGTACCCCCCACCACACACACACACACACCATCTGGATCCATCCTCAGCCATCATTGCACTTAGGGTGTAGTTCTTTTGGGGGAAGGTAATTAACCCCTGCCCACACCTAATCACTGCAATATTTTTTTTTAAATCCCCCCCGATCTTTACTTACAGAGCCTTCACTCCCGCTGTGTTCCTAGTGATGTCAGCCTCATCTGTGATTGGACCGTGCCAATCACAGACGCGGCTGAGGTCTGGCCCCCGCTTGCTGTGTTCCTAGTGATGTCATCCTCGTCTGTGATTGGACCGTGCCAATCACAGACGCGGCTGAGGTCTGGCCCCCGCTTGCAAGAAGGAGGACGGAATGGAGCGACACGGGAGGCAGTGTAAGTATAAAACGGGGGACTATTTTACTGAAATATAGTGGTTGGGGGTGGGTAGGGGTTACCTATCTTACCCCCAAAGTTGGTTTAGGGTGGTGGACATGCCCTTTAAGAAATTTCGGGGCAGGGCTTATAATGCAGCTGATGATGCTTTGTCCCAGCAGTGGGCATGCTCCAACTTGAGACTTGAAGGCAGACCAGTGGTGATGGTGATGTCAGAGTCCAAAGTGCCAGCGAGGAAAACACCCTTTACACTGTTGTAACTTTCAATAGACTGCAGCTAGAAGCATGATCATTCAGTCATTTTAAAACAAATGCAAATGCACTGAACAGGTGGATTTTTAGTTTGTATTTAAACACCTCCAGGGATGGGGCAGTTGTGACTGACTGGGGTAAGGAGTTCCATAGAGTGGGTGAGGCATGATAGGCTCTGTGACCAAAAGATGTTAGGAGGACTCTGGGGGTGACTAGGCTATTTGAAAATGCTGATTAGATTAGAGATGGCGGAAACTTGGAAGTTTTGTTCTATTTTCAGATTTACGGAACCAGAGGATCGGAAAATCCGAAAACGGAACTTACTTTCAAAAGTTCAAGGGTGTATTTTCGAGGGTTACCCAATGTGCAATGTTATTTTCGGTAACTCTGAAAAATAAACTTGAACATTCAATTACCCTCCAAAATATGATCCAAAACTACTTTCCATTTTCCATTAGTTTTTTCGAGGGTTTGTAAACATTTGAGGTTATTTTCAAGGGTTACCGAAAATAACTTTGTACATTTGGTAACCCTCGAAAATACGTTCCAAAGTGCCAAAACCTAAACGATCTGCCTGGTTTCGGACAGAATGTTCGGATTTCAGAACAGAGGGGTTCCGTCTCGGATACGGGTCCTAGTCCCATCTTTAATGCTGATATAAGGTTGTGGTGGTTGCATCCAATCTTTTGGTTTGTTAGCATTCTGCCAGTGGGATTCTGCACTAGCTGTAGGTGGTGACAGTACTTTTTGGGAGAGCTGTGTGGAATGCGTTAACAGCAGTCCAGCCATGATGTGATAAAGGCATGAACTAGTGTTGCCAGATCTCTGGGGGGATTCTTCCAATTTTCCTTTGGTGAAAGTATTATGATTTCACAATAGCAGAGATATGAGTTCTGAAGTTTAAATCACCATCAATTATAACTTCAGGCTGGGCACATGCTCAGAGCTATGCAGATCTATACCCTACCCTTAGTGATGATGGTTGCAGGTGGAGCTGTTTTGTTGCCAGGTATTGTCCTTTGATTACAAGGAATTCAGTTTTGTCAGCAATTAGTTTCAGCCAGTTGACACTCATCCATTCTTGTAGCTTTTCTAAGCAGGCGTTTATGGTGGAGTGTGCACTTTTTAACAAAGGCCACTTGCATGAAGACCACTGGATCTTAAAGGGTCACTATACTCACTCAAACAACTTTTACATTATCTGAAACTACAATTTGAGGCGAAGTAAAATGGTGGAACTCACATATTTATCTGTGCTTGCTTTGTCATTAAATTAATATTTAGTGAGTGCTCCTTATTGCCCCCACCCTCCTTTACTCACTGCCTTCTTTTAGTGTCTGCGATAGCCTGCACAGCCTCACCATGGACAATGCTGTAAATTCTTTGATTTCAAATGATGATTTCTCAGAATCTGAAGCTCGGATTTAAAATCTGAAAAAGTTATATAGAGGTTTATGCTGAGGGGCAGTGGCTGAACCTTTCCCTAAAATGATGGGGTGGGGTGGCATGCCCTTTGAATTAATATTTTTTAAGAACTAACAGGGCTTCAACATTTTAACACTGTAGATGAATAGACCTTTTTTGTCCAACATGTTATTTTGATGCATACTTATTTTAACACACTGAATTATGTAAATTTATCGCACAGTATAGGCATGTTATCTTGACTTCAAGCAGAGACAAACCCTTATAGTGACCTTTCTTATATGGGGATTGTATATGCTGTACTTACTTTTTGGCAATAAATTATACTTATATTGATTGAAAATGTTGAAGAGTTTTCTTTTATATTTCCATAAAAAATTGTGGATTTAGTGCACATCACACAGAAGTAATTTTTATTTCATGCAATATTCATAGTTGTACTGACTAACTAGAAATATGATATTCATATTATTCATTCACTAAACAGTCCCTGTCCATTAACAAAATAAAGATGCACACAAAAAATGCCACTGCGCTGTTCTTTATCTGAATTCATAAAGATAAAATTGATAACCGAGCATCAAATAAACCTCACTTATACAGAATTTTCATAGAGCTTCTCGTTAGCATTCCAAATGCTGGAAATGAAAATTTAATGCTTAGAAAAAATGCTGATATCTCTTAGGTTCTAAACACGGATATTATATCAATAAAGCACTAAGTTGAAATAAATCCAGTCCGGCGTCCATGCTGAAAATGTTCATATTCTCAAAATCACACAACAGTTATACTGATGAAAAATTTACATTTTTTAAATATATATTAATATATATTACCCAGGATCCCCTGTGTTTAGGTTTAGTACTGTAAACCTGTTCTGAGTGCTACCTGCCAGTCAAGGCTGTTACACTGAATCACAGCCAATGACTTATGAAGGCAGCATGAGCAGTGGCGTAACTACCGCCCCCGCCACCCCCCGTGACCGTGTGGAGGCCCGGATGGTAGTAGGGCTCGCCACTAGCACACAATCTGTACAGCGACCAGATTGGCCTTTTAAACGCGCAATTAGCTGTTTAAAAGACCGGACCCGAACTTCGGTTCGGTTCGGGAAGTTCGGGTCCAGTTTTAAACACCTGATCGCTTGTGTGTTGCCTTCATATGCGTGATCAGCTGTTTAAAAATGGCTGGTTGCTGTACAGATTGTGGAAGCTGCACGCTGTAGAGATCTTTAAGGAGGAAGTCAGGTGCCCAGCCCCCAATCTCGCAGGGGGGCAGGCCCCCTCAGGTACGCCCCTGAGATTTTACTGCTTCTTAAATTCATTTGCGTATTAAGGTGGCCATAAACTGATCAATATTATCGGCCAGTTGTAGTCAATAGCATTTATCAGCTGACATTTTGGCCAGCCAGTAGCAAAAATGGGGCAAAATCAGCAGTGCACTTTACACATGGAGCAATTATGGACCAATACCTGGTATCAGCTGGAATGTGACTATTTCTAATATGCATTAGTCTGCAAGTTGTTCTAAAAAGTGGTATTTAAGTCTTTTATCAATGAGCATCCATTTATTTATTAAATTCAAACTGGATTTTTAAACATGGTAACCATTTTATAAGTGAAATAATATAGTGGGATACTATGGGAAACAAGTATTATACTTGCTGCCCTTAGGGATCCAATACTTGTACTTCTATATGACAATCTATGATTCAATTTTGGTCTTTAACCATTAGCATACATCATGTGTATTTTCTTATTAGGAACCTGCTGTATACTATACTGTATATCTAGTACTCAATTATCATATTGCAGCCTGGGAATTGTAGTTTGCAAACATCTGTGGGGCCGCTGGTTGGAGTTCCCTATTCTTAGCAAATTCCTGATTCAGATGTAGAAGCTCCAGCCTTTCTTTGAAAATTTAATTGTCTGACTCTAGCTTAGCTCCTTTAACCATTTTATCTGCTTCCTTTTCTTCCAAACGAATCCAAATATTGTAAAATAAATTAAGGAAAGCTTGTTCCATTATGGGAAAAGTCCACTTGTCTAGACCAGGTGGTAACCCAGAATCTTCTCAGTTATTTATTTGATAAATCTATGTCTTTCTAGATTTTACCTAATTATAGTACACAAAAGGGGTTATTCAATAAAAGTTCTTATCGTTTAAAATGGTGCTAATTTTGCCCCAACCAATCAGAACTTATGTAACATTTGAAAGCTAACATCTGATTGGTTGAGGCAAAATTAGCACCATTTTAAACGGTAAGAACTTTTATTGAATCTCCCTGAAAGTGTTCTCAGCAAAAACCTTGTAGAATCTTGTTTTAGCTAGAAAATGTTAGCCTACAGCATACTGTCATTCCTTTGTTAAATTGCAGTATGCAGTATGTTGTGTAAATGTGCGTTTGTGCTCGAGAGTGGTATGTACCAATATGGATAGAAATAGAAATATAAGTGGGTGTAGGGTCAGTTTGTTGAAGAACAAAGAGCTGTAGCTTTATTTTTCAAGGATAAAAGTGCACAAGGGTTTAACTATAAATCATCAGTAGATCTACCATAGATTTCAATAATTATCTTTACATTTTTATCATAAAAACAGTTTATGAAGAATTGCTAACATAAAGAATACATATACCACCTGTTATTAAATACTTAAAGGACATGTCCACCCCCAAAACTAAAATTTAACCCACTGCTGTCCCCACTGTGTAGTGTTAAAAAAATCCTTACCTTTCTCCTCTGCTCCATATGATTGTCCTGCAGTGTCTAGTCGAAGTCCAGGAAAGTGGAAAGTCCAGGAAAGTAGGAGCCTTCCTGTGTGTGAAAAGGGTTCTGCCCCCTCCCTCCCCCGCTATGGATCTCTCATGTGTGCAGTGTCTGTTTTAAAAATAAAATATTTTCTGTAGTATACGGACCTCCCAACCCTAACTGCAAGGGTTTAAATTGTAAAAAAAGTGCCCAGAAACATACTTACCAGACCGTGTTCCTATTGATCACAATCAGAGATGCAGCTGTCGGTCTGGCCCATAATGCCTACACTACAGAAAACTTTTAATTAAATGTTTTTCAGTGTATGTAATGTAAAAATAAGGAAATGTTAATTACTGTTACAGTTTTGTATATGTAGTACCTGTCCCAGTGCACCTTCCTGGACACTGATTAGTTGTATGTTATCGTGTTAAAGTTGGAATTTATTCAAAAACTCAAATTGACTTTGTATGTAACTCCTAGCTAAAACGAATAAAAGTAAAATCAATAAGATCTTTACCTTTATGTAGGTAAAACAACTGATCGATAAAGCACTTAGTGGACATAGTGGTTTAGGTCCTTACCCTGGGTACTATTAATAGGCGGACAAAGAGGAACTAGGGGAAGTATACCTTAATACCTTAAATGACAAGTAAACTGTGCCAAATCATTTTTAACTAATCACACAGAAATAAGGGTTAATTAACACCAATCTTACATCTGCTTTTTTTCCCCTTATCTGTCCTTCCTATCTCTTGTTTTTTCTTTTAACTCTGTGAGTTGAGTTTTACTTTTTAATAAACTGTCTATCACCCAGCCCCAACCCCTGACATACTACATGTATCCATTCTGTAAAAGTAAAGCTTATTTCTCTATCACTGCATGGATAGTTGATTCAGCATTAAGATCAGGAAAATTAATAAGAATTATCTATTGCTCTGTGCTCTTTCTGTGCCTGCACAATAACCCAATCCTGTAGTTAAAACGCCATACATGTCCAAAACCTATTGTGGGTGACATATTTTTCTAAAAACATTTAAGGGATATTCTAGAATATGCTCATGCAGCCACTTTGGGTCATGTTAACTGATTCACCCTGAAATTCAACCCAATTGGCTGAATCTCCCTAATAAAAATAATTACAGGAAATATTTGATGCCTTGAGTACATTGAAAGTAGGACATTAGTTATTGCACCTTCAGTTTACTGACTGTTTCCAAATACCTTTTAAACAATAATAACAATGTTTTAATACAATTAAATCCTCTTTTTTTCAACCTTTTTTTTTTTTTAACCAATGCTAATGAATTATCCCGAACCATTTAGCAGCATTACCTTGTTTATCCATTATATCATATAAGAGTGAGGAGGATTTTTCCTAGAAGTATAATGGACATGTTGAACTTCTATAATTAGAATCAGACTAAGACACTTCAAACTAACCTATAAAGGAAAACTTTATACTGAATTATACAATGTTACATAGCATATAACATTTCTTTAAAATTCTATGTTGGGGATAAGGTTTATACATATATGCTATATACATTGCAGGTTTACTAGAATGTCGATTTATTGAATATTTCCTTCACTGAACAGATATGCATTAAACAATAAAAGCAGTTAAGGAAAATCAAATGGGATCACAATCAAGGGATCTTTTTACTTTACTCTTTTCTTTATTTTTTTTTTTAAATAGAGAGGTTCTCTAATGGCACAGGGAAGTGAATACGACAGCGAGCTTGACAACATAATTAGAAGATTGTGATAGGAGAAGGAAAAGAAAGCTTTAAACTGCTTTTCTCCCTCTCTCTCTTTAAATAAGATTATTCTTTCTGAATAGTTAATCAGCTTTCATAGCTTCTTTAATCCAAAGCCTTTAAGCTACTCTACCCTATTCCTGGTTAATACTAAATGGCAAACAGTGACACCTCCTAAGGGAAAATCTAAAGTGTTAACTAAATGTGAGCAAACAGCTTGATCACTGTAGATAAAAAGAACTTTGGCACATTACAAGTCATTTAAGAACATCACACTGTTACACCTTTGGTTGACAAGAACTGACAAGGTTTGTTGGTCCATGTACCCATCTTCAATTTGCGTGTCACTCCTATAGTGACATTAGATAAACTAGGGGAATATTCAGCTAAAAGATTTACTTACAAACAAACATGTTTACAAGAGGGGAGAAATACTACAGCCTATAATAAATTACTTCATGGACAAACTTGGCAATAACTTTAGATATTTCAAAAAAATTAATATCTTTTATTAGATCTATAAACACAAAAGGAATTGTTGTATCCACTTACAGTGCTCTATGCAATGGATTATTCACGTGTAAGTAAATCCCATGTTATTACAATATAATGCAGGCTGGGAGAATCCTTGTCTTCAAAAAGATCCCAGTTATTGTTAACAATGGTGACAGATCGGCCTTCACACTAAACAGTAGAGTGCGAAGTAAAGCTATGTACGCATGCTGGCTTAATCTAAATTGTAGACAATTTCTGTAACAATTCCTGTACAGGCACTATAGACATGGGAAGTGAAGTAATTGACAGTAATTCCTGATATTGTTAAGCAAGTCAACATGGCAAATCAATGTATGGGCACCTTTAGAAACTTGCCACAACAGATGGGATAATGAGCCTCCAAACTTTCCATTAGGCTGGTGTTGTAAGATGGAGTTTCTTTCTTGCATATTTCTGCCAGAAACAATAGTTTCTTTCCAACAATATAACTTTTTACAATGAACAACAAACGGTGCTGATGAGTAGTGGTGTAGGAATAGCCATAGCAACCAAAGCCCAGCTGTACACAACCTCACCCACAAACCTTAAGCTGCTGCTGTACTGTCACGTCAGAGTATTTCTGCTTTCTGGGCCAGCTCGGGCTCTGCTGCTGCAGGTGTGTGTGGATTTCTCTGCAGTATCACATGCTACCACTAAAGGCAGCAGTTCGCTCATGCAGGCCAGTAAACAGAGTCAATGTTGTGTGCAACATGTGAGTCATATAAATTATAATTTATTTTGGCATGGGGTAAGAGAGGGCAGTGTCTTTTACTGTCTGACAGTAATAGAATATTAATAGAATATTACACTAATGAATAGTTAAAGGGACACTTTACTGAAAAAATGACTTTGCCTCATCTTAATCTCAAATTGAATACATGTAAGTAGCACTTACTCAGATTTGCATGTGTTGCTGCATGCCTTCAATCCAGCACACATATTGTTTAGGAGCAGTATCCCCCCTCTTTTAACCACTCCCACTTCCATCCGACTTGACTTTTTTCCCACAAACCAAGTGTCAAGCCTGCACATAGCATACAGCATTCCAACTGTCACCATTCCAGCTACAGTAAAACTACTCACAGAAGAATAGTTTTTGAGAACAAGGAACTTGAATGACAGCTGAAATATTAGAAGTTTTAGATTGGATATGTAAAGAAATAAGGGGCAGATCAACAAAAAAAATGATACAGTGGTGGTTGGGAAGAATTATAGATTCCAGTTATGGTCAATTTAAAGTAACCTATTTTTCATTATATATTGCCTTTAAAGTTTTTACCATGTTAGCCATAAGTAAGAGAAGAAAAGTAGAGCTGTGATACCTTTTATGAATAGGTATGTTGGTGGAGGGGAATGTGGGGATGACACCATTGACTATTTTTTTAAATTTATATATATTTTTGGGGGTAGGGGGCATTCTGACACTTGGGGGGCCCCATCTGATACTTTGCTATGGAGCCCTGTGATTTCTAGCTATGCCCCTGCTGAAGAGGTATTATTTATAGATGAAACTATAGATTTAAAAGTGCCAGAGCAACAGTCAAATGCATCTAAAGGAGAAACTACCTTTTTAAAATGGTTTTATAGCTTGTGTGAACATCCTGTTCATTCGATGGAGCAGTACATGCCCTGGTTCCTTCCTTAATTGGAGAGAAAACAGTTTGCAAAGAAAAAAACCCACACAATGCATGGGATCTACAAGATTTTTTGCAATTAAAGTAACTGTAACCATTAAGGTCAGGTTATAATTATAGGAAATTCACAAATCCATACACTGACTGAATGAATTAGGGGGAATGAATTACATTGATGTAATAAATTAAATGGAAACTTTTTGTCCTAATTGAAAACGAAAGAGGCTCTATTAGCTCTTTTAATCACTATATTCTAAATAAATTGCTAATATTAATACTATATCCTATTCCCATCCTCCTTAGGTATCCAGGTTACTGCACCAAGCTGTCTCCTATTCTCCGGTCTTTTATGGGCTTGTTCAATAAGAGGGGCACAAATTGCCTGAGGTCTACAATAAATCAGATGATTTGTGAGGTTTAGAAAACATTTGATGACATTTGATTGGTTGATTCAGATTAAAAACATTGAATAAGACCCTTATAGTGTACTGAGAGCCACATGCCTCTCTATTGCCCCCTTTAGTCAAGGTTTCGAGTCGATAGCGGCTTTCTTGCATTGCGAATGGAGTTTAACATTCTCCTCTTTGAAGCTAGCTATCTGGTGGCATCTCAGTACATTGGTTGTAGCGGTTGTGTAACCCAGTTTGTGCGCCCACTGCAACCACTGTTATTTGTGTCTTGGTACATCAGTTAACGTGGCTTAAGACACAAAAGCCAATAACGTCCTCTGTACATAGCCACATTAGTGTTTCCCACTGTGTTGGAATAGTTGTTTAGCACTATTCTTTTCTCCATTTACACTTTGGTCTTGAAAAGTTATTAGTTCATTGATTCCTGTATCATCTTAGGCTAAGACACTTAATTTAATCTCTCCCAGATCTCACTACACTGACATTCCAGGTCCCACTGCCCTAGTGCCACCTCTGCTCTTCCATATCCTTCCACTTCCTTATACTGAATAGGACAAGACTGAACTTTGCTCACCCTCTAATCTTTCCCCTACACAGTATTACAATAAATGCTAACAACACACCAATATACTTATACCTTACATGCATTCGGGTGTAACATCCGTATTCAGAAATTTGCTTGTGTGTCCATTTGTTCTGAAAACTCCCTTCCTCGCTCCACACTAAACTCTAAACCCCTAAATATCTTTAAATGCAGCCAGGGCGTCTCTAGGGTTTTTGCCACCTGAGACAACTTTTGAAGGCTTCCGTATGTACCGCTAGGCACCATGAAGTGCGCCACCGCAAACCAGGGTTAGGTGTGTGTGGCTTCCAGGAATAGTTGTGGTTTACCATTTGGTCTTTAAACTTCACATCACAGCAGTATTTATACAGTCCTAAAAAAGACATTATCCATACCATAATTCCTTCACTTACTAAAAAAAAAAAAATCAAATTGAGCTCTGCCTGCTGCCTCTGTGTGTGTTTATCAGGGGTGCTGCCCTGAGCTATGTCTCACCCCAATTTCCTCTAGGCTATAAGCTCAGAACCCTCTTATGTATCACAGTATTGCAGTAAATTACCTCATCATTTTGTCACATTCTGACATTCCTTGTATCATATGCAGTACCATTGTATGTAACGTATTACTTTGTATTATATGCATTACCCTTTATGTAACATAAATGTTTTCTTATTTGTATCAATGAATTGTAAGTGACACAGAAGATGTTGGCGCTATATAAATCCAAATAATAATATTATATTAGAATGTGTGGGTACACATTTGGGAATAGAGATCAAATATGGCTACCTTTAAAGGGCATGTCCACCACCAAAACAAAATATAACCCATTGCTGGCCCCACTGTGTAGTGTAAAACAAAACTTACCTTAATCCTCTGGTACTTATGGTTCTCATGCAGTGTCAATTCGAGTAGGAGCCTTCCTGTGTGTGAAAGGTATTGCTCTTCCATGTCCTCCTGGAGGGCTCTGCCATGCACATGGGAACCCTTTTCCCCCCCTTCCACCCCCAGATCTCTTGTCTCTTCACTTCCTTTTCTAAAACATGACATTTTATGTAGTAGCCACCCCCCACCCAATCCTAACCGATGGTTTATATTTTAAAAAAATGCACAGAAATGTACTTACATGGCCGCGTTCCTTCACCTTTCTCAATAGCCGGCAGCGGCGTCTGTGATTGGCTGCCTCTTAGGCTGTTGGTGGTTGTGATGTGGGCCTTTATTTATAATTTCTCCGTTTTATTCTGTGAGATATTGCAATACATTTTAGATCATTGCATTATAAGTAGGTCCCACGCATGTGTTTTATTGTAACAGATCCGCCATAACAATTTTATTGCCTTCTATGAAGAGGTGAGTTTTAAACTAGATCTGGGGGGGGGGGGGGTGGGGGGGTTGATTTATTGATTTTTTTAAAGTGGTTAAGGGGGCCAACTCTAAGGACACAGGCACAGACATTGCAAGCTGAGAAGCAACATGAGAAGGCACCACTTACTGGAGGAGAGTGACTGGAACTTAAAGGGACACTTCCTTGCAGGACCCTGGCATGGATAGACAGTTAAAACCCATAGGATTTCACATATCATTCATACTGCTGCATGCATTTCTGCTCATTTAAAAAGCATAAAAAAGCAGTACAAGAGCAGTGGATAACAACGCATGCGTTGTGTTTCGTTCCTTTTTCCTATGGGCTATAGGAAACACGCTGAAGAATAGGAAAATCCAACAAAATCACAGGATCTCTCTCAAACCACATGTGCTACCTCTCTCTCCAAAAAAAACTTAATTTGAAAAATGCGATCAAAAACACATTAAAGTAACAGACAGAAACACAGAAAAAAACGGACACAACTGGATAATAACGCACACACAATTATTAGCAACAGGTGCAAAAAAATTGTTAAAACATCACTAAAAGCAATGTGTTTTAGTGCGTTTTGTCCGTTCCTAGTGTGAACAAGCCCCTTAGTGTTCTGTACTGGGGCCCCTTGTTTTTAATCGTTTATAAATGACTTAGAAGGGGGCATTGAGAGCAAGGTATCTGTCTTTGCTGATGACACTAAACTATGCAGAGCTTTGGAAACCTAAAATAATGTGCAATTGCAGCTAGATGATTATCAAATGGGCAGCTGAATGGCAAGTGATTCATGTGTGATACATGTAAAGTTTTGGGTTGGGGTTTAACAATCCTTGTGAAATCTAATTGATAAAGATTTGTAGCAAACATGCCAGGTAGCAATGCCCAGAGCTAACAAGATATTGTCTTGTTATAAAGAGCGAAATAGATTCAAGGGAAAAATATATTGTTCCAACTCAAGGAGGTAAGGCCTCCTTAAGAATATGCAGTGCAGTTTTGGAACCCCTATACAAATGGGACATATTGGAAATGGAAGGAGTTCAGAAGGGGAAACTAAAATAATAAGGGGAATGGGAGGCTTGACAATGCAGGCAGATTAGCAAATTAGGGCTGTTTGCATTGGAGAAGTGATGTTTGTGTCTTTATAATATAATATATTAATATTATAAAATTAATATATTTTTAATATTTATTAGGGTCCTCTTTTGCATTGTTACTAACAGGTCATTAAAGGTTATCTCCACTTATAATATTGACTTTTAGGAATCCAGATCTATTGAAGAAAGGGAGGTAAAGGAGCTGTACCTTACCTTCCATTCTTCAATAGAACAAACAGGAGCCAGAAGAGAAGGGAAGAACATACCCACCCGCTCGCTCGCTCCTCTGCACTTAGTTGACAGGTCCCGATGGACCTTCTCTTCTATATGCATGCGCGATTCAATAAAAGTTCTTATCATTTAAAATGGTGCTAATTACAGATGTAAGTAAATGTAAATAATAAATGATTGGTTGGGGCAATTAGCAACATTTTAAATGATAAGAACTTTTATTGAATCTCCCTGTAAATGTGTTACCACGTCTATTTGGAGACTGAGGAAGCTCCAATTAGAGCGAAGTGCGTAGCTAGTGATGTCAGCAGACATAATCGGAAGGAGTAAGTGTGAAGGCAACATAAGGGTAATGGCACCAAACACACCAGCCAAGGGACTGGACTGTGCGACTTTGATTGCAGGGAAGTGTGCTATCTTCCATGTTTGGACATGGACACAGAAGCTTGGAAGTGTCCAGGGGACCAGGTGTCTACAAGACAGATAAGTCCTAAGAACCCATAGTGGCGGTGCTATACATTTAGTGCGGTTTACCATGCCATTTCAGTATTTCCATTTGTGGCACACAGATTTGACTTTATTTTTCTTGATCTTCATCTACCATACACTTGACTATATGTGAACTTTACCTAATATCAAGTTTATCTTATCAGGTATAGGTCTTGGGACCTGGTTCTTATATGTTTAGCTACTATATCTATGATTCTATGTGTTATATGCTTTTTTGTATATGCTTTTTATGTCTTATTTGGTATAATAAATATGTAGTGGTGGACATTCCCTTTAAATAAATTACTTCTATTTTTGTGTCCTATTGAAAATAAATATTCACTGTCTGGAAGCCTGACTACCAGGCTTTCCGAGTGCTTCAGCATATCTTTAATACAGGAAGGCCCAGGGCACAAACCTGGCAGATATAAATCTGATTGTGCGTAGCTCTTTAATGAAAAATATGGGAGGAGTAGAATAATCAATCTCCTCCCTGCATCAGGTACTTATATTTTACAGTTTAATTGCCCTTTAAGTAAACACTGATACTGTAAGTGGGGTTTTGTTTTTTATTTATAAATAATTGAACCAAATATAACTTCAAAATAAACCTGCTTCTAAAAGCCATGCATTGTATACATACTGTTGATCCCTATCTGCCTTTGTATCAACTGTTTTACCTCTTATCCTGTGTGTTCAGGTTTCTGATTATATTTGTTTGGTGGGATTTCCCCTTTAAAAGCCTTTGCTTACATGAGTCCAAGGTTATCTCCCCATGATATACCCCACTGGACGTTTTATCAAAATGACAGTTGTAATTAAAATGAACTGTTTTAAAAAAACTAAATACGTGACCTTCTTCCTTTTGTGCAGCACTTAATTCCCCCTAAGTTAACATAAGCTTACTATATTGTTGACATCAGAAGAAAGACAGCTGCCAAGATAGAGTTTAGCAACAATAAGGCACAGATAACGCCATCGTTCAGAGCCCTTCCATATTCCAGCAAAGTTTTATTCTGAAAAGAATAACTGCACAATAATGCAGCATTTTTAGTTTTAACTAATAATAATACCCAGACTGTCTGCACAAGCAATTTTCTCAGCTATGTCTTTTTGACTGAAAAGGTCTAAACGTCAAAAGAAATGTCAAACACCCATTAGCCATTACTGAGCAATCCCACTTTTCAGTTTTATTAACAATTTGCTGCTGTGGCCTTTTTCTTAGTTCTTCAATATGCAGGCATTTTAATTTTCACATTCATTTGCAGCCAACTTAAAGTGCTAAATGATTGCAACAAATTTGTAATAGTTTGAAATACAACCCATCATGAATTCTTGAAGGCTGATTCACTAACATTTTTTAGCCATACTCTAAAGGTCCCAATATGAGTTCATTTGACACTTAATCATCAAATGAATGCAATATTGGGCAGTGCATTGACTACACTGCTGATTCCTATAAGTTCTACAATCTGATCTTTTTGTTTTGTCTTCATTACACACAACCCACAGACCCAAATACTAACACACAGGAAAGACCACTAGTTTTTACTGTGCATTTTCCATTTATAGCTGGAGAGAAATGTTTCTGGAATGAATCTGTTATCAGTTATTGAAATGCACTGTACTGCCATATTGTTGTATTCAGTTAGATCAACTGGACTTAAGTTTAGTTCTTGAACTAAACTTAAGTCCAGGTGATGTAACTGAATATAACAGATATCCCATGACCTGGATGAATGAGAACCTTCACAAGCACACCGTACTGCCCTGCAACTGTATTGAATAAGTTGGAATGCCATAAGGTTTCCCTATGCAAAATATGTATTGCTGCTTTCTAAAAAAACACTGCATTCCAAAAATATAAGTAAACGAGCCATTTGTGGTTGTCAATAATGTGGTAAGATGACTAAGGTATGATCTGTGTATAGAATCAGAAAAAAACTGTTATACATCCTGTCGCTGCTCTCTAACTTAACTAGAACAGTATTTCTTTTGATTTCTGTGTGCCTTTTAATAATGGCCAACAAAATCTGAATTTTTGTCTGCCATAAATGAGTATTAGTATGGATTACTAACCTTCATATAAAGTGATTTAGAATTAATATCTATTAATAACTATTGTCTGAAGTGGCATATCTAATGTATCTATGGGGAATGGCCCAGAAATGGGTTCTTTTACTTATTGGAATGTTCCATTAACACGACTATTTTACACAGCACTATGGTATGTTCCATAATATGTAACTGGTTTGATAATTAGCTGCAGTTTGCTAAAATAAGCAATACTAAAACAATAGTCCTATTAAAAAATAGAGAAAATTCGCCTGGGTGAGTTTTACACATTTATCATACCTTTTATAAAAAAGACACCACATGTGTTAGGCTATTTTTAAATAAACAAGATAGGTGTTCAGTGTGTATTAACCAATATTGACACTACTTTGAAAAGCTACCAGGAGTGTTACCTATTTACCATCATATGTGCTGAAATTAATTTTGACACATTTTCAGCATTATTAGTGCACATTTTCACGTAATTTTCGCCTTTGTTTAAAATTTGCTTTTTAATAACTAGACTAAAAGAAAAGTTGAAAGCTTAAAAAATTGGAGGTAAAGTCTGGAGGAAAAAAAAATTGTGAAAATAATGCCCCTTCATAAATATTTTCCAAGGTTTTTTTTTTTTTCATGCCAATGGGACATTTATTCCCAGTATACAGGGTTTTTAACACAACAATAAAAACATGTTTTCTCATGATCGTTTCCCTTTAAATGAAGTAAAATAAGTCTTAATACTCTTCATCTGCCAACCTAGCAATTTTCTGTCAAAAAGAGAGTTAACATAGACCGTATTAACACTTAAAAAGTGTCGTTAAGAAGGCTGTTTGACATCTTGACCATTCTGTAGCTGGGTAGTTTTCATCTTTATGACATATGATTTTTAGTCTTCTGTGTCTGAAGCTTTACCATTCTAACTAACAATACTGCAAATAGAATTAAACTGAACATTTCAATCATTATATATTATTATAGAATGCCCAAAGGTTAAATGCTAAAGAATGAAAGTGTAGCATAGGCGATTTGATTTTTGGTAGATTTTCGTCCTTCAATTCTATTGAATATTCGATTTTAAACAAGGGAACAGTATTGAAAAGGCAAAAAAATGAATGAAATAAAAATTTATGAAATCTAAACCTCTATTTATTAGAAATGACAAAACCACTCACTGAAATTCCACTGGTAAAAGGTTTGAACAGAGGAATTAATAAATATGTTTTACATATTAGCCTTACTTACAGCAAAAATGATTGCATGGAAACTTGAAAATGTTATAGGGAACATATACCAATGGATAAAAGCCAGTTTAAATATCCTATGCATATATTCATCAGTATGGTTGCAGA
Organism: Hymenochirus boettgeri; assembly: GCA_019447015.1. Lineage (NCBI taxonomy): Eukaryota > Metazoa > Chordata > Amphibia > Anura > Pipidae > Hymenochirus > Hymenochirus boettgeri. Next base: position 223,628,727 of record CM033470.1, on the reverse strand, counting down.
GAGTGGCACTCAAGGAGAAACGTCAACTGAAACAAAGTGCCTCTCGTGCTGCCCATGCCCTCACTCTGTCCATAAGACAATCTTTTTTAACTTGCCTCATGGACAGGGCACCACTGGGCGGAGAAGCTCTCCAATCCTTACACCAAGGGGTAATAAAGCAAAATAGAGAATCACACATCAAGTAACTAGATCATTTTTTACAACCAAACATCAGTATCACAATGTTTCAGGTTTTTTTCCCCTCATTTTTGTTAATCAAAAATAACATTCTTACTAATAAACTGTTCCTGGTGTATTTACACTATCTCAGGTGTAAAGTGTGAAATATTATAAGCACTAGAATACAGTGTCAAATAAGATGTATGGAAATACCTATCAATACAAATGTAACAAAAATAACATTTACTGCAGTCAGTGTGTGATTCTCCATTTTGCTTTCGAATTGGAACATATACCGAGTCAATACAACCACCACACCCACCCATTGTTCAGGGTTGGCCTCCTTCTCCACTTTAGCCCCCTCTTTAAACAGGAAATAAATGGTGGGTGCAGTGGGCACAGTGGGTGTATGGTGCCCCCCCCTCAAACACACACAATTCATTTTAAATTTAAACAATTTAAATTTGGTGTGCAGAAAAGCTCTGCACACCCCTACTAGCTATGTAACAATGAATGTCTAGTTTATCTTTTGGGTGGATTTAAACAGGGAACAGTGGTATTTGTGTGGGTTAGCAAAAGTCAGTCCAGAACGTTGGTACAAATGATTTAATATCAAAATTTAGGCGATCTCCCAACTCAGGGTTTTTGGACACTTTCAGTGTTTTTGTCTCTTTCGAGCATAATCAGCCATAGTATTTAAATCCCATTTCCAAAACAAAATAAAAAGACCTGTACAATAACATCATAATGATGCCCTGATACTAGTTACTTTAGATGTCTCCAGCCTCTACACAATACACATCCATGCCTCTATTGGTAGGAGACGACTTTTGGTCCGGCGACAGATGTAGTCTAATATACAGATTGGGTTTTTGTATCTCTCTCTCTCTCTCTCTCTCTCTCCTCTCTCTCTCTCTATATATATATATATATATATATAATTATATAGTGTATGTCACAGGCACTCCCCACCACCCTTATTTCACACCCGGGTGCTGTTGTGCAGATAGATAAGTTTGTAAATTCCATGCACTCTCAGGATTTCTCATCCAAATATTTTATTTAATACATCACTGTGTAGGCAACGCTTTGGTACCTTTCTAGGTCCCTTGAGGCTTGAGAAAGCTTCTTTACTTGCAGCTTCTTTATCAAGTATTCAAGTTAGCACAGTGAGATCTTCTCACATGTGCTAACTTGAATAAAGAAGAGCTGCAATTAAAAATCATGTGTGCGGTGTGGAACTGGTTTACTCTATATGGCCACAAGCTTCTAGGACAGGGCATACCATCATTTGTTAAAGATACTTTACACTTTTGGAAAAATTTAACTTATTAGATATATCTGATTGGGGGGATGCATCCTTGTGATGCTGGACATGTCAGCACATGTACACGTCCATACCTCACGAGGTTGGGATCCGTGTACATTAGGCTGTTAGAAAAGGAGGCAAATATGGTATGGAGAACTTGAGTTCTTATGGTGTTACGCTAAATGTCTAGAAGTATTTAAGTTTGACAAGGATTTCTATATCAATGTAGGGGCAACTGTAAGGGATCTAGCATCACCCCGTCATATGCCAATGTTTCCATTGGCTGGATGAGGAACGTGTCTATGTATTACCATCCTTCACCAGGCATGTTTGGCTGGGGGAGATACATAGACAATGTCTTCCTCGTATGGTGGGGCGACGTTGCATCCCTGCAGTCCTGTTATGACCAATTGGGTAAGGTACACCCAAATAATGTTTTCCATGAATTTCGTAAACAGGAAATATGTTATCTTGATGGTGTGTAAAGGTTGGAAAAGAACTGACAACCTAACTGTACTCGAAGCCGACCGATCAGAATCACCTGTTGTTATATGGAAGCTTCCATCCAGCTCATGTTTTGAAGGCGATTCGGTTGGTCAGTTTCAGGGTGCAGCGGAGTCAGCACCCCAAGGAAGGAGAGGTCAGATGAAAGAGAGTAACAAAAGGAAGAGAGAGGATGAGACCCTAAACCCAGCGGGGAAGTGGAGAGAGAGGCGGAGAGAGGGAGAGAGAAACGAGGGAGGAAAAAGGGGAGAGAGGAGAAAAGAGAAAGGAGGGGGGAGAAGAGGGGGAAGGGGGGGGCCGGGGGGAGAGAAAAGAGAGAAGATGAAAAAGAAGAAGAAGAGAAGAAGAAGGGTAGAGGAGGAGGCGAAGAGGAGTTAGAGAGAGGGCGGGAGAGAGGAGAGCAAAGAGGTAAGAGGGGAGAGAGAGGGAGGAGAGAGAAAGAATGAGGCGGAAAAAGAGTGAGGAAGAGAGGGAGATAGGAGGAGACAGAGGGCCCAGAGGGCGGGGAAAAGAAGAGAAGAAGAGCAGAAAAGAAGAGAATAGAAGAGAAAGGAGGGAGGAGGAAAGAGAGAAAGAGGAGAGAAGAAGGAGAGAAAGAGTAGAATTAGGGCTTTATATATAGGGCTTAATAGGCTATATAAATTAGGGCTTTAAAAGGGTTGGTGAAGGAAAGTGCAGAAGGGAGGAAGGAAAAATACATCCTAAGCCAAGGCGATACTTTAGTTTTGAATTATCAGTTGTAGTGGCCAGTGTTGGTGAGAGGATAGCCAAGAAATTGAGGAGTATTCACAGACCCCCAAATTCTTTAATGAAGGGGAAACCACGGTAGGTAGCACTTCGGTACAGTTCTACTATAAAAAAAGATCAGACCAGGTGGGACATTTTTGGGATCACCCACAAAGAGGCATGTATCCATGTTTCAGATGTGTGCGAGGCGGTCCACATTCTCAGTGGAGAGACGGGTCCTCCTCTCCGTTACAACACCCCCTGCTGCGCTGAAGGTCCTCTCCGAAAGAACACTGGATGACGGGCATGAAAGGACCTTGATGGCATACTGTGCCAACTCGGGCCAGATATCAAGCCTCGCCACCCGAAATTTCCTATAATTATAACCTGACCTTAATGGTTACAGTTACTTTAATTGCAAAAAAATCTTGTAGATCCCATGCATTGTGTGGGTTGTTTTCTTGCAAACTGTTTTCTCTCCAATTAAGGAAGGAACCAGGGCCAGTACTGCTCCATCGAATGAACAGGATGTTCACACAAGCTATAAAACCATTTTAAAAAGGTGCCTTAAAAGACGCAAGATGCCAGATCATCTTAAAATCAGAATGAACTTGTATTACCTTCACAATCAGCTGTTTTCCTGAACATACAGCATGATGTGTTAAGTGAGATTTCTTATCATTCATAGTTCCATCACTGTCAACATGACCTACAGAAATACACCCTAGACCATCACATCACAGTTCAATTTTAAATGAATATGAATTGACCTTCTGTATATAGTGACAATGAATTATGCAAGACCTTTTTGAGTGTAGGACTTAATAAAGAGCCATTAAACACTATTTTAATATTGCTCAATTAGGCTTGGTATAGAGGAACACCTAGGACTGACATAGTTTTATGATAACTTATTCAGGTAACAAGAAAAATTAGGGGTGCTGTCTTGTATAGTTTAATGCATAGATATTTAATCCATCCCAAATAAACTAACTAGCTTTAGTTTGCTGTATATGTAATCAGTCCGGAGTAGTTTTTTTCTTTTTAAGGTTTGGCTTTACAAAAGACAATATTTGGTCTGGCATTATGCAGGTTTTTCATTCCTTTTATTTCAGTATGCACAGATTTCCATTTGCAGAATATTATGATAGATCATTTTTAATTATTCCTTCTTTGCTTTCCTGTTTATAGGCTTTGTGCTGCCTGTTGTCGTGTCCTTTGTTGCCTTTTCGGACCATGACCTGACAGTCATTATTATGTCTTTTATCTTCCTTTTTATTAGACCAATCAAGCTTGCCATTTGGCTTTTCAGAGATCCTATCCATTACATTATCAGTAGAACAGACTGATGTACTACAGGCCACTTGTCAACAGAAGGTGAGGTGAAATTCAGCCACAATCTAAAGCTAATTACCTGCCTGGAAGTTAATTAAATACTTGTTAGGAGCAGAGGATAGACCCTAATTAAACTTGTCTAATAACAGAGCACTGACATATGCTGATGCTGAGATTCCTACAGTGCTTAAATAATTGTACAAAGGGCAATATTACCTGTCACATCATGGGGTCTAGGAAAACCCTAAAGATGTACATTTATCTGTATTTTTTTGTACTAATTTGCCACATAATGTGCACGGTAAGTATGTGTTTAATTTACACACATTTTAATTCTAGTGTCTCTGATGACTGCAGTAAGAGATTTCTACACATCAGAAGGGGAAAAAAACATGGAACCATCTACAAGCCTTGTTATTTGGTTTGGCAAAAGATGATTAAGTAATCAAGGATTTGAGGCGCAAAAAAGGATGTTAAGCAATATTAAAAAAATAAGAAGCAATTATTTTTAACCTTTTAAGTAGTGATTTGGGTAAAATATTTCTCATTAACTAGGTGTTCTTTTTTATTAATATGTCAGTCTGTAAACTTCCCCTTTGAAATGTTTTGGAGTTGTACCATTTAAAGCACAACATATAATAAAAATGAAATGTACATGGGCAGGGAGGTAGGATTGATTATTACTACTCCCCAATAACATTTTGTTGAGGAGTAGGCACAGTTTTCATCTGCCAGGTTGTTTTTCTGACTTCCCTGTATTAAATACAGTGCGGAAGCACTGAGAGGCCGGGGAGAAGTCGTTTTTTTGTGCTATTTACAGAAATATATTGGGAGGTAGGAATATCAATCATACCTCCCTGCCCCATGAACTATATTCTCCTTTAATAAGACAGCTACTATTCTGACCTTACTTTAGAATTCATTGTCATCCATGGTTCAGTGTACATAATATTTCAGTTAATTGTAAAATGCAAACTTCACTGTCTTTAGAAGTGTGGAAATGGGTATAGCTATGACACAATCACAATTTCTAGTGCTTGTTAGACTGTTTAGTATTGTTTTATAAAAGATAATTTTACTAACTACAAGATTTAACCATCTCAGATATTGTACTCATTTTCTTAAATCCATTCACAGCGGTTTTATGGTTGATTACATGGCAGATTCCAGCAGATATTGTAATTTGTTGCAATTGGGAAATGTACATAAATACAATGCCTCATACCATGCATGGGGTTTGGGTTTTCAGTAGTCCTTTTATTACTATGAATGCTGTGATTGAAACAAGGGAGGTGTTTCTTACGAGACATTTGGAAGAATTCATGTAGGTATTTTAATAATATACTTTCTATTTTTGATACACGTGTCATTGAAAGACTTTCAAGAATCAATTATTTATATGTAGCACAAATAAGATGTTCTGCCATGGTTGTGTAACTGTTGCAATAATACGCATCATAGTAACATAGTTCAACCCTATTTATCTATGAGTTATCCAAACAAATGTTTACAAACAAACAGATAAGATATGGTACAGTAACTATACTCATGCAGTAAGTTACAAATTTTTGGCTCTCCCACAGTCAGTCTAATGACAAATATATATATATATGGTGGGGAGGGAGGAGCCAGAAAGCTGTCAGTATAGTTTGATGCATTAGCTACAAAAGGACAACTAAAAGACCTTACAGGTAAGGTAATGAGATTAAATATATATTACTTTCTTTATAATAATGAAATAAATTATAATCCAAACCCTTTTTTTAAATCTCTCAGCTGTAAATAACAGATGAATACAACAACAGGGTGGAAATCAGTTTAGGGAGAGCAAGACAGAACTTAATTTATAAGTCAAGGTATTGTAAATTTGTGATATTATACTTCATTCAATGTGGCTCTAAATACTGCACAGTCTTGGTATTTTACAGCCATGTTGTAAAATACAAGCCTCAGTACAAAAGAATATACTGCCTGGTATCAGCAAAAGGGCCACGATTGTGGTCTTTAACAATAACACTACTATTTTACATCAAGGCCATAAAGTAATGATGTGGCCATAAACTACAGATATGACTAATAATTTACAATCATATTGTAAAATGCTAACACGGCTGTTACAAAACCTTGGTGTTGGTAATAATCTATTCTTTTAAAATGAACAATGCAAGAAAGTGACAGACATTGTAATATTCTGCAATGTTTCATGTAAGCTGAATGATAATGGTACCATTAACTGACAGCAGGACTGAGAAAGCAACAAGTAATAATCTGTAATAAAGCTTTTCTCACCAGAAAAGACTACAATATAAATGAAACTGCTAACAATGTCAATACAATAGTTACATCTGTTTTAGGTAAGTAAAAAGCATCATTTATGTTGTGTCTCCATTCAACTCTAAAATATTTGGATGTATCAGTAGGTTACTATTTAATAGTTAACCATCAACTGTTGCCTCCAGTAGGTATTCTGTCATGCGTGTGGAGACAATGGCCCCCTCCCTCCAGATCCATTGCGCTGCATTTAAAGTTTGTTCCTAAACCCTTTTCTGTAGTGTAGCCCCCCCCTCCCAGCCCCAACCGCATTGTCCATTTAAAAAAAATAGCAGCTGCGTTCCCACCATAGCAGCAGCACGGTGATGGCTGTCTGCGCAGGTGTTGTTTATTCTTACCTATACCCGATGCTCCCATGATAAGAATTATTACTTAAAGGGCAACTGTGGTCTCAAACAATTTAGGTTAAATGAAAGCCTGCAGTATTTCCCTTAAAATGATTCGACAATCACATCTCTGGCTGGAACCTGTGAGAATTTGCATTGGGGTGAATGTTCAAACTTCCTGCTTCCAGTAGGATGAGTGTCATTACCTGACCTTCCCCTCCTGTCTGCCCCAGGGGAGAAGCATGCTCAGTTAAGACTTAGGGCTAGGCCACACTGAAACGCAAACGCAAACGCAATCGCAATCGAGCGATTTCATGTGCGATTTTTTTGCGTTTGCGCTTGGATTTCTAATTAAGTATAGGAAATCGCATGCGATTGCGATTAAAAATGCAGAACCAAAACGCAATCGCAATCGCACCGAAAAAACGTGCGTTTTTTTGCGTTGCCGCTTTTCTATTATTTGTTAAAAACGCAATCGCAAGCGCAAACGCAAAAAAAAAACGCAGCAGTGTGGCCTAGCCCTTAATGCTGGGAAAATCAGTACCTGGGGAAAAAATTGACAGTTGAGAAGGAGAGCCTATCATGCAGGCTGAGGCTGGCAAGTGGTAAGTTGGAACATGGCTGAAAACAGAAGTGTTCAAGCAAGGAGTAATATTGCTGAACCTTTCAGGCAATAGCTTCTCACAAAGTTTATCTAGAGATTTGGTTAGGTTTTATTTTGAGGTGTGATGAAAGGCTTTTTTATACAATTCTTACTAGTTGGAAAGATTAGATACACATTACCATTTAAAGGGCACTATACTGAAAAAATTATTTGCCTCATCTTAATCTATAATTGAGTAGCACTTTGTGATTTGTGTGTGTTGCTGCATGCCTTCAATCCAGCACACATTTGTTTAGGAGCAGTATCCCCCCTCCTATTTTAACCACTCCTAACTTCTATCTGACCTAACTTTTTTCTCCAAAACCAACTGTCAAGCCTGCACACGCATCAGCATTCCATTGTCAAAACGTCACCATTTCAGCTACATAAAACTACTCATTGAGATAGTTTTTGAGAGCAAGGAACTGATTGACAGTTGAACTGTAGTATATTAGTTGGATATCTATAAGAAATAGGAGGGCAGATCAAAAAAATTATCAATGGTGTTGGGAGATTAACTTTCCCGTTATGGTCAATTTAAATAACCTATTTTTCGTATAGATGCCATTAGGTCCGCAAACTTTCCAGAGTCCCCCTCCTCTGCTCCGTTGCGAGTTGGTCACAAGGCTACTCAGGGCGGGAGTGCACTCGTAAACACCCGATCTGTATTGGCAGTCAGCCAATGGCCATGACGTTACCGACTCGGCCATGACTGGACGTCCTACCCGGAGCGTAATGAGAGGTTGAGGGGGTTGCGTTGGTAAGTGTAATTTCTCACTGGGAAAGAACTGTGACCTAGACTTCAGGCCCAAACCGTCCACAATTTCTTCTGTTTGACTATTTTGAAGCATTTCCAAATCCGACACCTCTGATGAGAAATATACTTGGGCAGTCCACCAAATCAGTTTTTGGGAGATCTCCTGTTCCCAAGCTCCGAGGTACAGCCGGCGTAAGTAGGAGCACACGCCGTACCCATTGCTGTACCTCGGTCTGGTGGAAGTATTTCCCTCAAAAATGAAAAAAAATTGGGTAGAAAAAATATGCAATAATTTGAGGATTAACTCCGATTGCTTAGATATTTTTTTATTCCTGGTAGATAGGTAGCCCTGGATTACTTGTATACCTTTTCATGGGGTATCGATGGGTACAGTGCTTCCACATCGATGCTGGCTATAAGAGTATTATCATAACTCTCAGTTGGTTAAGCCTCTAATTACATCCCTTGTATCTTTCAAATAGGAAGGTAGAGTGTCTAAAAATGGTCTTAGGGCTTTATCGACAAAACGGGAAATAGCCTCTGTGGGCTACCCAAACCAGAAATAATGGGTCGACCTGGGGGGGAGGTTGTATTTTTGTGGATTTTCGGTACCAATAGAGACATGGAATGACAGGGTTTTTTTGAAAAGATATTATAGTATTCCTAGTTATTACTTTACAAATAGGGCTTTTTCAAGGCAGTCCTTAATCAATGAATTGATTTTATGATAGGGTTTTCCCTTACTTTAAGGTACTGACCAGGTTCCATAAGCTGTCTTAATGCTTCCTTGCGTTAATATTCCACGTCTTGTACAACCACTTTACCCCCCTTGTCTGCTGGTTTTATGACAATGTCTGATGCATTTTGGAGTTCTCTATAGCAAGGAGTTCTCCTGATTTAAATTGGATATACTCTTAGTGGGTGTAAAATCTACTATTTCTTGTTCAACCAGATTAACAAATGTTCTGATAGTTGGACAAACAGATAGAGGTGGAAAGAACTGTGACCTAGACTTCAGGCCCAAACCGTCCACAATTTCTTCTGTTTGACTATTTTGAAGCATTTCCAAATCCGACACCTCTGATGAGAAATATACTTGGGCAGTCCACCAAATCAGTTTTTGGGGTCGTTACATAGACGACGTACTTATACTATGGGAAGGGTCTACTGAGGAGTTTGAGAGATTCATTAAAGACATTCAAGTCAATGATTGGAATCTCAGATTCACCAGTGAAGTTGACCACCAGAAAATCCCATTTCTGGATTTGTGATTAAAAAAACAGGCAATGTGCATACAAACTGAAGTGTACAGAAAACCTACAGCAGGTAATAGTTTACTTCGGGCACAAAGTATGCACCCCACAGCCCTACTTAAAGGGAACCACCAGCACAGTACTTAAGATTAAGACGTAACTGTTCCTGTTGGAGGACTTTGAAAGGGCAGCCCATGACCTTAAACTCAGATTCATCCAAAGAGGATACCCTAAAAATTGGTTAAAAAAGCCTACAAAAAGGCTAAATACTCAGAGAGAAATACACTTATTTTGGGTCTAACAAAAATAGGACCAATTACACAATTTAACCCAATTCATCACTGATTACAATAGCGACTGGATTGGATCAAACAAACATAACCAAATACTGGCCCGTGCTACACACAGATGAAACAATAAGTAAGTTTGTTTCGAAAAAACCCAGTATGATACCCAAAAAAGCTCCGACAATTGGACAAGCTCTAACTCGCAGCTTTTTCGAACCTAAATCCCAAACAGGACAATTGGCTGGCTACCCAACCCCTAAAAGGTAACTTTAAATGTGGAATGTGTAAAATTGTCCCATTGTGCAAAGGATAAGGCCTTTATAAATAATGAGAGAACATATACACTAAAGCATTTTATTAATGTGGCACAAGGGGGTTGGTATGCAATTCATGCCCATGCAAAAACTGTATATTGGGAAACTAAGAGACAATTTAAAACAAGAATATTGGAGCATGTTAGGAGCATTAAAAACAATGACGAAACTAGTAGTGTGGCTCGTCACTTTCGAGACCACATGAATCAAAAGGCTAGATATGAAGGTTTGGGGTATTGAAAAAATTCACCCATGTAAGAGGAGGTGATTGGGACAAGAAGATCTTACAGAGAGAGGCATGGTGGATATCACTCTTAAACCCTACTCCTCTGGATGATGATGAAACTCCTCTTTAATATGTTCCTATAACATCACCTCCCACCTTCACTCATGAAGGCTTAATTGAACTAAATGTTCACTAAGTATGGTATTAAATCTACTCCCTACTGATCTTAATATACCTCCCTTTATGTACCCCCCACATAAAAGAATTGGGAACAAAAAAGTATTTGTTGGGAGTTTGATACAATAGTGATATATTACTAGTAGTTATGTTTTGGGGACTAGATTTGTCACACTTACACTGTACTATTCCTGTTTCCTATCCAACCATTTCATTGTATATATATATAAATTTCTCTCCTTTTTGTTATCCCCTTATATCATTGTATCTGCTTGCGCCATGTTTGCATCTATACTATTATAGTACTTTGATTGACAAAATATGAATCATTTACTTAATTGGCAACTAAGTTAATATGCCAGAATTTTCTTAAAAAACGGACATTTTGTTGTAGCACGGACCACTTTTTGTGACACCTGGAAGGTATATAGGTGCACGGAACCATTGTCAGTGACCCGGAAGAAGGGAGTTACTCCCGAAACGTAGTGGTGTCGTGGTAGTATCTTGAGTGCAGAGTGCAGCCGGGTAGTTCCCTCATCACACGCTTATTGCGGACCATCCGTGGGAATGACTTACCATTGCAGTTTCGCCGTACGGACGGTGTACGGACCAAGGCAGAACTCCAGTTACGCTGAACTTTGGGACTGTGGTGGAGATATGGAATCCAGCGGACATCTTCCCATAGGATTTACCACTTTTTGTCGCTTTGGAGTACAGACAGCAGTCGCTGGGTGAGGTCGTCTTCTTATTGTTCTTGTTTATATATGCATCTACTACATTACTGTGTTACAGTTCCTAGAGAGGTGGAACGCACCCTGAACAATATAAATACAGAGTTTGTGATTCTTATAGGAACTTACCTTTTTTCCATATATCACTGATTTCATAGGGCCTGGACCTAGGCTCCCACGTTATTTGCAAATTCAGTTGCTCACAGCTAGGTTGCCTGGACATCTTTACTCCGTGCCCTGCCTACCTTTTTATGTCTTTTTTAAGCTACAGTATGTATATTATGTTGTGTGTATTTATTTAATAAAAGTAGTGTATATTCTTGGACGAGCAGTGTGCATACACGTTATTTATGGGATATTATGGGATATGGTCCCTTCCCCATAATATCATTATTTTTATGGGATATTGGTAGTTGAGTGCCATGGAACTGTGTTGTCATGTTATAGTGGAGTCTTCTCTTTGTTTTTTCTATGTATTTAATTAGAAACAACAGGTATTACTGATCAATTTTGAAAGGAGAAAATATATAATAACTGTCATTTGTTCCATTATGTAGGGCAGCATGGTGGCTCAGTGGTAGCACTGTTGCCTTGCAGAGCTGAAGTCCTGAGTTCGATTCACTTGGACACAATCTGCAGAAGTTTGTATGTTCTCCCGTGCTTGCGTGGGTTTCCTCCAGTCTATACGGGTTCACCCCACAATATAAAGACATACTGATAGGTTGTATGTGTCAATAAATGTGCTTAGATTGTAGCTCTTCGGAGGGTCCCGATATGAATGTATACATATAATTGCAAAGCTCTATGTAAGATGTTGGTGCTATATACTCACAATAATAATAATAATAATAATATGTATTTCAGCACAAGTTTCTAGCATCCATGCATAGTATCTTTTAAATAATTTGTGAGTAAAGACAAGGACTGCATTACTTATCTAATATTAAAAATGTACCTTCACTAAGAAAGTCCCACAGGTTTTTTTTTTAAATTAGTAATTCAATGAGGAAGACTTGTGATCTGTGCTGCATACCTGAGCCTATTCACCTTTCAGATGCATTTAAACTATATTGACCTATTTCCATAGCAACTGTTTGTGTTACAGCAGTGGCCTTGATCTGTAGTTGATATTTGGGTGCTCTCATTTCCTTTTTCTCTTTCCTGTGGAATTAAAACATATGAAATGTTTTCATTTATCTTTTCAAATTGTATTTCTATAGGCTGATTATCCATAAATATAGATAAAAGAGGCACAGTTTTTTATAAATGTACCAGATATATTTCATAGTAAAAATTAATGGCACCAGGGGCCACACAGTATTGTAACTGCAGAAACGTGTTTTAATAAAAATGCATATTAAAAACCATTAGTATTGGAGAGAAAACCTTTACCTCTTCCATAATATAACGCATATTTTCTTTCTACAGATAGATACAGATAGATCATTATTAAAACAAAATGAAGCCTGCTGTGTAGTCAAAGTAAAGTTAAATAAAATAAAGTGGTTGGATGGTTGAAATAATTTATAGGGGACTTGTACAGGCATTTGAAAAACAAACTGGTGGTCAGTCGCACGGTATTAAAGTGGTAGCTTCAAATTATGTTCCAACCAGGGACAGATATGCCATAGGCACAGTAGGCAAGTGCCTAGGGGCGCCAGAGGTTGGAGGGGCGGCTGCCAATCTCCACCAATCCAACCCCTTTATAGTCTATTTTCTTCGCCAAAAAGAGGAAAGGGGTCTGTTTTGGGTGTGGTCTGTGTTAGGGGTGGGGCTAAGGCCGCCAGGCTCCTTGGTCCTACAGGCTCCTGAGGGTGTAAATCCGGCCCTGGTCCCAACTGATTATGTGGCCTATTAAGGTTGCCAAATTGTCAGGGGAATTTCAAAATCTCCAATTTTTGTTTTGGTAATTTAAAACTCAAACAGTTATCTGTGTCTGTAGACAGTATACATTTGACATTTGATTGGTTGCCACAAATTAAGAGTCAGAGATGATTTTTGCAACCACTTTTTTTAAGGAGAACTAAACCCAATTTTTATACTCCAGAATCTGAAAACAACCCCTAAAAACACCAATAAGCTATATAATCCACTTCAGTAAATTTGTATTAAAGTAAATGTAAGCTGTTGAACTGGATGTAGTATCTGTGTGTATGTGCGGTGTAGGCACACCTCCTGACCTCAGTCACATGCTTCCTTGCTTTATCTGTCTTGTAAAAGGATTGGTAGAGATTATTAATGGGTGTGACCAACTGAACAAGTTTCTGCATAGCTAAGGGCTGAGCATGTGAGAACATAATGGTCGTTGACCAAACTGTGTGATATAGAATGCTGAGAAGTAAAGCACAAATATATAGTTATTTAAGAAATTTCCACATGACTGTATCAAAATGGAGGTAAGACACAGATTACTGGTTTATATCAAGGTGTTCTGTGGCTTTAGTTGCCCTTTAATAAGCCTAATATGTGTTTTAGTAGAGTTAAGATAAGTACTATTGTTGCAAGTGTTGAAGATTTCTACTCAGGACTCTTGTGCAGTTACTTCAATGAAACGGACATCTGATGGAGGTCCCTGACATCTCTGTGTATATGCCAGATTAAGACACATTCAGAATTACACTGTACAATTCATTCTGAATTGAGAAAGCAGTTGGATAGCTAATGAAATGTCTTCAAGTCAAGGTGACTAAGTAAATACCACATGTAAACCATGCCCTGGTGTAGAGATGGCCGAACTTCTGAAGTTTGTTCTCAAAACATTTGAGGGTTCTGAATCGAAAGCTACATTTGAGGGCTAATGAAATCTAAGGATACATTCAATTTGGTAATACCTAATTTGTTAATTAATCGAAAATAAGTTGCGCGAGTTTGGAAAAAAACTAACTAGTTCGGAGTTCACAAAGTTCGGAAGAGTTCGAGTTCGTCCGAACTATAAAGGTTCGAGTCGAACTCAGGTTTGGTCCCATCTCTACCCTGGAGGAATAAGAACTTCACAAAACTTATTTTTAGTAGTTATTTACTAGTTATTAGTCTAGCCTTGACCAAAATCTACTTTTGCTTACTCCTGTTTTTGACCAGTTACAGTATAGTGCTTACACACCCACTTGCTTCTATTGTCAGTCTTGCTTGCTACTGCAGGAGTTCTTAGTCCGCTGTTGTGCAGAAGCACAAATAGACTTAACAGATCTAACTCTGAAACAGACATACCAAAAAATATCCCAAAAAGAGCAATGCACTGAATTTAAATACAGACCCCCCCCCCGTATACTTTAAACTTTACATTATAGAGTCAAAGCCATTGAGGTGCCTGGATAAAGTTTTTGTGCACTTTGAACTCTGTGAACGCCCTTACCAGATCATGAGAGTGTAAGGTATTGCTTGGGCTTTCTGATGTTTGTAACGCCTTGCAGTGTGGGAGTATTCATCCCACAAAAGCCAGTTGGGAGAGAATCTTGCCTAATCATCAGATTCTGAACTGGTACTTAGGGGGACATATTTATAAATGTATTGCTTTTAGAGATACCAATCGGTTAGCTATTGTTAATTTACCATTGTTAACGTAAATTAACAATACAATCGTAAATTACAGTCACGATTGTAAATCTACAATAACACGATCGTATAGAATAGAATAGTTTTATACCTTAGTTTCTATGACCAAACGTTTGTTAATTAACAAATATTTGGCGTAAATGTCGAACGCGGCCGTAGTTAATGGGTGCTGTCGTATATTACCGATAAATTGTGGTATCACTAATTGCGATATCGCACTTTATAAATACGGCCCTTAGGAGCTCACATGCAAGTTGAGCCATCCTATAGTCTGTAGTTTACAGGCCCCATCTGACTGTGAATTTGCATGTAATGGATAAACTGTCAAACTTTGATTTGGATGGGGCCTTTTTATTCTCTAAGGAAACAGGTTTGCAGTTCTGGTCTTACCACCTCTCTGATTGGCAAGCAGCAGTCACATGGTCTGTGTGCTGGAGACTCGGAGTGTTCATCTCCTACTGCAATATTACAATCAGCAGGTTGTCTCCGCACCCCACAGAAAAGCGACAAACAATGATTCTTTTAAAATAAAGCCTCCTTTATTGTACATCGATAACACACAGGTGAGTTCACCCATTGCCCCAGGATCAAGGTTTAGAATCATATGTTTTTGTTTTGAACTGGTACCTTCTACTGTAGCTCATGATGTAAGTGTTTGTCAAAATTAACTGGAGGTTCAAGCTTGTCAGAGGTGTTTGTAGATCCCAACCCATCATCAGTCGCGCTGGTGATTTAGGATGAGGTAGTGATGAGTGTAGGCGCTGTAAAACAAAAGTGATAGTTTAATGAGGAGGTGTCCCCCCATGCAAATGGCCTTTAGGCCATCTTTAAAATGTTCCACACCCTATTGGCTTGAGGATGGTATTGTGGGGCTAGAATGTGCTTTATTCCTTTATTCCATTTGATTTCATAGAATTTGTAAAAATCTTTGGAAATATTGGGGGCAGTTGTCAGCAATGATTTCTAGCAGCAGTCCCCACCTGGAGAAACATCCTTCTAAGCAAAGTAGTGAATGACCACTTTAAGAGGTGATGCTATTGTTCACTGTCCATAACAGGCCAATGCTTCATGCTCCCTGCAAATATTTTTGTTCAGCCAATGAAAGGGTTTGAGATGAAGCAAAATCAACAGGTGGTGCTCTACCATTTTGATTGGCTTTTAAAATGCACCTAAACAACAGTGGAGAATGAAGGTGAAAGGTTGGTGGCTGTAGTGGAATTGCATGTGTAAATGATAGTAGCAAAAGTAAGGAATGTGAGTGTAAGTCAGAGCTATGTGCTGTTTAAGCATTAACAGTCTCAGAGCAGGCAGGGGTCCACTGCTATTCTACATCTTTCTTAAGTAAGGCCCGCTCTGTGATGACGGCATAGCTGCTACGAAGAAATAGTTTGAAAATCCTAGAAATAAAGCAAGCTGTGCTTATCTTGTGGCTAATGTAATACATGTATAGCATTAATATTAGATTGTAACAGGTTGGATGCCTCGTGGCCCATAAATTCAACTTCATCTGTGCAAAAACACATTTCTCTTCATTGTGGTTGAGGTTGTATTCCAGCAAACTGTGGAAAACTTGATTGCATCATGTTCTTTTAGAGTGGATGTATGAACAAGGAGTAAATTGTGACACCAGGGAGTCCAGAAAACAGAGTGAGAAGCTAGGCCACACTTCGCGATTTTTTTGCTAACATTGCAATTGCGGCAGTGCATGTGTTTCCATTTGCAATGCGCAATCGCATGCAATCATAATTTTTTACGCAATCGCATTTCATATCTCAAAAGGAGAAATCGCATGCGCAAACACACCGGATTGCACACACAATCACGTGGATTGCGTGGCCGTGCCCTGACGTGATTTTTTAGCAACAGCTTGGAACTGAGCACCTACCAGAAGGCATACGTTTAAACCAGAAAAGCCCCGATGGGTAATAAGAGCATGTACTTTTTTCTACCTAGACGGAGGTCTAATAGAGAAGATTTTGGCCCATGACAGTAGGATATTAAATCCACTGTAGTGGGTAACAGTCAGGAATTATTGCCTTGTTGGAAACCCATGGAGAGAATACAACAAGTTCTATTACTGCAGTCCTAAATTGCTAAAGGGGGCCGTGCAGGGGTTGCATTACTGGAGATATCTGAGAGTTCAGTGTAAGGTTATGAGAAATGTTGTGAAGCGCACAAGTCCCACTTAAGTTCTGTGATTTGTTGCTTTCCAGTTCTGTGACAAGGCATATTTTAGAATTTTGAGCCAGAACTTTAAAGAAATAGTTAATTTTGAAAGTGAACTATTCCTGTATTGCATTCACCGAAGAATGGGAGAAAAAAGAGCTATGTTTTATCGTCTACTACTACTGTAAGTGTATATGCCTAAATGAGAAGGGCTTTTATTATAACCATATACTGCCGGGTTTTTATGAGGAAAACGGCAGTTATGGCTTTTGCTGCTAAGTTGCTCATTTTGTTGCTAAGTTGGCATCAAAGATTCAAACACCCAAGGAAAACTACCCCCCTGAATTGTCTCTAGATCCCCACTAACCGTCCCCAATGTTACATTTGTAGAGTCGTGTGCCAGCCTCCTTTCATAGACTGGCACTGTATGATAGGAAGATGCATGCTTCTTGGAAACAGTTCCAAACTTTTAGAGGGGGCAGGGCCAGCCCGGGACTATGAATGTAGCTTTGAAGGACTAGTATGTGGGATCTAGGACAAATCCACGGATGGAGAAAATAGCGGTTAAGTTACACTGGGGTAATGATGTGGATTTATAACTTGGAATAATTGTATTTTTGTAGATTGACTTGTGCAATAACTGTGGTAGATAAGGATAGATATAGGAGGTTATGTAACATGGGCCCTTGGCCTCTAGAATCAGAGGGTAACTTATGTATTTGTTAAAGTTTTGTAAGGTAACAGATGGCCGAACTAACTAAAAGCAGACTGCATTGCTCTCCTCTATATGTATTGGCTTGTGAGGCATGGTCAAGTTTAGGTATAAAAAAGGGGTCGTGGCAGCTATCAGGGTTACTAACTAGCCTGTTGATTAACCAGCACATGTGTTTACTAGCACATACAATAAATAAAATTCTTGTTCAATTTCTACACTGGAGTAATCTACTACTGTATCAGTACTTTAAGCCTGTGATTTGTCTGGAAAAAACATGTCAGATGCTAAAAAAAAAAAGGCAATGTATTTCACCCTGACTTTTTAATTTTGCATAATGTACACACCTTCAATCGCTCACAATCTAGAAGGAATAAAAATTTTAGTCACTTCTATAGTCATATGTTCATAGTAAATTACATAGATTTGTTCTTTTTTCTGCATATTCCTATATTTTGTAATGTAAGTGCAATGCTGTGAATGTTTGCATCTAAGTACAAAAAGATATAACCATTAAGCCACCAGATCAGACAGTGTAGATTCTTGTTGATCATCTTTTGCATCATTAATGTTATCTTTTGAGCGATCCATCTGTTTGAACAAAGCTTAATTAACCTGTTCAGTGCTCATTAACCCAGAACGTCTTTGTAGCCCATGCATCTGGGAATCGTGTGGGGCACCGAAAAACAATAGTACAACCCAAGCTGCATCCAAAATAATCAGTGGAATACCAATCAATAGAGGAGAGGGGTACAAGTGCTTGTAAAAGAGCTGTTTTCAATAGCCAATATGTATATATATATAATATATAATATTGTAGTTAATAAGATCCTGCAAATAGTAAAAACCTACTGTATCGTTATTACCGTATTTCCTATGGTTATATGATACTGTATGTTGGATTTATAACACACACACAACATCATATGTAATATGTACCTTGTAGTAAAGAGGTTAAATGTACCTATCATTTATTATCTGGATACCATAAGCAGACTCGTGAACATGGTCGTCATTATATAATGGATTCTGGGATTCAATTGTTTCCCAAACCTTGACACAAATTGTCCTTTAATATTTATTTTATTCATATGTATAAATCTTAACTTGCCAGATGTTTCTTTTAGTTCACACAGATTTAGAGTACAGCCAGAAAAGATCAAGCTACTAAAATGGAATAACAGTCTGCAATATTCCCAGAATAGTAATAGCCATAAAAAGTAGCAACAATCTATAAGAATGGCAGTTGAGATTACCATACAATTCCTTTCTGAAATGAATTCGATTTTTTTTACTTTTGCTGTAGGACCCGTTCATATGGCCGGTACAATCTTGAAACACATTATGAAAATTTTAGAGCTCAGAGAGGACATTCTTTCACTGCTTGAGTCATAGCTATTCAGAGCAATAGGTTAGAGAGGTGGGACTCTCCCAGTAGCTTGATTTTTAGAAGCTGGATCTCACCTACTGCCTTATTTAATTTCATAGGGAGTACAACTCTCCTTACACACATCTATTGCACTGACCGCAAAATGAACTGGCACCAATTTTTATTACTTTTAGTTAAGTTAACTTACAATTCTTATTAAGTTTTTTTAAAAATGTATTCTTCTCTAGATATGAGTACTACCTAAAATTAGGTAAACCCCCATTAATATCTGTTTTGTTGCTGTTCTGGTGTAATGTCATCATGAAGTTCTAGATACACACAGAAAACTTCCCTGTCTGTAACAACAATAGAGAAGTTATGGCTTGATTCATCTGTCAGTTCCATGAAGTTTTTTTACATTTGTTTTTCTACTCCCTAATAGAGATGAGACTTCGCAAAATCCGGTCCGCACGAGGATCCGCAAATTTTCGAGAAAATTCGAAAATCCGCGAGCGGACCCATTAAAATGAAAAAAATCCTCGAAAATACGAGAAATCCTCGTAATTTCTAAAATTTTTTTAAAAATAGTATTTTCAAAATACCAGAAATCCTCGTAATTTCGAAAATTTTCGAAAACTACGTATTTTCACACATATTCGAAAATACAAGAAATCCCTGTAATTTTGAAAATTTTCAAAATACGAGAAATCCGAGGTCGGAAGTTCGGAAGGGGGGAAAATCCGGAAAAATCCGCCGTTCGCGAACGTGATAAATCCCGGCGGATCCGGGTTTTCGGATCGTGGAACCGGCATCCCTACTCCCTAAATACCCCACTATACATTAATATCCCCCAAAAACTCCAAAAACTTGTATCAGTGGAATATCTTTTTGGTCAAGAACTTTCTTCCACGAATATAAACAAATTTCATTCTCTATGCTTTACATGTTAACCCCTGATGATAAAAAAAAACAAAAAAAAATGCAGACAGAGAACT
Source organism: Hymenochirus boettgeri (assembly GCA_019447015.1). NCBI lineage: Eukaryota > Metazoa > Chordata > Amphibia > Anura > Pipidae > Hymenochirus > Hymenochirus boettgeri. Next base: position 223,608,855 of record CM033470.1, on the reverse strand, counting down.
GTTGTCTCAATGTATCTAATTTAGTTGTTTAAAAATATTTCTTTGGTCTTACTTTATTAATGCAATTCACAGGATTTTTATACAGATGCCACACCTTCATTTTTGTTGGTAATCCACGAACATACAGTATATCTTTCTATAACATGGGAAAGCCTATTCTAAGACCTGAATACAAGACCTCAAAAGAGCCTTTATCAAAGGATAATTGTTGACACTGCATTTGCCAGGGGCCCTGAAGATTTTGGATTGGATATGCATATTTACAAATTGCTGAAATATTAGCATTGATTGTTGTGATCAGCACGGTAGTGAACAGACCAATGAAATGAAAGCAATTTTTTTCAAAACATAAAATTCTTACAAAAACACAAAAACATTAAAAATCATCCACATAGTGAAAGCAGAGTTCAAATAAGTTTAATTAATGAAATAAAAGTATTCTTAATGTTTATGTTATATTGTGACTGGGTTCAAAGTGGTTAAGAGTTACAATTCTTTCTCAGCTAACTAAAATATCTAACATTTTTCTTCAATTTTGATAAAAGTTGGACAATAAAATACAAAATCCATGGAATGGAAGTCAGATATCAATGGAAATCAAAAGTTATTTGATATGGGTATACACATTTGACTTATCTAATACATAGCGGCATTAGTACAGTATAGGGAGATTCATAAGTTCTTATGTTAAAAATTGCTAATTGCCCCACAATCAGATGTTAGCTTTCAAATGTTAATAACATTTAGATTGGTTGGGGCAAAATTAGCCACCATTTTTAACAATAAGAACTTTATTAAATCTCCCTGTTAAAACTACAAACACTATGGACACACTCTAGATTATCTGTGAAATAGCTATAGAAATCCAATGATCACAGCTCAAAGTCACACAATGCTCTGGTATTTAAGACATTCTTTAATGGGCAACTAAAGCCCCAGAACAACACTGAATCAGAAGGACTTGATATGAAAGCAGTAATCTGTGTCTACCTCTCATTTTGATGTGGGTGGTGGGAAATTAATTTCACTAATGTGGGATTTGTGTTTTAATTCAGCATTCCAGTACGCACATTGTGGTATGTACATAAACTTTTTTACATGCCCCTTCTACTGCAGGTTACAGCAGGTCACACCTACTAGTAGGCCGAATCTATTTTCAAGATTTATCGAACGTTCAAGGTTATTTTCCAGTTGAAGTTCCGAAGTCCCGAATCCAAATGACCCACCCAGTTTCAGATGAAACGTTCGGATTTCGGGAACCGAGGGGTTAGAAGAGTTGAATAGGGTTCAATAGGAAAGGTTGTACCAAAATCGATCGCTCAGTTGTGTTCTGAACGTCCGTTTAGGTTTAGGGGGCTCGGTTGTGATCATCAAGAATACCCGACCGAACAGCTTTAGTCGGCCAAAGTGGCCTTTCGGAACACAATTCATGTCTTTGTAAATGTGATAATGGGAGACCCATTGAATAGCTAAGAGAGGGCTAGATGAAAATAATGGTCTGCTATTTAAAAGTCAGGAAGATTTTCTCTTCCTCATTTGGACATTAGACAGGCATCATAGGTAGGGTAAAAAGTTTGTACCGGGTGGACATATGTCTCTTTTAACCTCCAATGTTATGCTAGGAAAACTAAATTGTGAGAATGTTGGTTAAAAATCAGCATGGATTACTGATAGCAAGACAGGGTTCTTTAGAGAATATAAGTATATTTCATATGGAAATTCTTTTTTTCAAAAAACAAACACTTTGTTCCCCTTTAATGCTTTTTAGACAATGCTGTACTAGGTTTAAATTGACAAATTACAACATGGCATTTTTATCTACCAAGATGTATTCTTGAAATTTACATCATATTCATGTAAACCATTCGTAGCTGGTCAAAAACTAACCAATAACCCTCTATAAAATTACTTATAATGATAATAGGAACGTATGAGATTAACTGTAGTGCTTGTGGGCTTCTGTTTCAAATTAATAAATAACGAAAGAAAAATGTTTATTCATGATGTGGAACCTTTTCAGCACTACTTCTTTCAAGTTCAAATTAGAGGTATGGGACTAAACCAGACCTTTATCTTATATTAATACATTCTAGCAAAACTGTAACGTGATGAATGCATACAGAGCATCTTTGTACTATAGCTGGTAGCCCCTTCATGTGTTCAAAAACCTGGTAAAATATTCAACAATTCAGCAACAGCTTCCAAAGAGCTAGTTCAAAGGGCTTTGTCAATACAGAACAAGGAATCCAACTAAAGTGTACTTATACCTCAATGATGTCAGGGAGAGAAAGAGACCATCTTGTGTAGAAATAAGGATAAAAAATGTACATACATCACAGATTTAAACAAACATAATTTCCCTTTTCTCTAAAGAATACAAATATATACATAATAGATACATTGGTTGGCAATAAAAATACAGACCTTTGCCATGAGAAACTGCTTTAATTGCGGCTTTACCACAAAAATGGCAAATCACTTGTTTTGCACTGCCTGAGTTATTCCCATTTTTTTTCTGTAGTCTATTCCATTTAGTTAAGTTGAGAGCGCAAAACGCTATGGAATGGAGGACGAAAAGCGGGTTGTAGTTTACCTGACAGCAATCCTGCAATACAAGAAATCTCGCAAAGGTATTTACTGCATGTGTGGGATCTTAAGCGGGTAAGATGCGCTGCTTTTACTTACTATATCATCCCCTTAGTAGGTAAAAATATTTACTTAAAAGAGCATATTCAAAATTAAGAATAAAAAGTAAGAAATTTAGGAATTATGAAAATTATTCCAACCACAATTATGCACCAACAAGAGGTTACATGCAGTTTGAGACTGAATGGGCTTCCAGATGTAAACTTGCCCAATCTAAATCTATTCAAACCCTGCCCTGGTAAGTCCCAAACTCCTGCCTAATTAGCATAGGCCTAAACTACCCAGTGTTAAAATTAGTTGGGCAGCATGTTGGGCACGGTGTTTTAGGCATTTGTAGATGTGCGTTCCATAGGGGAAACAAAGTAGGAGGTTTACTGGGGGGCCATATTGTGATTGTAGCATGTACAATATTTGAACAGTATATTTTTTTATTGTATTTATTTTTATATGGGAGTGTGTTTTCTTATTGGTTCTGTTCATACTACATACCATTGTCATACATACCTATATCTTGGATAACAATATCGATACATTCTTATCATAAAACATTAAATCATTACATTATACCATCCATCATATAATACAATTAATGAACAATAATTAAATGATTAAAATTTGCATTTTGAAAAGACAAAATGCTAATCAAAGAAAATGGTACTGGCTGGTAACAGTGCCTATAAAAGTAGGGATCTAGAATGTCCTATATAGTATTATAGTATTGAGGTGAAAAGAATATGCCCATCTAGCCAACCTACTTGGCTACACTCACATTTCCTGCCTAACAGTTATCTGAAAAGGCAAAAAAAAACCAGCATGGGGCAAAAAATTCCTTCTGGCTCAGTTGCCATAGGATATATCCCGAAGCAAACTCTGGATCAGCTCAACATATATATATAAAGCCAATAACATGCAACATTCTTTTTTTATAAACGCATCCAGCTTTTTTTTTACCATCCATGTACCTGCCATCACAACGTCCAATGGAAGACAGTTCGTAGTTTTACATTCTGACAAAAACTCTCTGAACTTGAAGACTAACCTTCTTCTCTTCCAGTCTTAAGATATTCCGCGTGTCTCTATGTTCTATGTGTGAAAAATGCACCAGAGAGTTTATTGTATGGCCCATTAATGTATTATATAGTGATCATATCCCTACTAAGCACTTTTTTCTAGTGTGCATAATTGTACCTATCCAATCGTCTTCCAATTCAAGCTCCCCAGTCCTTTATAATTTAGTTGCTCTTCTCTGAACCCTTTCCATTTTCAATATGTCTTTTGTTATACAGGATTCCAAAACTGCTCACATATTCCAAATAGCAATGGTAACTTACTGTACATGGCTCTGGCACCTGGGAAATGGTATTGGGAACACATACATATTGCCAAAACTTTTAAAAACACTTTCCCATGATCAGGCAATTGTCAGGTTTCCGCATGCTACATTCGAGTGTTATGGCCAATTCGAGGGGTACATGAATGATACTCTCAAGGGTTACAAGAATGATACATTGAAGGGTTACCAAAATCTACTGCTACATTTGAGGGTTCTGAACTCAAACATTCATTTGAGGGTTATGAACTCGAACACTACATTCGAGGGTTACCGAATGATACATTCCAGGGTTACCGAAATCGACAGCTACATTCAAGGGTTACGAACTCGAAAGCTACATTTGAGGGTTACCGAAATCAACCGCTACATTCGAGGGTTACCGAAATTGAATGCTACATTTGAGGTACCAAAAATCGAAGGCAACATTTGAGGGTTACCGAAATCAACAGCTACATCGAGGGTTGTCGAATGATACATTCGAGGTTTACCGAAACAACTGCTACTTCTAATCGAAAACTACATTTGAAGGTTAACAATTGAATGATACAATCAAGGGTAATGAAATTCAATGATATATTTGAGGGTTACCAAATTCGAATGTTACATTGAGGGTTGCTGATTTGCAAATTCGATAATATATTGAATTTTCAAAATAATTAAAAATAAGTCCACGAGTTCAGAAAACCAGAACAGTCCAAAGTTTGGATAGAGTTCGGATAGTTGTGGCGCAACCTATGGCATGCGTGCCAGGGGTGGCCTTAAGTCCTCTCAGTGAGCATCATGCAACAGCAGAGTTCACCAGAGTTCACCAGAGAAAGTGTAGTGGCTGTCTGTAGCAGAGAGAGTCACCTGCTATAACATTCAGCTTGCTGTAAAGGTTAATAGGTAATCTATAATCAATTCCATCTACTGCATGGTCTTTGTCTATTTAAGTTGTTTTTTAATTAAAACTCGTATTCAAGTAAAATGATCTATTGCCACTATGCTAAAAAAAGTGGGGTTTTGGGTTTCAGTTTGGGCACTTGGCCTCTAAAAGGTTCGCCATCACGGATGTTCAAGTTCATCCGAACTATAAAGTTTGCCCAAACTTCGGGCCCATTACTACTGATAGTAGTGATTGAACTAGGTCAATGTGTCAAATAAAAATGCTTAGATTTTAAGCTCTTTGATATGAAAGTTTCCATCTAATTGTAAAGTGCATATGAGAGATGTTGGTGCTATAAATCCATAATAATAATACCACTCTTTATTCGGACAATATCTTGCTTGGTAATGTTTCTAAAGCTACGGTATGTAATTACAAACCTCAATGGTTTTTTTACACACTATCATAAATAAACATGTTCATACAATAGGAATGGTATTGATATTGCATCCTAAAATTCTACAAATTTTGTTTTGGACTTGAAAATGCATATTACCAGTACTGGCCTGACCATGATAAAAGAGTGGACAAGCAATTAATTTGTGATGCTGTTTATGAATATGTTCCATAGTCTCTGGACGCAGAGAGTGGATGTCGAGAGATCAAGGTGTTTTTAATTGAGACTCTAGAGGTACTGATAGAATAAAAAGGGAGGGAGGATGATGGAATATTGTTTTTATTGTTTTTGATTAGTGGTGTTTTTATGATTATGATGGACTGAAAGTGGTTGCAGTCCTGTTGCTGTACAGTGATTACAATGCATGGCTACGCTATTATGGAATTATTAATAAGGTTTAAAATTAGAGATGCATCATCTAATATTTGCAGAGGGTACACATTTACTAAACCTACATCAAGGTACTGATGAATAGTTGTGGAATTAAATATATATATTAATGTAATGGTTAACATTTAATAGTTTAATGTAGAGAGAGCAAACAGAAAATAAGGGCAGGTGTTGGAAGCTTTAGGTGTTTGTTTTATGAGACACACTATCTATCATTTGAAAACGTGATGAAAACAAAAACCTGTAAAAGAACCTGGTGATTGAAACAAGTATATTCCATAAGCCAAGTGAGTTAAAAATTTATTCATATTTGGAAAGAACAAATGTGGATCCAAGGCGAAGAATCCGGGGTAATAATGTGAACAAGATTTGTGGTAAAAAATCATTTTCTGCAGTAATGGGGAATGGTTTTAGATCCAATTTCCAGAATGACCTGCGCAAAATTTTTCTTGGATTTTACTTGAGTGGACTTTTTTGTATTAGATAAAAATTTCATAATACGTTTTAAGAATCCCATCACAAAGTAATAAATAAAATCATTGAAACCTTCTATATATTAGCAGAAAATAGCTTTCACTTTCACTGTAGGGGCAGAGACCTAAGGGATTTATTACATTCTGATTAAAATGTGTTACAATTTTTAATGACCATCTGTTGTATTAAGCTGCAAACTCCAATAGTAATAATGAAATGCTATAAAATATAAAGTATATTTTGAATTATGCTTACTCTTAACTGCTTCCGTATACATCATAAAATCAGTGGATAAAAGTTTTCTTTTGATATTCCTTTCTACAAAACCGCTCCATCATATTCCAGATTTACTCTTTCTTCCATTTCACTGTCTTCTAGTGTTTAATTTAGATTTTCTTTTTTGATCTTTGATCTTAGCTCTTGTCATAACCTGCTCACCTCTCTCCAACCAAAGGCATTGCTTTCAGACCACAGAGAAAATTCATATAGTCTTCATTACTATATGTTCTGATTGGCAACTTTCATTCAAATAAACAATATCTCAAAAATTTGTCAAGCTGTTACTTCACCACTCTGAGGACCCATTTTATTTAACTTTTCGTTTTGTTGTTGTTTTATTAAGACATAACTGTTTAAAAAAACAATGTACATGTGATTTAAGGTTTTTGCAAACTTAGGTCGTAAGGGTTCACCTTTATTTGCTTCTAATAATTCTATTCTAGGAATAGACATCGCTTGGATAGAGATATTTGTCCCAAAATGTAAATCTGGTGTCGAAATGTGAGTTCTTTTCAATCAATTATGCTTCTCTAAAACTTTATCAATCTTTCCTGTTCCCCATATACCAGAAGTTTCTTCCTCTATGATCTACAGTATTCAGTGGCTTGCCTCCTTTGGATCTAAATACTACTTTGGTGCTTCCTCGGATGCACGGCTATGTCTCTATTCATTAGAATACTGTAGAGCCCTTAATTGTAAAATGTATCCTTTGTGTGGTATATCCATTATATACTTTGCCTACATTACCAGTATGGGAGTAGGCCAATCAGTTGTGTAAGTTATGGAAACAAAAAGAATGTATGAAATTTGAAATATAGTAACTAGGTTAACATGAACTGTGTTTTATTTTGCTTTTAGTTGTCCTTAACCGATGTAAAGTACAGACATTCTCAATCTCGTGGCATAGTCCTTTCTCACAGCTAAGAACATTTCTTTGTTCCGTATCCTGCATGATTGCTTTTTTTTGGCAATAAAAAAAAAAGAGTTTTATTACTAACGTGATGATATTTAAGCAACTTTAGTAAATAGACACATTATTATTGTTGGAGGAACTCACTAGAAAACTGACCAAAAATTGTTTAAAATGGAAAAGGACAACAATTTTAGCAGGTCACGCCAAGTATTTTAAAATGTTTAGCTACCACTATATAACTGACAATCTTTTTATTAATGAAAGTCCATGTTTTACGGGGGTACGGTCAGAAGTTATTTAATTGATTAGTGCAATTATGGATTTTATTGGCTTACCACAAAAAAAACTGTTATTTCCAATGTCTTTTTTGTTAGTTTTGTATTAAAGGGAAGTTATGTGGAAAATATGTAGTTTTAATTCTTTGTTTATATTACACATGACTAGCCATCCTACATGTTGTCTTGCATTTGAAAAATCAGTTTATTTCATCCCTTTGCTATGTTTGTTGTGGTCAGTAGTGAGATACCTTTTCAGGTTCTGTAATGTTTTTCTTCTTCTGCAAAATTCCTTATACAGTAATTTCTGAGCTTCTGAAAACCCAGGCAGTGAGGCAAGGCAAGACCATAACAGACATATGGGGTCTGTTATAAGTCAGTATTTGAAGCATTTTGTATGCATAGACAAAATGCTGGATGTGCAGATTAATGAAGTAGGAAGTCCCCTTTAAAGTAAATTTTAAAACATTCTCTAATACAATTTCTGTATATTTACATTGATACAAGAAGAAGAACCATACTGTCTGTGTTGACATTGTTTTACCATAGGCCAGTTTTTCAAAAATATCTTTCTTCAAAAATGAACTAACAAGTCCGGGATTTTTTTTGCTTTGTTAGATATGTCAACACATAAAAATAAACTCTTGTTGGGGTGTCACTCCGTTTTAGAATATAAAGCCCTAAATAATGTGGCTTAAAACAAATTTCACATCTAAGATGTCTGGTCATGTTTTTTCTAGCCCATTGTTGTACTGGGGTTTTAAGTGTCTGCCCATAAAAATGAAATTGAGCCAGAATAAGTTTTAATTCTCTGATTAATCCACTGAACTTTATGCTTTTTGGGCAGGAGAAGTATGCTGGGGCCCAGACTCCTCTTTAGGTGTACATATCTTGATGGGTGCAACTGCTGGCTTACAAATTCATTTCAAGCAAGGGTGAATCCATGCGTGTGGATATAAATTGCTTGTAGGTAGGTGACATTTCCCTAGCATTTCATTGATCTTTGTTTTTCTTATAAACGTTTATTGAATTTATATAGACAAAAACACCATCTTTTTACCAATTCTATATTTGAAATTGGAAGTATAATCTAGATAGTCCATCACAGGGTTACTCAAATATAGCTGTAGATGTGATTAACGTGGTTACATTTTGTCCCATAATAACAGAGAAGAAGAAAATATGTCAGGTTCAGGCAGTGTAAAACCAAAAACTAGCAATGAACCATCAGACGGTTGAAATAAAGGAAGAACAAATACTATAATCAGGCTGTCATTTTACTTTTCTTTTATTGACATTGATGCACATATCGCTTTTGAATGTACGTAGAAAGCAGACTAGGAACTAGATCAGATAATACAGTAGATTACCTATTTCCCTGTCTTTTATTATGTTATCACTTACAGAATACAATTAAATAAAGTGGGAGAAGAATCCTATTGAATATGTTTAGCACAACATTGATTCTCTTTGGTAAACACAATGCCTACTATTGTATATTGAGAAAATTAGTGTTTCATGCACATCTTATGGTCCACTGCCTTAAACTAATGAGAAATTCCATTCAACACTGCTTATAGCAAAGAATCACAATATTACCACAAACTATGGGTGTCACAGTTAAATTTGACAAGAATAAAAAAACAGAGCACGCTATTTGGTCAAATGTTATAGTTCTCTACACAATTGAATTCATTGGGCTGGAAAAAATGAAGGAAAACAGTTTAACTAGTATGTTTATACAATTTAATTTTGCAGATAAATAACAAGCACTGAACATGAATGTTAATGAGATTTATTTGTTTACATATAATAAAACAACTCTAATGTGCTAGGATCCAAACCGGGTTATTTTTAATATGCATAATGATGCTCTTTAATCTATCTATGGAAAGTTGTTTTACAGTTTATTGCGTGGTGTACATGCTTTTTTAAGTTAAAGCACACATATAAATAGATGAATAAAACAAATAAAATTGTCAGTGTCAGAGACAGAAGACATAAAGGTAGAGATGTGGATAAAAAGATCTTTCCTGGGATCCTGCAATACCCAGCTTTCTAATTGTACACCATGCTTAATATTAAATTACTATTATACAATATACAGTACATTAAACTGCAAGTAATCTTACTAGCAGTTCAAATGAGATCTAAAAGGGGACTTATTCCACTAAAATGTAGTCTTTATTGTGCTTTAATGTGTATAGTAAACAGCAAAACAACATATGATTATGGAGACAAGGATCGCTAATATTTTTTTGAGGGGCTGTTGGACAGAAAGTTGTTACAGGCTGGAGGAAGATCCACTTTAAAGTGGGTACACAGAGCACCAATCCGTTGGAAGCTGAGGTTAGCCCCTTTTGGTTTAAGTGTGTGACCTCATAAATCCAAAGATTTAGATTGGATTTTGGGGAAAAAAAGTTGTAGGCTAAAATGGATTTAAAAATGCTATCCATTTTATTCCTTTAAAGCTCTACGCCATTATATCTCTGTATAAGACTAGACAAAAAATAAATCCTTTAGAAATTAAACATAGTGGCCTGCAACTACAGAACTAAGCCCCCTATAAATGCCCCTAGGGTGAATACAAATCCATCCTGAGGCTTTGTTTAACTTAGAAGATCTAGTTTCCTTTGAACCTTCTCCAGGCCTATCCCACCAACCGATCTCGAAAGCACTAGAAATAGACCATTATCAAGGAATCCCTCATTCACTGTTTTAGGGGTTAGAAAACTAAATTTAAAGTTTGTCACACGCCGACCCACGACGACATAATTGGCTGTGTATGGGCACTTTATCGGCCAAAAACGTCCCGTTTCAGCTTTAAAAATGCCCATTCATCGGCCCATATCGAAGAAACGCCGTCGTACACATGTGTCGCACCCATGATGCACGTGTGTACGAACCTTTAGAGAGCAGTAAAAAAAAATGGTCTGCTGTCTTAAGTTTTATAAAGGGTATATTTGGTCTCCATCAAGTGCCCTCATAGCTTTTCAAACAAGCTTGCGATGATGGCTCTAGCTCTCTGGATCTAAAGGACATGTAAACTGTGCAAATCATTAATCTTAAATATTAAGTCTGGTCTTTTTTTCTCTCTGACTCCTATCTTGTATATTTAACTAGGGAGTTTTACTTTTAAAGAGGGCGGGGCACAGCTAGTAGTAAAGAACTCAATCACCCAGCCCCCCCGGGCACACTAATGTAGAAACTCTCCATTCTATATACGTAAAGCTTACAGTATTCTCTTTTCATGCATGCTAATTATCAGATTAAGATCAGGAAAGAGAATAAGAAGCTTATTTGTTTCTCTGCGCTTTTTCTGTGCAGATAACCAATCCTGCAGTTAGCTGATGTCTGTCCCAATGTAGCACTGTACCTAAAGAAATCAATTACAAAGTCTACACACACACACACCTTCAAATCCCTACACTAAAATAAGTAAGGTCCAGATTGTCCTTTCCACTACCATGGACAATAGGGAAGAAAAGGAAAATGATATTTTTTTTAAGGGCATGTCCACCCCAAAAACTATAATGTTAATCCCATACTGGCCCTCTTGCAGTAAAATAAACCATACCTACAATCTCTGCTTCTTATGGTTCCCATGTGATAGGCCTCTTTTCAAAGTCAGGAAACTGAAGACTCCAGGTTCTGATCCACCCTGTTTCAGTCATCATCAAGGACTGTACCCCAACCACAACACCACACACACCATCTGGACCATCTCAGCATCATTGCACTTAGGGTGTAGTTCTTTTGGGGGAAGGTATTAACCCCTGCCCACACCTATCACTGCAATATTTTTTAAATCCCCCCGATCTTTACTACAGAGCCTCCTCCCGCTGTGTCCTAGTGATGTCAGCCTCATTGTGATTGGACCGTGGCAATCACAGACGCGGCTGAGGGTCTGGCCCCCGCTTGCTGTGTTCCTAGTGATGTCATCCTCGTCTGTGATGTGACCGTGCCAATACAGAAGCGGCTGAGGTTGGCCCCCGCGGGACACGGGAGCAGGTGTTGAAGTATAAAACGGGGGACTATTTTACTGAAATATAGTGGGTGGGGTTGGGTAGGGGTTACCTATCTTACCCCCAAAGTTGGTTTAGGGTGGTGGACATCTTTAAGAAATTCGGGGCAGGTTATAAGCAGCTGATGATGCTTTGTCCCAGCAGTGGGCATGTCCAATTGAGACTTGAAGGCAGACCAGTGGTGATGGGATGTCAGAGTCCAAAGTGCAGCGAGGGGAAAACACCTTACATGTTGTAACTTTCAATAGACTGTCAGATAGAGCATGATCATTCAGGTTGCCTTCATTTTATCTCTTCTTTTCGCTCCACCACAAATGTCTCCTTTTGAGAACTGCACCTTCAAGAAAGAGGTGGATTTTTTGGTCAACATGTGTTGCTTGTCGTGTCTGCTCTTGTCTAGAACTAGCTACGTAGCCTCCTCGCGTTCGGCATACTGGCTCGCTCCATCTTCGGTGGTGACAGTGTATGACTGGGGGTAAGGAAATACAATAAACAAGAGGTTCGACTGATGCGCTTAGAAAGATAGTGAGGTAGGGGATTGTACGTTAGCCATAAGTAAGAGAAGAAAAGTAGAGCTGTGATACCTTTTATGAATAGGTATGTTGGTGGAGGGGAATGTGGGGATGACACCATTGACTATTTTTTTAAATTTATATATATTTTTGGGGGTAGGGGGCATTCTGACACTTGGGGGGCCCCATCTGATACTTTGCTATGGAGCCCTGTGATTTCTAGCTATGCCCCTGCTGAAGAGGTATTATTTATAGATGAAACTATAGATTTAAAAGTGCCAGAGCAACAGTGAAATGCATCTAAAGGAGAAAAGGGAATTCATCCCTTCTGAGGACACTATTAATATCCTTCTCTACACAGTGCCACCAGGTGTCTTAAGGTGGCCATAGACAGATCACTTTTAGCAGACATTCTCATAAGCAATAACAAACATAACCCCCATTATCTGTTTTTTTTAACACTCTTCCCTACTTACACACTTACTTCCATTAATGCTCCTCAGGATTTTGCAGACTACTTTAGAAATATAGTAGAAGATATCCACATTCAAATTCCTTCACCCCAGGACAACTCACGCTTCCTTCTGCCTGCCCTACCACCTGCAGGTCTGGCATCTTATACCTCTGTCACCCATTCTGAAGTCAGCCACCTTCTGTTGTTCTCACCATTTACATGTACCCTTGATCCCATGCCCCCCTTATTGCTCAAACACTTACTCCCACTCTTGTTCCTATATTTTTAAATTCTCCCTGACCTTTTCAGATTTTGGGCATTGTAACTCTGAGTATGACAGACATAGGTCCATCCCTACCCTTTTCTGTCCTGTGACTGATACTGTATCAGCTGAGACTGATAAATGGCATATCGTATGACCTCTTTTGTATGGGATCAAAGGTGGACTCTGTATCTGGATGTAATCTCTTAAATAACCTTCCACCTTAAGATAAGGTAATTTAATGTAAATAGCTGTGGGACCTGGAAAATCGTCTGGGGAACATGTTTGAATATCCAGGACTTTCGAAAACTTTTTTTCATTTACAATAACGATTGTAAATTAATGGTGGTAAATTTATGATAATGATCATTAAGCTGATGGTAAATTAACTATCCTTTTTTATTGATTGTTAAAGGCGCGGTATTGATATGTGCCTTACATCTGGAATTTTCCATTAAATCTTTAAGCATGCCCATGTTAAACCCATACTAAAAAAGCCCTTGCTAGACTCCTCTCCTCTAGCTAACTACCACCCGTTCTCTCTTTGCCGATAGCCTCTCCATGCTCTTAACCTATTGGATCCTTGTCCTGCGCTTTACACTGAGACGGTTCTGTGTAAGGTTGTAAATGATCTTCAGGCCATTGGACACTTTTCTATTCTTATCCTTCTTGACCTCTCCTCTGCTTTCGACACAGTCGATACTTCAACCCTTGGGCATTCAGAATGAAGTGGCATGCTGGTTTCTATCCTATCTCTCTAACCAAACTTACTCTGTATCTTATAAGAATAACACCTCTTTGTTCTTTTTTCGTTTCTCTTAGTGTGGGGCTGCCGCCGGGGTCTGTTCTTGGACCCTTATTGTTCTCCCCCTCCAATATTTCCTTTGGAGATGTCATTAGCTCTTTTGACTTCAAGTATCACTTATATGCAGATGATATACAAATCTACTTGTCCACCCCTGCGCTAACTCCTGACATACAGTCACGTATCTCTAACTCTCTCCTTGCCATCTCCTCCTGGATGTCACAACGCTGCCCTTAAACTGAATTTTTCTAAAACTGAACTAATCATTTTCCCATCTATGCCTAGGGATAATTATTGACTCCACTTTCTCCTTTTTTAACCACATTAACTATGTTGCTACGTTTGGGTACACACCAGCCAATATTTTCGGTCGGCCGACCAATTCATGGCACTTTCGGTCGATTGGCGGAAAATATTGGCTGGTGTGGAGTGGGAGGCCGCGACCGACATTGATCATTTGTTCGTCCGGATCTGACGAACGAACGATCGGGCATGTCAGAAAATTCTGATCGACGTGGACGAATTTGCCACGACCGACGGACATTTGCAAATTCCTCTCTCTCCTGACTGCTACTATGCTTGTGCATGCTCTCATCCTAACGCGCCTAGACTATTGTAACTTATTACTTGCTGGTCTTCCTTTTCCCCACCTTTCTCCCCTTTATTGTATTAAGTCCCTTGTCTGTAATGGACAACAACCTGACTCCCCGTTAAACAGCGCATTGTATTCAAAATCATTCTCCTAATCTTTAAAGGGCAACTCTGGTCACAAAACAAGTTAGGGTTAGATGAAAGCCTGCAGTATTTACTTAAAAAATAGATGACAATCACATCTGTGGCAGGAGCCTGTGAGAAATTACATTGGGGTGAACGTTCAAACTTCCTGCTTCGAGTAGGTTGAGTGACATCACCTGACTTCTGCCCCGCCCATCTGCCCCGGGGGAGAAGCATGTTCAGTTAAGACTTAATGCTGGGGAAATCAGGAAGAACCTGGGGGAAAAATTGACAGTGGAGAAGGGGAGCCTATTAATGCAGGCAAAGGCTGGTCACATGACTACAAGCTGGCCACACGGCAGAAAACAGGAAGTGTTCAAGCAGGAAGTAATATTGCTGAACCTTTTCAGCAATAACTTCTCACAAATTTTATCTAGAGATGAGATTTAGGTTTTATTTTGAAGGTGTGATGGAAAGCTTTTTATATAATTATTACTAGTTTGGAAGAATTCAAGACCACAGTTACCCATTAAGAATGAAGAAGGCAGACACCTAGCAAGAGCACTGTACCTACATACTTTACATAGTTTACTAAACTAGTGCTTGCTGTTTGATATTGAATGTGTTACAGTTTTATTATAAAGTTTCTTATCTCTCCCTTTTTTTTCTATAGGAGTTGCGAGGCTGCAGTGTCAACAATCAACACTTCAACCTGAGCCTAAGAAATGAGTTGGTCTCTTCTACTAGATGATAATTTGCCTGACCTAAAAGCTCTCTCTCATTTTCTTGTTTAAATGTTCACAATTATTGATAATATTAATTACTAAAGTAAGATTATTATTAAGACTATTACTTATTATTGCTAAGTCTGTTAACTTAAAAAAGAAGAAAAGAACAAACAGTATTTGATTGTGCAGACTTTCCTTTTTTTTTTTCTGCATACATTTTATCCAGATTTTCTGGTTGTTAAAGTTTTTACATAACTGTGGTATCTCTTGTTTGTTTTTTTTAATTAATATTTATGGTCTGGTGTTTAAGCTAGGAATCTGCTTCCATGGAGCTTAGTACAGTATTTGAGGTTGAATAAAGACAAACATCCATCCAGTCCAACCCACTCAGCAATACCCACATTTCCTGCTTAACTGTTGATCTAGAGGAAGGCAAAAAACCCCACCAGAATTATGAATGGGGAAAAAAATCCTTCCTGACTCCAAGTGGCAATCGGAAATATCCCTGGATCAACTCTACTTTATTTATCAATACAAGTAACATGCAGCATTCCTTGCTTTCAGAAACTCATTTAGCTTTCATTTGAAAATATCCAATGAACCCGTCATCACAACATCCAATGGAAGACAGATCACCCGAAACGTCACACCTGCCAGTGTATACAATTTGCCATGATGAGCGTTTTGAGCCGATAAGAGCCTCTGTTTTAAAGATGATGAAAATAAAGTGAAAGTTTTTTTTAAAAAAGCAAGTGCCTTCCTACCTATGTTTGTTGCTGTGGAGGAGTTACTATGAAGCCCTCGGACGTGCACGGCAGCATTAGTTGAAGATTGTGAGAGATAGTGAGTGCCGGCGTAATTCTTCTGTTTGATTGTACAAATGAAGGACATGATCCTACTTTTACGATAACCCACTATATCAGAAGTTTCCGATATCAATAAATAAGGTCCTAAGTGCCTGCCTTATTCCCTAGAACAAATATAATGTAGTTTGTAGTTCATAGATTCCTGTAAACTAGGCCCCTGCCTGATTGCGCTGGTATCACAAAAGACACCCATGCAGTCACTGCACGGGTTAAATCCCTTTCACGATTGATTATCCAAAGGGAGATCTATTTAGTGTAACTGTGGCTGTGGGCAAATCTTCCTGCTAGTATTCTATTAACACTACATTTGTCATTTCAGTTTGTGTACCATATAGGCCTAGATCCAAACTTCTAGTTATATATGAGATAGGTAAACACAAGTGAGTAACTGTTTAAATGAGCCTAGTACAAGTTACTGTTGCTCTTCATGCAAAGATAATTTAAGACCCATGCATTGTGCTCTGGTGTTGTGTTGGCTGACAGTTAAAGTTGGTCAGGCTTGGCAGTATTATGCATGACCAGTCAGTCGGAATGCAGTCATGCTGGATTCCTGCCAACCAGAACTGACACATTATAATTTTAACATATTTTACTTTGTCTAGATTAGTATGTAACGGTCACTAATTTGACTGCTCTCAGGAAACTGTATCCATCAAAAAAATGCCAGTGATTAAAGTTACAGTTTTCAGCCGGTTAAAAGGAATGTTCTTAATGTACCTTTTTCTCTATTTTATAGAGTCACTGACTGATGGTTAGAAGGACAATATGATAAGTGGCTTTTTATGTTGTTAGAAGGCCCAGGGAGATGTTTCTTCATATTGTCAATACTTTTATGCTTTTTTTATGTTTAATAATCTTGATTCTCACTGTTTTTAAGACCTAATGCTAAAAAGAAATCCATGCTGTGAGAAACCATTTACAAGCCCAAATTCGTCCTAAAAAAACAGACATGCTACAGCTTTAATAGAGGTGGATGGAAATGCATTTTGTGTGTGGGTTAGTGGGGGAGAGGAATTTGTCATTATAACTGTCACTTGGATAATCAATTAATGCCAAATTTCTTTCTTGATAATTGTCTGCACTGAACCAATTATTTTATTTTTTACATTTTTTATACTTTTTTATAGTAGTACTACAGTGATTGATTGACGACTGACTTGAGCTGATCATTTTGTAGTTCAGTTTTAACAAGTGCTTAAAAAAAGTTAATCCCAAAAGGCTCTGCACTTAAATTATTACACTATAATCCACTAGTATATGAATTAGCTTCATAACTAGTTTTTATAATCAATAATATTTCACTCCATGTAGATAACTATATTCCTCGGTGCATTTTAACTCAAATCTGCATTTGATCATCTGTGATCATTTTAAAGGGATCACAGATTAGAAACAGAACACATTTACAACAATAAAACAAACTGTCCCACCTCGTCTTTTGATGTGGCTGTTGATTCATTTATGAAATTAACTTGTGGGTGCTAAGGTTTATGTCAGGGGTGCCCAACTCAGCCGACGCTCGGGGTCTCACTAGCGGCACTGAGCACTGTGAGCGGGCCGTGGGTTGGGCATCACTGGTTTATGTAGTGTAGTTTATGATTTCCCCTTCTGTGCACAACTGAAAGAAGACAGTTCCATGTAGTCAGGATGATGGCTGTGCTCTTCCAGGCTGTACATTGTTCTAATATCTAACCCTAAATTTGTTTAAAGACCACAGTTCCTCTTTCATATATTTTTCTAAAAAAGTTTTGGTTTTGCTAGCTAAACATACGCCATGTCCCCTGATCTCTAGTAATATACATAGTAAACATCTGAAAAACTATTAAGCAACATTTTCTAATCTGGGGAAACATTCTGATGTTTTAGAAAATCTTTTTCAATTCACTACCTTCTCTTGATGTTATGAAAAAACACAATATTTAGGGAGGAATTTGTATTTAGGGCATAAGAATTCAATTTGCAATTATGTTTCCTCATTCATTTTTATTAAATTGTGAAATAAATAAAAAAAATGTAAGAAACACATTACATTGTAAATATAGAAAAATGCTGAATGAGAAACTCTCAGAAAGCTATTTCTTTATGTCAGGTGAATCAGTTACTGTATTTGGGGGAGATTTGTGTAAAAGTGAAACTGACTCAAACCTTAACATTAATTGTGCAAATAATATGGATATTTAAATCACTTGGAAAAGCACATAAAAGGGCATGTCCACTCCCAAAACTAAAATTTAAGCCACTGCTGGCCACACTGTAGTATTAAAAAATCCTTACTTTACATCTCTGCTCCAAATGGTTCTCCTGCAATGCCTGGCCAAAGTCCCAATAAGTGAAGACTAGGAGGTGTCTTTGTGTCATTCGGTCCCTGCTGCTTCCCTATCCTCAATAAGGATTGTGACATGCAAAGGTTTTGCAAAGGTGAATTGGCAGTTGGGGTGGGATGGGGTGCCCTACACAATGTAAAAAGTTGATTTTAGGGGTGGAGATACACTTTAAAGACTATTGCCACCCCCCAACAACACCTACAGTATAGAATAATTTACAGAGAGCCACAACAGTAAAATTTAATGTTAAAGACATAGGGCTATATTTTTAAAGGTGCAGTACTCTTTTTTAGTAACACCGTGCCTTTAACGATCATTATTATGATGAATTTCTGTCTGCTAAAGTAAATTTACTAGCAGTCGTAAATGTACGACAGAAATCATAAATCTACAACAGTGCTCATAGATTTCCGATCGCACAAAAAATACCATTGCTTTAGTTTACTACCACATGGAATTCTACAAATGTTTGCACATTAACGAACGTTCGTAGTATATGTACTATCGTGGTCTTACATTTACGGTCGCAGTCATACAGTAATGAAAACCCGCAGTATCACGAGTTTATAAATATTGTCCATGATAACTGTTTTGCTGCAACTTAAAAAGTTTTAACAAGTGTTTCAAGACCAGATTTGGGACACCTGTGCGTAATAAAAAAAAACCCACCCAAGCAGCATCCAAAAGCAATTTAATATCGCAATTGCAACAGATTTTTGTGACAATTTTAATAAAAGGCAACAGTGATTGTGGCACAGTGATTGTGGTTTTTGCTAAATTCCATGGTTAATGTTTTGCAGCATGGAATTTGTAGGCCATTTGTACTCAAACTGTTGTAGCTAATAAAATGTTTGTTCTTCATTAATATGTGTGTTTTAAAAAAAACATTTGCTGTTTCTGTCTCTTTTTTTTTTGAAAAGTTATGGAAGGGTTAACAATCAGCATCCTTCCCTATAATACCTACAATTAGATCTACAAAAACATGATTGTCATGTTCATGGGTCATGCTGTCCGTTATAGTTAAGTTAAACTTGGTCATGTAAAGTTTTCACACTCATACTCTACAATAAACAGCAGTTCACAAATATGTGACATATTTGTCATCATCTGTCAGGAAGTTGCATTATCAATTGTAAAGGACTGCTTTGTATGGAATGTGGGTTTAGCGCGGAATGGAAGCAGCATGTCATGCAGAGATATGTGGCGGTGTTAATAATTATAAAGAAGGAATAAGGAAAACATAAATTGTGTCCTTCAAGTACATTATAGAGGTGCTCTAGTAGAGTTACATGAAAACACTGTAAAATATGTGATAAAATATATTTATTGTGTAAGGAGCACAGGTGGAAACAACACAATGCTAGAGATTGATTTGAGACAAAGATACTATTAGGAAAATAACAGATCAGTATTTAGATCATGACCTATGACCTTCTTATTCTGGTTGACTTATTTTTGCATATTATTCTTGTTTTTAAGTATTAAACATTTATAAATATCCAGAATGTAAAATAAACAGCTGGTTTATTTTTCTCACATTTAAAGAGTGTTCCTTTTTTTCTTAATTTACAAAACCAAATATTCCCTTCTACTTCTGTTTTTGTTAGTATTCACAATTTGGAATGTAGTCAAGATAAATTATCCATTGTTTAGTGTTTGGAAGAATGACAGAAAACTGGCACTGTCACGCTGTACGGGAAGTTTTTAAAAATAAAAACTAAAAAAAACAATCAAAATGGCAGAGTACTTTCTATTTTTTCAGCTGCACAAGAGTGAACACAGTATGCCAAAATAGGATTGGGGAGGGTGGAAATGTAAAAAACAAACAAACTGCTATGTCATGTTTTACACTAGCAAACTTTGGCTTGGAATAATGTATACAGGATTATTTCTATTAATGGTGCTGTAATTAACGAAAGAAAGAAAAAATCATAATTGTAATACATTAATGGGGAGCTGTGGTCTCCAAACATGTGGTGTTTAAATGAAAGGCCAGTTTGCTCCCTTTAAAACGAGCCACCTGTCTACGTGCTCCACAGCCCAAGATATAAAGAAATTATTGACCAGAAAGTTAATGGGTGGGAGGCTGACATTTGACATTCCTAAGGCTGCTCCTCCACCTCGCCACCGACGAGCACAGTGTCAGACTTCAGTGACCGGACAGGAGACAGGAAGTCCCTCCCCCTCCCTGCTGTGTGAAGTGAAGATCCTCACAGAGAAGGTAAGGGAATCTTCAGCTCTACTCTCCCACTATGTGAATGTGAGTTCTCACTCTGTCTGAAAAGGCTGTTTTCACACAGTTTTTTGTAGGGGGGGTCTGAGTGTCCCACGGCGGGGCCATGAGTAGGCGGGGCCATGACACCTGCTTGTGGGCGGGGCCAAGGCACCCATGGATGGGTGGGTCCAAGGCACCCACAGGTGGGCAGGGCCAGATAGGGCCAAAGGGGGCCTGCAAATGGAGGGGCCATGGGGTCCATGAGTGGGAAGGCCCATGAGTGGGAGGGACCAGGGGGGCTTGCAAGAGGAGGGGGGCTGCAAGGGGAGGAGGAGACACAGGGCAGATGGACTGTTATCCACTGACATGGTTTCAGTGCAGGAAGCAGGAAGTGCAGGGGACCTGGTGATGCTGCTGCCATATCATGCACAAAAATGTAAATATCTTCAAAACTATGCAAAATAAACAATGACAATAAATTGCAAAAATGTTGAGAGTAATTCCTGTCGATTTAACTTAAGTCATTTTTGGACCACAGTTCCCCTTTAAGTAATAATATTGTGGGTTTTATTTAGTATAACATCATATCCATTTAACTTGAAATTGTAAACCTGTTAAAATGCAGGTTAAAATAAAAACGAATTAACTTAAAGAGAATGCTCAGCCTAAAAATAACTTACCGTATATACTCGAGTATAAGTCGAATTTTTCAGGCTTTAAAATTAGCCTGAAAACCTAACCTCGACTTATACTCGGGTCAAGTCCTAATTTAGATCCAAATTCTGCAATTGCAGATAGTAACCAGTAGGTGGCGCTGTGTTAACCTGCATAGAAAGTTACAGGAGCTGATCTGCCTTTACACTTCCTGCTTCCTGTAGTCTGACTGCTGGACTCACTCAGCACTGTCACTGCTCATCTGGATGCTGTAAATCTGATGGGTCTCCTCAGTTTGGGGCAAAAAACAGCTGCTAGTACAGTGCAAATGACAGCTTGAAACTACAACTCTCAGGTGACATTTTTAGCTATTGGGGTCAGAGAGTCCTTTACTATATGGGGGTCAGGAGAATTGTAATGATGGTAAGTTTAATTAAAAGTTTACTGAACCTTGCCACTCCACATGTTTAGAAACTGAAACTCCAAGCAACAAAGCATGAGTGCCAAGGAATTGGAGGTTACTGGTACTGGATTTGGCTATTACTGTATGGGATTCATGTATGGGAATTCTGCTGTCCATTTAAAGGGCAACTTAAGCCTAAAAACAACACAGAATCAGAAGGCAGTAGTGGTGATAATTTCTACCCTCGACTTATACTCGAGTCAAACAATTTTTACAAATTTTCAGGTAAAAATAGGTACCTCGACTTATACTCGGATCGACTTATACTCGAGGTAGCTTTAAAATTATTATTACCCCCCCAAACCCCACTTTCGCATGGTTTACATATTTCAAAGATCCACCAGAACTTGCTTGCCTGACCGGTCCTTCACCGCTTTTGCTCCACTCCACTTCCTGTTTGCAGCTGTCAGTTAAGGCACGACGTGACGTCACTTCCAATCGCCCGACAGCTGGGACCAGGAAGCGAAGCAGCTGTCAGCGGTCCCCTGCTCCTGTTTTTGCTCACATCAAGCTCGAAGGAGCAGGGGGTGGCGCCTAGATGGCGAGGGACGGGGTCAGGCAAGTAAGTTCTGGGGGATTTCAGAAATAAGTAAACCATGCGAAAGTGGGGTTTGGGGGATAATAATAATTTAAAGCTATTTTTAGGCTGGACTTTAATTGATCCTTTCAAACTTTCCTAGATTAAATTCTTTTTTGATTTATTATACAAAGCAAAACAAAATCACTTAAAATATCACTTCTTGATTAATCTTAAGATAAACGAAAGTTTAATTGCTGTAATCCTATATAATAAAACCCTAGATGTGCGTCCCTCAGTCCGTGTGTGTGTGACTTTTGCCCTCTGCGTATGTGCGTGCACATGCATGGCCGGACCTAAACAGGAAGGGAAATGCGCATTCCCGGATCTAAATGGGAACCGACACACTAGGAGGAAGAGGAGGGAGGGGGGAGGAGGAGGAGGCCCTTAATGTGTCTAGCACCCGTTTATATAATGGGCTTAACTATCTAGTTCTTGTCATAAAAAAAATTTGCTTTGTTTACCAAGTTCCTTAACTTTCTTCTGCTTGGAACATTCGAAGGTCAGTCAGCTAATTTTTTCAGGCCAGAAAATATCCAGCAATCAATAAATAGTGTATGCAGATGCCTGTGCAAACACTAGATTATCTGAAGCAGAGCCATTTCTAGTCATCTTAGTGCCCTTCCCTTGCCCTTACAGTGTCGAGATACGTGATTTTCAACACTCTTTCACAGATAGCCAAAGGTAGCTGTAGTCATATTTTGTTCTAATTGACTAATGAGTTTTAAAGCATTAACTGTGAAATATCTCACAATAACTCATTCAGGGGTTGTTTTTGAGCCTTTTGCAGAATCTGTGTGGCTCTGAGGCCTTTTAATGTGTCATGTATGTGGCAAGGTATTAGACTTAGTTGCCAGCATGTAAAGCATATGTTGTTTCTGTAGCCCGCCAATTTCATTAGGCATTTATACTTAAAAATATCTTAAAATATGTCTTACTCGTAAAAGTGGCATATAAAAGGCTAGAGAAAAAAGGCTAAACTGGAAGGCTAAGATAAACCTATTAGATGGTAATAATAATCTTATAAAAGAATAAGAACATACCATGATATGATGTATCAATATAACAGATTGAATTAGTAGGATATTAGTCATATTAGTAACTATAATTACAAATATTCAATAAATAAGGCAAACTGGGCCAGTTTGGACCACTGGGGAATAACAAAGAGACTAAAAAGCTACAATTAATAATGGCTAAAGGGAAAATAACTCTCTAATTTAAACAAAGATAATAAACTGTTAAGTATACATATAAATTGGTAGTTAGTAATACAATTATGGACAAAAGACGATACTCTTACCAGGAGGAGCAGGAGTAACAGGACCCTGAAAATAAGTAAAATACAGTAAGTAGTAGATCATAAAAAACACTTTATACTCAAATGATCGTTCAAACCTATTGGCCATAAGGTATTCAACTATTTAATGCGTTTGGCTTCTACTTGGAGGGGAATTTTAGTTATAACCCCTCCTCTCAGATTCGGAAATACTAATTCTATAACTGCCCATCTCAGTTGATTAACAGTGCTTGTTTAAAGCAAAATGATGGGAAATTTACGTTTTAGTATAGGTCCCTGGTTTAAAGTTGCGTATATTATTTCTATGCTCCTTGATCTGCGTATTAATATTTTGCCTACTCTGACGGGCATACATAAATCCACAGGGACATTTCAGAATATAAACAACATTTTTAGTGTCATAGGTGGCATAGCACATATGCTTAATAAATGTGCCCTTCGTCAGATGACAAAAAGACTCACCCTTCATTAAAGAACCACACACAATTCAAAAAAGGAATGTGCCCAATTTTCTTTTACCCATAAAGATGTTTTTTGTCCTTTTGTACAGCCATATCAAATGGACATAAATTGTTCTTCAGGGTAAAACCCCTTGCATAGCTAAAGATGGGCTTACAATTAAACAGTCTCCCATATTTAGAATCATTCCGTACAATTGTCCGGTGCCTTTGTATGACATTCTTAATTCTTTTGCTATGGCTGTTGTATATAGACACCAAGGAAATTCTGTCTATGGATAATGTTGGCTACTTATATTCAAGTAGTTTCTCTCTTGTTGTGTCTGCAACATCCATGGCTATGGGTCTATAGGCATTAAGTTTATAGATTGTTGTCTACTTCCAGGATATGTGGTAACATTTTACAGAAGGCACGGACCAAGGTGCAGTTCTGTGGACTAGTTTCTTATCACTGGCAGTATAGATAGACAATATGTGTATCTAAGGACATTATCATTAATGGGTGGTGGTGAGGGTTTGGGGTGTGCTTTCATTATGTCACTTCCTTTTTTTCAAATTAAAAAGAAAATCAGTTTTAGCAACTTAATATGCCACCAGTTACTACATGTCATATCATAATAGAAAAAAAAATAGTAAACCGACACCAGCCTTTCCTGACATTGCTTTAAATAGGTAATCAGCGCCGTGGGTTAATCCAGCTTATCTTTGGATATCTGTAATAGTCATGGATCTCAGAGGTGACTTTTGGTCCCATATTATGTAGTGCAGAGTCACCATATATGTTAAGGGTTTGACTATGAACTTTATGGCCAAGATGGAGATGTTTAAGAGACTAAAATGATGCCTTTGTCCCAATTTAGTTGCATAGAATTGACTTATGGTCCCCTAGATTACATAACCATACACAGTGCATTAATTAACTGTACAACATAAAGATTTAGATATATTTATTTATTTAAGCATGTTCGATATAATCGAAATAATAAAATAAAGCATGTTAACAATAAAAAAAGCATTTTTATTTCTCTGTCTACTATAGAACAATGGAAACATCATGCAAATTTGTATAAAAAAAAATAAAGTAAAAAAAAAACCAAGATGACAACACCTTGGACATACAACACGAGTCAATAATTATCAACTGGAAAACTCTTGCGTTATAGATTTGTAAAGCAATTGTGAAGGCTTTCGTGAAATCTTTCAGTAATTTGCTAGATAATGATGGATTAAACAACTCTGCTGTGCATTACTTCTTATAATGGGCATTGAACATAATCTTTACATCAATATTATCTTGTTTCACTTTTTTTTTTATTAGTCAGTAACAGGGCCAGGATAAAAGGGGGAATTGTAACCTATTTTAAAGAAAATAAAACATCAGTACACTACTATAGTTGGATTTGTTTCTTATTCAGTTAAACTAAGAGTCCCTAAGGCTTGGTGGGCATAATATTAAAAATTAAGATACAAAATGCTATTTCTATGAACATTTTTAGTCATCCAAGCCATTGTATGTCAAATAATGTTAGGTCAAAGAACAGAAGCCGGTGGCACAGAGTTTTACGACAAGGAACACAGACATCTTGTTTCATCTTTAAAAGGTTGCAGTTACCCAAATTAGGTTTTTCTTAAAAAGTCAAGCAGAAAGATTGGACTGATAAATGGGGGAAGCAGGACAAAAAAATCAATAGTAATCCCTTTTTAAGTTAGTGTGGCTGGGTAATTCAGGAGGGTTTTTAATAAATGTTATACTGTGGTTTAATGTAAGAACAGTCTGAGACAAGATTTTACATCTGAAACACAAGAAAGGGGATTTAATATTTTATATTTAGTTTTATTTATACATAAAAACAGTGTAAACATGAAATTGAAATAAGGTGGACAAAACAAATGCACGGTAGTGCATGGCCCACTCCAGTATTGAAGATTCAGCAGGAGCACAGCATTGCAGATGTGACAACATTTATCCACCCAGCCTTGAGGCTTAAGAAAGGGTAAAGACTTGCCCGAAGCGTTGCCGTTCTTTATATGAAAATGGTTGAATACATTTTGTTACATCTGCAATACTGTGCTCCTGCTGAATCATTTGAACACTGGAATGGAGGGGAATTAGGGGGATAGAGGGGTTTGACTATGTAGGCATATAAGGGCTGTTTTCTTGGGAGAAGCAACATTTGTGCAGGGAAATTAATACTTTATACAAACATATTAATGGGCCGTATAATAAACTCTCTGGTGCATTGTTCACTAATAGTTCATATCAGAGGACTCGTGGACATCCTTTAAGGTTGGAAGAAAAGAAGTTTCATCTTCAGGTTAGGAAAGGTTTCTTTACAGTGAGAACGGTGAAACTGTGGAACTGTCTTCCAGCAGATGTGGTAATGGCAAGTTCATTAAATAGCTTTAAAAATAGCGTAGATACATTTCTAAAACTAAAAAATATTGAGAATTACTGGTATTTAAACATATACTGTAGTTCTGGTTGGTACGGGGATACTATATAATATTGAGAATTACTGTATTAATACATATACTGTTCTATCTGTGGGTACGGGATAACTCATATAATAGTTGAGAATTACTGGTATTAATACATATACTGTAGATCTGGTTGGTACGGGAATACTATATAATATCGAGAATTACTGGTATTAATACATATAGATCTGGTTGATCCAGGGATACTTTCCGATTCCACAGGCAGTATGGTTAGCAGCAGAATGGAGCAGTGATACACACACATGGGTTTTACCATTTGACAGTAATAAAAGCATGGCCCACTACACAATGCCTAACACAGGAAGGTAGGACACAACAGTATCTCTCTCTTAACAGAGGTCAGGGCTTTAAATCTTTTCACCACCACCATTTATTGTAAAAGCTTTCTTTATCAGACCAGCTATATAGTAAACAACTACTTCAGTTCTTCAGTAGTTTGCATTATTTATTAAGAAGGTTTCCATATGTTCCCAGTAAAACAGCCCATGATGACCTGTGAGCTTGTTCACCTATTGTCTATAAACTAAACTTTAACTGTGACTAAAAGCAGGTACAGTAGGTGCTAATAGGGACTGCTGATACACACACAGTGGTGTGTTGTATGTTTGGCTATGCGTGGATACTGTGGAAAAAAATCTCTACACACCCCATCAAATTTCAGTGCTTTGTACAATAAAAATAGAAAGGCAAGAAGTTAAAAGAAATGAGAAAAAGTTAATAAAGAAACCCTATCAAATCTTGTTACATGTGTCACATCCCCTAAACTAATACTCAATATTTTGACAGCAAGAGTCTATCAGTTTGGATATATGGACTTGGCAACTTTGTCTAATATTTAAAGCAATATCTGAGCTTAGTTAATTAAATTATTGGCCCCCTTAAATGCCCTGGTTGGAGAGGCAAAGTTTTTTTCCTTTATGTCCTGTGGTTAATGCACCACTGGCATAGTACATGCGATACAGCCTTATGGTATAGAGCCATTTATCCAACTTGCAGACATGAGATGTTTCAATCTTGATAGACTTGAGAGTGCAAGATATAGATTCATAGCTTATACAGGATAGGACTTTGAGTACAAGCACAAGACCAGTCAGCTATATGCCTTAAGTGAGGAAATAGGGGTTTAAAGGAGGAAAACGCCCTCCACAGAGCATCCACAAGTTCCTTTAGGTTTAAATTTAGGAAAGAGAAACAGTTAATAAGAAATTCTTTTAAATTCTTATTCTAAAAAGCTGGGAAACACACGTCCGTATTCTACCCCGACCGCAAACATTTGGCATGATTGGCAGGGATTTTCTGACATGTCCGTTTGTTCCCTTTTTCCGATCTTGAGCGCCGCCGCCAGCGATATCACCTCAGATTTTTGTCCCAACTGAATGATACATGGAAATATTGGTTGGTTGACTGAAAAATCTGCTCTGTGTACCCAGCCTTAGTGTCACATCCCCAAAACTAACACTTTGTTGAAGCACTTGTTGATTTTATTACATCATCACTCAGTACAGCACTCAGTTGTTTTGGATAAGAGTCTATCAATTTGCTGTACTGGACAACTATTACAGAAATATAATGAGAAAATGTTCACTATCGTATGACACTAAAAGATATTTAAACTTGTGTTTGTATTGTATGGTTGTAACTGTATTGGTATCTTGTTATAGTTCCACACAATTATATAACACTATTACTAAAGATGTTTACCTATGGAGACCGAGACATTTGGACTTGTGCAATGGGACTGTCTTTATTAATATCTTTGTGTTTGTGGACTTTGGCTTTATTTATTATAGAACTCTGGTTGTCTGCACTGCTGGTTGAACCCTGAATTGGTATCTTGTATAGTTGCTCAACACCAAACATAATTATTATTCTTGGCACCTCTGTAATGTATGGGACATTATAAGACATCATTACAAAAAATATTTAAGCATGGGCAGAGACATTTGAACTTATGTGAGGGGGTATGGCACTATCTATGTTGGTATATGTGCAGTCTTTAACATATTATAACTGGAGGATATTTTTGGGGTTGTATTTGTATTTGAACACAACATCCAGAGCTTCATTTACGCAGAGCCACAATCATTTTGGGTAATGTTCATTGGGATTTAGTAAAAAAATTCCAGCACAATTTTAACACCAGCTATTAGAGCAATACCTTGCATACTCCCCTACTTAATAGCAGTTAACATTATCCTCTAATTTTAAAACAATACCCGTTTGTAAACGTGGTCACAAATATAAATATTCTACATATGAGTAGAGATAGACGAACTTCTTGAAGTTCAGTTGTTTCCTGAACTATAGAACTTTAGTTCTATAGATTTGGAACATTCGAGAGTAATCGCCGAAACAGTACATTCAAGGGTTATTGTCGAATGGAACATTCGAGGGCATAGTACTTTGAGGGTTTGGCCGAAATCAAAGCTTACATAAATTTTATATTTATTGAGTTAGCAATAATTATCGAAAATACGTCCGCGAGTTCGGAAAATCCGAACTAATCCTTAGTTCGGGAACTTCAAAAACCAAGTTCATCTGGGTCAAACTCGGTTTGAGTCCATCTCTATATATTAGCTCAAATACCTGTGAGTTTAAACTCACACTCACCTACTTAGCGGTTAACCTAAAGGGGTGATTTATGGGATATGGGCAATGCAATGTAACAGACGTATCTAAAGATGTAATTGTAATGAAGTTCACAAACTTTCTTTTTGTTTAAACAGTTAGCCTCAATCATTCTTGGGGGTTGGGTATCCTGTATACTAAGCCAACTGATCATAATCAGTTACTTATGTATACTAACTTTCATCGGTCACATACAAAAAAAATTGTCGATGAAACCTGAGAGGAAAGTATATTTCCAACAATTTATGTTTGATAAATTTAGATCACGAGGCTACCCACAGAGGATTTTAGAGGTAGCCAAAGATACAGCACAGAAGGTGAAAAGCGAGTATCCATTGTGACACATAGAATACCCTTTCGTCAAACAGTTTTTCAGAGAGAGTGAGGCCATTAATAGTGTTTAAGACAGCTTGGCACATTCTCAGAGAGGCTTATCCTACGATGGAGGAATTCTCTGTACCTCCGGTCATCCCCTTTAGGAGAGTGAATACTCACAAAATAGACTGGTGCGTTCATTTTGACCAAAGAGAAAAGGAGGGTCAATGTTAATGGGGTGTTCCCGTGTTGTTCCTTCTCACGTGTCAAGGGCCCTATTTATAAAAGATCGGTATCGTTATCGAAAATACCGATCGTTATCGTAAATAACGACCGGGTTTTTACCGATAACGACCGTTATTTACCGATATCGTTAAATACCGTTCGTTATCGGTAAATACCGGTCGTTATTTACCGATAACGACCGTTATTACCATAACGGTCGTTATTTACCGATAACAACCGTTAGGTAAATAACGGTCGTTATCGGTAAAACCCCGGTCGTTATTTTACGATAACGATCGGTATTTTACGATAACGATAACGATTTTTTATAAATAGGGCCCCATGTGTGATTAAAGGGCACATGTTTTAGACATCTCGTGACCAAATAAACAATTGAGCTATGGGATTTCTATACATGTGATACCAGTTTCACTTTATACTGTATTATATGCCCATGTAACCTGCTGTACATAGGGGAGACTACCCAGCCAGTAAAGGGTAGGATCTCTCATCACAGATCCACTATTAGACCAGAATTTGTAAATTACCCATTTCTGCCATTTTATAGATTAGGGGCATCATGAAAGGGAACTGAGGTTCCTAGTGTTGGTCTTAACAAGGACTACAACCTACATGTTGTTTCTGTAAGAGGGTTTTGATTTCCTCTCTACTCTGTTTGCCTTCACGGATTTCATTTTTAATCCTTTATGATAAAGATAGGGGCTCTGAATAAAGACTGAGTCCTATATTTATATGTCTTATGATACCTTAATTAGAGAAGATTTTTATAGGTAAAGTTGTACCAGGATGGTTAAATTATAAGGATTTGTGCCCTGTGATGTAATGGAAAAGGAGGTGTGTCTTAGGAGTATAAAGCATGATATAATGTAGTACAGCATATTTGTTTGTTTGTGCAAACCATACACTGTTGCTTGACAAAGAGGCAGTGTGCCTCGTAACATTGCACATGTATACAGTGTGACAATAAAGATAACTGTTTCAAGAAGTGGAGAACGATGTTAAATGATTTTTTTCTATTAACATTATTTTTTAGCCCTTCAACACGGGCACATTGAACACTGGCAAACACGTATTTAACAGATATATATATTTGTTTGGTTTTTTGCTCAGTTCAGTTTAACATTAGCCCACATGAAGCACCCCCAAAACCATTTAACCATTTTACAAAATTTAGTAATCTATCTATCTATCTATCTATCTATCTATCTTTCTGTCTGTCTGTCTGCCTGTCTGCCTATCTATCTATCTATCTATCTATCGACCGTATATACTCAGTATAAGCCGAGTTTTTTAGGTTTAAAAATCAACCTAAAAACCTTGCCTCGGCTTATACTCGAGTCAATAGCAAACTTACCTTAATTCCAGAAGCACCTGCGAGTAGGGAAGGAAAGCCGCAGTTCCCAGTAGTACTTCACGGGCGGGATGATGTCATCGTGCACGCTGGTGGGATGACGTCATCACGCAGCCGTGAAGCAGCACTGGGAACTACCGGCTCTGCACGGTAGCAGCAGCATGCAGAGTTACGGGCAGCATGCGAGAGGTGAAGAGTGAAGACTGGTAAGTGAACACTGAAGTGGGCGGCTCTAGTGTGGGGAACAGTGTGACATACAGTTACCCCCAATACCTTTCCACTATAGGTGTGTGGAAATTACAACTCCCAGTGACAAAGCATGCTGGGAGTTTGTTGTTGTAGTTTCCAAACATTTACAGTTGGATTACTGTACATTCAAGGCAACTAAGCCCTAAAACAATATAGAATCAGGAGGATGGTATATATTGTAAATATATTGCCTTCTGATTCTGTATTGTATGGAGGCTTTAGTTGCCCTTTAAATGGATAGCAGAATATCCATACAGTAGTCCTATACAGTAATAGCCATACTGGATTTGGCTATTACTGTATGGACTACTGTATGGGAATTCTCTTCGCATTTAAAGGGCAACTAAAGCCTAAAAAAAATACAGAATCAGAAAGCAGTAATGGTCATAATGTCTACCCCCGGCTTATACTCAAGTCAAATCTGTTTTTTCTGATTTTGGAGGCAAAATAGGTATCTCAGCTTATAATCGGGTCGGCTTATCTCGAGTATATACGGATCATCTATCTATCTACGTCTATCTATCTACTATCTATCTTTCTGTCTGTCTGTCTATCTATCTATTTATCATATCATATATCTGTCTGTGTGTCTGTCTGTCTATCTATCTAAACATAATTATATTCAAATGTTCTTATAACCACCTGACCTAATTTTGTAGATTAACTTTTGAATGCAAATTAATGACCAGCCAAGACAGTTAATGATGGGAGATAAACTGCTAGGAAGGTTACCAAGCAATCAACAGGTAGTTAAGTGGGCTTCAAACTTTTAGTAGTAATCAATCCCAAGGTTTGTCCGCTCACACCCGAATAATCCAATAGAACAAATTTGCGGCAGGGAGACACAGCAGACTAAGCTTGCAATTCAAAAGTGAAGTTTTCTTTAATGCTGCTTCACCAGAGATCAACTGTTTCGAACGTTCATGCGTTCTTCTCAAGTGTATACTACACTTAGAAGAACGCATAACGTTCGAAACATGTTTGATCCTGTTGAAGCAGCTAATTTCACTTTTGAATTGCAAGCTTTAGTCTGCCTGTGTCCCCTGCCGCAAATTTGTTCCTGCTAGGAAGGTTAGGCTGGGTTTTCGGCCAAAAATATCTGCTGGTGTGAGACGGCCAGCTGCACGGACGTTTTGTTAAATCACGATCGATCGTGCGGGTCCCATAGGATTGCACGATTGCATGAGCTGTCAGGCGCACCACTATTGCCGCAACCGACAGACATTTGTCTCATAGCGCCACTCGGTCGGTACAAATATTCCCTCGTGTGTACCACCTAAATTTGATAAGCCATCTTGTCCCAGACTGCCAATGGATCTGTACAGTGAATGTAATGATCATAGCTTGACAATGCTAATCTCAAAGATAATGACAGACTGTACTGGGTGAAAGAAGGGACAATACTTATAATTACAAGCTTTATGTATATGGGGCCTTTAATCCTGTTACAAGAGCATAACATGTTCATGTACTACATGTAAAACCCATGCTGTATTTACTGCACCTACCGTACTTCCATTTTATGCTTTCTCATTTCCCATTCTACCCACCCCATCTTTCTTTTCTTTCTCTATAACTTACATGTTTCCTCGGATTGCCAAGTATTTGATTCCAGATCTACATTCTACATTGGTTATCAAGGTGTATTTGAAAACTACTTACTAATTGTGTGTCATTAACCTGTCCAGATTGAATTCCCCTTGTTGCATCGATTTATTTTTCATTTTTCACTATTAACTGTATGTTTTCACATTAAGAACATTCCTTTACCTTTGCTTATATTTGCTTTTATATATGGTCGTTTGTCTTGGCTAATCCTCTGAGCCTATGGCTATAACACCTATAGATTTTATCGAATGAAATAAGAATACACCTTAGGGCTCCTTATATAAACTAACAATATTATATACAGCAAACTAATGGATTAATCATGAGAATCATTACATTGTAAGGTGTTTGTGTGCAACAGAAATGTCTACTGACCTACTATAAGCTCTAGACGTCTTTACTGACAGGTGATGGTGGAAGTAACAATTTTTTTCGAATGTATGATTTATTGTTGGATGCAGATCTTTGCTGGTTTACTGTATCTTTCTATCTCCCAGTCATTGATATCTTTAAAAAAGCTGCAGGGTGTACAGTCCTGATCCGCTGAGCCTGTGTACAACTAAGGCATGTGAACTGTCACTGACTCCTAGTACTTAAAAGAGAATACTTAGATTCAACATTGCATTGTATCTATAATCTGTATTGTTGTATTATGGATTCTGAATAAAGGTTTTACATTACTATTGTTGAGTATTTTTTTTTCTTTCTTTAATTCAACATTCTTTTACCTAAGTATATAAAAAATGATTTTACAACTGGGGTTAAGTTCCATTCATTTTCTTTTACATGTTCAGTGAAGAATAGGATATAGAATGTGTGTGCACGTAACATTTCTACTAAACCTACTTGACACTATAGCACCTGTTACTAAAATTCCAGGGACAGAAGCTCTGTCAGCCACATCAAAATTAATTGAGAGCCATAAGAGTTATTAGAAGTGGAAATACTATTGTGATCCACAGAGACAATCAGGGAGATTCATAAAAGTTCTTATCATAAAATGGTGCTAATTTTGCCCCAACCAATCAGATCTTATTTAATCTTGAAAGCTAACATCTGATTGGTTGGGGCAAAATTAGCACCATTTCTAACGATAAGAACATTTATTGATAACCCTGAATATTCTTTAAAATACTGCAAAAACTTTAGGACATGGATCCTAAGCACGGTTATTTTAACTGAACGTGTATTGAAACCCTGCATATATCAGAACAGTATTTAGTATTTGTACATCTTAAGAGGTAATTTATGGGCATGTCGATTATGGGGCACACAGACATGCCTCAGATTAAATCCGTATGTTCATATATGCGTGGTAGAAAATAACACTTAACTCTACATTTGTTCTCCAGTATTTCATATATTTTAGTTTCACCTAGTGTAAACAATATGAACAGTTATTAATTACTCAATAGATTACGTATGCCTTTCCAGTTTTATGTTGTATTAAACCAATCAAACAGGGAGATTCGATAAGTTCTTATCGTTTAAAATGGTGCTAATTTTGCCCCAACCAATCAGAAATTATGTAAAGCTGGGTACACACAGTAACGATAAAGCCCAGATACCGTTGGATCCGACGGTATTTGGGCTTTATCGTTATGTGTGTACCTTCATTTCCTGAACGAGCGCGCGGCCGCTGGGTCTGCTCGTTCGGGAAGAAGAAAAATTTCCAACAACCGCGCTAGACTCCCTATAGAGGAGTCTAGCACAGCCAATGGAAACACACAGTCCCGAGCGTTCCCCTATGATGTTCATAGGGAGAACACTCGGACTGTGTGTATGCAGATCTTTGTAAGATGGCAGACAGGATCTTGCAGATCCTGTCTGTCATCTTTCAAAAAATCTGTACTGTGTGTACCCTGCTTAACATTTGAAAGCTAACATCTGATTGGTTGGGGCAAAATTAGCACCTTTTTAAACAATAAGAACTTTTATTGAATAACCCTGAAAGTGTGTTATGTATAGCACAGTATAGTATAGTATTTAGGATGAATAAAGGCATATGTCTATCTAGTCCAACCTACTCAGCAATACCCACACTTCCTGCCTAACTGTTAACCCAGGAAGGCAAAAAAAAACCACAACCCACCAGAATATGAAGGGAAACAAAATTCCTTCCTGATGCCAATGGCAATCGAAATTTCCCTGGATCAACTCTACTTTATATATCAATACCAGTAACCTGCAACATTCCTTGTTTTCAGAAACTCATCCAAATTTTTTTTAACTATCCATGAAGCTGCCATCAAAACGTCCAATGGAAGACATAGTTAAACCTTTCTCATAGTGAAAAAACGCTTCCAAACTAAAGACTAAACTCTCTTCTTCCATCTAAAGGGATGTCTACATGTCATTTGACACTTCTATTGGTAAACAATGCCTCAGACAGTTTATTGATGGCCATTGATGTATTTATGCACAGTAATCATATCCCCATGCAGCACCTTTTCTCCAGCTACATAATTGTAACTTATCCAGTCTCTCTTCATATTCAAGCAACCCCATTCCCTTTCCATTTCCAAGATGTCCTTTTTGTACACAGGATTCCAAAACTGCACCGCTATTCCAAATTACTGTATATACTTGAATATAAGTCGATCCAAGTATAAGTCGATGTACCAATTTTTACCTAAAAATCACTAAAGCATGGTTGACCCAAGTATAAGTTCGAGGGTAGAAAATATGACCACTATGCCTTTTGATTCTATATTGTTTTAAAGCTTAAGCTGCTCTTTAAATGGACGCAAATTCCCGACGTAGTCCCCGATAATAGCCGATCCAGTATGGCTATTACTGTATGGGACCTGATAGGAATTCTGCTGTCCATTTAAAGGCCAACTAAAGCCTCAAACAATACAGAATCTTATCATTTATATGGAACTGTTAAAATTTCTGCACTGGCAGGCCCCACATTTTATGGGTGAACTCTCTACCCAATTTCCAGCTTTTTACTGGACCATCTTGAATGCTGTTTTTAAACATTTCCATCCCTACATTATCTGATCTGATGATGACCAATACTTAACTGGTCCCTCCATGCATGCATAAAAAAAACCCACACACATAATTGAAAAGGTACATCTCTTCCCAACCAAGCATACAGAATGGCACCTTAGTAATAAACTTCTCAATCTAAGCAGGTGTTTCACTCAACACCACTCTGGCGCAATAAAGAATTCCCAGTACTGTGTAGCATAACCAGGTCCAAACATGGGACAAAAATGGAGTTTGTTTCCTAAAACCTGGTGCAAGGCTTCACTGTGCATGTCAGAAACCTCTCAGAGGAAAGGTAAGAGGCGGAATCTTTTCACTCAGACAGGCTCCTGGTCCATGTCTTGGAAATATACTTAAAGACCAATGGAAAGAGGTAACCAGCTCACGTTGTCTAGCCTCCCCCTCAGTTAGTAATTTTTAATTATAGTACATCAGACATACTACACACCCAACCAGTTCACCATGTTAGATCTTTAAACTGTTTACAGTGGCCCAAAAGTCACCAGCTAAACGTAGACTTTTATATGTTATTTGGAGTGCCAACGATTCAGGCATTGGCTAGAGGTCAGTTTATTATCCTCTCTAACTTTACACCTTTTCAACCATTGCCGGTAATTTGCATATTTGGTATCTTTGAAGAGGATAGTGGTCCAGCTATGAGCTGGCTTTCCTGCAGACAGTATTATTCTATGCACGTAAAATTATTTTGATAGGGCTATCAAACAAAAAAGCCAAAGATTAAAGATGGCTAAAATAAATTAATGATGACCTCCTTTGCTTAAATTACTCTATAGTCACAGGAAATGTCCTGACATATTTATATAAATATGGGATGTGTGGATTGATACACCCGAACTACTCTGCCCCTCAGCACCCAAGATATCTCAGTAACTACTCCTCTTAACTATATTAGCTTAAACTATTGTCAGTCCCTGCTGTTGGCCCCAGATTATCCATGACTCATGACAATTTGATGCCTTTTATTATTAGTAATTAGTAACACTAGAAGATGCTACAATGACATTATGTAAAAATGCATATTACGATAATATATTATTATACTACTATATTCCTTGGCTATATAAGAAGACAAACAACACAAATCTGATCTGTAACTGTTTTTATTAATTGGTATAAATAAATAAATGTATTTTAAAAAAACATTAACATAAATCTTATAACATAATACAACATAATATCAAAATTTAACTTCAAAACAGCAGAGAATAAAGGTAAAAAAAACATAACCATTAAATACTGCCTAAAAAGGAAACTACATGCAACATCTCCTCATCTTCTGCACCCCGGGCATATAAAAAGGTATGGGTGATGTTGGTGTCAGTCCATGGACTAGCTGTCAAACCAGCAAGAACAGCTCTCATGGTAAGCTGTATCTGTTTATTGCTCACAGAGAAGTAGAAAATGTTCTCTTACTTCCCTGTGAATTAAGTTTCCACTAACATTTACTTTAAGAAATGGTTTAGTGTTCCTTTTTCATAGAGATGGACACAAAACCGAACTCAAACCACCCGAGTTTGAGCCGAACTTCATGAGTTTGGACAAACCATACTATTCTAACTAAAAGTTTGTGCTAAATTCGATTTGGGAATTGGGTTTGAGCCACACCTCTAAACTAATATTTTAAACCAAGTATATTTGCAAGTCAACAAATATATCAAGTGACCTCATCCCGATTATTAAACTGCTGGAACATTAATGCTTAAACAGGCTAAGCATAATTCATGTTTAAGTATTCAGATACATATTTAACATGCAGTTCTACTTTAAACAGAAATTTGTTAATATTTCTAAATAGGTATATGTCAGGTGCTGCAGAAGCCAAAATACAAGTTCTGCATATAATATCAATTAAAGCCGAACATTTCATACCAGTTAAATTTTATTCTTAAAACCCATTGTGAAAAGCAGAAGAATATATACAGCTCATTATACTTGAAATAATTAAAAAAAATCAGTTCTGAAAGTTGTATTCATTTTAAGCCCTATTAAATGTCTGTCGCCAGACTAATATCTCACTTGGGCACACATTTAAAGTGTTTTACTACAAAGAGAATATGCATAGGGTGTCTTTATTATAAATTCATTCTGGAGATAGAACTACGTATCACGCATTTTTATTGGTGGGAAAAAACAATTGTTGTTCTTAAAGGACCATTAGCAAATTACTAGAATTCATAAAGGCAGGAAATAATGAATGCTTAGTACACTGTGAATAAACAGTAAGGAAAATGCCAACATAGAATTTTCTATGGATGTTGTTGTAAGTATGTAAGATTAAAAAAACCTTTTGTATTTGTAATGCCAGTATGTAGAATACAATAAAATAAATGTGAAATCTGCAGATTTAGAAACGCCTAGGCTAAAGTGCTTTTTATGCTTAGTATGATGCTCAGCATGAAATTAGAGCTCAAAGAACATAGAATTATCGTTTGTCTGCTTGATCACTCACATATTCCTCTACTACAGAGTGTAGGAAACGGATGTTTCTCAAAGGCTTCTGGGGTAAACTGTTATGTTAGATAGAATTTTTTTTTATCACACATTGATAAACGATTTAGAAAACAATAAGCCAAAAATAATTTTGACTTTCTTATTTAAGCAAGACACTCACTGCTTCCCATTATAATATCTTGTGTAATGATTTAATCGAACCAGTTTACATTTTGGACGTAACACTGATATCTCTTGGGTACTTCAAGTAGCACTAAACACCAAGGATTAGAAAATCCAATACTGCAGTGGTGAATTTTGGGTTGATTTGGATTGTGTATATTTGTTATATCAACTATTGTTGCTGTAATGAAGCAACAACATTGTCCTTCAAGTTTATTAATTCATATAATTTTGAAAGTAATTTAAATAACGTCGACAGTATTGGCAGCAATAGTCTGACCTTCCGTTGTCTGAATAGCAGAAAACTTACCCACGAGCACACTCTACTGCTAAGTCACTTGACAGTTCCTGACTGCTTCTGACTATACTATATGCACATGCACGCTATAGTACCATTAAACCCAGAAGCAGTACCTGTGAGAAGATTCATTGAAGGAGCAAGCTTGTGGGTAAGTTTTCTCCCTCCGATCCTGCTCCTCCTGTTACATTAATTGAAGAATGAGGGTAGAGGTTAGGCCTCTTTACCTCTATTCTTCCTAATGAGCAAAAAACGCATATGTTATCATTATTATTTTACTATTGTAATCTTATTTCAATCTTAAGGTTTTCTGAGGCTTTCTCTTGTTTTTTTCACTATCCTTATTTTTATTTTCTAATTTACACTAGCTTAATTGATTTCTTAAATCCTTTTAACAGTTTCATATTCTCTAAAGTATTGTTCTACTCCCAAATCAAATATTTTCCTTACCATTTCCTTTTTACTGTGAACTAAGCCACATTATTGACCTAATTTTTTTTGATATTTGTTTCTTAACTACGTATAAAATATATTAAAAGCAGTAAACTTCTGTTCAGTAACAAGTAAACTTTTGCTTTCCAGAAATTAAATGTCACTATCTAAAACTGCCACCTGTTTAGTCTTCCAGCACTTGGTTTTTAGAGTTGTATGTCCCCTTGTTTGATCAGGAGGTCGAAATAAAAAACTACAGCTAGGATTAATCACTCACATTTTTATTTTGTTTCCAATGATCATGCCAATCTGTCAACAAGCAAAACAAAATTTTTGACTCATATAAATGTTAATTATAATTATATTTATGTTATGGTTTCTGTAAAATAACATAATAAAGTATATGTATTAATACATATACTGTAGTTCTGGTTGGTACGGGGATACTATATAATATTGAGAATTACTGGTATTAATACATATACTGTAGATCTGGTTGGTACGGGGATACTATATAATATTGAGAATTACTGGTATTAATACATATACTGTAGATCTGGTTGGTACGGGGATACTATATAATATTGAGAATTACTGGTATTAATACATATACTGTAGATCTGGTTGATCCACAGGCAGTATGGTTAGCAGCATAATGGAGCAGTGATACACACACACTGGGTTTTACCATTTGACAGTAATAAAAGCATGGCCCACTACACAATGCCTAACACAGGAAGGTAGGACACAACAGTATCTCTCTCTTAACAGAGGTCAGGGCTTTAAATCTTTTACACCACCACCATTTATTGTAAAAGCTTTCTTTATCAGACCATCTATATAGTAAACAACTACTTCAGTTCTTCAGTAGTTTGCATTTATTTATTAAGAAGGTTTCCATATTGTTGCCAGTAAAACAGCCCATGATGACCTGTGAGCTTGTTCACCTATTGTCTATAAACTAAACTTTAACTGTGACTAAAAAAGCAGGTACAGTAGGTGCTAATAGGGACTGCTGATACACACACAGTGGGTGTGTGTATGTTTGGCTATGCGTGGATACTGTGGGAAAAAAATCTCTACACACCCCATCAAATTTCAGTGCTTTGTACAATAAAAATAGAAAGGCAAGAAGTTAAAAAGAAATGAGAAAAAGTTAATAAAGAAACCCTATCAAATCTTTGTTACATGTGTCACATCCCCTAAACTAATACTCAATATTTATGACAGCAAGAGTCTATCAGTTTGGTATATATGGACTTGGCAACTTTGTCTAATATTTAAAGCAATATCATGAGCTTAGTTAATTAAATTATTGGCCCCCTTAAATGCCCCTGGTTGGAGAGGCAAAGTTTTTTTCCTTTATGTCCTGTGGTTAATGCACCACTGGCATAGTAACATGCGATACAGCCTTATGGTATAGAGCCATTTATCCAACTTGCAGACATGAGATGTTTCAATCTTGATAGACTTGAGAGTGCAAGATATAGATTCATAGCTTATACAGGATAGGACTTTGGAGTACAAGCACAAGACCAGTCAGCTATATGCCTTAAAGTGAGGAAATGAGGGGTTTAAAGGAGGAAAACGCCCTCCACAGAGCATCCACAAGTTCCTTTAGGTTTAAATTTAGGAAAGAGAAACAGTTAATAAAGAAATTCTTTTAAATTCTTATTCTAAAAAGCTGGGAACACACGTCCGTATTCTACATCCCGACCGCGAACATTTGGCATGATTGGCAGGGATTTTCTGACATGTCCGTTTGTTCCCTTTTTCCGATCTTGAGCGCCGCCGCCAGCGATATCACCTCAGATTTTTGTCCCAACTGAATGATACATGGAAATATTGGTTGGTTGGACTGAAAAATCTGCTCATGTGTACCCAGCCTTAGTGTCACATCCCCAAAACTAACACTTTGTTGAAGCACTTGTTGATTTTATTACATCATCACTCAGTACAGCACTCAGTTGTTTTGGATAAGAGTCTATCAATTTGCTGTATCTGGACAACTATTTACAGAAATATAATGAGAAATGTTCACTATCGTATGGACACTAAAAGATATTTAAACTTGTGTTTGTATTGTATTGGTTGTAACTGTATTGGTATCTTGTTATAGTTCCACAACAATTATATAACACTATTACTAAAGATGTTTACCTATGGAGACCGA
Organism: Hymenochirus boettgeri; assembly: GCA_019447015.1. Classification (NCBI taxonomy): domain Eukaryota; kingdom Metazoa; phylum Chordata; class Amphibia; order Anura; family Pipidae; genus Hymenochirus; species Hymenochirus boettgeri. The sequence continues at coordinate 223,567,436 of CM033470.1, read as the reverse complement.
GACATTTGGACTTGTGCAATGGGACTGTCTTTATTAATATCTTTGTGTTTGTGGACTTTGGCTTTATTTATTATAGAAGCACTTGGTTGTCTGCACTGCTGGTTGAACCCTGAATTGGTATCTTGTAATAGTTGCTCAACACCAAACATAATTATTATTCTTGGGCACCCTCTGTAATGTATGGGACATTATAAGACATCATTACAAAAAAATATTTAAGCATGGGCAGAGACATTTGAACTTATGTGAGGGGGTATGGCACTATCTATGTTGGTATATGTGCAGTCTTTATACATATTATAACTGGAGGATATTTTTGGGGGTTGTATTTGTATTTGAACACAACATCCAGAGCTTCATTTACGCAGAGCCACAATCATTTTGGGTAAATGTTCATTCTGGGATTTAGTAAAAAAATTCCAGCACAATTTTAACACCAGCTATTAGAGCAAATACCTTGCATACTCCCCTACTTAATAGCAGTTAACATTATCCTCTAATTTTAAAACAATACCCGTTTGTAAACGTGGTCACAAATATAAATATTCTACATATGAGTAGAGATAGACGAACTTCTTGAAGTTCAGTTTGTTTCCTGAACTATAGAACTTTAGTTCTAGAATTGGAACATTCGAGAGTAATCGCCGAAACAGTACATTCAAGGGTTATTGTCGAAATGGAACATTCGAGGGCATAGTACATTTGAGGGTTATGGCCGAAATCAAAGCTTACATAAATTTTATATTTATTGAGTTAGCAATAATTATCGAAAATACGTCCGCGAGTTCGGAAAATCCGAACTAATCCTTAGTTCGGGAACTTCAAAAAGTCCAAGTTCATCTGGGTCAAACTCGGGTTTGAGTCCATCTCTACATATTAGCTCAAATACCTTGTGAGTTTAAACTCACACTCACCTACTTAGCGGTTAACCTAAAGGGGTGATTTATGGGATATGGGCAATGCAATGTAACAGACGTATCTAAAGATGTAATTGTAATGAAGTTCACAAACTTTCTTTTTTGTTTAAACAGTTAGCCTCAGATCATTCTTGGGGGTTGGGTATCCTGTATACTAAGCCAACTGATCATAATCAGTTACTTATGTATACTAACTTTCATCGGTCACATACAAAAAAATATTGTCGATAAACCTGAGAGGAAAGTATATTTCCAACAATTTATGTTTGATAAATTTAGATCACGAGGCTACCCACAGAGGATTTTAGAGGTAGCCAAAGATACAGCACAGAAGGTGAAAAAGCGAGTATCCATTGTGACACATAGAATACCCTTTCATCAAACAGTTTTTCAGAGAGAGTGAGGCCATTAATAAGTGTTTAAGACAGCTTTGGCACATTCTCAGAGAGGCTTATCCTACGATGGAGGAATTCTCTGTACCTCCGGTCATCCCCTTTAGGAGAGTGAATACTCAACAAAGTAGACTGGTGCGTTCAGTTTTGACCAAAGAGAAAAGGAGGGTCAATGTTAATGGGGTGTTCCCGTGTTGTTCCTTCTCACAGTGTCAATGGGCCCTATTTATAAAAGATCGGTATCGTTATCGTAAAATACCGATCGTTATCGTAAAATAACGACCGGGTTTTTACCGATAACGACCGTTATTTACCGATATCGTTAAATACCGGTCGTTATCGGTAAATACCGGTCGTTATTTACCGATAACGACCGTTATTTACCGATAACGGTCGTTATTTACCGATAACAACCGTTATCGGTAAATAACGGTCGTTATCGGTAAAACCCCGGTCGTTATTTTACGATAACGATCGGTATTTTACGATAACGATAACGATTTTTTATAAATAGGGCCCCATGTGTGATTAAAGGGCACATGTTTAGACATCTCGTGACCAATAAAACAATTGAGCTATGGGATTTCTATACATGTGATACCAGTTTCACTGTATACTGTATTATATGCCCATGTAACCTGCTGTACATAGGGGAGACTACCCAGCCAGTAAAGGGTAGGATCTCTCATCACAGATCCACTATTAGACCAGAATTTGTAAATTACCCATTTCTGCCCATTTTATAGATTAGGGGCATCATGAAAGGGAACTGAGGTTCCTAGTGTTGGTCTTAACAAGGACTACAACCTACATGTGTTTCTGTAAGAGGGTTTTGATTTCCTCTCTACTCTGTTTGCCTTTACACAGGATTTCATTTTTAATCCTTTATGATAAAGATAGGGGCTCTGAATAAAGACTGAGTCCTATATTTATATGTCTTATGATACCTTTAATTAGAGAAGATTTTTATTAGGTAAAGTTGTACCAGGGAATGGTTAAATTTAATAAGGATTGTGCCCTGTGATGTAATGGGAAAAGGAGGTGTGTCTTAGGAGTATATAGCATGATGATAATGTAGTACAGCATATTTGTTTGTTTGGTGCAAACCATACACTGTTGCTTGACAAAGAGGCAGTGTGCCTCGTAACATTGCACATGTATACAGTGTGACAATAAAGATAACTGTTTCAAGAAGTGGAGAACGATGTTAAATGATTTTTTTATATTAACATTATTTTTTAGCCCTTCAACACGGGCACATTGAACACTGGCAAACACGTATTTAAACAGATATATATATATTTGTTTGGTTTTTTGCTCAGTTCAGTTTAACATTAGCCCACATGAAGCACCCCCAAAACCATTTAACCATTTTACAAAATTTAGTAAATCTATCTATCTATCTATCTATCTTTCTGTCTGTCTGTCTGCCTGTCTGCCTATCTATCTATCTATCTATCTATCTATCTATCTATCTATCGACCGTATATACTTGAGTATAAGCTGAGGTTTTTAGGTTTAAAAATCAACCTAAAAACCTTGCCTCGGCTTATACTCGAGTCAATAGCAAACTTACCTTAATTCCAGAAGCAGCCGCGAGTCGGGAAGGAAAGCCGGCAGTTCCCAGTAGTACTTCACGGGTGCGGGATGATGTCATCGTGCACGCTGGCGGGATGACGTCATTGCGCAGCCGTGAAGCAGCACTGGGAACTACCGGCTCTGCACAGAGGTAGCAGCAGCATGCAGAGAGGTAGTGGCAGCATGCAGAGAGGTGAAGAGTGAAGACTGGTAAGTGAACACTGAAGTGGGCGGCTCTAGTGTGGGGAACAGTGTGACATACAGTTACCCCCAATACCATTCCACTATAGGTGTGTGGAAATTACAACTCCCAGTGACAAAAGCATGCTGGGAGTTGTTGTTGTAGTTTCCAAACATTTACAGTTGGATTACTGTACATTCAAAGGGCAACTAATGCCCTAAAACAATATAGAATCAGGAGGATGGTATATATTGTAAAATATATTGCCTTCTGATTCTGTATTGTATGGAGGCTTTAGTTGCCCTTTAAATGGATAGCAGAATATCCATACAGTAGTCCTATACAGTAATAGCCATACTGGATTTGGCTATTACTGTATGGGACTACTGTATGGGAATTCTTCTGTCCATTTAAAGGGCAACTAAAGCCTAAAAAAAATACAGAATCAGAAAGCAGTAATGGTCATAATGTCTACCCCCGGCTTATACTCAAGTCAATCTGTTTTTTCTGATTTTGGAGGCAAAATAGGTATCTCAGCTTATAATCGGGTCGGCTTATACTCGAGTATATACGGTATCTATCTATCTAACGTCTATCTATCTATCTATCTATCTTTCTGTCTGTCTGTCTATCTATCTATTTATCATATCATATATCTGTCTGTGTGTCTGTCTGTCTATCTATCTAAACATAATTATATATCAAATGTTCTTATAACCACCTGACCTAATTTTGTAGATTAACTTTTGAATGCAAATTAAATGACCAGGCCAAGACAGTTAATGATGGGAGATAAACTGCTAGGAAGGTTACCAAGCAATCAACAGGTAGTTAAGTGCGGCTTCAAACTTTTAGTAGTATCAATCCCCAAGGTTTGTCCGCTCACACACCGAATAATCCAATAGGAACAAATTTGCGGCAGGGAGACACAGGCAGACTAAAGCTTGCAATTCAAAAGTGAAATTTCTTTAATGCTGCTTCAACAGGATCACAACATGTTTCGAACGTTCATGCGTTCTTTCTCAAGTGTATACATACATTAAAGAAATTTCACTTTTGAATTGCAAGCTTTAGTCCGCCTGTGTCTCCCTGCCGCAAATTTGTTCCTGCTAGGAAGGTTAGGCTGGGTTTTCGGCCAAAAATATCTGCTGGTGTGGGACGGCCAGCTGCAATCGGACGTTTTGTTAAATCACGATCGATCGTGCGGGTCCCATAGGATTGCACGATTGCATGAGCTGTCAGGCGCAACCACTATTGCCGCAACCGACAGACATTTGTCTCATAGCGAGCACTCGGTCGGTACAAATAGTCCCTTCGTGTGTACCCAGCCTAAATTTGATAAGCCATCTTGTCCCAGACTGCCAATGGATCTGTACAGTGAATGTAATGATCATAGCTTGACAATGCTAATCTCAAAGATAATGACAGACTGTACCTGGGTGAAAGAAGGGACAATACTTATAATTACAAGCTTTATGTATATGGGGCCTTTAATCCTGTTACAAGAGCATAACAATGTTCATGTACTACATGTAAAACCCATGCTGTATTTACTGCACCTACCGTACTTCCATTTTATGCTTTCTCATTTCCCATTCTACCCACCCCATCTTTCTTTTCTTTCTCTATATACTTACATGTTTCCTCGGATTGCCAAGTATTTGATTCCAGATCTACATTCTACATTGGTTATCAAGGTGTATTTGTAAACTACTTACTAATTGTGTGTCATTAAACCCTGTCCAGATTGAATTCCCCTTGTTGCATCAGATTTATTTTTCATTTTTCACTATTAACTGTATGTTTTCACATTAAGAACATTTCCTTTACCTTTGCTTATATTTGCTTTTATATATGGTTGTTTGTCTTGGCTAATCCTCTGAGCCTATGGCTATAACACCTATAGATTTTATCGAATGAAATAAGAATACACCTATAAGGGCTCCTTATATAAACTAAACAATATTATATAACAGCAAACTAATGGATTAATCATGAGAATCATTACTATTGTAAGGTGTTTGTGTGCAACAGAAATGTCTACTGACCTACTATAAGCATCTAGACGCTGCTTTTAGCTGACAGGTGATGGTGGAAGTAACAATTTTTTCGAATGTATGATTTATTGTTGGATGCAGATCTTTGCTGGTTTACTGTATCTTTCTATCTCCCAGTCATTGATATCTTTAAAAAAAGCTGCAGGGTGTACAGTCCTGATCCGCTGAGCCTGTGTACAAGCTAAGGCATGTGAACTGTCACTGACTCCTAGTACTTAAAAGAGAATACCGTAGATTCAACATTGCATTGTATCTATAATCTGTATTGTTGTATTATGGATTCTGAATAAAGGTTTTACATTACTATTGTTGAGTATTTTTTTTTCTTTCTTTAATTCACAATATCTTTTACCTAAGTATATAAAAAATGATTTTACAACTGGGGTTAAGTTCCATTCATTTTCTTTTACATTGTCAGTGAAGAATAGGATATAGAATGTGTGTGCACGTAACATTTCTACTAAACCTACTTGACACTTATAGCACCTGTTACTATAAATTCCAGGGACAGAAGCTTCTGTCAGCCACATCAAAATTAATTGAGAGCCATTAGAGTTATTAGAAGGTGAAATACTATTGTGATCCACAGAGACAATCAGGGAGATTCAATAAAAGTTCTTATCATTTAAAATGGTGCTAATTTTGCCCCAACCAATCAGATCTTATTTAATCTTTGAAAGCTAACATCTGATTGGTTGGGGCAAAATTAGCACCATTTCTAACGATAAGAACATTTATTGAATAACCCTGAATATTCTTTAAAATACTGCAAAAACTTTAGGACATGGATCCTAAGCACGGTTATTTTAACTGAACTGTGTATTGAAAACTCCTGCATATATCAGAACAGTATTTAGTATTTGTACATCTTAAGAGGTAATTTATATGGGCATGTCGATTATGGGGCACACAGAACATGCCTCAGATTTAAATCCGTATGTTCAATTATTGCGTGGTATAAATAAACTTAACTCTACATTTGTTCTCCAGTATTTCATATATTTTAGTTTCACCTAGTGTAAACAATATGAACAGTTATTAATTACTCAATAGGATTACGTATGTCTCTCAGTTTTATGTTGTATTAAACCAATCAAACAGGGAGATTCGATAAAAGTTCTTATCGTTTAAAATGGTGCTAATTTTGCCCCAACCAATCAGAAATTATGTAAAGCTGGGTACACACAGTAACGATAAAGCCCAGATACCATTGGATCCGACGGTATTGGGGCTTTATCGTTATGTGTGTACCTTCATTTCCCGAACAAGCGCGCGGCCGCCGGGTCTGCTCGTTCGGGAAAGAAAGAAAATTTCCAACAACCGCGCTAGACTCCCTATAGAGGAGTCTAGCGCAGCCAATGGAAACACACAGTCCCGAGCGTTCTCCCTATGATGTTCATAGGGAGGACACTTGGGACTGTGTGTATGCAGATCCTTGTAAGATGGCAGACAGGATCTTGCAGATCCTGTCTGTCATCTTTCAGAAATCTGTACTGTGTGTACCCTGCTTAACATTTGAAAGCTAACATCTGATTGGTTGGGGCAAAATTAGCACCTTTTTAAACAATAAGAACTTTTATTGAATAACCCTGAAAGTGTGTTATGTATAGCACAGTATAGTATAGTATTTGAGGATGAATAAAGGCATATGTCTATCTAGTCCAACCTACTCAGCAATACCCACACTTCCTGCCTAACTGTTAACCCAGAGGAAGGCAAAAAAAAACCCAACCCACCAGAATATGAAGGGAAACAAAATTCCTTCCTGATGCCAAGTGGCAATCGGAAATTTCCCTGGATCAACTCTACTTTATATATCAATACCAGTAACCTGCAACATTCCTTGTTTTCAGAAACTCATCCAAATTTTTTTTAAACTATCCAATGAACCTGCCATCAAAACGTCCAATGGAAGACATAGTTAAACCTTTCTCATAGTGAAAAACGCTTCCAAACTAAAGACTAAACTTCTCTTCTTCCAGTCTAAAGGGATGTCTACATGTCATTTGACACATTCTATTGGTAAACAATGCCTCAGACAGTTTATTGTATGGCCATTGATGTATTTATGCACAGTAATCATATCCCCATGCAAGCACCTTTTCTCCAGCTTACATAATTGTAACTTATCCAGTCTCTCTTCATATTCAAGCAACCCCATTCCCTTTCCATTTCCAAGATGTCCTTTTTGTACACAGGATTCCAAAACTGCACCGCATATTCCAAATTACTGTATATACTTGAATATAAGTCGATCCAAGTATAAGTCGATGTACCAATTTTTACCTAAAAATCACTAAAGCATGGTTGACCCAAGTATAAGTCGAGGGTAGAAAATATGACCACTACTGCCTTTTGATTCTATATTGTTTTAAAGCTTAAGCTGCTCTTTAAATGGACAGCAAAATTCCCAGACAGTAGTCCCATACAGTAATAGCCAGATCCAGTATGGCTATTACTGTATGGGACTACTGTATAGGAATTCTGCTGTCCATTTAAAGGCCAACTAAAGCCTCAAAACAATACAGAATCTTATCATTTATATGGAACTGTTAAAATTTCTGCACTGCAGGCCCCCAAATGTATGGGTGAACTCTCTACCCAATTTCCAGCTTTTTTACTGGACCATCTTGAATGCTGTTTTAACATTTCCATCCCCCTACATTATCTGATCTGATGATGACCAAATACTTAACTGGTCCCTCCATGGCATGCATAAAAAAACCCACACACATAATTGGAAAAGGTACATCTCTTCCCAACCAAGCATACAGAAAATGGCACCTTAGTAATAAACTTCTCAATCTAAGCAGGTGTTTCACTCACACACCACTCTGGCGCAATAAAGAATTCCCAGTACTGTGTAGCATAACCAGGTCCAAACAATGGGACAAAAATGGAGTTTGTTTCCTAGAAGACCTGGTGCAAGGCTTCACTGTGCATGTCAGAAACCTCTCAGAGGAAAGGTAAGAGGCGGAAATCTTTTCACTCAGACAGGCTCCTGGTCCACATGTCTTGGAAATATACTTAAAGACCAATGGAAAGAGGTAACCAGCTCACGTTGTCTAGCCTCCCCCTCAGTTAGTAATTTTTAATTATAGTACATCAGACATACTACACACCCAGACCAGTTCACCATGTTAGATCTTTAAACTGTTTACAGTGGCCCAAAAGTCACCAGCTAAACGTAGACTTTATATATGTTATTTGGGAGTGCCAACGATTCAGGCATTTTGGCTAGAGGTCAGTTTATTATCCTCTCTAACTTTACACCTTTTCAACCATTGCCGGTAATTTGCATATTTGGTATCTTTGAAGAGGATATATGGTCCAGCTATGAGCTGGCTTTCCTGCAGACAGTATTATTCTATGCACGTAAAATTATTTTGATATGGCTATCAAACAAAAAAGCCAAAGATTAAAAGATGGCTAAAATAAATTAATGATGACCTCCCTTTGCTTAAATTACTCTATAGTCACAGGAAATGTCCTGACATATTTAATAAAATATGGGATGTGTGGATTGATACACCCGCAACTACATCTGCACCTCAGCACCCAAGATATCTCAGTAACTACTCCTCTTAACTATATTAGCGTAAACATGTGTCAGTCCCTGCTGGTGGCCCCAGATTATCCATGACTCATGACAATTTGGATGCCTTTTATTATTATTAATTAGTAACACTAGAAGATGCTACCAATGACATTATGTAAAAATGCATATTACGATAATATATTATTATACTACTATATTCCTTGGCTATATAAAAGAAGACAAACAACACAAATCTGATCTGTAACTGTTTTTATTAATTGGTATAAATAAATAAAATGTATTTTAAAAAAAACATTAACATAAATCTTATAACATATGTAATAACAACATAATATCAAAATTTAACTTCAAAAGCAGCAGAGAATAAAGGTAAAAAAAACATAACCATTAAATACTGCCTAAAAAGGAAACTAAACTGCAACATCTCCTCATCTTCTGCACCCCTGGGCATATAAAAAGGTATGGGTGATGTTGTGTCAGTCCATGGACTAGCTGTCAGAACCAGCAAGAACAGCTCTCATGGGTAAGCTGTATCTGTTTATTGCTCACAGAGAAGTAGGAAAATGTTCTCTTACTTCCCTGTGAATTATAGTTTCCACTAACATTTACTTTAAAAGAATGGTTTAGTGTTCCTTTTTCATAGAGATGGACACAAAACCGAACTCAAACCCGAGTTTGAGCCGAACTTCATGAGTTTGGACAAACTCATACTATTCTAACTAAAAGTTTGTGCTAAAACTTTCGATGTGGGAATTGGGTTTGAGCCACCTCTAAACATAATATTTTAAACCCAAGTATATTTTGCAAGTCAACAAATATATCAAGTGACCTCATCCCGATTATTAAACTGCTGAGAACATTAATGCTTAAACAGGCTAAGCATAATTCATGTTTAAGTATTCAGATACATATTTAACATGCAGTTCTACTTTAAACAGAAATTTGTTAATATTTCTAAATAGGTATATGTCAGGTGCTGCAGAAAGCCAAAATACAAAGTTCTGCATATAATATCAATTAAAGCCGAACATTTCATACACAGTTAAATTTTAATTCTTAAAAACAACATTGTGAAAAGCAGAAGAATATATACAGCTCATTATACTTGAAATAATTAAAAAAAAAATCAGTTCTGAAAGTTGTATTCATTTTAAGCCCTATTAAAATGTCTGTCTGCCAGACTAATATCTCACTTGGGCACAACATTTAAAGTGTTTTACTACAAAGAGAATATGCATAGGGTGTCTTTATTATAAATTCATTCTGGAGATAGATACTGTATCAGCGAGCATTTTTATTGGTGGGAAAAAACAATTGTTGTTCTTAAAGGACCATTAAGCAAATTACTAGAATTCATAAAGAGGCAGGAAATAAATGAATGCTTAGTACACTGTGAATAAACAGTAAGGAAAATGCCAACATAGAATTTTCTATGGATGTTGTTGTAAGTATGTAAGATTAAAAAAACCTTTATGTATTTGTAATGCCAGTATGTAGAATACAATAAAATAAATGTGAAATCTGCAGATTTAGAAAACGCCTAGGCTAAAGTGCTTTTTATGCTTAGTATGATGCTCAGCATGAAAATTAGAGCTCAAAGAACATAGAAATTATCGTTTGTCTGCTTGATCACTCACATATTCCTCTAACTACAGAGTGTAGGAAACGGATGTTTCTCAAAGGCTTCTGGGGTAAACTGTTATGTTAGATAGAATTTTTTTTTATCACACATTGATAAACGATTTAGAAAACAATAAGCCAAAAATAATTTTGACTTTCTTATTTAAGCAAGACACTCACTGCTTCCCATTATAATATCTTGTGTAATGATTTAATCGAACGCAGTTTACATTTTGGACGTAACACTGATATCTCTTGGGTATCTTCAAGTAGCACTAAAACACAAGGATTAGAAAATCCAATACTGCAGTGGTGAATGTTTGGGTTGATTTGGATTGTGTATATTTGTTATATCAACTATTGTTGCTGTAATGAAGCAACAACATTGTCCTTCAAGTTATTAATTCATATAATTTTGAAAAATGTATTTAAATAAACGTCGACAGATTATGCAGCAATAGTCTGACCTTCCGTTGTCTGAATAGCAGAAAACTTACCCACGAGCACACTCTACTGCTAAGTCACTTGACAGTTCCTGACTGCTTCTGACTATACTATAGTGCACATGCACGCTATAGTACCATTAAACCCAGAAGCAGTACCTGTGAGAAGATTCATTGAAGGAGCATGCTTGTGGGTAAGTTTTCTCCCTCCGATCCTGCTCCTCCTGTTACATTAATTGAAGAATGGGAGGTAAGAGGTTAGGCTCCTTTACCTCTTATTCTTCCTAATGAGCAAAACGCATATGTTATCATTATTATTTTACTATTGATAATCTTATTTCAATCTTAAGGTTTTCTGAGGCTTTCTCTTGTTTTTTTCATCTATCCTTATTTTATTTTCTAATTTAACTAGCTTAATTGATTTCTTACAATCCTTTTAACAGTTTCATATTGTCTAAAGTATTGTTCTACTCCCAAATCAAATATTTTCCTTACCATTTTCCTTTTTACTGTAGAACTAAGCCACATTATTGACCTAATTTTTTTTGATATTTGTTCCTTAACTACAGTATATAAATATATTAAAAGCAGTAAACTTCTGTTCAGTAACAAGTAAACTTTTGCTTTCCAGAAATTAAATGTCACTATCTAAAAACTGCCACCTGTTTAGTCTTCCCAGCACTTGGTTTTAGAGTTGTATGTCCCCTGTTTGATCAGGAGGTCGAAAATAAAAACTACAGCTAGGATATAATCTACATCACATTTTTATTTTGTTTCCAATGATCATGCCAATCTGTCAACAAGCAAAACAAAATTTTTGACTCATATACATGTTAATTATAATTATATTTATGTTATGGTTTCTGTAAAATAACATAATAAAAATTATGCTTTTTAAGCCATATCCTAAACTTGGAAAGTAATTTTATTTAAAATAATCTTGGGATCAAAGTTCCCTCTAACTTAAAATTGTCTGTGTGCACAAAAATATATTTTGTGTGCACATCAAAAATGAAACTTTGTGGGCTACACACTGCAGCACTTATATTGCAGCAGAATTTTGTATTGGCACTACTTTAACCTGTGTGTGCAGGCCTGCAGACTGCAGAGTTCTATCCGCGTGCAGGAGCACACACAACACTGCTTGGTATGGTCAGGGACACAAATTTGATAGTAGCTCCAGTCAAGCCAATATTGCTATAATGTGATTTGACTGCAAGGTTTCTGGACCTAAACTCTTTATATATCCTGTAGAGAAAAGTTGAATGTATACAGCAATTAGAAGTTGTCATGATTTTAGAGAGATTTTATTGTACTCATCAAGTATTGAAATTTACCACAATATTAATATTCAGCCATTAATAAATGAACACTGTTCTAGAATACCCAGCATGCTCTAACTATCAACTCACTGACATTAACAGTTCATTACCTTACCAAGAGATGCTACTAAACAAATGAAATGCCAATACCGCATAACCACAACTCAAGAGAAACAATACTAATAAACTACTCCTACGCCTACTCTCAATTTTGTCTCTAAGGGCTGTATTTATAAAGGCTAACATTATTTTGCTAATTAACAGATGGTATTTTTACAACCAGGGCTGTACAATTACAATCATGGTTGTAAAATTGTGACCACTGTCACACAATTATAATCGCACATTTATATTCACAATCGTATTTGTATGATAGCCTATACAATACCATTGCAGTATTTTACTGCCGCACGGTATTGTCTGGCCGAACGTGAATAGATATACAAGAATTTTTAAATTACTAATACCACTGGTCAATAAGTATTTCCCTAAAATCTTACACATTGAAGCATCAGCCCAGTCTGTTGTCAGACTATAAAAGTGGAAAAACTAAACTATAAAATAACAGGAGTCTCAAAAATGTTGAATGTTTTGAGCAGCAGAGATATTGTCCTGGTCTTTATAAAGTGTGCTCCTCTGGCAAGCCCAATGGTAATGTTGCTGGGTTTTTGATTAAGCTTGCAAACCTGTACTGTATTGCAGTGGGCTGGTGGCACAAAATGGCAAAAAAAAGGATAGAAAAGGAAGTAATAGCAGCTTCAAAGCTTCAGAAAATTATTGAACTTGGGTGACTCCTGGACCTTTTTTTTGTTGATTCCTTTTAATTCAGTAGCACAAAATACTTGAAATTATAATAAAATAATAACAATTTTAAAAGCATATACAATAATGGAAAATACACCAAAAATACATATGCTATGATTCCTCTGTGCATTATTAATTGCTTCCAAAGAACTTTCTTCCTGAATGCTGGACCCCTAACAGTGTCTGTTATGGTCTTTAGCTAGGTACACACCATACATCTTTCCTCCTGACCGACCATTCGAGACTTTCGACTGGTTAGCCAGGATGAAGGACTGTCGGTCATGGCAAAAGCAGCCGTGTCTGACAGTAACGACAATCGAGCATTGGTTTTTCACTATGGGACCGCACGATCGGCCATGGTTTTCCGACCGGTCTGATCGTCCATTTGCCCGATTCGGACGAACAATCAGCGGTTGGTCGCGGCCGCCACAAGGAACCAGTACAATAATTCAGCCCAACTGACCGAAACACTTAAATGCCGGTCGGTCGAGCCAAATTATTGTGGATTTAAATGCTTAGTAGAGATTTGAGCATGTTTGACCCATCCAAAAGCCAATCAGTAAAAATAACTGTTAGGAACTGTAAGTTTCTAAAAGTTTCAGAAACTGTACAGGCCCGGTAAAATCAGTGCAAAACCTGCGTTAACACAATTGCAATTTTTGATTTTTAAACACATGTTTTTAGTCTTATTTAAAAATGTAAAAAATTTAAATTTTAAATCTAAAGCAGGGCTCATGTCTAGTCATAAATAGTGATGAATCCCGGTTTCGAAACCTGGTTTCAATTTGGAATGGCTGGTTTCGAAAATCCACAGATTTGACAGATTTTTGTAACTTTGAATCTTTGAATATCACAAAAATCTAAAATTTTAAAAATTCTTATTGAAAATCGAAATTTCTTATTGAAAATTTAAAAATTGCAATTGAATACTTGAAAATTGTCATCAAAAGTTCTAAAAAAATTCTGATTAATTTGGGTTTGAAACAGATTTTTATAACTTCAATAGGAACCTCTGTCAGAACCAAACTCAACAGTTTTGTTCCCCTCTAGGCATCAATAGACTAATAGTATGAATAAATTTCAGGGCCAAAGTTTCCTTTGGTTCTTTACTTGTAACTGAAAAGCCCCCCTTATAAAACTAATTGAACATGTTTCATTTCAAAACCAGAATAAAACAGGATTTTTTTTATTTCACAAAAAAAAAACACATGTGTTTCACAAGCTCAAATATCCCTACTGTCCTAGAATGTGAGCAAAGAAATGTATGGGGTGAAAGTCCTAGTACTTAATAATGAAAGTTTATTAAAGTAGAAATACCACAGTAGGCTTTACACTTCATATCAAGTATGACCAGGTTGCCAGGCATCCCTGTTTTGGCAGGATTGTCCCCACTGCAGGGCCAAAATCCCTTGTCCAGCAGTCAGGGCCGAAATCACGTCCAAACACCGACCCTGGCAGCCCCGCCCCTGGAACACCCAATCCCCACCCAGTAACATCTCTAATCCCGCTTCTGGTCATGACTATGCCTTTAGTCCTGCCTGTGCCCACCCACGGCTCCGCCCTACCCATACCCATCCACTGTGTAATAAAACACAGCTCCAACTTAGAAAATATATAAGAATGCCAGTAACCATTAAAAGAAAACCAGTTCCTGGGTGCTTTGCCACTGTAAATAGAAAAGTAAGACACGTCAAAAGAAATGCTAAGAGCAAAATACACAAATACACAGATGTGTAACTTTTCAATCTATTAAATGGCACATTCACCCTCAAATTAAAAATTGTAAAAATTGTATACAGATACATCCCCCCTAAACCTCAAAACTGCAAAAGTTAGAAATCTGATGGGTATAAGTCTAACTTGAAATGCTACCTGATGTTGTTTCCTCTGTTCTTCTAATTACAGTAGCTGTCAGTTATGGGTGTAACAGAGGACATCACAGCCAATGACAAAATGCCAGGTCAGTGATTTGTACATGGGACCATGTACCTGGCACATAGAACCTTCCCAACACCCCCCTCCAAGTTGAAAATAACAGATGCAGAAAGATGTCCATAAACCTTGACCTCGCAAGGATTATACAACTCAAAGCTGTCCCCAAATGTACTTACCAGCCTTTGTTCCCTTGTTGCCTTTTGCTTGTCTTCCATGCTTGCTTCCGTGAGCATAAGGAAGCTCGGCCATCTCTAGTATAAAATCTGAACAAATATATGCAACTAGCAATTGTACCCGATGTTGCCTGTGTAGTCCACACACACACACACACACACACACACACCTTGCTGCTACATCCAGAACACTCTTTTGATCAGCCTGCTCCAAAACTATTAGGTGTTAAATGCTTTCTCGCGAGACCTCAGACCTTGCGTGCAACTCTATGGGAGTGGGTTCAGAGACCTGCTCTATAGAGAAAAAGCTTTCAGTGGTGAATCGGAAGGTTAATCCATCTCTGCCGCCAGCTGTTGCTAGCTGTTCTATTCCCTAGGACAAATGAAGTTTGTAGGGAATAGATTTCTGTAAACTCTTCTTTCCATAATAAAAATAATACAGTCTCTCTCCTTGTACACATTCTTCCAGGAATTTCGATACTACGGTGTCCATTTTTAGGATGTCATCATGTATCAGTATCATTACACAGACACTTTCCCTTCTGGACAATAATTGCACATCTGCAGATTTCTATTTCTGAGATAACCTCCAAATGGGCATCACATAGTTTGGAGACTCTGGTCTGCTTCATTACATGTTTATCTGCCAGTGTTGACTCTTTCACTTGATATCTGGATATACCAACCTTATAAATGGGATTCAGACAGACAGAATTCAAACAAGTGTTCTTGTTCATTGAACTTTTTGGGGCAATCAGTATTCCCTCTAAGCTGTGCACTTGTGTGCACGCATACTAATCTGTAGGCCTGCGCACACAGGTTAAAGTCGTGTGCGCACAAAAATCTGCCGGAATATAAGCGCAGCAGTGTGTAGCGCACAAAATTTCATTTTCTATGTGCACAGACAATTTATTTCTGTGCACACTGACAGTTTTAAACTATAGGGAATGCTGAGAACAATACACTTTACAATAGACGTGATCCGCAGGATCGTAGTGGAGCCGTGCAACCCAGGAAAACACATAGGCAATTCCCATAAAAAATGACTTAATTAGGTATCGTGCATATAAAAGGCGTCCATACCTGACGCGTTTCGTGAGGATTACTCACTTCATCACTCATCAGAGGCTCAATACACTTTGGATGAATGGTATTTTTTAAGTTCTGTTGTTTTACTGCCAGAATTTGTATACACAATTTCAGTCTTTGTTTTCCATAGTTTATCTTTCATTAGTTTGTTCAGTCCATTGTAACTGTTTCAGACTAAATGCCACTTTAAATAAACGTGAAATCTGATATTTGTGTGTATGCGTCTGTAAAATTCATGGAACTGATAAAGCAGATGTTAGACTGCATTTGTCAATCATCTCAGAGCATGCAGGTGCTAATGTGTTATAATTATCCCTTCAGGCAGTTGTTATTTAGGATTATGGATTCCACCTAGTCAATCACAGATGTAATTGTTAAGCTACTTACATGGCTAACACATCAAGTAACAAGCAGATCAAGATTTAATATTCAACTTCAATCAATATCAGAAATTCTGCTTTCTTTTAATGCATTATTTTAATGAGACTTTTGGAGAGCCAGAGTAGGACAGAAATAGAAGGGGCACCACAATCGCCTAAGTTCAAAGGTCATTTAATCCTGCAATTAAAAAACAGAGGAAGGGCTAGGCCACACTGCTGCGGTTTTTTTTTTTGCGTTTGCACTTGCATTTTTTTCATTTCATTGAAAATGCATCAATGCACCGAAAACACTCATTTTTGGGTGCGTTGCGATTTCGTTTTGCGTTTCCCATTTTAAATCGCAATGCCATGCGTTTTTAAATACTTAAATAGTCGCATGCGATTCTGTGTGCAACTGCGTTTGTGTTGCAGTGTGGCTGTGCCCGAAATGGGGGAAAAAACGGTACTATTTATTATAGATCAGTGACCTAGGAATGTACCCACAAAAAGTATATAAGGCATATAGAGACTAAAATAACATCCACATAAAAAATCATTCCATTCAAAATGAAATAATTCAAATGTCCATAAAAAACACTCACAGTCTGTGGAATAGAAATAGCAGCAGAAATCCACCTGTACTTACAACTCTGCGGGCACCAACACTAGCCAATTGCACAAACCCCAGTACCCTGATACAGGACCAGGTCCGGAATGCAGGAAAAGCGTCCCTCTCCGATAGAAGATGGAAATATGGCACGAGGGGGGGAGTGTACGACACAGTTCCTCACTTCTGCGAACTCACCACTGCCCAAGGATCGCGGCGCACTGTTACTTCCCAGCAGATATCTAAAATGTAACAGGCCATGCGGTGCTCACACCACCGCCATCCTACACAAACCGCGGGTCCTCCGATCACGTGACCTCCTACCTGACCACAGGGGAAGGGTCTGTGCACTAGGCCGGAGCAGGATCATCCACAAGGCAACCCTAGGCACCTGCCTAGGGCCCAGGAAACTTCTGGGGGCCCAGCTTCAGAAGCAGTAACAATATTATAGTCTAAACAATATATGTAGCAAAAAATGGGGCCCTAAATGATGGCCCTGTATAAGGCTCCATATGATCTTAATCCATTTCTGCACTAGGCGCTGGCTCCGTCTAGCTGGAAACAGGCAAAACAGCTGAAAACAGGCAAAACACAGGCAGTATAAGCAATAGCACAATAGGTAACAATATAAAGTCCAAAAGTGGACAACACAATAAAAGATACAATATCAATATATAATATGCTTCATCGGGTATGGAAAAACATCAATAGAGTAACATATTTAAATAAATGGGACAAACCATTGTTGGTACATATAGGGGGTATATTAAAACCCATACATTTACTAAAAGCTCAAAAAAGGGGGGTTAATTCTATCTTATCATTTAAACCTCTTGGAAAAGCAGTACCATAATTAAAAATATGTCTCTGCTCCAACTTAATCAATTTATTATTAAAATCACCACCCCTGTACGAGTTAGAAATGTTCATATGGTCTAAAATAAAGGCCTTTAAAGGTGTACCTGTGGAGTCACGTGATCGGAGGACCCGCGGTTTGTGTAGGATGGCGGTGGTGTGAGCACCGGGCGGCCTGTTACATTTTAGATATCGGCTGGGAAGTAACAGCGCACTGCGATCCTTGGGCAGTGGTGAGTTCGCAGAAGTGAGGAACTGTGTCGGGAGTTGGACGTACGCTCCCCCCCTCGTGCCATATTTCCATCTTCTATCGGAGAGGGACGCTTTTCCTGCATTCCGGACCCGGTCCTGTATCAGGGTACTGGAGTTTGTGCGATTGGCTAGTGTTGGTGTCCGCAGAGTTGTAAGTACAGGTGGATTTCTGCTTCTATTTCTATTCCACAGACTGTGGGTGTGGAATCCTGCTATTCATTCTTATTTGCGGTATTGGAGGGCTTGTCCTTCCTATTATTGGCTGAGTGTGGGACCCACTCAGTTTTAGTGGGTTGCCAGATTTTCTGTATATCTGTTATATGGAAAAACGGTACTCCCCAGAATATTAAAATAGTTTTATACATTCTCTAAAGAAAAGAATATCTTCCTCTTTTTTTCTTGCGCTAAAATGACCTTGAGCTTTATTATTAGAATTTATATGTCATTCTAAAGATGCCCATACATTACAACTTAACTGCCGACCGATCCTGTGACATTCAATCAATTGTTCAGGAACCGCCTTTCCGGTTCTTATTCACAACTGACATACCACAGCAAATGAATGGGCCAGGTGGGACCTCGCAATTGTATGCCGGTCCCGAAGAAGAATGGGAAAGGTGGTTCCAGAAGATGCTAATGTCTAATGTTTTGACTTTAGAGTCAAAAAGGTTTATTTTTTTAATTCTCTGTCTGTCTAATTACTTAGAATTAGTTATTATATCTGTGGTATTCAGTTAAATCAACTGGTCTTGAAGTTTTAGTTTAAAGGCTCGTATACACATGCGACGCACAATGTGTACGAACAAATGTTTTGGCCGACAAACGGCATGTGTGTAGGCGCTTTATCAGGCAAAACGTTCGTTCGGGTATCGTTAAACTAAATTGGCAGATCTCCGAACGAACGACCGTTTCGGCTGATAAAGCGTCTACACACGGGTTGATTATCGGCCGAAACTTACAATGTATGGTCAGACTATTGCAGTTGGATAAGTTGTTAGTGATGGAAAAATAACCCTGCCCAGCATATCAAAGGGCTAAAATTGTAAAAATTATACTAAAATTTACAATGCAAGTCATTTATTTACAGGGCTGACATGTGCGATCCATTCGCAAAGAAGACAGAGTCCGTTGGGACCTGTCAGACTACGCGCAGGGGGAGCGAATGAGCAGGTAAGTACCTACCTTCTCTCCTGGCTCCTGATTGTTTTATTGAAGAACAGGAGGTAAGACACAGTTCTTTTACCTCCTGTTCTTCAATAAAACTAGATGGCAAAAATGTGTTAATATGAGTGGAGATACCCTTTAATTGTGCAAATCTTTATTTCGGGAACCTATTTTCTATAATTTTTGAACGTTCGAGGATTATCGAAAAATAGCCTCAAACGTTCGATAATCCTCGAAAATACAAATCAGAAATTTCGAAAGTAGTCTCTGATCATATTTTCGAGGATTATTGAATGTTCAAATATAGCACGGAAATAGCCTCGAACATTCAATAATTATAGAAAATTTGTTCCGAAAACGGAACGAAACTGGTGAGTTTCAGCCATCTCTACTAGGGAATGCATAGATGGACTTTGCTTTATATAATTATATGTATGGTACATGGATCAAGGAGTGTAGAACATAGTTAATTGAAGAGGCTGGGTTAAGGTCAATAACAGAAAATTATCATAGGTTTGAATGTATGCAAAATAAATGCCTATCTTTTGCAATACTAATAATCTATAAGTTTGTTTTCTTTTCAGAAAGGAAGGACTTCATGTTTATTTACTAGAAAACAAACAAAAAACATTTAATTTTATTTTATTTACAAATGACATGGTTATCTACAGTGCAAAGATGGAAGTTTCCAAAAGCAAATGTTTATAAAGTATATATATATATATATATATATATATATATATATACAATTTTACACATTTATTTCTGTTGTCATTAAAAATTCTGCAAATTGTACACGAATTTCATGAATGATAGGATTGAAAATTAAAAATTGGCACCTCAGTTTAACAGATTGAACAGGGCGTATTACAGCATCATTTTCATTACTCTTTCTCCATGTGTTTGTGCCCTTTCAAACCCCTCCTAACACCACATGAAATGCTGTTAGCACACAGATAAACTTGCCGAGTTGTTATTGGCCTGGGGCAATTGAGTTTTAGATGCTAGAAGTTTGAAGAATCTGGAACTTCGAAATTAATATTCAACTTTCAAAGAAGAAATCTAAATTAGTGCCACATTGCTTCGGAGAATGTAAAATCAATTCAATATAAAAACTTGATTTGTAAAGAAAGGCAAGAAAATAAGTGATAATATGTGATAAGAGAGTGATTTCAGGCTTATTATGTATGTGTGTGTGTGTATGTGCGCGTGTGTACTGTGCACCACTCATACAGAATACAGGGGTTTTGAGTGGCAATATGCTATAAAAGTGGTGTGTTCTGTGTTTTTCATTCTCTGCTTTTCTATCCCTTTAAATATTTGTTGTTAATAGGATAAGATCAAATTATTGCAAAATGAATGCTGCCCAATGTATTGAGGATTTCTCAGTTTTCAGTGCTTTTGCCATTTCCAAAACTGTTTATTTACACTTATGGCTTTTGGTACAGTATAATGGTGTGCATGTAACTGCCAAAGACATTTGCAGCTCAATACCAATTTAGTGTTTGCACACAGTAACCCAGGTAGATTCTTGGGCCCGCACCTTCTTACTGTTCCAACCTAACAGTTATACTTCACCATATAAAACGAAGAAGGGGACTCCAACAACAGTATTCAACTGCAAACCACAAAGTGTTTATGCAATAAACACTTTGTGGTTTGCAGTTGAAAACTGTTGTTGGAGAGACATTTGCCGCTGTCTGTTTTGATCCTAAAATGTATTACATTGCTCTGTAAAGGTCCACAACTAAGACTAGAAAATAGGCAAATACATCACTACTGAGAATATCCACTGTAGAACATATTTGTGCAATTAAATACGTTTCTTGTGCCTTTAAATGTTGCCTTAAGTTTACATATATGTTTGCCATGTTGCTATTACATGCAAAAGCTAAATATTGATTACATGACAATGCATATCCCATGCAGAATAAATGTGGTGTAAATAATTCCATTTGGACAGTTTTTTGCCTGTTTTTTGTATTCAGTGTCATAAATTACCAATAAAATGGAAAGCCAGTACGTATTTTCCAATATAGGAGTAAGAATGTTCCTTTGTGTTGGAGGTAAAATCATTGGCCCATTTAATAATCCTAATCCTTATAACATATACTGTAATTGTGCTAATACTTTTATTGCTTTACTCTCAAACATACGGGTTTCATTAACAGGTTCTCAAACCAAAATAAAAATGATCCTTTGACATGTTCTGTAAATCAGCATATTGGCTATCTAGGTGCCTTCAATGAATTCAGAAAAACTTTAAGCCACCAGCTACATGATAAAATAAAATATTATATGATTTTATAACTATTGGTGATGTAAATACAATATACATAAATAATAATGGTTAAACATTGTATGTACACTTCTACCTGGGGAAACTAAATCCCATAAACTAACTATATTTAAATATAAAGCTTCTTGTCTAACAACTGTAAGGTACCTAAATCGTGTACAGAATATGCAATACTAAAGTCAATGCCCATGTAAATCAATTCATGTATCAGGTGGTTTTGATCTTTCCACAATAATCTGTCTTATATTTGAAGTCATTATTAAAAATGTAGATTCTTCTAGGTTAACACATTTTAATTATTTAGAAGTTTGGATTTATATAAAACCACTGGTAGGAAACCTTTATTCTAGAAAATGCCAAGCTAGATGATCCAGAAAAAACATCCTACACGGTACAGAACCCAAATCCCCTCCGTTTAAACAGGGTGATTAATATCAGCTCCAGTAGGAAATTAAATTCAGGGAAGAGGAGTAATATGCAGATATGCATATTTCCAGGCAGCATGGCTAGCCCTGTGTAACACAGTCAGGTTGATTAATCTGCTTCCACAGAATACAAAATGAAGTACCAAAGCTCTCAGGGGCTCACAGAGAAAATAACTGGAAATGACTTATTTTTCAATGTCTTTAGTCTAAACAGAATGATAAACAGCTACTAGACTGGTAGCTAATGCTATGAAGAACAAATAATGTTTTGTTTTTTTATATATATATATATATATATATATATATATATATATATAAAATAGAAAAAGTGTGCCCGTTGGTGCACATTGGGAATTATGTGTGTGTATGCTTAGCCTTAGCTACTGTCTGGTTAGAGAGTTCTAATTGGACGTACACCCTTAAAAGAATGTATTTGGCATGCATGGGGAGGGGCATTTCGGGGCATTAGCTAGGAGGGGTAAATAACATACCTCAAAAATTACAGCACAGCGGCACACAGATTGAAAATTTATATTTTAGATCAGCAGGTGTGGAACACAGTCTCCACAACAACTATATAGTGGGCAGGTGTCAAATGCCTATAACACGCAAGCTCACACGCATGCTCAAGATAATCTGAGCATCCTATATTAAGCTAAAAAAGTAGAAATTGCGTAGCACTTCTGTACAATGCCTATTGTTTGTATAGATAATGTGTTGGGGTTTTTTTTGGCACTTGCTTGAACATTACAAAATGATTCGATGTTACTGACATGGCACTTCCTTTTAAGCTGGGTACACACAGTAACGATAAAGCCCCGATACCGTCGGATCCGACGGTATCGGGGCTTTATCGTTATGTGTGTACGCTCGTTTCCCTATAGAGGAGTCTAGCGCAGCTGATGGAAACACACAGTCTCGGGGCTGTGTGTATGCAGATCTTTGAAAGATGGCAGACAGGATCTTGCAGATCCTGTCTGTCATCTTTCAGAAATCTGGACTGTGTGTACCTAGCTTTAGTGTCCATATGGAGACTCTTTAGCACTCTTAGAGGTGTGGCTAAACCTTCCATTTTGACTTTTTTATTATAACACAGGGGTGTTGGGTCAGTAAGTATCGTTTTTTAACTGTATATAATTTGTAAAATTATGTAAAATTTAACTCATTTTTAGTACTATACTTGCTATAGTTTTATTTTTTATGGTCATTTAAATTAAATAGTTAAAAAGTACACACATACATACACACCTTTCCTATATGTAATACTGCTATATACCCCAACTTGATTGGTAGCTCCTAAAACTCAATGCAATGTCTGTAAAAATATAAATATTCTTATAGAACAGGAGGGAAGGGATATATATATATATATATATATATATATATATATATATATATATATATATATATATACACACATACACTAAAAGCCCAGAGTGCTCGCTTAGTGTCCCAGAGCCATAGCCCCCCTCCTCCATGTCCCAAGGCCAGAGTTCCCTCTTAGTGTCCCCAGGCCAGAGTCCCCCCTCACCTCCATGTCCCAAGGCCATAGCACCCCTCCTCCACCCCGTTAAATAACGGGCACTAGACATTAAATCTCTCTCTCTTCTGGCCCACAAACTCCCCCTCTCAGACTCTGCCATTTCCACACCTCTAAGGTAAGCATCCAGTACGAACCCACTTCGAGAGTTTACACACGCACATGCGCAGAAGCCGAAAGTCACACACGGACTCAGGGACACAAAGTTGAACTTTTATTATATATCATATACACATATATTAGCACTCTTACTAATAGTAAATAACATATAAACAAAATTTTTAATGGTAAGATGTTAAGAGGAAATGTACATGAACCTGAATGGATTCTATAATTGCTTACTAACATATTGCTCTATTTCTCATCTATGAAGTCAGCAGAATTCTGGAGAAATCATCTCTATAGTTATGCAAGATTCTAGCTTTGCCATAGTGGGTCACAGACCCAGGTACAGAGCTGAACAGGGTCATTGAATTCTCTAGTTTCCCTTCCCCTATTCCATCTGCCAGAGCTGTCATGTAACTACTGGGTGGTCCTGTAATCATGACCACATAGTAAGAAAATCAATTGTTACTCACTAGGAAGAAGACACAGTACTGCTTATTTCATAATTGACAGTTAGAGCTATCTGCTAGTTGGGAATTAAAGAATCCATTTAGGTTCATTCACATTGTATATTTAGTTCTCCTTTGAGATGTAGATTTAATATATTATTAAGGTTAAAAAAAAGGTTACACTTATAACCTATAAATGGTGGTAATGCTGGCTGATGTAATACAGAACTCAGAACTCCCCATGACATCAGTAATAGTTAAACAGGACAGTACAGGGGCCATTGGATGCCTCTATCCCTACTGTACATCAATAGTAAAGCCTACATTCTACAATCGCATTGTACCTAGAAACTTGCTGCAACTTTTAAAGATTAAAAATATCATATTGCCATTTTAAGCTAAGCAAAATAAGGCATATACTGTGCATACAAAACGTACAGCACTTCCTACGACAAATTAGGGGAAGTAATATACAGCAAGATTATTCCCTTGTACGTTTCATTGGAACACTCTTCAGCAGGCTGAGGCTGTTGTTCTCTTTGAGGAAACAAAACCCATCAGTGGAAGATGCACAGTATGATTAGGTAGTTCATTTTGGCATATGTAAATGACGAGCACAATAGGAGCCGCCTACCTTTTCTTTTTTTTTTTGCTTTCCTCTCCACAGTGTTTCATATTGTTAACATATTCATATTATCTTTCTTTCAGCCCATAAGTGTTTTCTCATTATTTAATTGTATTATTTATTTTGAGAAAAGAGAAAAATATTTACTGGGGGGGGGGGGGGGATTGCAAAATGTCATTTTGTGTATTTTCTCTCCTATTCCTTCCTAGAAACCGAAGCCTGTTATTTAAAATCATTCAGGGTCTCTGCAATAATTGTATAGAAGTAGGCATTATGCTATATTATTAAAGCTGTAATTTCCTGCTGAATCTGGCTGGATGTTTCTTTTTATCACTTGGCAATTTCTATCTAGTTATGGCATAATTAAGTTTCCTGACCCTTGCTCGCTCTCTTAACAGGACGCTTAGAAATATACTAGAATTGCAGATCTTCAACCTGATGTCCTCTCTCCCTGCACAGTAATGGAATAAAATTATTAATCCAGTAATTGTACAGAACACATTACTTTGCATTGAATGTTCCTATTTCTCATTTTCTGTTAGTGACAATCAGCCAGAGGTACAAATCATTTCTGCAGGGAGCAGAGCCCTTGAAAAAAGCCTCTCATTCACTCCGCTGGAGCTACCTGCACAACTGTGATTATTCAAAGTCTAACACAGTACTAGGCTCAAGTGAACAAAACACAGTGAATAAAATGGGCTAAGGAAAAAGATATTTTCCTGCGTGTAGCTTCACTCACCCAAATTAGGAATTTTGTTTGAAAAGCTACCCTTCACATCTTGGTGCATGCTTAATAATGGACTAATGAGTAGGCTGTTCATTGCACCAGTCTAACTGGGTCTCTAATTTGAAGTTTTTTGTCAGACAACAAACTTAAGAGTGGAAGTTTTATGACTTTCTATTCAGTGAGCTCTCAGAGGACTACTGAAACAATGATCTTCCCAAGAGATATTTTGTCATAACGGAATAAATGAAGTTGTCTACATCTGCACCTGTCAATTTACTTGTGATTTGTATGCGTCTCAGAGGCAAATTACACCAGAGGCACATCAGTCAGTTTTGCATGAAATAACATGGTCCTTTATTAGTATTAGAAGCGAAAGTATAGATTACAAGTACAGGATTGTATTTTCCAACATTGGATCAGTTAAATGAAGTGATGGGTAGGAAAGCAAACTCTGGTGCTATTTGGCTTTTAGATAACCAGTTACTGAATGCATACATATTCCTGCCATTACATATTTCTCTTTCTTGTAACATGTACATACTAAAATCAAATGTGGACGGGGACCTATGATTATTATAAGTATGGGTACAAGCCTGTCTCATAGTACTGTACTATTAAAAATAAAGCGTAAACACACATTGCAGACTGACACAATAGATGTGTGATACAGTATGTTCATGAGAGGTTGCACTAGGCACTAGGCACCTGTTATATTTTGTATCACAGATTTGCTAATTTTGCTATTTTTGCCAAATCCCCAAAATTCCCTGAAAATACTCGACAATATCACTTTAAAAATAAACAGGAAGAAATACCATAGGGCAGTGACGTTGAATCTTGGCACTCTAGATGTTCGGAAACTACAACTCCCAGAATGCCTTGGTTGCAGAATGCCACCTAGAACAGTGGAGGTCAGTTTCAGCTCTTGGTAAATGAGCCTGATTGATTTCTAGTAAAAATAATGAAATGTATGTGGTATTAAAGGGCACCCATAAAACAAAAAAATAGTCACTTATCATTAACTTACTCCCAAACCAAATGACATATTCATCCCATTATTAGGTATATTACTAATCAGATATTTAAGGGTAATTTATGCTTATGAAGGTTCTCATTCATCCAGGTCATGGTATATCTGTTGTATTCAATTAGATCAACTGTTAAAGATTGAAGATATAGTACTTGGTGCAGAAGAAACTATGGTGTCCTATGATGTGACATCTCTCTTCACCTGTATACCCACCAAAGAGGCTGTTGACATGGTGAGAAAACGGCTAGGCCAAGACTGCACTCTTACCAGCAGAACTGATCTCAACCCAGAACAGGTGTGTTCCTTACTGGACTTGTGCCTGAATACCACCTATTTCAAATACAGGGATAAGTTCTATAAGCAAAAACACGGAGGTGCCAGTTTCACCTATTGTGGCCAAACTTTACATGGAGGAGGTAGAAAAACAGGCGCTTAATACCTTTAAGGGCATAGCACCCAGCCACTGGTTCAGATATGTGGATGACACCTGGGTTAAAATCCACCAGAAGGAAGTACAAGCCTTCACAGAACAAATTAATGCGGTAGACCAAAACATCAAGAGGTACAAAACAACAAACTGGCTTTCCTGGACTGCTTGGTAGAAGTTAAGGAAAATGATAAACTGGAAGTAGAGGTTTACAGTAAACCAACACACACAGATCAGTATTTGATGTTTGACTCCCACCACCCTTTAGATCACAAGCTGGGTTTCATCAGAACCCTGCAACACAGAGCTTAGAACATCCCCACTAGCACAGAGGCGAAGGCTAAAGAAATGAAACATCTCAGAGGAGCCCTTAAACCTTGTGAATATCCAGACTGGGCCTTTGTCAAAAGAAGTAGAAGGAAAGAAAAGAACACGAATACCAACAGTGAAGAGGAAAAGCAAGACAGGAGAAAGAACATGGTCATCCCGTATGTAGCAGGGGTCTCCGAGAAATTAAGAAGAATTTTCAAAAAACACCATATCCCTGTCTGCTTTAAACCGAACAACACAGGCAGCAATTGGTACATCCGAAAGACCCAATACCGAAACACAAGAAAAGCGACATTTTATACGCAGTGCAGTGAAGAATGCTCTGATTTGTATGTGGTGGAGACCAAACAGCAACTGCATCAACGTATGGCCCAGCACAGAAGAGCCAATTCCTCGGGTCAGGACTCAGCCGTGTACCTGCATCTAAAGAATAAAGGACATACCTTTGAAGATTGTAATGTTAACATATTGGCAAAGGAACATGACTGGTTCAAGAGAGGTGTTAAGGAGGCCATTTATGTGAAAATAAAGAAACCAAGCCTAAATAGAGGTTTGACACCAACTGTCTGCCATGTACAATGCTGTTTTGACACCTTACTCTGGGCATTCCTATAACACCTCTTAGCCACTATCCAATCATGCCCTTAACACTTGGCTGTGATATGCTAATTGGGATTTTCCAGGGTACAAATTTGCCACAGATTCTTGTACAAGTCATTCTGAATTGAGAAAGCCAGTCGGATGACTAGCGAAACGTCTTCAAGAACTAAACTTCAAGTCCAGTTGATCTAATTGAATACAACTGATTTAAGGGTAATTGTTGCCTCCATTCTGTCAGAGTAAACTGACTCCCTCAATGCAGTCAATCAAGGCTATGACTGCTGATATCACAGCCAATGATTGACTGTTGTCTTCCCTGTTGCCTTTACTGCACATGCTTAAGCTTATAAAAAGCTCATTGAGCACAGGGAGGAGGCAGATACCTTTGCCAGAATGAAAGAGAACTTATCATTAAATATCTGGTTGCAGATGCATTGTAATAAACTGGCAAAAAATAGCAGTTGGTTAGAGAGGGCCAAACCCAAGTACGACCTAAACTTTAATAGTTCAGAGGAACTCGAAGTCTTCCAAACTTCCTGAACTAGTTCGGGTTTTTTGAACTTGCAGACTTATTTTCGATAATTATTGAATTCTCAAATCGGTCACCCTTTCATGGGGAAAGTCCCAGAGCCATTTACAGTAAGTTAACAGCTTTTTAAATTTATTTTCTATATTTAATCCAAACTTTTCAAACTATTTCTCCCCATTGACTTTTTTTTGATTTTTCGAACTACCAAACTTAACTCCTTTAAGTTCGGAAACAAACAAACAAAGCTTAAATTTTTAATCTTAATGTGAAAGCTTTTCTTCCCAGAACACATATACATTTTAATATTCTTTATTTAGTAAGTTGCATTTAGTACATATAAGTAATAGATTCTGTAACAACTCATAGCCCATGTTGGCTTCAAAGAGCTACGCCCCCTGACCCCCTTTAAAATAACAGAAACATGGCAATGTGGTAAAGGAATGAGGGGGGTAGGTACTAACTTTTGCATAAACCTTTTAATTGCTGAACATAGACATTTTCACTTTACCTGCACCTTGTTCTTTAAAAGGGCACTAGCGTTCTCTAGAGGTACAGTTGAATAGTTGCACAACATTGCCCTTGAGTGGAAATTATTGGCCATTAAAAAACACTTGTGGCTGCTTCTTTGCCCCAATGACCCTGTCTCCCAACTTAAAATACTGAAACCCACTTTATGGGGAAATGTGAAACATCTCTATTGCAGGTTGGTTAAATAAATCAGGTACAACTCTGATGTCTAGATTGCACTGATAACTTTTTAGGTTTGGATTCTTGATTTAATTTTGATGTAAGCCCAACATCTGATTAATTGCACTAATATCAAGTGCACTTCAACAAAATATTGACAGTACCACACCTGGTCTGAAAAATGTGTTACAAAGCAGCTGCATGGGGCTTAATTTAAAATGATTTAATCAACAAAAAATAGAATGTGTTTGTCAGAAGCAAAACCCAAGTTGCTCTATCTGTATATGCAAAAATCCATGGAAACAATAATTTGCTGAATGCTGTAATGATTAGAATCAAATATGCAATTCGTATCCACACAGTTTGATTTTTACTACTATTTAGCTTATCTAAGAAACAAACTCTTTTTTAACCTAAGCAGACTTTTCAAAGGAATTTAAAAAGTCACTACTTGCCTTTTAGAGATTCTTTCCTGCGATCTAACAATTAGGCTGGGTACACACTATACAATATCTCTGACCAACTGATATTACCGAATATCGGTTGGTTGGCAGGAAAATATTGTATAATGCAGGTTGCCGTGAATGATTTCAGTCGCCTGTTCTTCCAGAACAAGTATGTTTGAAAAGCAGGGTCAATCGTGAGGTTCCCAGTTCGTGGCAAACTGTTGGCCATAGCTACTTTTGCCGCGACCGACAGTGATTTGTCCCGGCTGACCGCTAGTGCGAGACAAATATCTTCTTATCTGCACCCAGCCTTATCATGCTTCATTGACACTATCCAAGTGCTGTAAATCTCACAATGATGCATATGTGTTATCATGCATTGCTGTGTTTGTTTTTATGTTTTTCTGTGCATTGCTGTGTGCTTTCCTTCACAAAAAAATTGTTAACTAGTAATTGTGGAAACATCGCACACAAATTGTGTAATAAGCGTTATTGTGCGTTTTTTACTCAGTCCCATTGACATGCTTTAGCACAGTGCTATTCAATGCAATGCACTTGTGGGAAAAGGACACATTGCACTGTTTAGAAAAATGTATGCAATTTCACACAACATATGCACTGCATTTCAACACTCAAACATTGTGTGAACATGCACTTAACGTGTATGATGTCATTTATTCTGAAAATTAAAGGGATGGAATATGATCAAATGGGGCCCTAGTCTGTGCTGTATTTGGGGGCCCCTTCTTATATAAATTTGCATTTTATTAACTGTATTATAGTTTCTGATTCTGAAGTTGGGGACCCTGATGTTCCCTGGGCTCTAATAAGCAGGCTTCACACTGCAAAATCCAGAGCACAGGTAAAACAATTTGTGCAAATGCTCTCCATTAGCATGCGTATTTTCAGTATGTTTAGTATGCGCTTGCATTAGTATGTTTTTATGTGTTGTATGTGTTTGCCATTCGTGTTAGTGCATTTTTTGGGTTACACTGTCAAAAAACACAAAGAACTGCAAATACCTATGCATTTTTATGTTTTTATGTAGCTGTATGCATTTTTCTAGACTTCCTCCTAGACTTTTTTGAGTGCTTTATCGCTAAACTGCATAAACGCAGTAGTGCGATCACATATGGCATTCCTGTACAAAAATAGATTCTTTGCGGGTTTTTTTTTTACCAACACATGTGGTAGACAAACGGCACAGAAGTGTTATAAACAATTCTTGTGCCAATGAAGCCTAAGTGCATGTCACTGCACATAGCCTAGCTCAGGATTCATTAAACTGTGTGCCAGCAATTGTGTGCCTTTGGAGAATCAGAAGTGTGCCACATAAGGAGCCCATACACTATACTTTCTCGGCAGATGTTTCCTCAACATTTTCACCTGTGTCTGAAGAACTGCCAGACCATTTTTTTTTTGTTGTTGTTTGTTTGTTTGTTTTTTCGATCACAAAGTGAATAGGCCTGGTGAGAACATCACAGGAGTTTTGTGATTTGGTCTCAAAAACACAGCATTTAGACATTAGATAGATTAGATGTTCTCCTATGGATGAAAGCCTAATCTATCTAATGTCTAACGAGTGTATAACCAGCATAACATTTGGCAGTGAATTTGTTTTTATTGGCCCAACAAAACGTTTGTTATACTAAACCCTACATATATAGATATTTTGATAAAATCAAAAGTCAATGTAGTTTAAAAATTATATATTAACATTTCACGGATTTTATGTTTTTTGGGGTTTTTTTTTTTATATCTTTAGGTAAGAATGAATCTTCCTCCATTTATAGTCAGAATGTAACTTTACATCCACTGATTGACCGATAACTTTCAATCACTTTTTATCATACACCATCCACCTTGCAGACACCCCCTGGTTTGGAGAATAATATATTACATAAACATTGTGCCATTGGCCAACTATATCCAAAGTTAATTCCTCATGTACTGAACTCAACTTTACAAAAAGTCAGGGTTAGGGGCACAGTCTTAGTAACAATTTCTTCCAGTAAAAAGAATTGAATGCTATGTCATGAATAGATCTATTATCTTTTCAATCTATGAAATAATGCATGATTTGTTATAACGCTGGCTTTCCCTATAGCTATTCCATTCTATCAGGAAAATGGAGAAAAAAAAGTTCCTGACACAGTAATCACAACTTGGTGGATTTTTCAATCTGATGTGTCCCATTTTATCATAGTAGTTAAATGCCCATTCTTGTTCGGTGTGATAAATGCGATGGTCGTTTAGCAGTACAAAAAAAGGAGAGATATGTTAAACCAAATATTACTTTAGATTGTGTCTTTTATTCTCCTTTATCATTGCATCTTAATTTATAGGATAATCATCATTATCACATCTGTC
Source organism: Hymenochirus boettgeri (assembly GCA_019447015.1). Taxonomy (NCBI): domain Eukaryota; kingdom Metazoa; phylum Chordata; class Amphibia; order Anura; family Pipidae; genus Hymenochirus; species Hymenochirus boettgeri. Next base: position 223,535,540 of record CM033470.1, on the reverse strand, counting down.
AGCCTCATTTAACCTTCCCTGATCTCCCATGATTCTTTGCTGTCAGGTCTGATTGCCTGCCTTCTGCTGACTGACTGATAATGACTGACTGATTAGCCCTCCCCATGAAGAAGACAATGATATATAGAACAGTGTATCCTGCTGTATATATTAATGAGGAGCTTGCAAGGCTTTGATAAGAGCTTGGAGTGATCCATCAGCCAGACAAGACTGTAAAACTGGTGGGATATTTCATGGTTACAACAACAGGAATAGACATAATGACCTGGTGCTTAAATACCTCTCAGCTGTCATCTTTTGTTGTAATTAATATCAGATAGCTGGAGTGTGGATAACACTGAAAGTGTATCAGTTCCCAAATACAGTTTGTTTGCTTAGTTCTCTTGCACACACATAGCTCTTTACATAGCTCCAATTCAGAAAGCTCGCAATTAATAGCTCATTTTCCTTTGCTTCAGGAAATGTTTATCTTGTAAACCGGCTCTTATCATATAGTACTACCTATAAAAGGCAGGAGTCATTGGCATTTTTGTGCGCTGGTTGTTATACTTACTCAGCAGAGATCTGCTTCACCATTAGATACAAAGCTACTGATGGCTACTTGAGTTTGAATGCACTGTTATTATAGGTATTACATGAAATTGCTTGTGTTATGTGAAGGGGATTATAGAGGTTCTGGATCAATAACTTCAGAGTGATTAAAGTGCTATGTCAATTTTCCCATTTGGCTGTCACTACTGATTTACAACAGTCCACCTCTTTTATTCACATCAAATCACTCATTTCATTCATAAATTCTATATATCTCAATTTGCTTAAAGTAGCTGATTTGTGTAGACTCCTTGTCTTTTTGTATGTCATAATGTAACAGGATATCTCAGCAGAAATAACATCTGGGAAAGTATAAGGTGTTTACAAAAGAAACCTAATGTGTACTATAGATGTAATGCCTGTTTTGCAAAGAAAATCTGACTCACACATTCTGTTTGCTGCTTCACTCTCACATATAAAGCTCTCTTCATACTGAAGGGAAGGTAAAAAAAAAAAGCTCTTTGCTGAAAGGTAACCTCTGGCTAACTTGCTGGCTGGTTTTATTCTAGGTACCCTGTGTTTGACTACAAGGTAGTTATAGTTCAGTCATGGCAACACTGCCACAGACAGATAATCCAAGTTCTAATTTATTTCAGCACATTACAAGGGAAAGTAACACCAAGATATAAATGTTCAAATAATATTAACCATAGAATTATATAAAAGGGCAACTCTACTGCAAAAAATTACTCTTCTGTAAACAAATGTGCATAAGTAGGAGGTGTGTGTGTGCTTCCTGTAGACTGTAAGCTCTTTGGGCAGGGTCCTCTCTCCTATTGTATCACGGTATTGCTGTAAGAAACTCATCACTCTGTTTACTTATATTATGTATTACCTGTGTATGTAATATGTATGAATTTGTATAACATGTATTACCCTGTATGTAATGTATGACTATGTAATTGTAAAGCGCCACAGAAGATGTTGGAGCTATATAAATCCATAATAATAATAATACCTTCAATCAGTACTTGTTTTGCTCAGGCTCATCCCCCCTCCCTCTTTTGACCACTCCCTCTTCCATCTGACCTGGCTTTCTGTGAAATCAATCATTCTCAGTTACAACTATGAGGCTGCACTGGGAGAGGGAATTTCCCACATACCAACTAACCCACATACCAACATAACCAACAAACTGCACACAAAATATCAACTGTCAAAACTCTGTCACCATTCCAGCTAGCAGCAAAATTGCTCACAGCAGAAGAGTTTATGATAATAAGGCAATTGATTATCTATTATATTCATTAGATCAACTGGACTTAAAGTTTAGTTCTTGAAGACATTTCGCTAGTCATCCAACTGGCTTTCTCAATTCAGAATGACTTGTACAAGAATCTGTGGCAATTATGTACCCTAAAAAGTCCCAATTAGCATATCACAGCCAGGTGTTAATGGCATTATGAATGCAAGGCATGATTGCTGTGTGGCTAAGAGTGTTATAGGAACGCCCCAAGGTAAGGCGTTGGTTCATTTATTTTACACATAAATGGCCTCCTTGACACCAGTCCTGTTCCTTTGAAAGAATGTTGACATTACAATCTTTAAACGTATGTCCTTTTTCCTTAAGATGCATGTACACCTGCGCCCTGACCCGAGGAATTGGCTCTTCTGTGCTGGCCATACGTTGATGCAGTTGCTGTTTGGTCTCCCCCACATACAAATCAGAGCACTCTTCACTGCACTGCGTATATGATGTCACTTTCTTGAGTTTCGGTATTGGTCTTTCGGATGTACCAATTGCTGCCTCAGTGTGTTTTTGTTTAAGCAGACAGGGATATGGTGTTTTTTGAAAATTTTTCTTAATTTCTGGAGACCCCTGCTACTTATGGGATGACCATGTCTTTCTCCTGTCTTGCTTTTCCCCTTCACTGTTGGTATACCTGTTCTTTTCTTTCCTTTTACTTCTTTTGACAAAGTTCGCTGGATAGCCACAATTTTAAGGGCTCCTCTGAGATGTTTCATTTCTTTAGCCTTCGCCTCTGTACTAGTGGGGATGTTCTCTGCTGTGTGTTGCAGGCTTCTGATGACACCCAGCTTGTGATCTAAAGGGTGGTGGGAGTCAAACATCAAATACTGATCTGTGTGTGTTTGTTTTCTGTAAACCTCTACTTCCAGTTTACCATTCACCTGACTTCTACCAAGCAGTCCAGAAAGCCAGTTTGTTGTTTTGTACCTCCTCCCTTGTAAATTTTTGTTTTGGTCTACAGAATTGATGTGTTCTGTGAAGGCTTGTCTTCCTTCTGGTGGATTTTAACCTAGGTATCATGCCAACAGATTTTGTACAAGTCATTCTGAATTGAGAAAGCCAGTCGGATGACTAGCGAACATCTTCAAGAACTAAACTTCAAGTCCAGTTGATCTAACTGAATACAACAGATATACCAATCCTGGATGAATGAGCACCTCCACAAGCAAGGCAATTGATTGACAGCTGAAATGCAAGATGCTTTAGAATGGATATCTAAAGACAAAAAAAATGTGTTTAAAAAAAACACATTTTAAGTATAGATGCCCTTTAAAAAAGAGCTTAAGTGTAAAACTTAACTTTTAGGCAACTTCAAAAGTAATGCCTTAAAGGGTAATTCCACCCTAAAATTCAATTTTTTACATACCATTCCTCCTGGGCTCCAGCCCCAACCGCATTATTTTTTTTTTAGAAAGCACCCAAACTCTACTTACCTCCCCTCTTCCTCCGACGCGCTCCCGGCCCTCTGCTTGTGAGGAAATGCAACAGAGGGGCGGGACCCGCAGCCGCGTCTGTGTTGGCTGAGCGGCAGCCAATCACGGACGCGGCTGCCGGCAGCTCACTTCCGCGTTAGAAAGCGGAGAGGTAAGTAAAAGATTTCTAAAATAAAATAATGGGGGAAGGCTGACATAAAGTTTTAAGCTAGGGGAGGGATAGCAAACGGGAGAAGAGGGAGGGAGAGGAGGGGAGGGAGGGGGGAGAAGGGCTGCAGTACGCATGGCAAAAATCTACCTGAGGCAAGGTAGGAGGCAGAGCCCTGCTAGCCTCCTGTGGGCAGTTTTTGTCATCTTGGGGGGGGACTACAGGAGAACCCTATGGAGCTGGGATGTGAGGTAAGGATTAAACTACACTACATGGTGGGGCCAGTAGTTGGGGGGATTATAGTTTTGGGGGTGGACATGCCCTTTAATAGATTACCAACAGTAATGCTGCTCACACCCCACCCCATGCACAGGATCTCCCCCTCTGTGGCTTCTTAAAGACAGCAGAGTCATGACAGTACCAGAGCTGGGAAATGTTACATTGTAGAATTTGTTAGACATACCTGACTAATATTCATATAGAGACATGTTTTTCACCTGCAGAAGCAGATTTATCTTTTACCTTTTTTATCATATTCTCTAGTCAGAACAAATTAATTTGTTTTGGTAATGTACAGTGTGGATATGAAAAATCACAAACTACTAATAATGGAACATTTACATCTGCAATATGCTTATGAAGGTTCTCATTCATCCAGGTCATGGTATATCTGTTCTATTCAATTAGATCAACTGGACTTAAAGTTTAGTTCTTGAAGACGTTTCGCTAGTCATCCGACTGGCTTTCTCAATTCAGAATGACTTGTACAAGAATCTGTTGGTAAATAAGTATCATTGGTTATCATACAACTAGCAAACCCTGTGGTGCATGCACCTCCGTGGAAATGCTGTCTACAACAATCTTTTGCATTTCTTGCAATGTTTGGTCTAGCTGCAGGCAAGTATAAACGAGGACTTTTCTGGACATATACATATCTCAGGTATAATGAAGGATTAAATAATGATGCCTTTTTACAAAATGACCATGCAATGAGACAGGTAATTTAAGTGCTCCTACTTCACTAGTGTTTATAAAACAAGCTGTAGTAGTAGTTGCTTTCCAAGTCATTCACCAGGACCTGCAGAGCAGACTGATGGAAATTTTCCAACAGGGCAAATTTAGCCTATAATGGAGTGACCCAATAATGACAGATAAAATCTACTGGTGAGTGTACAGTGACAGATTGAGTGATCTCTTAAAAACAGTATCTAATCTATTACAAATGCGGCTTGTCTTTGGTCTCTATTAACAGCACATACCATATGGTTCCTTTTCCACAACATTTATATAATGGCTGGTCTTGGCTTTCTTTTTGCATATTAAAGGTTTAAACACTGTATAGTGTGCCTGTGCAATGTTTCAAATATCCCTGGGTACTTTGTTTGGGAGAGGAGTCAGGGAATCTGGTATTGTTGCTCTTTAATACAAACAGTAATAATGTAAACATACATTTACAGGTCAGTTTAAATATTTTACCAAGAAAGGGGGACAGTATTGTTGACATTTAAAGAGGAATGCTATTAAATTAATTTGGCTTGAAAAAAATCAAAATGACTGGTTTATTTTTCCAAATATATTGGACTGTATTTCCAACAGTTTTGGAGCTAGAAAGTTGTTTAGGTGTGCACAATGCATAGGGCAAGTATGTTGTATTTTTTTCTAAGGTATCCAAGTGTTCTCAAATTATTCCCACATTTCTAGACTTTTTTCACCTACTCACTTTGAATGGGTAGAACCTTCATATGTTTCAAGGACATACTATATAATCAAGAAAATGTACAGTATTAATAGCACAAATGTCATGTTCTTTAAGGGCAAGTCCGACAACACCCCCCCCCCATTCAGCATACCTTTAGGTGTAGGCCCCCTGGCTTGAAATATCACAAAGCTTCGGCAGCACAGTATCCTACAATATATAGAAAATTGGGCTGTTGTACATCCATATTAAAGCAACTAGAAACCAAAAATAGAATACATACAAAAAATAGAATTCTAGTGCACAAACAATTTTAATTGCATATTGGCTATATTTCCATAAGGTTGCTGCTTCAAAGAGCCTGCCATAAACCTTGGATAAAAGCAATTATTTTAATAAGTTGGCCAAATTTTCTTTCCTAATCTCCTCCGGCACCTCCTCTCCAAGATGTTTGACCTATTTTATGAGCTTGTAAATTTGCAGAAGAGGCAATCTGTGGAGCAGCCATCATGGCAATGATTGACAGTTGCTCCTTGGAAGGACTGGGCTTAAGACTTATGCGCCAGCTGAGAGTAAAAAGTATACCAGACTGAATAGGTAGATAGGTAAGTATAGTGATCTTGCAGGTTGGGGGACCTGCACCTAAATGCAAGTAGATCTGAGGGTGTCTGTCTTGAAATGCACCCATGTCTGAGACACCTGTGTCTAAAATCTCCGACACAATGAACAAACCCCACAGCCACTTCCACACACATGACAATGGCGTTTTCAGAGGAAATAACACGTGTATGTGTTCGGTTTGGCTTCATCGCGCCGTGTCATGTGCCTGGGGGTCGCTATAAATCATAATCAATACCCAACTGGCAATATTCTATACATTTCTCTTTTAAAAAGGTCTTACATAATTAATTTTTTATTTTGCTTTCCAAAAACTAGTATGTTCTCTAATTGTATTCTTTAACAGGGGTTTTGTATTGAATAGCATACTGCATATATTCTATTACAATGGATACGCTCCTTTACAATATGTCATACCTTCTACCTGTCATGCTTGATTAATTTCATCACCTGTACAGTCTCTAGCACACATTGACTACCCTTTACATCCAACCATGGCTTATGTCGGTTTTACTTCTTCATTCCAAAATAATGTAAACTGATTGGCCATACAATCATCCAAGACTGTTCAAAATCTGTATCCTAGTCAAATACTATAACTATTTGTCCATACATTTGTAGCCAGATTTCATAGTGTATTCTTTCACAAATTACAAATCTTCCTTAGATTTTTATGGAGGTATACTCCCACTGTTTAAAGGGCATGTCCAGTCCCTCCCCCCCCCCCAAAAAAAAACCTTTGCATTTTAATATTTGTCAAAGGTGCCCCTGAAGTTCCTTACCTGACCCAATCTTTTGCTGCTCTTTCTCTGCCCCAACCAGAAAGAGAGGCTATCAGCCAGAACCCTCTGCTCCTGTTTTTGCTTGAAACAAGCTCAAAACAGAAGTAGGGAGCGGCTCGAGGCAGCAGGGGACTGGGTCAGGTAACTTCCTTTAGGGGAATATTTGTCACATATTAATAATGGCAGTGGGGTTTGGGGGGTCCTCTAAATTTCTAGCTAAATTTATTTTTTGACTAACATGCCCTTTAAACTAAGTTTGGTGATTTCTTTTCATTGTGGAACAGAGTAAGGAGTTGTGTCTTACCCCCCTTTCTTCAATAACCCTGCAGAAGCCAGGACAAAGATACGGAACTTATCTGGTCTCACACTCCTCCACTGAGTAGTTTACACATGCAATACTGTACAAACTCTGTCGGGACCTGTCAGAATATCAGTGGTGGAGCATGAGACTGGGTAAACTCAGTATTTTTGCTCCTGGATCCTGCCGAGCCTTTAACTTCCATTATTCAATGAATCCCCAAACTTAGTTTAGACATTTGAAATACCCTTTAACTTTGTTTTGTATATATTTTTTTTGTATTATATTTTCTTTATTTTCATTGTTTGGTAAGAATGTTCTAACTTTTTGAGTTTATCCTTCTATTGAAAACCTATTTCTCAACTCTCAACGGCTGGTTCACATAAAACTTTAGTTGACCTACTATTCATTCTTAGGCTGGGTACACTGGTCCAATACTTCACACCCAAACGGGCTGCCATATATATCAGTTGATCTGGTAAACATATATAGGTAATTTACACTGCGACAGAACAATACTGGTTAGAATTTTGTATAAACCTGGAAGAAATTTCAACCATGTTCATAAATTTGTGGATCGCATGTTGAAATGACATTTGAGTTTTTTCTTCCGACCAGCAAACAACTATTGTTTATTAAACCGTAGTCTGTTGTGTTTGTTGCCAAAATTGGACTGTGCGTACCAGCCCAAAGCCAATGTACTGAAAAAGCTACACCCCTTTGTAAGGATGAAAACTTGGTGGTAACTGAAATGAATCCCAGGGACTTCTTTCTATAAATTGTTATTTCATAGTAGTGTTTATCCTTTTTTGCTCTAAATGTTGGATAACAGCTCTATCATATGTAGCAGAGAAACACAACTGATATATTAGGATTTTATATATTAACAAAAGATTGTATGGTTTATCTCCATCTTCCAAATGAAAAGCAGATAGTTATTGACACTTAAATATTTTCACCGTTAGATATCCTAAAACGTCCGGATTCAAGAAACCTTGGATTTCAGGATTCTCGAATTCGGACAATTGAGGATTACCGAAAACAGCCCGTGGAAAACCAGAGTTTTTTTTACTACTATTTATTTGCTATTTTTCTAGCATTGATGTGTTCCCCAGACCATTTCCCAGGGCCACAGTATTTATAGTAAGTTAACTTGTAGTTTATTTATTATTCATCCAAACTTTTCAAACTATTTGTCCCCATTCTGATTCAAGTTATGGTAGTTTCTGAAACTTTTACTGAAGTTCGAAACTAACCGAACTTCAGTAAGTTCGCAATCCCTAGTCTTTATATAGCAGCACCCGAGCTCAGTGGGTCTCTTAAAATATACCCACATACACTATTAAAATGATACTGATGCACATGTAAGATAAAAGCCATAACAATTGTTATATATCCCACTTCCCTAGTGCAAAGTTGCATAAAAAAGAAATAACAAGTAAAGACATTTAAAGAATAGGCACTTTGGTATGTTAGATGGGAACCTCAATTCATAAATGTAAAAAGGTGGAGGGGGGAGAGTGGGTTCATAAGGAAAGAGAGAGAGTCTGTAAAGTGTAAGCACCTATATGTATACCTCGATCTTAATACATATAAAAAGTGCTGTAGTGCACATTAATTAACATAGTGTATACTCCTGAAAAAGAACACTAACAGTACATTACAAGACTAGAACAGTCATTCATCAGATTATAGGTCAACAAAGCCTGCAATGTCAAAAACAGTCCCCCAACTTAAATTCCACTTGTGTTTCACCTCTTCACAGGAGGGCATTCCAATCCGCCTTCAATATGGATACTGACCACTGTATTCCCTGGCATCGCACCCAATCTGTGTCCCCATTAATACATTCATGGAAATTTCTTGCCACCAGGCTAGATGTCCCTTAGTTTTATTTGTCTGAGATGTTGCAAGTCGACATCTGAGTGCCCCAATGGAATTCCAAATTTGTTTTGATATTTGTCACATCTAATTAAATAGACAACATACTTGGTATTGCAGTTAATATATTTCTTAATCTGAAATGTTTTACCGGATAAACTTCTAAAGGTTTATCCTACTTAAGGAATAGGCATACTTCACATCTCAACCTCCCCATCGATACACATCCATATGATGCATCCAGGTGGGTTTCATCACGTTACTTCGAAAGAACCCTCAGGGCTAAGGTTACCTAAGTAGCTGCATTTTTAAGACAAATCTACAGCTTCCTTCTAATGCCCTTAAAACAGTCTATATCTAGACTAGAAAACGAAAGGTAATTCTGTTCTTTCACATTTGTAGGTCCTCTTTTGTTTCTATTATTAGTTTACATTCCTTTGTGAAGGGTATTTCTTTGCTGGTGAAGCCCGAGTTAGGGCTGCATTTATGGTTTCTAAATTGTAACCCTTTCGAGGAGGCATTTTTTAAGTTCCAGAAATTTCTTAGTAAATTGACTGCGGATACGCAAAATTGCCCAAAAGTTATCCACTTATTGTGGGTGGGTTGTTGGAATCAGCTCACAAAATGGTGTTTCCAGAACAGGGTTTATGGAACAGCGTCGTTGTAACCCTGTCATTTCCCCCCATTATACATAATTCTAAAAATGCACCCATTCTTTACCATATTTTGTTCACAACCATTTTGAAACGCACCCCTTGTATTTGAACATATTATTCTCATCACAAAAAATAGTTTGTAGAGGTAAAAAAGGTACTTCATAGACTCTTAAGATGATATAAGCAATAATATTCCGTGTACTTTGTGGGGCGATATTCAATGGTTTAAAAGCCCAATTGTGGGGGATACTGGAGTATAGGCTGCAACATCAAGATGGCAAATGTCATACTAAAGATTCCACAGTCAAATTATATGAGGGGTATCTGTAAATATAGGTATGTCTTTACCAATGGTTGAAGCAAAACATTCACAAAAATCAGAGAGATGTTCACCCAGGGACCCAATGCCTGATGGGGCGGTCTCTCGATTTGTAGACCTTAGGTAAACAATAAAGCCACGGTATGACCAAGAGCTTTTGGACTAGGACCCCTATAGAGAGATTTTCTTGCAGTGGCGCAATACAACGCCCCCGCCACCCCCGCGACCTCGGGGGGCCTGGATGGTAGTAGGGCCCGCCACAAGCCCCTAATCTGTGCGGTGACGTGCAGTTTAATCAGTTGATTGTGGTTTAAAGACCGGACCCAAACTTCCACTGATGTCAACAAGAAAATGTGTACAACCTTAACCACTAGAGAATGAAGTTATTGAGAACCCTGAAGTGATATCTTACAAATATAGCTAAAATACAGACAAGGGAGGGCGTGTGTAATGAATCAAAGGACATAATCAGACTGACGTTGACAACTAACAGAGGCCTAATAATGTATACCTTGAGCATACCCCCACCCTCCATACCGGGCGAAATTCGGGGCAAATTCCCAAAGGTCCTAGGAAACTTATACTTGCGATCATAAGTAAGTTGTGTAGATAGTTTCTTCATTATACTCACGTAAATTTCTTCACATCTTCCCTTGTGACATCATCATGATAGAAACACATAAAATAGTAAAAATGGAGCCCTTACTAATACACTGAAATTCATCAAGCATCTACAGTCTGATAGAAGAGCACATGTAACATCTATACTAAGCACATTGAGCCTTTCTTTCTCTCAAATGTTTACACCAACGTCTTTGCTTGTTGATGGGCATTCCACTCCTCTACTCCTCTGGGGTACTTTTGATTCTGCATCTCCATGGCTTCTTTTCTCCAAATGGGGTCTGGCAAGAGTGTTTATTATCAAAAAGGATGTGTCCTTTTGCCTTTATCTCTGATGCTCTCTCATTCAATCCTGGATATCTTGAAAGACTTCTTTATTTATTCGAAATGAGATTTCCAAGTACTGAGAATAGAGATGCAGACAGAGAGGGGACTATCTAACAAACATACTTATAATCAGAAAAGCTAACATGGCGTTTACTGATCCCTCTATTCTTAATACTCTTTCTCTGAAAATTGGGGGTTTTTTCAAAGGGTCTATTCCAAGTGTTATTCCTAGAGTTATTCCTGGGGGTATACCTTTGTGGGGTATGTCTCATCAATTTAAAATCCCCATATATCCTTCCTTCCATATAATCCTTTTTGTCCCTACAAAATTTGTTTCCTTCCCCTTCCCCTTCAATCTTCATAATTTTAGTCTCCAGATTAATCTGTCAATCTTTATTGACTCTCCATGCTAGTATATCCAAAAGAGCACTTGAAAGTGGGATATAACATTGTTATGGTTTTAATCCTTACATTGTATCACCAGTATCTTTAAACAGTCTATGTGTTATACCTATGAGAGGTGGGTCCCACTGAGCTCTGCGTGCTGACTATGCAAAAGGCTAGTAAATGTTAACAAACCACGCCTCTGATGAAGTGCTAATCCGCCTAAAACATTTTATTATTGGTCTGTCTTGGATAATATGAACGTCTATTTCATGATAGGTTGTCTCCATTTCCCTTCAGTTTGAAAGCAAATGGAAGCCCTCTAACAATTGGGGTTTTTGTATATAGTTTTATTCATCTAGCACCACTTGAGGACTTATTAATATAATGTAAAAGTCATATAAGGGGACAAAAAGGTAAATAAATCCGTAAATAATTATGTACATTTTTAGTATGCAAGGTTGACTGCTGAACCATGTGACATGAGGAAAAATCCTGCCCCTAGAGCTTACCGTCGAGGGGATCCCGGACCAAGGGAAAGTTAGGGAAGGCCAGGTGGGTTAGGACTATCAGGATTTGCCATTTTAAAATTAGCTAGCCAGGGATTGGCCCAGAAGTTATAAGAAAGGGGGGGCTGCCACCTGCAGAGAGGAACATCCCACCCGCCATCCTTTCCCCTTGTATATAGTTAAGATTAGCCTTCACCAAATGCATAATGCTTCCAAGCAGTGAAGTGAGGATTACTAAGGTGTTGCCGTTCATTGTTTACCGAAGGAATTATCGCTCCTGACCACAACCAAGGCTGTATCAGGAGTGGAACTACCATAATTTTAAGAAGGTTTCCAAAAATTAAATCACAGATGTGATCTCCATTCTTAATCTATAATTTTTAGTACACGCTATAGTCTGGCCGTTTAAGAAGATTAGCCGCATTTTAAAGAATTGCATCCCTATTTGTACGGAGATGAATTGCCCCATAAAGTTCTGGACGAGAGTTGGAAAACTGTCCCTAAAACTCAGAGTTTACGTGACATTCTTGTCCCTAATCTATTATTGTACAAAAATAAAAAGACTGCGGAATAGCTTAATGTTATGGCATCTTTAAGTGTGGTAACACTAGTTTACTGTAGTCCTTTTCTAAAAACAGTGCCTACGTTTCAGAGCAGTGCAACTAAAAAAGTATACCAAATAAACAGTAGATTAATTGCAATAGTAATCATATAGTATACTCTCATTACTTGTATAAAATGTTCTAAACATATGTGGGGTGCACTGTTCAGTCCTTTGAGACAACAGGTGTGTGAACACTTCAAGCCATTAAGCATAAAGATGAGAATAGTCCTGTAGCTAGGCATTTCTCTATATGCTATAGCTCTGATTTAATCAATTATGCTTTCAAGGTATCCAAGGATAAATAGTTCTATTGGAGGTTGTAGTAGATTTCCCGTGAGGCGAGTTGGATTTTACGTCTGAATACCCATATACCCTAAGGCTGAACTATGCATGGGATATCTCCTGTTTTGGTGAATTTATAATGTATGCACTTCATATTTACTTTTATTTCCGCTTGTGTGTCTGTCTTGAAATGCACCCATGTCTGAGACACCTGTGTCTAAAATCTCCTACACAATGAACAAACCCCCAGCAACATTCACACACATGACGAATGGCCGTTTCAGAGGATAATAACACGTGTATGTGTTCGGTTGGCCAATTATAGCGCCTGTGTGTCATGTGCCTGGGGTCGCTTAAATCATAATCAATACCCAACTGGCAATATTCATACATTTCTCTTTTAAAAAGGTCTTACATATTAATTTTTTATTTTGCTTTCCAAAAAACTAGTAGTTCTCTAATTGTATTCTTTAACAGGGGTTTTGTATTGAATAGCATACTGCATATATTCTATTACAATGGATACGCTCCTTTACAATATGTCATACCTTCTACCTGTCATGCTTGATTATATTTCCACACTGTACAGTCTCTAGCACCACATTGACTACCCTTTACATCCAACCATGGCTTATGTCGGTTTTAACTTTCATTCCAAAATAAATGTAAACTGATTGGCCATACAATCATCCAAGATTGTTCAAAATCTGTATCCTAGTCAAATACTAATAACTGTTTGTACATACATTGTAGCCAGATTTCATAGTGTATTCTTTCACAAATTACAAATCTTCCTTAGATTTTTATGGAGGTAATCTCCACTGTTAAAGGGCATGTCCAGTCCCTCCCCCCCCCCCAAAAAAAAACTTTCGCATTATTAATATTTGTCAAAGGTGCCCCTGAAGTTCTTACCTGACCCAATCTTTTGCTGCTCTTTCTCTGCCACAACCAGAAAGAAGGCAACAAAGGCTATCAGCGCAGAAACCCTCTGCTCCTGTTTTTGCTTGAAACAAGCTCAAAACAGAAGTAGGGAGCGGCTTGAGGCAGCAGGGGACTGGGTCAGGTAACTTCCTTTAGGGGAATATTTGTCACATATTAATAATGCGAGTGGGGTTTGGGGGGTCTACATTTCTAGCTAAACTATTTTTTGACTAGACATGCCCTTAAACTAAGTTGGTGATTTCATTTTCATTGTGGAACAGGAATAAGGAGTTGTGTCTTACCCCGTTCTTCAATACAACCTGCAGAAGCCAGGAGCAAAGATACGGACTTATCTGGTCTCACACTCCTCCACTGAGTAGTTTACACACATGCAAATACTGTACAACTCTGTCGGGACTGTCAGAAGATCAGTGGTGGAGCATGAGACGGGTAAACTCAGTATTTTTGCTCCTGGATCCTGCCGGAACCTTAACTTCCATTATTCAATGAATTCCCAAACTTAGTTTAGACATTTGAAATACCCTTTAACTTTGTTTTTGTATATATTTTTTTGTATTATATTTTTTTTATATTCACTGTTTGGTAAGAATGTTTCTAATTTTTGAGTTTATCCTTCTATTGAAAACCTATTTCTCAACTCTCTAAGCTGGTTCACATAAAACTTTGAATGGCTGTTTCAGAGGATAATAACACGTGTATGTGTTCGGTTGGCCGTTCATCGCGCCTGTGTCATGTGCCTGGGGGTCGCTTAAATCATAATCAATACCCAACTGGCAATATTCTATACATTTCTCTTTTAAAAAGGTCTTACATAATTAATTTTTTATTTTGCTTTCCAAAAAACTAGTATGTTCTCTAATTGTATTCTTTAACAGGGGTTTTGTATTGAATAGCATACTGCATATATTCTATTACAATGGATACGCTCCTTTACAATATGTCATACCTTCTACCTGTCATGCTTGATTATATTTACACACTGTACAGTCTCTAGCACCACATTGACTACCCTTTACATCCAACCATGGCTTATGTCGGTTTTAACTTTCATTCCAAAATAAATGTAAACTGATTGGCCATACAATCATCCAAGATGTTCAAAATCTGTATCCTAGTCAAATACTAATAACTGTTTGTACATACATTTGTAGCCAGATTTCATAGTGTATTCTTTCACAAATTACAAATCTTCCTTAGATTTTTATGGAGGTAATCTCCACTGTTAAAGGGCATGTCCAGTCCCTCCCCCCCCCCAAAAAAAAACTTTCGCATTATTAATATTTGTCAAAGGTGCCCCTGAAGTTCTTACCTGACCCAATCTTTTGCTGCTCTTTCTCTGCCACACCCAGAAAGAAGGCAACAAGGCTATCAGCGCAGAAACCCTCTGCTCCTGTTTTTGCTTGAAACAAGCTCAAAACAGAAGTAGGGAGCGGCTTGAGGCAGCAGGGGACTGGGTCAGGTAACTTCCTTTAGGGGAATATTTGTCACATATTAATAATGCGAGTGGGGTTTGGGGGGTCCTACATTTCTAGCTAAACTATTTTTTGACTAGACATGCCCTTTAAACTAAGTTGGTGATTTCATTTTCATTGTGGAACAGGAGATAAGGAGTTGTGTCTTACCCGTTCTTCAATAAACCTGCAGAAGCCAGGAGCAAAGATACGGAACTTATCTGGTCTCACACTCCTCCACTGAGTAGTTTCACACATGCAAATACTGTACCAACTCTGTCGGGACTGTCAGAAGATCAGTGGTGGAGCATGAGACTGGGTAAACTCAGTATTTTTGCTCCTGGATCCTGCCGGAACCTTAACTTCCATTATTCAATGAATTCCCAAACTTAGTTTAGACATTTGAAATACCCTTTAACTTTGTTTTTGTATATATTTTTTTGTATTATATTTTTCTTTATATTCACTGTTTGGTAAGAATGTTTCTAACTTTTTGAGTTTATCCTTCTATTGAAAACCTATTTCTCAACTCTCTAAGCTGGTTCACATAAAACTTTGACTTCACGGTACAAAACTTTTATTCAACAAGAATCAACGCGTTTCGGTCCTGACGACGGCCGTAAGCACAATGGCCGAAACGCGTTGATTCTTGTTGAATAAAAGTTTTGTACCGTGAAGTAAGTCCTGCGAGTGCTCCGAGTTTCGTTGTTCTACATATGTCTTTACGGATGCACCGAGGCGGCTGCGTACAGAGGGGAGTGCTGAGGACTAACCACGCATAATTATATATATATATATATATATATAATTGATAAACTGACATCAACATGCTACTTGTAAAATCCCAGAATCCCAGGTGGCACTTGCAAATCAGTTGCTCAGATTCTGCATGTTTAATTAATAAATGGAGAAAGGGCTATTTTAACTATTATGCAAAACCCTTCTGATTGGTGGAGATATCTCCATAGACTACAAGAACACTGCCCACTATAGGAGGAGAGAAATCAATTGCTACACCCATAAGAAACACAAAAATGAAAATAACTTGATAACTGTTCCAAAAAAATAATGAAAGAATATGGCAAAAGTACACAGGATAGCATTCCCTACACTACAGCAAAAAATAGTTTTGGGGGTGGACATGCCTTTTAACATTTCAGCAAAAATAAAAGACAGTCTGTAAAATTGAACCTGAATTGTCATGCATCTCTATTACAAACAGAGATACTATATGAAATACATGTAGGACCTTTTGGACTGTGTGCTTCTAAAACATGCGCTATACCTGTTGAGCCACCACTGCAGATGTAAATAACATCTTTACATTGGTAATGAAAAAAATAGCTGAATATCCTATATTGTCCCAGGAAGGCTGTCAGTATGTCAATAAACTGCAATAAACAAGCAGCTTTCAAAGTCTTATCAGTGACTTCTATATTGGTGTGGAGACATCTGTATAGAAAATACTATACAAACAGTGAATACTGGGGTCAGAGAGCATGTCTCATTGATAACTACAATAGCTGTGAGTTGTAGTGGCAATCCTTCTTAATCCTTCATGTACTAAATGGAACCTACTAGAGCAGAAACTTACAATTTATTAAGGGTTCTGAGGAGAAAAACTTAAACATTAGAATTAAAAAAAAAAGTTTACTTCTCCTTTATTAACTAGGTATTTTTGCAGCCTGGCTCAAGTGAGATTGAGGTTATGTAAATACAGGATGATCCTGGTGGCATAATTTTGTTTCCTGGGGAATGTTCACCCCAGGAAACAAAGTTTATACACTTTATAAGGAGCCCCCCCCCCCAAACCCCACTTTTTGCTATATTTACCTTTACCAAAGACTCTTCTAATCTTACTTACACAACCTGATCACTTGCCGTGGCACACTTCTCTATCTGAATCTTCTGGGTATGACCCACCAGTCAAAGCTGTGACATCAGCAGCCATACCCAAAGTTGCCTCCTCTGCCACTGTGCGGTACATAAATTATGAGCACAGTAGTAGAGGAGGTATGTTGCAACCAGCGATAGATCAGGTTGTGTAAGTTAGCAGTGTCTTTGGTAAATGTAAATATTCTTAAAAGTGGGGGGGATCCTTATTATTG
The DNA here is from genome assembly GCA_019447015.1 of Hymenochirus boettgeri. Classification (NCBI taxonomy): domain Eukaryota; kingdom Metazoa; phylum Chordata; class Amphibia; order Anura; family Pipidae; genus Hymenochirus; species Hymenochirus boettgeri. The sequence continues at coordinate 223,518,641 of CM033470.1, read as the reverse complement.
AGATACATTTTATATAGAGTAAGGGTGAGTTATTTATTTAAAGATAAAAAATTAAATAAAATTAAAAAAGCAAAACAGTTAAAAGTACAGTGAGGTAGGATTGGAAATTTGTTTCTGTAAGGAGCACTAGCACAAAAGAAAACTGCTTCTGCCAGGCTTTCTCCTGGCTTCAGCACTATCTTTAATACAGTAAGGTCAGAGATACTGACCTGGCAGATAAAGACCGTGTGGGCAGTATAGATGGCCGAACTAAAATCTGTTCCGCTTGCGGATTGGCGCATTTTCGAAGTAGTTTGAAAATTTGAAAATCTGCAAGGGGACCTGTTGAAGTCAATGGGAGTTAAAAACGTATAAAGGTATAAATAGTAATGGTAACTTACTGTAAATGTCTCAGGGACCTGGGAAACACTGTCCAATACCGAAAACTTCACGTGTTACCTGTTTTGGCATTCTGCATAGTATTTTTGAGATTGAGATCTAGATCTATTTGAAAATTCAGGTGGATCTCTTCAGAACCGGATTCAGGTTTGGTTCGGGTCAATCTCTAGTGGGCAATTTGCTTCTCAACAAAATGGTATTGGAAAGTAAGTGGAAATCCTACCTCCCTTTCCCAGGTACTTTTAATTTTTTTAAATTATTATAGTGTAGTTGTCCTTAAAATACAAAAATTACATAATATAGATATATAAAAGGCACATTTAACTTTGAATATCAACTGTGAATATCTATGGGATATTTGCAGGAATGTTAAAAAAAATCTGAATTTAATTGTTGCAGATTGAATAATTGTTTTTTAAAGGGTATGTCCATCATGAAAACTATCTTTCTCCCAAGGTAGGTGCCAGCTGCACATCCCCAACTGCCATAATATTTCTTTAAAAAAGCCTCAGATTGTTACTTACAAAGCCTTCTCTCCCGTGACGTCTCTGATTCGGCTCCCTGCTTGCGGAAGTTGCAAGCAGGGGCTGGACCAGCAGCCGCGTCTGTTATTGGCTAAGAAGAGGCCAATCACTGACGTCATTGAAGATGCTGAGGGAGTGAAGTCTCTGTAAGTAATGATCTAAGGATTTTTTTAAAGAAATATTACGGCAGTTGGGAGTGGGCATGGGTCACTTACCTTATACCAAAAGGGATTCACGCTAGGTGCCACAGCTGCAGAGGATGGATCTGGATGGTGCCTTTTAAGGGTTGAGGAAGAAACAGGCACTGGATAAGTCACTGACAGATTCTACTCTGCACTTTCCTGGACTTTAAAAAGGCATAGCAGGAGAACGATAAGGAGTAGAGATGTTAGGTAAGGTTTAAAATCCCCACTATGAAAGGAAGGGTGAGCTACAACGTACCCGCAGACAGTGTTGCAACAGTAAAAAAGTCTTTATTCAATCATATAAAAATCCACTCACAGTGCCATGTGTATATAATAGGATCCCACACAAGAGAGGAGTATCGTGCTCGTGAGGCACCGCCTTACGCGTTTCGTGACCATATGTCACTTCCTCAGAGGCAGTGGACTGTTCATACGGCCTGTGGCTGAGGGCTGTTTGGGTTTGGTTCTCCGTGCTCTGCAGCGTGAGGGTGAATTGTGGTGCTCCCATTCATTTCATTTTGAGTAAGGTAAGGTTTATTTTAAACTACAGAGTGGGGCCAGTATGGGGTATAAATTTTAGTTTTGGGGGTGGACATGCCCTTTAATCCTTTTGTTTTCAGAAAAATGATTTATCTGATAAACTATGGCAAAGTATTTATATTTACTGTCAAGAGTAAAGTAGAAAAACAGAAAGCTGAACATTGTTAGCTTTAGACCTCTGCTATGGGGTATATTACTTTATAGAAATGTGTCACTAATGGAGATGGTATCCGGACCTCCTCAATTTACAAAATCCAAACCTTACGCCCAATCGTTCAGATTTCGGGACTTTGAACATATTTTTGATGGTTATAAAACGTTCAAGGTAATTTTCGAGGGTTAACGAAAATAGCCTCATACATTTGGTAACCCTCAAAAATACGTTCCGAACCCATGAAAGTAAGTTCCTTTTTTGGATCTTCAGGTTTTTCCTGAGTTCCATTAATCGAAAAACAGAAAAACATTTGAGTTTCGTCCATCTCTAGTCACTAAATGATTTCTGTTCCTGAGAATAGAGAAATGGGTCTTTGGAATACAGTCATTATGACACAAACTTCATTTCTAGAAAGACTTTTTAAAAATCATGTCAGTTTCAATTCAGAAAAGCAGATTATTTCCATGTACTGTGTTTTCATCATCATATTTACCAATTGTACATTTGTGTCACAAATTTAGGTTATTATACAGTAGAGAATGTGAGCTTATGCATTATTAGTCCTGATTTATTGTAAATCCTATCCTCTGAGTATGATTAAAGCCTTCATTAGTGAAGTTGTGCTGCCTAATTACCCTGCCAAGTAATGGGGCAATTTGTAAAAATGAAACTTTTAGAACAGAGAAGGCTTTTAAGCCCGATTGTATGTGATAGTTTCAGCCACTTGAGAATTTTGAAATGCCTATAAATGCTTTAAGCACCACACAGAGGTTCATTAGTTTTAGAAACACATGAATAGCTGTTTAAAGCAGGAGTCTAATATTACATTTCTCTTCTTTTAGACCTCTTGACCCCCTCAATGACATTAGTATACAGTAGATTTTAACATTCTGTTATAAATGGATTTTAAATGCACAAATCTTATACAGTAGTAATGATGCTGACCATTTCTAAATATTGAGCTGTTTCTAGAATCATCCTCAAATGAATGGTTTTTAGAGCTTGTTTCTTTTTATTCTAGCTTAAAGGATAAGGACACTGTAAAAACAAGTAAAGTTTAGTTGGAAGCTGCAGCTTTAAAAAACCTTTCCTGCCCTTTTTTTCCTAGGTTCCTCCTTAGCCTACCTGTTCTGCTGGAAAGTTGCTGACATCTTGGATGTGGATTGAAGACTGTTGAGCTCCTCCCTTCTGAGACTTGCTGGCTTCGGTTTATGTTTAACTTACAATACAATTATCTTACAATGAAGCAGAATGGTTGTCGATGGTTTTAAAATAAAAAATTTTCCATACAGAAAAGCCTAAAAAACAAGTAAAATGAACAAAGTTCCAAGTCTTTGATTGGTCAAGTAGTTCACACTGAGGGTTCGATCTGTAGCAAATGTGCCGATATTTGAAGAATTTCCAGCTCTTCCCGTCTCAAAGCTTCTACCAGGGGCAAATGGAGATTGTCTGCAGTCCGCTCGCTTCTCTGATGTGAAATCTACATTACATTACAATACTTATTAGATGAAACAAAATGTTATAAAAATAATATCCCTAGCAAGCTATAAGAGATAATAACCCTAGCAAGCTATCAGAGACCATAACCCTAGCGAGCTATCAGAGACCATAACCCTAGCGAGCTATCAGAGACCATAACCCTAGCAAGCTATAAGAGACGCTAACCCTAGCAAGCTATAAGAGACGCTAACCCTAGCAAGCTATAAGAGACGCTAACCCTAGCAAGCTATAAGAGACGCTAACCCTAGCAAGCTATAAGAAACATTATTTTTAAGGGCTCGGGTAGACCAAAATCTCCCCCGTTCAGTCAACAGACAGCTGTCAACGGAATAGCATCGTTTCAATTCTTACAAAGCCTTTTATTGAGGGGGGGTAGGGGAGGGGATGGTTGGTTAAGTGTCTTAAAGTAAGGATGTGGACATACATCACGTTTACAGTTGCAATATAAAAAAAAGATCAATATAGATATTTCTTTTCAACGCACACAACTGCTCTGAGTAGGTTTTTTTTTTCCTTCTCATCAGACGGCATTGGAAA